>JAODKC010000002.1:5557474-5574753 GCA_026777985.1 Mormyrops attenuatus
CAAACCTTCACACTGGTCGTGTTCAGGTGTACAGGAGGTGTGCCTACAGCGTCACGAGACCAAACCTTCACACTGGTGGTGTTCAGGCAAAAAACAAGAATTTACTGAGAACCAAGTAAAAGCATCACAAGGTGACTTTATGTGGCACACAGTCAGAAAACAGAGACACAGTATGTTTTTACTTGGATTATCATGAAAGGAGACGTGGGATATTGGGGTTAAGTAAGAATGTCACATGACTGACTGACCAAGCTTGTAATATTTGCTATGAATAGATGGAGCTGTCAGGTATTTTCAACTTAAACTATCAATCAAGTAACCCTGCAATAGCTCATTACTAAAATTTTATTGAGATTTAAAAACATTGTCTTTTCTTTGGAAATATTAGTTTTGATCTTGTAAAATGTATTACCGCCTCATTTCTTTGAGCCAATAGGCACCACTGCGTAAGACATATACGTACATGACAATGAAATGTGTGGCTGAGTGGGTTTAAGCTCCTCTGTGGCCATGACCAGAAGGTAGTTGGTTCAAGCCTGGCTTCAGGAGACATCTGTGTTAGCTGCTCCATGGGCATTGTGGGTGGCTGTCCTTCATTTCCAAACTTGCTCTCACCTACGTGTGGGACACGGACAACAAGATGGGGAGGGTGAAAAGAGAATTTCCCTGCAAGAATCAATAAAATTCATTATTGTTGTTACCCCAGAATAGTTAAAGGAATTGCTACCTGGATTAATGTTCTGAACAGAGCTGAGGAAAGTTTGCAGAAAAAAAACAAAACCCCAACCTAACCCTAACCCTAATCTAACCCTAACCCTAACCTGCTTTTAATAACTAGATTGCTTTTTGCTGCCCCCACCTCCCAGAGCAGGACATGCAGATGTCCACACATGGGGCGTGTATTTATTCAATCCAGCGGCATTTCAGCAGACTGATGAACGCACAGAATACCACTGCTGTCTGCAGCTCTCCATCTCCCACTGTCATTTAAACGAGCTGTAAATTGTCAGCATTTTCTGAAAGACTAACAAAAGCAGCCGCGTGAGGTGGGCTGAGTCACGCTGATGTGCTTTTCACACTTGCATGAACATTCCAGTACCTAAGAAACTTGCATCTCCTTATTCACCCAGTTAATTGACCCAAGCTTAGCGCTGCACCAATTCCCAGCAGCATAGAAACAAAGCATGCATTTCCATTACAGAGACAGATGCATCTCAGCTACTTGTGTTTCCGCATAACTTATTTATAGAAGCACTTGTTTGTGTTTACAGCTGGTCATTCAAAGAATAAACTTTGTTCTGGACAAACCGCGCAGCATTCAGACCTAAGTCATGTGACAAGTCTGCCGCAAATGAACGGCAACTCAGCTCAAGAAGCATCTTAAACACGGCGACAGCATTACTCTCCTGGATGATACGCAGGCAACACCGTAAGCCAAAAGACAAAGATTGTATTAGCCAATATATACAGGCAGAATCCATCCATCTTCTGTAACTGCTTGTCCTATTCAGGGCCATGGCAGGTCTGGAGCCTTTCCTGTAGGCTACGGGCACAAAGCAGGGAGCAACCCAGGATGGGGTGCCAACCCATCACAGGGCATAAAGCAGGGAACAACCCAGGATGGGGTGCCAACCCATTACGGGGCACAAGGCAGGGAACAACCCAGGATGGGGTGCCAACCCATCACGGGGCACAAGGCAGGGAACAACCCAGGATTGGGTGCCAACCCATCAGAGGGCACAAGGCAGGGAACAACCCAGGATGGGGTGCCAACCCATCACAGGGCACAAAGCAGGGAGCAACCCAGGATGGGGTGTCAACCCATCACAGGGCACACTCACACAACAGTCACTCCCACACACCAGTCACACTCACCAGTCACTCACACATCGCTCACTCACACACCAGTCACACTCGCACACCACTCACTCACACACCACTCACTCACACACCATTCACTCACACACATACACACCTATGGGCAATTTGGTAACTCCAGTTAGCCTCAGCATGTTTTTGGACTGTGGAAGGGAAACCAGAGCACCTGGAGGAAACCCCACGATGACATGGGGAGAACATGCGAACTCAGAGACATGGAGCCAAGGCGGAGACTCGAACCCTGGTCCTGGAGGTATGAGGCAACAGTGCTGACCTCTGCACCACCGTGCATTAAAAAATGAATGCCAGCACTGTGAGAAGACAGATGCTGAGCAATGTAAGCATTTACAGGGGTGAATATTATGCAATTCAATACACAAAGTGAACGCTGTGAATTACAGGAAGAAACATCTGTAACCACTGAATACATGTATCATATTATAATGAGATAATCCACTATAAAACTGGCAATAAGCGCAATTGTAATTTTTTAATATCACAGAATACTGCAGATTTTTGAGTTCCCATCTAATTATTCACAGAATTTACGTTCGTCTGCATAAAGCCATATATCACAAAGTGTGCAGTTACTCCGTGATAACTGACTGGTACAGGCCAGTGTTTAACGCTGTACAGAAAGGGTGACCTGCCCCGCCCCCACCCACAGCCAGGAGACTTATGAAGCGAGTTACACGGGCCAGGAGTGCATATCCAGAACGAAGCTCGTGGGAGAATCACCCAGCAGGATTCGGCCCTGGGTACAGATTGCGAATGGCTCTCTTCGCCCATGCCGGTGGGAGCGTCATGATGAACAGGCTTGCTCACTCAGGCTGCATCGGCGTGTTTAGATACACCCCCCCCCTCTCTCTCTGCCTTTTTCTCTCCCTTGCTCTCTTATCATGGCTTTGCTTGTCTGTGTACAGACAGTGTGATGATCACTCTTCAGATTAAATACGTGTTCAAGGCAAAATTGTCTCCCTTTTGAATCTTCTTTTGTGGTGTAAACATCTAAAACTATATTAAGAAACTTAGCGATAAATATGTACCGCCAGACCAATACTGGTTCCCAGTGTGAATCTCCCAGGCTGCTTTTCTTTCTCTGGCCCTTTGGAGAATGTTAAACGCCCCTGTGTTATATTGCCATTCCCCATTTATCAGAAAAACCAAACAGATTTCTCCCTTGGCGTGGTCTTACATCGTCCGGAATGATCCGAAGCAGGTCGTTGCCTGCATTGGTGAGACTCACAGCGATGGCTGCATCCCCTCCCCCAGTGTCAGGGTGGGGGTCTGAAGTCACTCAGACTTCAGCAGGAATGAAGACAGTCGCTCCACTGAAGCTGGACAATGAACACCCAGACACTAACAAGCTGTCTCCTTAAATTACAGCCACGGAGCAGGTCAGCCCGTCAGGATTACAGAGCACTTCCAAGGAGAGAAGGGCCTGCGGCCTGTCTGTTTGCTTTAGAGCAATGAGAGAGCAATGCAAGATATTTTTGCGTAAGTGTTATATTAATATACACGTCCCTGAAGCAAAACACAAGGTTCTACTGGCAGATCGCAGGCAGTGTAGCCAGTGCCGCAACTCTGGGGCCACAGAGACGGGGCCCCGCGGAGGGTCGATGGGCCCCGCGGAGGGTCGAGGGGCCCCAGAGGTGGATTGTTCGCATCCAGATAGCATAAATCCAGACAAAGACTGTTTCAACCAAACAGTTGAGTACTGTGTGACTGACCCTTTATACTCAACTGACTGGTTACATGATGAACCAATAGACATCCAACAAAACAACACACATACACACATACATGCTATTATAATGGTGGAGCAAAGTTACACAATAAATGAAGCGTAAATTAGGGTGAGCAGATAATCCATGTCAGGGAGGACACTCTGATCTAGGACAGGAATTGTAAATTACCATTTCAATTAAAAGGAGCCGGATTTCACTTTAGCACTGAGTTCTTGCTGTGTGCTTATTGGTCAGTCTCCTATAATCATGAATGTTAATGTGAAGCAGCTGGATGAGTCTTTCAATCAAGGAAACGAACCAGTCAAAGCGCAAGAAGAGCTGAACTATTTAGCCGAGCACAGGAGCCTTTCGGTTTGAAGGTAGTTTGTAAAACGTCCAGCCTTGTGTGACGTTCCTTGTATTACTAACACGCTAACACTTCTGAGAACGTCCGGCCTTGTGTGACGTTCCTTTTATTACTAACACGCTAACACTTCTGAGAACGTCCAGCCTTGTGTGAGATTCCTTTGCTTGTTCCCTCATACAGATTTCAGACAACACAAATATTTATGTTCCTGAAATTACTGTCCCCAGTGGAAATTATGAGTGCTGCCAAAATAAACAGAAAAAAACAATTTCTGCATGAAAACAGAAAGGAGAGTTCCATGATAAATAAAAACAGGGAATAGGGAGACACTGACAAAGCCTTGCAATTATTAACGATGCTGATGCTGGCTGTCACCCCGGCACAGCACAGCCCTGTATTCCCCCTTTGTACTGTGCTCTTGCTGCTCTGGCTGCTGGGAAGCCATGCTGTCTGTCTGGCATCCTCCTGGATCCTCTGGAATACAGCAATGGTGCCGCCTCTCAGACATGCTGCGGCAAACACGTCCAGCAGACGTCCGCCAGAATCAGGTTTTTCCACGGGCAAATGACACAACTGCGCTTCCTGTTTGGGTCTTTCTGTGCTCACCGTCCTTATTGTTCTATGGCACCGTTTCTCAAACCGGCCCTCGGGAACCCGCATAGATCATGTTTTGCTCCCTCCTAGCTTCCTATTGGGTTCTGGGAAGGAGCAAAAATGTGGACTGTCTGACAAGGAGCTGGGAGGGAGCAAAAACATGGACCGTCTGTGGGTCCCTGAGGACTAGAGTGGGAAACCCTGCTCTGTGGAGATACCCCTCCATTTAAATGATGTCCCTGACCTTGGGACATGGTTAGAGGGCAGGCAGGCTGAAGCCCCATCCCCATCCACACCATGATGTTTCCTCTGTCAGACAGCAGTGTCACAGGCTTCCTTTTGTGGTGCAACTTGGCATGAAAAAACACGAACACATGACTGAAACGTCCTCCATACATTTTGCTCATCTGAAGATGCTGGAACTGGCAGACTAAATGATCAGGCCTGAACTTCTGATTTGTCT
Source organism: Mormyrops attenuatus (assembly GCA_026777985.1). NCBI lineage: Eukaryota > Metazoa > Chordata > Actinopteri > Osteoglossiformes > Mormyridae > Mormyrops > Mormyrops attenuatus. The sequence goes on from JAODKC010000002.1 coordinate 5,562,504, forward strand.
CTTACTGCTGTGAGTGATGGATGATCTCAGGATCTAAGATGACTACCAAACAGCTTTTTAATCTCATAATTTCAGCTCAGAATTCTGCACCAGGGACATGTGTTCATGGGCAATTGGATTATTTTCAACACAGGTGTAAGGGGAGGCTTTAATATGATCATCGGTGCTTCAGGTATGTGATGTAATTCAAAGACAGCAGGAGAGGCAGACTGCCACATCGCCAAGGTGCCTCTGACAGATACACGATCACGCCACAGACCACAGACCACAGACCAGGGCTCGCCTCGCATCAGATTTCACAACCAAGATTTGCAGTTACCCGCGCAACAATGCAGAGCCTGCGGATGCAGTACTGTGTGACTGAGGTGCTGCAGCTCTGAAGGAAATGCAGTCAGGACACAGCGAGGTGTGGGCAGCTGTGCTGTATGTTACGGAAACAACTGTGCAGGGCAGTGGGGAGGTGGGGCATCGACGTTTTATGAGGAGGCCGAATTAAATAGTGTGGTGCGGCAGGCCGTAGCTGTGGCCAGTCAGCAGTGATAGTGTGCAAGAAGATCGCTATTGTCAAGACATAAAAAGAAAAAGTAAATGTGAAACTGGGGAAATACAACAACGCTTTTCAGTGAGGCATATATCCATCCATCCATCCATCCATCCATCCATCCATGGTCTGGGTAGCACTGAGGGTCCTGTTATACATACATGATACTTTTTAAATCTCAGACCACACAATATAGCCATAAGAATTGTATAAACAAAATTAGATCTTGAGAGATTGTCAATGATGGATTGGCATCGCATCCAGATTGTAGTCCGGCTCGCGTCTCCTGCTTCCTGCAATAGGCTTCTAGTAACTGGGACCCTGCAGAGACCGATTAAATGAGATTCCCTTTGATTTGTTCAGCATGATGACTGCGTGCTCTGTGTGTTGATACATTTGAGATTTAAAGACACAGACCTCTCAAGCTGTCATATTAAGGCAAATACATGTTACTGATCATGACCACAGATAAACGCCAACGATCGGGAGAAATCACTTCCTCAATGAGGGTATTGTGCTTTATTAATGGGCATTGTGTCCTTAATGGCATTTCTATGAATGTAAATTAAAATATTAGTGTGTTGCTCATTGTATATGAAATCTCTCTGCCTTTAGCTTCAGATGTGCGAAATGCCTACAAACAGTATCTACATTTTGCATAGCTATTTTTGGTGACTCATGTCAATATGTTTTCTTCCCTTTTGTCATCTTACTGTGCTTAAAGACATGATGCCACCTTTGGGTACAAGTGTATCTATAAATATGTTAAAAAGGTTGGGTGTTGAACCTATGCTGGGTGTTGAACCTATGCTGGGTCTTGAACCTATGCTATTCTGTGGTGCAGGGTGTGAAGGTAGCAGCATTTAGCATGTTCCCTATGGCTAAAGACTCCCAGCACTGACTGTGGATGCTGGCCTTGTATCCTACTGCCCTTTCAATCAGTTTGTTGAATGAATCTGCAAATGACACTAACCATTAACTGAAGCCCCATTTTGATTTACAGCCATGCGTCAGTCTTATTGCATCAAGCAAATTAGTAATTTAAGAACTGATTAATCTCTATGTAGTTTGATGCCACACGAATCTGTATACTGGCTTCATATATAATCAAATGAATATTGTTTTTTGCACTGCGTATTTGCTATATCTTTAATGACATACAATGATCTAATCAACAATCAAGCCATTAAACAAACCAAATCAGTCCTTTTACATGTCATTTTGCTCAATTCAGCTGAATGCTACGAGAGCATAAGCATCCCTTAGATGTGCTCACTTCAGCTCCAACACATTCAATAAACAGCTCAAACGTGCTAATTCATCAAGGGCTCGAGTGGAACAGATCCCAGTATCCACACTGGGTCTAAGACTGGGACTGAAGCACCCAGGTCTATGGGATTCCTGCCTTCATTTGTAAGAGAGCTGACCTGAGTGTGACCCTCATGATTGGCTTAATGATGCACATCAACACCTTTGTCCGAGCAAATAAAGCAAGCTCTCATTTCAGGATGTGCCCCCCCAAGGGCGCCTGTGGCCAGTCACTGAAACAGCGACGCCTCTGAGAAGGATAGTCCAATTACAGCTCCGCCCCCGGGAGGCAGCCTCCTGCTACTGTATTTTGACTATTTTTAGTCTTTTGCTGGCATTCAGCTAAAAACAGAATTTGTGGAACAAAAAAGTCTATTTAAATGGAAATGCGGAGCATATCTTGGAAATGTGGCTTCTAACACATTCCCACAATACACATCCCATAAAGGGTATCTCCACTGCTTGTGACTCTTTGTCCAGAACCTTTAACACAGAACAAAATCATTTTTCGTACATTTGTTTATGGCCTGCATGTTTATTACGCTTTGATACATTACAGAATAACATAAAGGGTAAAACACAGTCAGTCTGACGTGCTGCTTGATCCAGCAGCAAGTGGGCAGCACAGTGACTGGGCTGGATATAAACACTAAAGAGGCCTTTTATAGATTATTGGACCCTTATGAGATGGCATGATATCCGCTCCCATCCATTGTCATTTATCTCTGCCATTAATACATTTGTATTCCATTCCAGGACGTCTCTGTCCTGCTTAAATGTGACTCTATGAATCTGTTTGCTCATCACACAAATACCGTATCTGGGCACGGGGCCAAACAGGTGCAGTGTAATATTAGAAAACTGCATCCTACACAGTAAAGCCACATCTTTGCGTACAGGTGGTTATAACAGGGAGCTGCTTGCTGCGCTGTGAACCCCTGTGAGGATCAGAAGCTCTTCAGGGTCAGGAACAGGAGAAAAATGCTGAGAAAAGCTGTGCCAGTTATTTCGTTTTTGCAGCAATCCTGCCACATCCCCCACTGCACCTTTCCATCTTGAAAGCACTTGAGACGTCGCTGACACTGTATCGCAGGAGCATGGCTTTGAGACGAGCGCACAGTCGTTTCAGGAGATCCAGGGCCAGCCCGCATGCGTCCCTGCAGGCCCAGGGCTATCTGAGGGCAGTCATTAATCTGCACTTTGAGTAATATTTGCTAACAATTTACATTAAGTGCACCTTCATCATGCATTCATAAGACATTAATAAGCAGCATACATTAACATGATGTTAATTGTGATTAATTAATTGTTAAGCACTGCATTCATGACACTTTCAATGAAAAAGACTCGACAGTTGTAATATACATTAATAAGAAACATAATTATATAATCATACAATGGTTGTTATTAATGTACAGCTGGTGAGAGTTTCACCTTTTGTTAATGGAGAAACACACAGTAACCACAGTGCCCCGAACCTCCAGGCCGATGCGGAGCAGCCTCCCCGGTCCGACTGAGCTGGTGGGCCACTGTAGGTCTGCAGCCTCCCCGGTCCTGCAGTGTCCGACTGAGCTGACGGGCCACTGTAGGTCTGCAGCCTCCCCGGTCCTGCAGTGTCCTACTGGGCTTAAGGGCCACTGTAGGTCTGCAGCCTCCCCGGTCCTGCAGTGTCCGACTGGGCTGGTGGGCCACTGTAGGTCTGGGAGCCCTGGGAGACTACCTGGCTGTACGGGATTCACACACAGGGAGCTATGGGGGATTTGAATCCTCACACCAGCAGTGCTAACCACTGTGCTATCCAGCCACTCCTCCATCTACTATCCCCTTTATGTAGCAGATGTATTTGCTTCCTTTTGGCTCCAGTGCACATTCTCAGTGATCAGGGTAGAAAATTGCTATGGGGGGGGGGAGATTTGAACCCTGGTCCCTGTGGTGAGAGGAAGCAGTGCTAACCACTGTGCACAGCTCAAATCACATTCTCAGGTGTCATTTCTTTGTGTAACCATGCATAGTCATTGTTACCCATAATGCACTGCAGATGCCTTTGGAACACAGGTTCCATGGGTGGCAGCACGCGTGTCACCAGGGCGGTCTGTGATATGTTTGAGAATTCCCTGGGTCAGGCGATGACAAAATATTAACCTGTCTGAGAACAGTCATGTCGGTTATAATTATATCAAACTTTAAAAGGGTACCACTTTACAATAAGGCTTATAAGGGGTAGTAACTCTAGTGTTGCAACCTAATTAATAACCAGATTATAAACCATCCATAAACCCTTCATAGAGGTAGTCTTACTGAAAAGTGGTACCCATATGCTGAAAAATAATGTGGCCAATTTTTGCCGCAATAGTAACAGAAGAACCATGGATGCAATTAGGAAAAATGTGGATGGTTTTATTACATAAACAGGGCACCATTGTACAACTTTAGATTAGATATCGTTACAATTCAAATAACATCTGTCCCAGTTGGCGTTTCTGTACCCTCTATTGCAAACAGGGCTGTAAACAAACGCACAATTAAGAAACACCTGTCCGGCACTCTGTGTTTATTTAAGGAGGAGCAGACACTAAACACTTGTCTGCACATCTACACTTTACATGTAAATTAATGATACTTTGGAAGTTGAGGTTATACAAGATGCCCGACCTACGACGTGTTACATTTCTAGAGTACAGCTGTAGCAATTATAACCCTAGAAGGTGTAAGAATTGGCATTGCAGAATCTAGCCTTAATGTCACATGTCACATGCCACAGGAGCCAGTGCCCTGGAATCCAGAATGGTGACAATGTTACTGGAAATCATCATTAATTTGCCTTCCCTGAAAACTAACAGGCATGGACGCCCCAGAGAAGACCAGAGCAGACAGGACACGTTATCAGAAGCACGGTAACCATCACGCTGACGCTGGTTTCAGAATCAAGAGTCACAAAAACTCCGGCCTTGGCCTCGATAACAAAGGGCGAGAAAACGAGACTGAAGAAACCGAAACGTCAACAGTGCACATCCTAGACGGCCTAGAAAGATGAATTCTCTGAAAGTCTGGCATTTTAATGTGGTACAATACATTTATCTGAAAGTATTGAAAACACTAAATATGTGCCTTTTTGAATCCATATCCTTCCCCATATGAACAAGTATTACACTGGATTCTTTTCCCCAGTATATTATTAATATGAAAAAGTGAAGCGATACACAGTAATGCGCTGGGACAGTCTGGTTACCTTCTGCAAATAAAAGGATTAAACATTTCCGGCATTCTGTAGGCGTGGTAAACTTTCATGGTTTGATAAATATTCTTTTGCATAAACATGCTTCTATTTCTGACAACAAGGGACCTTATAAGCCTTATACAAGCCAAGACAATGCAGAGAAGCTCTGATATTTAGGTCTCCTCCTCACACCTGTATCATGTAGTTAACTCACCACACAACGTGTTAATATAAGGGACCTAAAGAGGAGAAGGGCCAGGCTTTGCCTTGAGGAGGGCCTCCCTCCTTCCGGGAAGTTCCAGTCCCAGGACAGCATCGGCATTCCCACGGAAGACCCACCCACGCCCGCAGGCTTTGTGGACTGGGAGTGTCCTTCAGCTTCCCACAAAGGAAAACCCATCCAGTTGCTGAAGATGTGAAAAATGACTCAGACTACATTAGTGGTTCAGGGGTCCACATTTGTGCTCTGTGCCTCAGATTAGATGTCTTTGGCCTCTGGATGCCCACAGCTTTGTGAAGTTTCTGACAGGGTCACAGTCGGGGTCACAGAGGTGCGGATTCATTTGTGTGGTGATTGTACTTTTATGGTGTTCAGTCTGCCATTTTAAGTATCTGTCTCTCGCTGTCGGTGAGTTTCCATTCCTTTTCAGATGGTTCCCCAGAACGTCGCTAATAATTAAGGAGTTTTTGTGACAGAGCGACCTGCAGTTTGGAGTCTGACTCTTTGGCCTGTTGGGTCTCTGTTAGCTGCCTTGTGTTGCTTCGGAAACTCACATCAGATCGTTTGACCTCTTTTGGAACTGGCACACATACTGCTAACTGGCACTCGGCCTAATAAGACTGACCTTTGACGCCGTGTTTGTAATGGCGATTTCATTAAAGCTCTCTTTCATGTAGCGCTTTCTTTATTTGACTGCTAATTCTATAATATCACATATAACATCCCAAATTCACAGTGTTGGCGAGGAGGTTTAACACATTTATAGATTCTCAGTATTTCCCCTGGCACCCAGATCCATAAAATACAATATTTAAGTCACATTTTTCTTCTCTTAAAAACACCTTTAAGTGAAAGAAAGGGTCCAGAAACCCTAAATGCTTCCTTGCCATCACCTTTGTAGTAACATAGGACACAAGGGCATTACGCTTCGCACTGCGCTGGCGAAATCACAGAGCACATCCACCCTAAGCCATTGTGGGTCACCACATTAAAGCACTATAAAGCTTCAGTGGCGAGAGATATGAAGTCAGCATCATTCTATATCAAAGCCTCGTGTTTATGTCACACATACAGTAATTATTCATTTTGGAGATTTCTTCCATGTCATGTGACCAAATGACATCAGGATTTCTGGTAGAAAACGTCACATCCACTAAGCTGTGCAGCCCCCCTTTTCATTTACTTATCTGTTTAGGGTGTGTGCATCTCTTTATGCAATATTTCTTAAAGGTTTTAAAGAGGTTCTCACCCTCACAAACAAAATGTAATTTAATCATAAATAAATTATTTCAAATTACCGTCGCAGTCACACAAGCCCAAATCCTGGGTCAAATGTGCTGATTTATCACATTGCTAAGAGTTATTAGGTATATTTTAAAAAGAGCTGCATGGAACTGCAAAGAAACTGCAATAATTGAAACATCTGTAACAGTGACTTTATGCCCAAACTGACACAGATTTAGGTAAATAACTGGCAAATAATTTAAACAGAACTCTGAAGTATATAAATAAAGCAAATAACCACAGTGCACAGAAACATTTCAAATCATTCAGCCTTAAGGCTGGTATATTAGCATGAAAAGTGAACTGTAGAATATATATGAGCATAAAGTATTAAGTTCCCTACAACAGCTTAAGTAATTTGCTACATTGTTATAAAGTTACCCAATAATAAATGGGTTATGAATATCTTAGAAATGTAACTTTACACATGCACTGTTATTTTTCAAGTTACATTTGACTTTGCCACTTATTCAAATAGATACACTAAATATTAATGCATTTATTTGAAGTTATTGAAAATGTTTTGCAGATACAGGATAAAGTGCTTTTCATAACATTCCACATTTCATAGTTTGCACTACAACTTGGAATTTAAGGTCTTTGATGAGGATCAGTTTCCAATTTTTTCTGGTAAATTGAACTCCCTCTGAAATCACTTGTACATTAACTGATTTTAATCCATTCATTTAGCATTTTTTCAGATAAGGTTGTGTTTCTTGCTTGACACAGCCTTCCTTATATAGTGTGCTGTCCATTCTGAGTTATAGGGCTTATCTTCTCCAAAGAAACTTCAGCTTCACTATCCAAGTTGCCCGACACGGTTGGGGAGAGTTTCTGCTGAGCTCTAACTGCAAACTCCTCGGACTTTCTTGGCAGCTCCTCGTCCTGACAGTGGATGGTGTGGGGAATCACATACATGACACTGCCCACTTTCGGAACGTAGCCCTTGGGCTGATAGTGGTAAGACGACCCAGGGCCTTCGTTATTGTTGATGCTCACGATCTCTATGGCACCGCTGATGGGACAGAGTCTATGGCAGCTCAGCAGGATGGAGAACGCTCTGCGGAAGTCCGCGTTGAAGGCGTATATGATGGGGTTCAGGGACGAGTTGGCCCAGCCAAACCAGACAAAGACGTCGAAGGTTGTGGAGCTGATGCAGGGAAAGTCCGCTCTTACGCTGGGCAGGTGCTGATCACAGAAGGGCACCATGCAGTTCAGAATAAAGAAGGGCAACCAGCAGCATACGAAGACCCCCATTATCACCGACAAGGTCTTCAGCACCTTGGTTTCTCTTTTGAAGGACATCTTAAAGGAGCTCTCCGACTCCACGGTGGAGCTGTTCCCCATGCTGTTATGCCGGTTTTTGGCACACTCCGCTGCTCTTTCCAGAGCTGAGATCCTCCTGATCTGCTTCTGGGCGATTCTGTATATCTGGGTGTAGGTGACTATCATGATGGCAACAGGAATGTAGAAACTAATGAGAGAGGATGAAATGGCGTACGTCCTGTTCAGACTGGAGTCACAGTTGTCGGTAAAAAGACCCTCATAAGAATAATTGAGCTCTGAATAGCTGCCGGCTGGAGCCTTGTGCCAATTCAGCTGGACAGGAATGAAGGAGATCAGGACAGACAGGGTCCAAGCAACACTGATCATCAGAAAAGCTACCCTAGGCGTCATCTTTCGCTCATAGCGGAACGGGCTGGATATCGCCCAATACCTATCGACGCTGATGATGCACAAGTTCAATATAGAGGCAGTGGAGCACATAATGTCGAACGCGACCCAGATATTGCAGAAGGAACCAAATGGCCAAAAGCCCGCTATTTCACTGATGGCTTTCCAAGGCATCACGAGAATCGCCACCAGCAGGTCCGAGACGGCCAACGAGATAACGAAAAAGTTGGTGACTTTGGAGCGGAGGTGGCGGAACTTCGTGACAGCCGCGCAGACTAAGGTGTTGCCCAAGAGCGTGGTCAAGATGAGCAGAGCCAGGAAGCATCCAGTCAGAACACGTGCTGGGGAGTCGCTCTCTGCTGAACCACCGTCAAGGACCGTTGTGTGGTTATTATCCATCCTTTCACGTCTTGGCAGCAGGAATCACCTCATATTTTCACCCAGGATTTCTGAACACAGTCTAGTTATAAGGAGGATGATTACGGAGGATTAGGCAACAGACTGGACTGCAAGCCACGGGGACTATCATCCTTAGTAGCAAAAAAAGAAAAGGAAAAAAATTATTTAAAATAATTTTAATTCCAATACACCACTATGACAGTATCAGGCATCCAAGTAGGAGTTTGTGTGTTTGTTTCATATAGCCTATATGGAATACTCTCTCACCGTAAGCTTATGGAAACCGCGTACTGATGACATCGGTGCTGCGTTTCCCGATCCGCCGCTTCTAATGACCATCAAGCAGGAGCCTTTATCACCGCTCGATTTCCACCTCAGCTTTTGCAAAACACACATATTTCAGCTTTACGTCTTTGGCCCGCAAAACAAGTTCGGGTACCGTGTAATCCAAGCTCATTTTTTAACCATAGAAATTCAAATAAATGTCATAAAGAGCTAAACTTAACATTTTTAATAACACATTGCTAGTTTATACCTGCATCGAAGCAGGTCAGTATTCACATTCTCTTTCCCGTAATTTGGATTAAGTTGGTTTATTAACCACTGACAGGATGACTTAGGTCAACCAGGGCATGTTCGCCCATTACGGTGTTTATTTGGTGATTTACACGCGTAAACTAAACGCATATACCCCGACATAACGATTTATATTGTAGATTTCTTAATAAATATTAGCGATTAAATTGTGGATCGGCGATATTTTTATAAAAATGCAAAGTCAAACCCTTTCTCACACACCAATTCACGAAGCAGTTTCATACATACCTGTCAGCTTTTATAACATGGAGAAAAACAGCCAATTAGTCCTCTCAAAATTATAGTATTCCTGGGGGAGCGATGACTGCCCCTTTCTGTTCTTAAAATTATTTATTTTTCATTTATCATCATTTTCGCTTCAGTAATTCCGAAAAAGCACGCTGTGCATAAGTCTGTGTACGCTGGCATAAGTGTTTGAAAGACCGATCATCCCGCATGTAAACTCATTATTATATATATTTAAAATCACTTCTAAGCAGGATCGTTTTCCCTCAAAGTTATCTGCGACCCCGTTTGCGGAAAACGAATCCGACTCTTCGGTGTGAAATAGGGAGGCGGAGTGGCCGGATCCCTTTCCCTCGGGCTCTGGTTTTATTTTAACCAGCAGACTCCGATATTAATTCTGCTAGAATTAATTAAATCAAGAAAGACAGCATTAGTCCTACGTGGTGTGCCCCAATGCCCTGCATGCTCTTCCGGTCAAAGTTACGTCCGAAGCGGTCTAACCCGACACCCAGCATCGGCGTTGCACAGTGACGGACTCGAGAGAGGCACAGCGGGGCTAACTATTAAAAGAGCCGCTATTCTTCCATCTTCAGATGCGATCTTTCATGTCGTATTTTCCTGAGCACATATGAGCTGCACTCGTCTGAACTGATCATTTCATACTAACGGGCGCAAAAAGTAAAACGATATGCCTTTCTCGGAGAAGCAAAATATCAACACATGCATGTTCTCAACAGGCAAGGAAAGACACCCAACATTACTGCAAATACTTTAAAGAGTTTTACGCTGTGCACTTACGTTTGTTAATTTAGCCAAATGTCAAGTGATTACATTTAGGTGAAAATCACACGTCTCTCCTGCTGCACAACGACCCATAATTTAAGCCTAGAAGAGGATGTGCATTATTTTTTACAGTTTTAGTGAAATCCTATGTTGGCCCCGAAATTATTTACATAGTGGTTCAATGAGGCCACCTAACGGTCAAAGTGCTAATTACACTATGTAACAAAATGTTTACTTTTTCTTGTTCCTGAGCAGAAAGTCTTATTTCCCCATTGCTTATGGCTAAAGTAAATGGAAAAGAGCTATTTTTCTCTTCAAACTTTGCCTTTGTGGCCTGGGTAATGACATTTTCAAATTTACCCAGTTTTACAAACATTCCAGGTAGATTCCATGCTATGGAGCCCCCAAGGGGACATGTGCAAACAAAAATGTGCAAACAAAAAAATCTTTTACAGTCTTATGTAAGCAGCAGAAAGTTTCAAAGGATTTTCTTGTTTGTCCATGTCCCTTTAGGGACTCCGTTCATTGCTGAGTATCTGATGAAAAATTGTATAGAACCTTAAGAATTTTAAAAGAACTTCCTAGAATGTTGTATAACTTACGAGAATTTTCAAAAAACATTTAGAATTTTCTAGAACTTTCCATAGTAATATATATACAGGGACTCACCACTCACCAGTTTAGTTCTAGCTGCCTAAGTGAACACACAAACCTATTTGAATTTATCAGAGGCGGCATCAATTGACTGCAAGCATTCTCCAGACACATTCTGATATGTATGTGGCCGATTTATCAAGACAAGAGTGAGAACTTACTCTGCGACAGCTTCTGCTAAACTGTGTGAAGCCTACAAGGCATATTTCAGCATGCCTGTCAGGGATATTTCAGCATGCCTGTCAGGGACATTTCAGCATGCCTGTCAGGGATATTTCAGCATGCCTGTCAGCCATATTTCAGCATGCCTGTCAGGGATATTTCAGCATGCCTGTCAGCCATATTTCAAAATGCCTGTCAGGGATATTTCAGCATGCCTGTCAGCCATATTTCAACATGCCTGTCAGGGATATTTCAGCATGCCTGTCAGGGATATTTCAGCATGCCTGTCAGCCATATTTCAGCATGCCTGTCAGCCATATTTCAGCATGCCTGTCAGCAATATTTCAGCATGCCTGTCAGGGATCAAGGCAAACCCTGGGCACCTCATTTTACCTGAAAGCACTGCAAAAAAACTAAACGTTTTTGTTCATTTTTGTATAACTTTAGTATAAATACATGTAAATCTTAATTCATATTTTGGTTTATTCAGACCTTATGTAAAAGAAAATGTGCAAATTCGCCCATTTTACATAGAAAATAGGTAAATTTTTAAATTTCATTGTGAAGGTCACAAAAGCAAAGTTTGAAGGGAATAATGGCCATTTTCTCTGCTTTGATAACATAAGCAATTAAGAAATAACACATACTATCCAGGAACAAAATGTGTGTTACATAGTGTTATTCAGCAATAATACCGACATTTCAAATTTCTTCGCATACTTAAAATATAGGTGCGCATGCAGCTATTTTAATATTATTTTTAATATTATTTCTATTAAGTCCTGGGTTTAAATGACGATACTGCTGCACAAAATATTTAAGAAATTTGATAAAACAAATAAAAACTAAAAACTTTGCATCTATACGGAGCAATAAACTATAAAAGACTGATAACATTTCGATTGGTCTTTGTATGACTTTCAGTGGAAAGACTGACATTATTTGGCATTTTAGTAATTAAGTTATGAGTATGTGATAAATGACCTTAACGAATGGGTTAGTCTGCAGTGTAATTAACTAGTACCTATGATACCTTATTTTAAATAGTTCAACAGGCGATGGAATCAGTGCTGAAACTCAGTTATTGTCCTAAGCGGCTCATAAAGTTGATCCATCATCATGATTAATCTGATTAAAATTTTTAACGCAGTTAACCCATCTGCAGCGCAGAATGACTCAAAATCCC
>JAODKC010000002.1:5587762-5607084 GCA_026777985.1 Mormyrops attenuatus
TGTTCGCCCTATGAATAAACCCTGCATTTCCCCGATCCCCGGCTCTCTGCTCCTGTTTCCCGTACACGGCGTGACACTTAGCTTGTTAGCGCCACACCGAGGAGGAGACAGGAGGGTCAGGCAGACATGACAAGCAGGGTGTACCCCCCCCACCCCAAAACGTGCCCTCCAAGCATGAAGGATGATCCTGGGAAGTGACTGAAACAACAGGGTGGACAAACGAGGCTGTAAAACCGAACAGGACAGGGCACTGCAGAACACACGGGACTAACACCACACCTGGACCGGAGGGACAAAGCCTCTGGATTAGGCAGAGTGGGACAGGACAAGGCAGGAGAGGACATAACACCAGACGGGAACCAATCCAGGGCACAGGACAAGAATCACGGCACAACTAGGAGGACACCAACACAATATAGACCAGGACAGGGTAGACAGGTGAAGCAACCATGAGGACAGGAATACAGAGGACCACTGGGAACAAGCCACAGTGAAACAAAACAGAACAGGATGCGGCAGGACAAACAGCAGGATGAGGACACAGAACAGGCATGGACTGGAAATGGGACCAACAGGAGGGACACAGGACAAGACCAGAACAAGACCGGAATGTGCCCAGGGGCTGGCAGAGCTGGAGGGTTCCAAAGGAGCTGGAGAGTGCCAAGTGGATTGCAGGACAGGAGGGCGCAGAGTGGTCTGCTGGACAGGAGGGCGCAGAGTGGTCTGCATCACAGGAGGGCGCAGAGTGGACTGCTGGACTGGAGGGCGCAGAGTGGACTGCTGGACAGGAGGGCGCAGAGTGGTCTGCTGGACAGGAGGGCGCAGAGTGGACTGCAGAACAGGAGGGCGCAGAGTGGACTGCTGGACAGGAGGAAGCAGAGTGGTCTGCTGGACAGGAGGGAGCAGAGTGGTCTGCTGGACAGGAGGGCGCAGAGTGGACAGCTGGACAGGAACAGGAGGATGCTGAGGAGACTATAGGACTGGAACAGGAGGATGAGGGACATGCAGGATTGGAAATGTCATGGTAACAATCCAACAGACAGCAACAGGGAAGATGTCCAAGCAGACATTTCTGGGCAGACCTGGGTCAGGGCAGTGGGTCTGAACCGCATGCCCCTGTCTCCCTCTTCTGGAGATAGAGACCCAATCAGCCCCTCTTTGTGACCTGAGCCTGCCCCGCCGACTACACCAAGGATTGTGACTAGGCTGGCGAGACCGCTAGGCAGAAGTACGAACCCATGGAATAGGACTAAGGGCAAGGCCCAGAGGGTCCCACTCCAAGTCCTCCACAGCAGTATCCTCCGGGTTCATCCCCGCTGGCTGGTGGCGACCGGGGAGTCGGGCATTGACTCTATGGTGACTGGCAAGGGATGAGGAGGCCACCTGGATGATGGCAGGAGACAAGGCAGGGGCCAGCAGGGAGTCAGGAGGCAAAGCGGGAACCGGTGAGGAGTTCAGAGACAAGGCGGGTGCTGACGGGACAGCCGGTGACTGAGGTGGAAGCTGATGGCATGGCTAGCGCCTGTGAGCAGGGTGAAGCCGGGACCCCTGGAGGTGAGCAGGGAAAAGCCAGGACAATAGTAGTACAAGGGAGGCAGCCCTCTCTGGACCAAAAGCCAGAAACGTGGGCAAAGCGGCCCTCTCTGGGTCGGGTGTGGAAGTGGCCTCTCCTGGGCTGGGCATAGCAGTAGTCTTTCATAGACTGGACATAAGAGGATTAGGTGGCGCAGCGGAGACCTCATCTGGGCTGAGCACTAACAGAGCGGTGGGGACCTCACCTGAGCTGGACTCTAGCTGCATAGGGTCCAGTGTGATGGGCTTGGGTGAGGGTTCAGTCTGTTTCCTCCTCTTTTGTCTCCCTCAGCTAGAGACAACGAGTGGACCAGCAGCTGGCTGTGGGGGAGCCAGTGGGCAGATGGTTGCAGGTGAGTCAGCAGGTGGATCAGCAGCAAGCTGTGGGAAGCCAGCAAGCACTCCCGCTCTCCATCTCCTCCATACAACACCAAACCCTCTCTGCCTCCCAGGGCGGCTCCAGCAGTCCCTGAGGCTCTGGAGCCTCAGAAAGAGCATTCATCTAGGTCAGAATCTCACAGCTCAGGCAGAATGGCAATAGCCTCACTGGAGTTGGATGCAGGAGCCACAGAGGCCAACCTCTCCTAGACTGGGCGCAGGCGGACCTGGGTTTCGATTTCTGGAGGCAACGGGTGGAGCAGCAACGTGATCCAGGGAGCTAATGGCTTATTGCCAAAACGTAACAACACAAAATTACTAAGTAAGTAGGTGCGCTCCTCCTTCTCATATAATAGTGGTGGCAGTTGTTAATTACTATTACTGTTAAAACTATCTGTTTAAAGGGAAGACAAGAAAAAGGCTGAGCAAGGTACAGTACAAAGTAAAGTGAAATAACAGGGGGAAAATGATCCATAGATAGAGGTTACATTACACTGATTGACACAGAGAGTCACTTTGGCATTCCTCCACTACTTATACATCAAGAACAATTACAGTTAATGTTTTATGCAGTCAGGCAGCATTATATTCTACAAGTCTGCATTTGTTGATAAAAGACATGGTCAGAATAATTGTTAATGAGACTTCATAATCATAAAATGAATGAATGAAGTGGCAGACAAGAAAAGAATGTTTCCGTGTGTGTGTTTTTAAATCTACTTATGAATAGCCTTAAGGATGATATCTGAAGACTCCAATGTGAGTTTTCCTCACTATTCCCAATGGTGGAGTCAAATTCACCATTTAACAGATACATTTTGTAATGAGTCATGTAATGAGCCATAAAGAACAGAAGACAATCTGTCTTTATCAAGCGTCGCGAATCAATGCCATAAAACGAGTGTTTTTGCACATGCATTGTCCAAATCGGGCTTCCTGTCAGAAATATACAGAAGTGACTGGGTAATATCAAAAGCCAAAAAATCATGATGGGAGCGAATGAGCAATGTGGTACAGAAAGCTCAATAAAGACACTGTCCTGACACAAACTGGGCTCTAGGGTAGGCTGTGCAAGTGTGCGTTAACACGATAAAAGAAACACATATGTTAACTATGATAGTGTATGTGTGTACATATATCCAGTACTTCTATAAATTGCAGAGGTCAGGAGTGTTGGACGAGTAAGGGAATAAGGATTAGATGATAGATGGTTAGATGATAGATTGTTATGGTTAGATGACAGAGGATTTGAGTACTTATTATCTACTTTTCTTTTAGGTGATACTATTGTTTAGTGCCCCCCCTCAAGGTCGTCCCAAGAGGCAGCCTTTCCCACTGAGGCTTGCTCAAGCAGATGTCTGAAGTGTGCTGCCAAGAGTCTGAATAGCATTTGGACTGCATTCCCTCAAGCGGACCCAACAAAACAGAAGTCATCAAAAGAAATATATGGTTTGCCCCTCTGCAGAGCTGCTCTGGGCGTTACTGACTGTCTGTGGACTGGTTAGTCATTTTTAGAACATGCAAATACAAGTTCTGCTAAACGTTTCACAGAACCAGAAAAAGGCATGCAGTGAGAAAAAAAACTCAGTATCTTCCTAGATAGTGCCTCTGCCAGCTAGTAGCACTTCACACATGCGACTCTCATGATGAGGCAGCAAACACATAAATATGATACTTTTCATACCAAACATCGGCACAAGCTCTTCCATTGTCGGGCAAGAAATGATGAAATTTCAACTGCAATGACATATTTTTAATAGCATTCTTGAGTCAACCCTACAATAAACATAAAATTGAGCATCTATATGTTACATTACTGAACGTATAATGGACGTCATCATACAAGCTATTACAGCTAAGCATTCAGTTGGGGGGGAGGGGTCTTGTCATTGGCAGAACTGAGCTGTGTCAGGGGCTCAGCACAGCAGATATCCAGGACATGAACAGGGAGTGAAAAGTGCAGATGGATGTTTGATAGTTGCATTTCGATTAATGCAACCAAATGCCCAATAAAAATGTCTTCACATATGATGTATTTCTCAGTTTCTCATAGGAGCTGTGTTTTATATTAAGGGACGGTGTCTTTTTTTTCTTCTTCAAAACGGTTCCAGAAAGATGCCAAGGCAACAACACATTGCCCAGGTGATTCTCGGGTGGCTTTTCCGACCCGCAGACTGCCAAGTGAGAATATGTTTATCGAAAAATGTTCTTCTAGTATAGTGCCCCCCTCCCCCCTATTGCTCATCTCACTACCCGTGAATCTGCTGGAATTTAAAAGGAGAAAAGGGCAAAAATGGAAAAGCATTTAGAACATACAACTCAATATTTGTCTTCATCATTACTGACTCAAATGGAAAACTGCTGAAATGCACGCAACCCTCTACACTGATGACGGTTCCCCTGGGTGAACCACTTTGTCTTACACCATCAGTACGAAGAAAAAGGAAATGAGCTGAGCGAGAAACCAACAGAGAGGAGTGTTGAATCTGTTGAGCAGTACAACACTCTCCAGTGTCCTTTTCTGGTACCGATGAGCCTCCAGTGTGGGTTTTTTCGACATTTTAGTGGGTGGCGACAGGGGGGGGATTTTTTTTGACAAACTGTTGAACTTATCTGAGATCGTTTCACCACCAGACACCATTAGAGGAATGTCGGGGGATTCACTGGATTCCCAGTGTGGGTGTTAAGAATCCACCAGGTAACCTGAAATAGTGCATATACTATCTGCGGTCAAGAAAATCAGGGGAAACCCCATCACATGTGAGCAGAATGGCAATCATCTAAACCAAGATCCTCAACCTACATCATAGACCTACACAATGAAGACCTATTCGCATGAAGAGACTGAAGGTAGATGGCTGACCTATCATACCAATACGATATGACGCGGAGTGCAGAAGAAAACTTGTTTGTGCAAGTAATTCATGGAGGAACGTCATCCCCATGCAGACTCCATATGTTTTCAGATTCTTAGCTTCTTGTGCCCAGGGGCGTCAGAAGTATTTTCAATGTGGGGGGGACACACTGGCGGTGAACTAATATTTTATGTTAAATGTGTGGGGGTCCAAACGAATAATTATGAATTGTGAGGGGGACACGTCTCCCTCAGATTTAATGGTGGCGACGCCCATGCTCGTGCCATGTGACATGTTACACACTTATAACACACTTATGCATAACGTAGGTATGAATGTTCCTGACTTCATGCCTCGGTAAAGACTGTCTGCAGTTACCATGGACTCCCTCCATGATCCCTGACCAGCTATAAACCTACCTACAGACCTCCTAAGGCTCGTTAATATCCAGCTCCTGTATTTTGGAGCTTTGACTTTGTCAATGACTGTGGTCCTGGTTATCGCTTTACATGCCGGTACCTATTTCCCAGTTCCCCATCCCAACCCCTTTGTCTGCCTTCCATCTCAGTACCCATCTCCTGGTAGTTTCCCAGTTCCTCATCCTGACTCCTTGATCCGCCTTCTGTCCCAGTATCCATCTCCTGGTGGTTTTCCAGTTCCCTATCCCGACTCCTTGATATGCCTTCTGTCCCAGTACCCATCTCCAGTGATTTCCCAGTTCCCCATCCCGACTCCTTGATGTGCCTTTTATCCCAGTACCTATCTCCTGGTGGTTTCAAAGTTCCCTATCCCGACTCCTTGATCTGCCTTCTGTCCCAGTACCTATCTCCTGGTAGTTTCCCAGTTCCCTATCCCGACTCCTTGATCTGCCTTCTGTCCCAGTACCCATCTCCTGGTGATTTCCCAGTTCCCCATCCCGACTCCTTGATCTGCCTTCCATCTACGTACCGGTCTCCTGGTGGTTTTCCAGTTCCCTACCCTTGATCTGCCTTCTGTCCCAGTACCCATCTTCCTGTGGTTTACCGATCTCCCATGATGAACCCCTCTACCCGCCATGCTAAATTCGTCACTGCCAGTGCAGTGAAGCACAGACTAAGAGCCCTGCTCTGTCAAGTAAGCTCCTCTATTGCCGCATCTGATCAACAACTAATTCAACATCTCCTGTCAGCAAAGGTGATCAACATGCTTATTGAATGAAATGATTTATGGTTTCTGAATCCAGCTCTATTATTCAGATGAAACCCATCCTTTTGAAACATCTTTTATTCTGCTGCCTCTGGAGACTTGGGTTAATGCTTAATCATCACTGGTGAATTGCACCTCGCAGCTGGAACAAGAGGCCTGACGCACACCTGAGACAGGAAAGAAACCAGTGTGAACTGAAATGGAACCAATTAATCATCAATCACCTTCTCGTATCCTTGTCAGTAACCTCGAGGCCGGCTGGTCTTAGTAAGACAGAGTACCCAACCGTACGATAATTCCCCCTCCCCTCCTTCCGTTAGCACAAAATTAAAATGAAATTTCGGTTCTTTGGAAATACACCTGTTGGGGGCTTATTAACAGCCTAATTTTTAAATTAGTTTCTGGGTGCGTCTGCAAAAACAGAAGTTAGTGACTTCGTAAAATTGACTGATACACCTGTGTGTTAATTTTACCACTTTATGAATGAACTTCTGATTAATGAAAATAAATATGGATGCAGTATATTCATAGTAATGGTAAAACATACCAAAACATGGTAATCATAATTATTATTTATGATCTGAGTTTGTAGTACATGGAAGTGGTATAATATAGAGGCCCACACAGTGTAACAGAATAGCTGAAGCAACTGTAACATCTAATCACCTCACTTATCTGAACATGATATATTTTATAGGGCTGTTTTTAGATGCATTTCAGTTTAAAAAACAACACAGTTCACTTGACAGCATAACAGCACCTGCCTTGGTACCTGCATGATGTTCCGCCGGTTAGCCACACTGCTGAATATCTCAGTCAAAAACCACAAGCCTGGTACAATATTAGAGTGAGATCTTTTAGATATTTCAGCATGTTACACATCACAGTAGACCACTTGTTTCTGTGATAGTTACAGAATGCAATTACATATTTAGAAAACAATTATGTAATAGACATCGCACAACATAAATAGCTTAATTGCAAGTTGTGGACAGACTAGAACAGCCTCATTCAGGCTGCTTTATCTATCGAGGGAATCTAACAGTAGTCAGAACCTGGTCTGATTTTGGCTATTTCTGGGCTTAACCAAGAATGCCGAAGTTTCTAAACAAAGACGACAACTCTTCAGATCAATGTGAGAAACCTTTTCTTCACACTGAGCAAAATGTATAATAAAACATTCAGCAGAACATGTCCATTCAGCAAACTGCAAATCTTTCCAAGAGGAAGCAAAAATTAATTTGCCCTCCTGTGACATTTGCATAGGCCTGTTCCACTGGATGCGTCCCTGTCCCATTACAGATACACATTTCGTCTCCATCCTCCCAAAGAGACTCTTCTTATGCAGACGGGGAGCCTTATACAGACATACTCAACCATCCTACAATTCGAAGATGGCAAAATGTGTCTATGAATGACAGAAGCTCCTCTGCACAGTTTTATAGAACACCAGGGTTGTAGCAGATGTGCCACTGTTGGGGCGGAGACAAGTCTGATGGTGTGGTGATATCAAGACCGAGAGATTCTGCAAGCCCTACATTTTTGGTCACACTGATACTTTCCTCTTTTCTTCTGTTAAGCAGAGTTTTAGGTTTTAGCCTTAGCTGACACTAAACGTGTGTCAGTACGCTTTCACCTTTAAAGCGATACGTGCAGCAATCGATTGTTGTAATGCCCATAAAATACGCAATTGCGCTGCTATGACAATTAATTACCGTCCATTTTAAGTTTCATATGATTTGCGGTATAAAGGTTCAAATGCATGGCACTTTCTTGTCATAGCAGCGCAAATCCACGTAAAATACGTACGCTTTTGCGCTTTTACAACAGTATATTTCGTATTAACACACCGGAAGATCTTTCTCCTCCATTTTATCATATGATGTGATACACTCACATTTCGAGTGGTTTGCCTGAGGCCGCAATCCTGCTCGGCAAAGGTGAAGTTTAACCACATCTCCAGTAGATGGCAGTAACCTGCAAAGAATAAAATTAAACTTTTGCACTTTGGTTTTCTTAAATGGTTGATTTCTTATATGGTTGATTTCACAACGCTGGTTGAAACCCATCTGAAGTCCTGCACAAGCTCCTCTGCTGGCGCCCCATAAACTATTTATTTTCAAATCATGCCTTTTTTACAACCCAATTTGCACTTTTTGATCACACTCTTACATATTAAACTTGGTTTCCAAACCACTTATCCTTCTGCGTTGTGGGGGGTCCGGAGCCTATCCCGGAAGCTACGGGCACGAGGTGGGGAACAACCCAGGACGGGGGGCCAGCCCATCACAGGGGAATCTTTCCCACCGATCATTCAGCTCCGTCCCAGATCAACAAGTTAAAGCAGTCCGTGAAATTTTTGCACAATTTTTGCAGGGTCATCAAAAGGTCGGGATCTCTTTGCCCTGGGGTGGGGAACCTGATCCGGCGTGGGGGCGGGTTTTTGCGATGACCTCTCAGTCAGCCAATAATAAAGCAGCGGTTCTCAGCTCCAGTCCTGGGGACCCGCTGTTATTGGCTGACTGAAAGGTCATCAACAGGTGCTGGAAATGGAGGAAAAGCCTTTAATTGGTCAGGCACCAAGGGTGTAGATTTGGGTGTGGACAGAAGGAACTACCAGCAAAGGCTAAATCAACTTTTCCTTCCAGGGAAAGAAGATTCAGATTTTCCATGACTTACCTGCTGTGGCTGTCAGGCACCAAGCTGCCAGAGCACTAATATGGAATTAGCCTAATACCAAGTTTGTCTATAATACACTGCGAGACGCATGACATACAAAAGCACTTTGTCTACTCTAACAGACCCCAATAAGTGCTTTGCTCCGCCGACCAGAACTTTGGACACCTCAGAGATTAAGTTGAATGGACTACTGGCTGGTTCTACAGTAACGGTAACAGAATCACAACAGATTCTGGCTATAATTTGAAAAGAACCGACTTGCTTTGCTTGAAATACAATCAGCTCTCTGTTGTGCCACAACTATCAAATTATACTGCATAATGCAGTGATACAGCAGTATTCAAACTTTTTTGATAGGGCCCTTCTAGGCTTGACATACTTATTCCGATTCTCCCTACCCCCACCAACACACACTGACCTCAAATGAACTTTGATTATCAAATAAAATTTAGTAATATGTACTTAAAAAATATATTAAATAATGCGTTCGGGCAGATAATGTGTTCATATTATTTTTAACGCTTCTAAAGGTTGCAGTTTCGAAACAGGTCTGCCCTCACACCTCTGTGTTGTCCCTTTACCCGCGTCCCCTGTAATTCCTCTGCACCCCAACAGGGGGAGACATGTTCTTTTTATTATGAATCCGCTCGTTACTGAGGCCGATTCACAGAACATATACCTAAAAATGATTGTAGTCCTGTATCACACAAACTCATTTTATCATATGGTTTAGTTTCTTTTTCTTTTTAAATTTTTTTTTTGTGAAACTGTCCGCTAAACATTGTTAGTTTTATTTTAAAGGATCTTACTTATTCTAAAGTTATTTTAAAATCTTTATTACATCACATCCTTACTATTTCGTGGGAGCCACCCCCGCGCCACCCCCATGTCAAACTCCTTCCGATGCCACTGGGTGCATGTGCATAACATGTCATGTTGATATTAGCGTTGTGCAAGCAAACTGCGGTTGCTTGCACACCGCCTGTGTGTGAAGTTCGCATGTTCACCCCGTGGGTGCGTACAGATCCCCCTGTTTCCTCCCACTGTGCAAAAAAAATGTAACTTTGGTAAAAGCGTTGCCGGGTTTGGAGAGCGACACTGACGTGAAACTTACTGTTCACATGGTGTACATCACAATTTACTATCTGGTTATTTTCGCTAGCATGTCTGTGAGGATTGCTGGGTTATGTTACTATCCAGAACTAGTGGAATTAGTATTCACTTGCTGAAATTTGGATTACGCATCAATTCCCTAAAGGCTGTTCTGTTGTACTTTTTTAAGTAGGCGGTTGGAAATGTTCAAATTCCGAGTTATGGGGAATGAATTAATACACTATACAGACCAAAGTAGTAGGACACCTGCACATTTCCCCCACAGGAGCTTTCATGACATTCCATTCTAAATCCATAGGCATCAATATGGAGTTGACCCTCCTTTGCAGCTATAACTGCTTTCCATAGTGTGTCTGTGGAAATGTTTACCCATTCATCCAGAAGAACATTTGTGAGGTCAGGCACTTATGTTGGAGGTGAAGTACTGGCTCACAATATCCATTCTAGTTCATCCTAAAAGTGTTTGATGGGGTTAAGGTCAGGGTTCTGTGTTAGCCAGTCAAGTTCTTCCAGACCAAACTCACCCAGCCATGTCTTTATGGACCTTGCTTTGTGCACTGGGGCACAGTCATGCTGGAACAGAAAAGGACCTTCCCCAAACTGTTCCTATAAAGTTGGAAGCATAGAATTGTCAAAAATTTCTTGGTATGCTGAAGCATTAAGAGTTCTATTCACTGGAACTAAGGGGCATAGCCTAACCCCTAAAAAACACCCCCATAGCTATTATGGTGGGGCATCACAAAGGAGAGACAATCCACATAGCTGCTCTCAACAAAAGGGGGTTATTTAAGAACAAAAGAAGAACCATAAAGGGACCACAAGGGGTCAAAACAAAACTGGTTAAACAGAAACTAAGGCATGGAGCAACACCTGGAACAACAATACAAAAGGCAGGGAGGAACACCTGGAACACCATACGAAAGGCATGGAGCAACACCTGGAACACAATATGAAAAGGCAGGGAGGAACACGTGGACCAACAATACGAAAGGCAGGGAGGAACACGTGGACCAACAATACGAAAGGCAGGGAGGAACACCTGGAACACAATACGAAAGGCAGGGAGGAACACCTGGAACTTAAGTACACTACTAACAAGACACAACAGAGGACAGGTGCGTACCATAACCAAATCAACCAATCACTAGGGCTCGAGGTAACAAGGAACAGGTGGGGTATATAACAATTAACAGGCATTGGAGGGCTATCAACACTAGGAGAGATCAAGGAACACAAGTAAAACAGAACATAAACAAGGCGTGGGCAGGGTAACCTTAAACAAGACATAAATTAACCGTACAGGAACTAGGGCATAAAATAAAACCAAAAAAAATAAACTGAAGGTGAGACTGGCCTTAGGCTAGCTTTGAGCTCATGATGGAAGGTATGTCCACCTTAGGGTCACACACTTAGCCCACCAAGCCACACAGCACCGGAGGAAGCAGAGAAACACACTAGGGGAACAGCAAATAGAATGGCCAGCGGGACCTGCTAGCCAAACGGGGAGAAGGCCCACAGGACAGGGCCAGACGGGCACCGACCCTGACACATATCATTATCCCTCCTCCAAAAATGTTACAGTTGACATAATGCAGTTAGGAAGGTAACGTTCTCCTGGCATCTGCCAAACCCAGACCCGTCCATCAGACTGCCAGAGAGACAATGATTCGCCACCCCACAGAACACATTTTCACCACAACAGTGGCAGCGTGCTTTACACCACTCTATCTGTCGTTTGGCATCGTGCTTGGTGGTGTGAGGCTTGCATGCAGCTACACAGCCATGGAAGCCCATTCCATGAAGCTCCCAGCTCAGGGTTTTTGTGCTGGAGTTAATGCCAGTGGAAGTGTGGAAATGTGCAGTTATTGAGTCGCCAGAACATTGGCGACTTTTACGCACTATGTGCCTTAACACTTGACGACCCCCCCACTCTCTTACTTTACATGATCTGCCACTTCACGGCCGAGTTTCTGTTGTTCCTAAACATTTCCACTTTGCAATAATACCACTTATAGTGGACCATGGAATATCTAGCAGGGAAGAAATTTCATGAACTGACACTGCAGTACCATGCTTGAATTGAGTCGTTCAGACCCATTCCTTCCCAAATGTTTGTAACCCTGACTGCATGGCTAGGTGCTTGATTTTATACACCTGTGGAATCGGGTCTAAATGAAACACCTGAATTCAATGATTAAGAGGGGTGTCCCAAAACTGTTGTCCATATTGTGTACATTAGAATTTAGTGATCAGTGGTGACAGAAAACAGAACACAATGCACAATATCAAAATTTGTCCTCTGCATTTAACCCATATGTGGCATCGTGACATAGAAGGGGGCAGCTAATTCAGCGCCTGGGGAGCAGTGCTTGGGGGCGGTACCTTGCTCAGGGTACCTCAGTGGTGCCTTGCTGGTCGAGGATTGGAACCTGAAATCTTTCAATTATAAGTGTGCTTCCCCAACCATCAAGTCAGCAATGCCCATTGCGATGTGTGATACTACTAATAATTAATAATATGCAGAATATACTTATTTTTACTTCAGATAATCCATACATATCAACGCAGATCACTCGTATCTCTCTGCATTTCGACCAATCAGATGGAGGTGACGCAAACAGCTGGGTTTGGTCACTCTGGTAAGCAGGGCCATATCAGCATGGTTATGGCTCAGGTATGACTTGGGTACGGCTTGCATACTTTGCAAGGGAAAAACGGCCAGTTTGCAGTGCAGCTCGGGTACGGCTTCCATACTCTGCAAGGGAAAAACGGCCAGTTTGCAGTGCAGCTCGGGTACGGCTTCCATACTCTGCAAGGGAAAAACGGCCAGTTTGCAGTGCAGCTCGGGTACGGCCTAGCCTTGGTGTCAGTGGAAAAGCACCATAAGTGAGTTGGCAGTGCCTAAACTGACTATGCGTGAGTGACAGAGCACTCTGCAGTGGGCTCACGCCCCATCCAGGGTTGGTTCCTGTCTCGCACCAATTGCATTACAGTAGCCCCTTCACATTCACAAGGATTAGGGGTGGATGATCTCCGCAAAAATGAAACCTGGCGAATAATACTTGGGCACCCCTAACATCGACCCATAACAGTCTGCTAGCCTAAATGATAACATCAAAAGTCAACTTTTTACCAATCGCTAACTACTCACGGTTCCTGTTCTGTTCCTGTTCTATTCTGTACTGGTGCTCAAATGTAAAAAGCACAAGAAGTGTGGTCAGTACCTTCAAACACTGTAATTCATATAGACTACCCAAAAAAGACTGTCAGACAAAATCATAATATCACATGGATCAATTATTTTTTTAGCTATGTTTAATCGTGAAACTGACCCTACCCTAAACAGTGCTAGTTTTGTTTTATTTCAGAAATCTTTATTATTTATCTCTTATCTTTCTTACTTCGATGTGACTACTGCAAGTGTGCCCATTGTGAGGTCGCGATATTTCTAGCCATTGTTGTGTGTGCATGTTTTTAATGGATAGCTCAAGTAGATCTGCTTGCAAGAACATTAAAGTTACAGCAGTAATAAGCTTGAACTTGACACATGACTAGAAGTTATACTAGATGGATAGCAGTGAAAAGTATACATTTAAGGATGTTTCTACAGGAAGTGACCATAAATGGTATTGGGTGTGTGTGCATGTGTGTGTGTCTGTCTGCTTTCCAAAAAGAGTGCAATTTTTAAAACTTTTAAAACCTAGTTTACGTAGGTAGCATAGTGTTATATTATTATATGTGTTAATCCAGATGGATTTCTAATATCTGTTACTGCCTGTAACACACCTTGGTCGCAGCAGCACAGTTACACAGGATTCAGCGCATTGTGCGAAACAAGTAGGCTACCGTTAAACTTTCTGTCTGTCTTATCAGTGATTTCATGATTGATTACATGATTCAACAAAGTATTTTCCAAGCCACAGACAGGCAAGTATGACTTTTTGTTATTCCGGCAGTCTTTTTCTTTCTTTAACCACAAAAGGCTTTGAAAAAAAAATCTAGTACCAGAGGTCCTCTTAGAATATAAATTTCAAATATTACAGAAAAGGTCATATCCCGTAAACACACTACTTGTTAAAATTAATAATATATTATAATATTATAAGAACATTTGCTTTTCAGTTGTTTCATCTGCATTATTTTGATTTATTTATGTCCACGGATGCATTGTCACACAAAAAAAAGGTCGAGGAGTCAACCTGCTCGGAAGGAAGACTGACGACAAGGTATTCATACAGGAAATGACAGTTTGACTTATTTCAAGACTAGAGATAAACATCGGAGCCTTTGCAGTTATGACCTCAGAATGAGAGAAACGCTGAACCTTAAAGTGTCCCTTTCAAAAAAAAAAACTGTGTGGAACATGAACGACTGGCCATTATTAATGTCACCTAAAACAGTCCTATAAATTTGCTTTTCATACGTGAACCTACCCTAACCTTACACAGAGCCTTGTGATCATGACGCCTTCCTTTCTCCCACATTCAGCACACAAACCCTGCAACAATGCAAGCTGCTGCCTATAAGACGTGGTAAAGTCGGCTGAATTGGGCCACCAGTCAAAACGGGCCAGACGAGCGTGGAGTGTCTTTCCGCTTTACACTTGAACAGCTCATAGTGTTTGATATAACTGTTCTTCGCATGTTTCAATAGCTTTGACTGGTATTGTGACCGCACGGGGTCAGGAAAGAGAATCTTGAATTTCTCATACCCGCATGCCTTGTGCCGCACTTTGATTGTAATAAAAATAGTAAATTAATGTGTGTATTTATGTTGTAAATAGTGTCCTTCTCATTGGTGCTGCTAATTGTCCTTAGTACTGCGCTATTAATAATGGGAAACTCCATGTTTTTATAAAAGAGCTTTGCCTGTATTACTGAAAACGTGACCCACCGCAAAAATTTATACTGTATAAAACCTGTGTTAAGTGACCTGGTACATTAAATTTCATCTGTCTATAATAAGTACAATGAATAAAAAGGAAACACTTGTAAATTAAATAGCTATTATGTTATTAATGGTTTTGCATGGACTGTTAGGCCACTGAAAATTCCAAAAATTGTAATATATTTGTATGAATGTATTATTATTATTATTATTATTATTATTATTAATAATAATAATAACGATAACTAATAATAATATCTTAGCTGGCATAATTCAAGGCTGGGCAGCATGACAATGTTATCTGTAATCACGTCAGTGTTCGAATCTGCAATTATCTCCTTCATCAGGGAATCAGCCTTCACCTACACATAGGCCTAATCCCTAATGCAAGATGACAGAAGGCTTTATGATTTGGCTCTCAGTTTTCTCTCCTTTTTTAAGCATAGCGATTTTTAGTGTCCCACAAGCACTGCCCTTTGCAATAATAGTGTGACCGCCGTTCTTGAAAGTTGGGAATTTCAGTATTGTCACATCATCAACTTTTATCTTCCATTGAGTAGCCAGAACAGACAGGCCCAAGATTTTCATGGTGGGGGTGTTCAAATTTGTTTATTTTGTTTTGGTCTATTTTTGCCAAATGAATTACACTCAAAATAGTGTAGCTGTGTAGTGTAAAAGCCCCTTTTTCTAACACTCCAATATTTTTTTACAAGATGATGCACAGGCACCATTAATATTCCTTTTAATGGCATTAGCTTCATTTTATATGTTATTTATTTTTTTCCAGTTTTTATCCGATCTCACTGATTTGGAGTGACATTAATGTAGCTATAACAAATGCAAAATAACCCAAACTTATTTCAGTTCAGAGTGAATCAAAGGTATAAATATACCGCAATACCATGTCGCTGGATTGCAGCAATTTAAACTGATGGAAATGTAGAGTAATATTTAAGATACGGGATATTTAGGTAACAGTGTTTATCCAAAAGCTGGAAATAGACAGAGTTTATTTTATAGTTAAAATACGAAGAGCATTGTGCGCCGTAACATTAGCTGCCACTGGCTGATAAACATAATCAGTATAACTTGCTTGTCCTACGTCCTCCAGTGCATCCATCCTTATCCCACAACATGAATATGACATCAATATGCACACAAGCCACCAACGGGACAGGGGTGTGACTTACTTAAAGTAACGGTAGACTTAAACTTATTTTTCTGAGACATTTTTTTATGAAAATACAGCAAAAGTATGGATAGCAGAAGTCATGTAGCTGGCTGAGATTTTACCGGAAATACATCAGCACCCTTGTGTGCATATAGCCGATTGTGTACATTTTGTTTCCTCCCCGCTTTTGATTGTGGTCATGGTGATTTCATGTTTAATTAATGGCTTTAAATACAAATTAATACCTGTTTATAATTAACTCTACTTAAAAACGGGTGGCAGACTGCTGCCTCATGTCTCCACCCTGGCTCTTTGTGTATGGAATTTGCATGTTCTCCCCGTGTCATTGTGGGGCTTCCTGTGGTCCCTTCTCCACAGTCCAAAAACATGCTGGAGTTACCAAATTGCTCATGGGTGTGAATGGTGTGTGAGCGTTCCCTGTGATGGGTTGGTGCCCCATCCTAGGTTGTTCTCTGCTTGACCCTCTGCAACCCTGGATAGGACAGTTACTGGAGATGGATGGACAAGGAGTTCGCAGGAAAAAAAATCTAAATTATTCATCAAAGTTCAACATAAGAGTAACTTTTTGAATATGACACGGGACTGAATGGCACCCCCTTGTGTTTAAATTAGCATCGGATTATATAAAATAATGGGCTTCGGATCTTTCCAGTATATTTTTATATTAAGTGCACGTTTTTAGCCATATCTGGGAGACTAACAACGGACATGTATCTTACCAAGAGATAATCACAAAAGTGGCATTCACACAAAATTACAATAAACCTTTTTGGAAATCCGGATTAATTAGAACAGTGATATGTTACTGAAATGTGTTTTTCACCTATGTTGTACTCACACACACAAGTGAGAGCAAGTTTGGGGGTGGGGGTGTCCACGGTGCAGGGTCAGGCAGCATGCAATGCCCCTGGAACTGGGGGTTTAGGGCCTTGCTCAGGGGCCCAACAGAGGCAACAACTGGTCTGCTGGCCCAAGGATTTTAGCTGCTGGCCTTCTGGTCACAGGACACAGGTCCTAACCTGTTCAGCCACACACTGACTCCCGCTTATTGATAAAATTGCTCTGATCTTCAATTCAAAGTCATAAAAACACAATTTAGTGGCACATTAACCGATAGTTACATATCATACCAATGCATTAAGAAGTGCTGCACTCTCCTTGGGTGCAGCCATCCTGCAGATATCATCACAAAAGCTTGCGCTCAATGCTTATGAGACAAGCTGTCAGGGAGCAGCTAAAGATCAGCAAGGACATCTAATGGCCTTGAACTTGTCAACATCTGTGTCTACGATGAGGAAAAATACTGGGCAAAGTCGTGTTCATGAGAAGCTA
Source organism: Mormyrops attenuatus (assembly GCA_026777985.1). NCBI lineage: Eukaryota > Metazoa > Chordata > Actinopteri > Osteoglossiformes > Mormyridae > Mormyrops > Mormyrops attenuatus. Next base: position 5,604,956 of record JAODKC010000002.1, read on the forward strand.
CCACGAAGGGAATGACTGCTCTTCAAAGAGAGACATTGTTGCAGAGACTAACTGGATGCTCTCTAACCCTATTGGATCAATGTTCTGTCACATGATGTGACAGAAGTTAACCTTTCTGGCAAAAACATGCAATGAAACGGGATGTGGCTTACGAACAGCACAACCTCATCCCCCAACTCCAAAGGCTTACTCTGGACATTATTGTTATTCAAGACTCAAGAATCTTTAATGTCATCTGACCATGTTAGGGTACATGAGCTCAAACCACACCCCACAAGAGCCACGATTTCTCCAGGACCACCGCGCTACTAGGAATGAGGTAAAGACAAGTTTAGAAAAACCATTACCACCTCTGACAGTCATACACCAATATACAAACAACAAAATATTTAGAATAAATAATTAACATATGGGGGCGCACGGTGGCACGGTATTTAGCACTGTTGCATCACACCTCTGGGACTAGGGTCTGAGTCTCCACCATGGTTCCATGTGTGTGGAGTTTGCATGTTCTCCCCGTGTCATCATGAGGTTTCCTCCAGGTTTTTCCCCTACAGCCCAAAAACTGCTGAGGTTAACTGGAGTTACCAAATTGTCGATAGGTGTGAGTGAATGATGTATGTGAATGTACCCTGTGATGGGTTGGCACCCTGTAAAATCATATCATGTTGGACCCCTGACCCAAACCAATCAAATAATGTTCCAAATTTTTCACGGCCCCTGTCACTCAGGGACCCTTGGACTCGCCCTGACTCCCCTCTTTACGGCACCCCTGCATACATACACGCATACATATTGCACAAGAAGCCACAATGGCCACTGAATGCCTACAAAATATACATAAATATGCATAAATCAGAGAGGGAGAGGTGTTGTTCCAGAGGGCCGTTGCAGAGAAGTTGAGGGTGCAGGCTTGGGGCAGTAGAGTGACAGGCCTCCTATTAGTCCCTGTGGTAGGATTGGAGGCAGCAGAGTGTTGAGGAGCTGAACAGCCAGAGGGAAAAAGCTCTTCCTGATCATGGTGGTTCTGGCCTGCAGAACCTCCTTTGTAATGGTAGGGGGTCAAAAAGACTGAGAGGTATGGGAACATCTAGATGGCTCTATGGATGCAGTGGTTTTTGTAGATTTCCTGGATGGCAGTGAGAAGGGAAGATACGTTCTGCTGTTCGTTGGATCTGCTGCAGTGACCTAACACAGATGGAGCTGCATGAGCCGTAGCAGGCAGAAATGCAGCTTGTTGGGTTCTGTCTGTGGTTCCCCAGTATAACTGCAGAAAGTGCAGCAGACACTCCACCACTCCAGCATCTGACCACATCAACCCGTCAGATTCCTCTCTGTGACGTCAGTGATAAATAATGATAATACCCAGAATGCTTCACAGCTGGCCTATCACTTATCATCATTTTTTAGTGTTCTGCCTGGAATTATGACTTCTTGTTACTCAGACAACTCTGTAGGGCCACTCAGAAGTAACTGATTTATCTCACTGATTCAACACTAGTAAGGAACCAATATTGTCACAACAGAATTGCTAGAAAATTAGGTGTCCACAGCTAGCACTGCAGTGGGAGGGTCGTGCCAGGAATGTCACACCCCAGACCAGCCCCCAAAATAAATAATTCATAAAATTACAAGACCTTTGTCACCAGCTCACAGCCAGGGCAGCCCCCAGAGAATTCTCCTGATTAGCCACCCCGGCACTGTCCAGAGGGGTGCCCAGTTAAAAATGTTCAGCACTACCGAATGCTTATCGCTGTTACAGTTCAGTCTAGGGTGTAGCTGTGACAGAATGAGAGTATAGATGTTTATCTCTTTTAAAGACTTGGGGAAATTCATTTCGCAGTCATATTTGCGGTGGCTAGATATGGGCAAGATCAGAGGTGAACATTCAGCATCTGACGTAAACTTCGCCCATACAAACGAAAATGCAGTGGCGTATGTAGACCATTCCAACTGGGGCCAGTTGCTCTGTTGGGGGGGTGGGGGGCAGGTGCATTTGACCTTAATGTCCTCCATGTATTACTTACACTGTACTAAGAAGCAAAAGACAATTTTGAAAACCAGCAAGTTATTATGCAATGCTTTACAGTTACATTTTACAGTTCTTATAAATATGTAAGTAGCATACC
>JAODKC010000002.1:5612617-5639545 GCA_026777985.1 Mormyrops attenuatus
CGGCGGTGGATGGGAGCAGCTGAAAACATGGCTTTTCTTCACCTTTCAGCTTGTTGAACAGCTGCTTTGATTAAGGACTCTCGCCAGCTCTTTACCAGTAAAGGTTTAGTAGCGATTACAAGCACTTGTTGTTGTTTTTCCTTCACGCCACCTGAGTCTTTGCTGTTAGTGTATAGACCGGCTTCAGCTCCATGTTAATTAAACTACGACAGCATCATTTTCACTGCTGTTGTGTCATCAGTGTTTTGTTGAGGGAAAATAGGGGCTGCTTGGGCTGAATCCTGTTATACTTTTTTATTCACATATATGCCCATAAATACGTTTCTATCGCAGGTCTATTTTTACCCGCAAATGTGAGTGAACCGCTCGCGCTTACCTTCATTGACGTTGTGCTTTTGTGGTGAGCTAATTCGGTTTTAAAGTGAATACACTGTACAGTATTCTCGCTTTTCTTTTGTTTGAAATGGTCCCGACATTTAGACATTTTTCATCTTTTTCTCTGACTTTCCTCGCCATTTTCCCCGTCTTCCTCCATCGCGCCGTCAAATCAAACCCGCCACGCGTAATGCCGCGTAAACACACTGTGCGACACTAATAATCCTCCGAGTGAAACACGGTGATCACTAAGCAGTACATAGCCGTGCGGATTACACGACTATCGAAGCGAAGAATTTGCATCGAGGTTTTTTGCAATCGAGTTATTCGAGTTACTCGATGAATCGCTGCAGCCCTAGATGTTACCCTACTAGGACCTCCTCCAGATGAAGGTGAAGCCCAACTACAGCTGGGCATCATTCAAAATTTATCGATACCAGTACCAGAACGATACCTTGATTTCAATACTGGTTCCGGGACAATACTTTTTTTCGAGACCAATGTTTTTAAATCAATTTCAACAACAACAAAAATACATTAAACATTACAGCACAAATCTTTTTTTTCCCCAACAAGTCATTTTGTTAGTTACTTGGGGGGATCGATCGCAGTCATAATGGGAAACTGCCATTTATTAATAATTTACTTGTATGACCCGCGACATGTTTATAATTCATAAATAAATCTGGCCAGCAGATCGATCTTTCATTTTCCACGGAATAAAAGAGCGTATTCAGTCTTATACATAAGGGGACGCGGGCAGAACGTATTCAGTCTTATTCAGGTACAAAAATAATTCCATCTGCTCTGTCTCTATTTCTACACTTCCGTGTAACTTCCATGTTAGCGATAGTGCTTGTGGTCAAGCAATCAGCAACTAATTACTGTAAGCACCTTCACAGTAGAGTCTCCGAGGAACTGCAATCGGACCCAGTTCCGATGTCGCTCACTCACACACACACACACAAACCAATTTTCACTCTCTGCAGCTATTTCTGGTGATATACGATGATGTGGCCAGCCACTGTGGGGAGGCACATTTGGAAATGAGGGGTATATTTGCAGTGTCTCCAAAAACGATTACATGCGACTAAATGGTCGCAGCATGTAACCCTACAAGCCCCAACCTCCTTCTCCTCCAGCTCCCGGTGGAGTCGCTCCGCCCGCCGGCGCCTCTCCTCCAGCTCATTGTTGGACTCCTCCAGTAGCCTCTCCTGCTCTTCAGCCTTGGCCAGCAGGTCCACTCCCCCGACAATGACCTTCTTCTCGAGGGCAGACAGTTTCTCCAGCAGCAAGAGGTGTTCATGTCTGAAGGGGGATTGGGGGGCAGAGAAAGACCGTGGGAATTAGGACACCAGACAGATGGAGGAAAGGGCGAGATCATCAGGCAAACACGAAGGAGACCAACTGGGCTTTAAGGAGATCCTTCTCCCTCTTCTCCAGCTCAGCTCGAGCCTTATTCCTCTCCTCTTCCTCCATGTCCAGTTTGGCCTCCAGAGCCTTCCTCTCCTCCTCAATCTTGGCCTGCATCTCCACCATCTTTTCAGGGGACACCTTCTTCTTTCCTAAGAAGAACAAAGTCTCCAGCTATATTTTCATTACCATATATGAAAAAGAAATCAGAATTAATAACATCCAGTGACGTCCAGGTGTCTTGTTATTGTATTCTTTCCTTGACAGGCTGGCTTCGGTCCCATTTATCTTCTGTTTCAGTGTGTGACTCCCACTTTAAACGGAGTGAGTCACCATGGCAACCACAGTATCACCATCCCATAACCCATCATGCTATTATTTGACACAGAAAGGTAATCCTGCAGGTCTGTCAGAGGTAGCTCTGAATGTGTTTGAGACAATTAACACTGAGAACTGGAACATTTTACAAGAAGGCTACACCAAACCGGTGAGGTAATGACGCCAATGTAACAACCAAGTAGGACAAAACATGGTGTCACAGGGACCCATGAGCACAGGCGCAGCACAGATTCAAACCCTCAGGCCACCATGACAACACGTTTATCCAGTTTATGTTGCATGAAACTTTTAGGTTACACTAGATTGGCAAGCAAATATTACTACATTTATGTTTAATAGGCATACGTCCTTTCCAAAATATCAATCATACGTGTCAAGAGATCAGCTTCTGAGGATTGCAAAGAGAACGGACCAACATTTTAAAAGCTGGTTCTCAGTAACAGAAGAGGGTGTGACTGCTATCGCCACCTGTGAGAAGGTCACTGGACAAGACACCATGACGCCCATGAAGGACGGGCAGCGATACAGGACACATCGCCGGCCCGAAACCTGGCCTTTTCAGCATTTATCTTCATATACCGTGAGAACTGTGTGATCATGATTCTTTAGCCAAGAATGGCATGCTAAAGAGAGGATGAAAAAGCCAATTAAAATTTGCTGAAAGCAGAACACATTTCTCAGTACCAGCAAAAGTTAAACCGCAACACTGATTAACAGTAGTGACAAAGGATGCTTCTGCAGATGGAGGGATGTTACAGAGCAGAGATAAGGTGCAGCGTTCGCTGCAGAGCCAAGGTATCTTTCAGTGGCTCGCCTGCCAAGCCGTTCATCTCCACGACCGGCGCTGATATGAAACACACTGATTATTAGATATTTACAGTGAAACCACCTGACAAGGCAATTACTGCTTACAGTAAACTCGGGATTAAACCGGGTTACCAGACCAAGACGCAGCACTGGCTCAGTTAAATACCCTCAATGTCCTTCGACCAGGTACCCAACACAATGTCTGCTCAAAATGCAGGGGTGAAAATTTGAGTGAAGAGATGAGTGTGTGTCATATTAAATGATATTTGCAATCAGAAATGAAGGTTTCAGCTCTGACAGAAAGCAGACAGGCTGAGGGGTAACATCTTACACGTCCTTTCTGACTGAGGCACCTTTGGTCAAACTATGTACTTTTCGCTGTGCGGATTCAGAGAAGGGACTTAAGTTCTGCTAACCTGTCATCCCGCTGACTGGGTCTTGCAGAGAGGGGGGTTAGATAGTGTGGTGTGGGTGGATGCATACTTTAAACAAAACTGACAGAATCATTGTCGCTTTGGTAATACGACAATGTATAATGTTGTATAATCATATTCACCGCGGTGATCGCCATTTCGGCACACTGCCTGTACAGCGGCCACTGAGGCGAACGTTTTTGTTTGTTCTGGTCCCACCCACTGTCCACGATTGGCTGACATAAATGTGACAGAGCAGCGTTGCTCAGCTAGACTATTCATGCAGTTACCAGCATGCTTTGCACTGCACCGCATGTATCTTTCAATGTGCAAAGTAACGTGTGTATTTTAAGGGTTGGGCACCGAAATACAGTCCTAGTATGGCACCAGTTCCTATACAATCAGTATGTAAGGGATGGTACTGCTGAAATGCCTCAGCTGTTGATTGAAATATTTGCCATCTGGTGCTCAGGCAACAAAAGCATCACTGCAGCTGTCATGCTATCGCCACTTAACGTTACACTCGCTCAGATGTTAGCGGACCCCTACCGTTAGCTAGTAGCTACCTTAAAGGTGGCTAAAACACTACACAGTCTAAAGTGTGACTATTTCCCACGAAATGATTCAGACACTGTAGCACTGTTACATAAATTTAAGTAGTTTGTGTTTATTTTTCTTTATATATTTAAGGTTTTAATTAACAGTGAGTCTTGACAGTGAGTCTTGACAGTGAGTCTTGACAGTGAGTGTTGTGCAAATTGCTTCCCTGTCTGTGCCGCTGCTAGTATTAAATCAACAGTGGGCATTAATACAGAGAGCAACTTCCATTTTAAAGGAGCTGCTATATCCTTTATTAAAATGACTCACACACTCGCCACAATGTGTTTATTTGCGCTCTGCTGCATCAAAAACATTCTGTAGGATTGCAGTGTGGCACAGAATGGTTTTTATGCGACAGATGTTCTTGAGGGCATTCTCAATCTTGTTTTTTACAGACACTGTTTGAACTGTACGGTCACCTACGGCCAGCTGATCTAGGAATGTACTACATGCCCTGAAATTTCTTACCCAATATCAAAAACAAGTACATATAACCCTGTGCAAATGTAACTACATTGGGATTTGCACATTAATTTTTATTTTTTTTTATATTCCACGCTGTTCACAACACGCTGTATTCAGCTGCATGCTTGTTTGGTGCATATTAAAAAATTCAAATTGAGATGTACAAGTTTTTTAATCTCCACTTTCACCGTCGAGTACACAGGTATGCTTTCAAGTACACAAGTGCACTTTTGGGTACTCAAGTGCTCAAGTACTCGTTTAGATCCCTTACTCAGACACTGCTGAAACCAGGCCATGAAGCCAAACAGCTGAACAGGAAAAAAACTCAATGAGCGGCCCGCTCTGAAGGTTAGCCAAGTTCATCGGCTGAGTGGGGATTTCACTAAACTTAGCATGCGGGTCATCATAAGGGCACCGCCTTATTATGGTGACTAGGAAGTTCCCTGCCTATCAGGGGAGTACCGACAGAGCGAAGACAGTCGTGTGACTCTGCCAGGGGCTTCTCTCACCTGGGAGCCCCACATGGCCAGTCACACCGACTCCAGCTGAGTTTGAGAGAGGAGCAGGTGACCTAAGGGCAGCAGAGGAAACTTGCAGGCAGATACCTGCATGCTCACTTATTCAACTAACAAGATTCCACATCCCAAGTGATATATGAATGTCTCCATAACCAGTTAGCCCATTCCAACCCCTTCATTTGTAACCAAAAGCCATTACATTATCGGCAGCTCCTGAGTCAGCATGCAGTCGCCATGACGGAAAGCCATACCTCTGCGTTTCCTGAGTTGCTCCCCACTCTCACCAGGGTCCAGAGCGGAATCGTCCATCTCTTCCGAGGCGCTGCCTTCAGACCCAGAGATCTCATCCCCTTGAAAAGCAAACACAGCATTAAGGCAGGGATCCGCGGCGGCATAGAGGCAGGGATCCGCGGCGGCATTGAGGCAGGGATCCGCGGCGGCATTGAGGCAGGGATCCGCGGCGGCATTGAGGCAGGGATCCGCGGCGGCATTAATGCAGGGATCCATCACTGATGGATGCAGGTTAAAACCCAAAGAGAAATAAGTGGCACTGAAGATACTGCCATATAAACAAACATTAACAAATAACAGTATTTGATACAAATTATGTTTAAATTGTTTTAAGAACATTAGTCTGAATTTCATTTAGGACTAAGACTGAATCCCAGTGGTTGGTTCAATTTTGTGGTTTGGAAGACACTTCTTAAAAAAAAAAAAAAAAAACGTCAACTTACAGACATGCAGGGCTAACCGATCTGGGGAAAATATCTTAATGTGATTTTTCTGACAGATACAGGATTGTGATTTGATTTGCTCAATTCAGGATATAATCAATTTAAAACACATGACGCGGCATAACCACATGCGATACCGTCAATATATTAAATGGTCTGTATTCTAATGCAAGGATGAAAACTTCAAGATATGAACTGCTTCCAATATGTATTTATTACTTTTTAGGCCCTTGTGTACATACCTCAGGTACTTAGTGATCTGGCATATATATATTGTCGATTACATTGATGATGACATATGATTCGGTGTGGACGCTGTTCTCGGATAATGCCACGGGCTCCTTATTCGCAACAATTTACTATACAGCAAAGCAAACCAAATATGGTAAAGTGATTGTACTTAAGTGCTGCATTTGCAAACATCGCTCAACCGCTTTTTTACCTTTAGTAAAGTGATAGCGTTTCCTGAAAAGTCCCACGTAGAAAAGGGTTAAACAAGGAAAGTTATTAAAGGCTTTTATATAGAAAAGCATTATTCCTGAAGACTGTCAGCCAATAATTTTAAAAGTGCAGCCTTAAATTATTCAATAACACATTTTAGCCCTATTGTGCTTTTTCCACAACTCAATGCTGCCACCTGGCTACTATGGGCAGTGGTGGGGAAAGCACTCAATTTCCATAAATCAAAGTACAGATACCACACCAAAATGTTACTCAGGTAAAAGAAAAAGTTATCCAGTGAAATATTACCCTAGTAAAAGTAAAAAAAAATACAAAAGCAACCTATCCTTTTAAATTCACTCAAAACAGGTTTGAACATAGCACTGTAAGTTGCAGCACAATAAGGAAAACAGTTACATATTTTGTTTTTATTCAAAAAAAAGCAGTGAAACTTGCCAGGCGCCATATAAAGGTGGTCGCAGTTGTGGTTTAAAAATGGCTTGTACCCTAAATGTGAATTGATTTAGAACACTGACATTTTATGCTGTCAATTAGAGGTGGGGTAGAAGTGGCTGGGGGAGAGCCAGCCAAGACAACCGAGGTCCAAAGCACATTCAAATCCACTGCAGTGAGTTGAGGCTTCCGAGCATCAGCCACTGCAGTGAGAAGCCTGACATTCTGACCTTTCAGACCAAAGTTGACCACAAAGTGAAAAGTGAAAGGAGGCCATACCCTCAAGCAGCTTCCTCTTCAGATCCTCAATTTCCTTCTGGAACTGGCGCAGGAGGGCATCTTTAGGGTCCTCATTGATTCTGGCTTTATTCTTGATGTTCTTGGCACGGTTGGCATAGCGCAAGGTACTGATGGTCTCGTCGTAGTTGTAGTCTGCTGGCCCGATGTTGGCACACTATAGAAGAGTGTAAAAAGCTGGTTTTACCATCTGAAGTGAAATGTATTGCATATTAAAGCATTTAAATCTATACATCAGTTTGTATTCAGGTACAGTTCAAAAGTCTGGAGACATGCACTTAAAACCATTTATTTCTCAACGACTTTAAGCACACCCCAAGGTTATGTAGTAAGCACTATGGCCTGGCCCCCATTATCCACCCGACCTAAACCCCGCAGAGGTTTGGGATGAGTTGGATGGAAGAGTAAGAGCAAGGGAGCCAACTTGTGCCCAAAACTTATGGAAACTTCAGGATTGTTGGAGAAGCATTCCAGGTGGCTACATCTGGAAGAGCTACAGGGCTGCCATGGATGCAAACGGGAGCTATCCTGAAGCTGAAAACTGAGATGTTGAACATTTCTCTTGGTCAGTGAAATATTTGATGTGTATCACTTAATTGCATCAAGTCCTTTTACTTTAAGGTGAATAAGATAGCTAAAACAGAGACAAATGCATTAAAAGCAGGTGTGTCCAGACTTCTGACTGGTACTGCATGACTTCAACAATTGAAAAAATATACAATTAATTCAATGGTATTTCGACAAGCAAAAGACCCTTCATAGAGATATTCATATAAAAAAAGCACATTACAACAGCGATGGGCTTTGATTACAGTCATATCAAGGATATTCCCCGTTACCATCATTGTCTTTGAATTCCCGCCCAAAGAGTCCTGCAGCAGCCGGGTGAGTTTGGAGTTCCTATACGGAACATGAGTGCTCCTGCCATCCACCAGGGCTGAAATTACGTTTCCCAGGGTGGACAGGGACAGGTTGATTTTTGTGGCCTCCTTCAGTCGCTGTCCAGTGGCTCCAGTCTTCCCCTGCCTCTCAGATCCCTGACACCACACACATGGGAGATCAGGGCTGCCTCTAAGGACATCTCAACAAGGAAGCCAGATTCAAACCAGAGATTCACATGTGCGACATCAGCGGGACGGAGGGACTCACAGCCAAGTCTACGAGATGGAGTTTGCCCATGCGCACATGCTGGTTCCCGTCAACGCCCTTCTCGCTGCACTCGATTGTGATGGTAAAGATGGCGTGGGAGCGTGAGCTGTGCTCGTTCATATTTGTGGCTCCAACAGAACCTTTGTATATAAACAACTTTTAATCCATTTTGAAATGACCACCTGAAAACATGGAAGAAGCTTTTCCCTAAAGCGCCAAGGCTGGGGTGGCTCCTCCCACTAACCCACACAGAGTCCTTGGGACAGCTCAGCTAACCAAGCACCACACATTTTGCACCCCTTTGGGACTCACGGTTCTTGTGCCCAAGTGTCATGATCCTGTCCATGTCATCAGCATTGTTGACCACATAGCCTGACAAATCCTTAATGTACACGCCCACATCTGGCCTTTCCTTTACCTACAAGGTCAAAATGTCGATGGAAACACGCAGACACAGAACATAGTCGATGAATATACATGCGCAGTATTATTAAAACATCCAAAATGCATTAAAAGTTCACCTTACGCTTAGAGCCAGGTAATGGACCAGGATACATATAACAAAACAGAATGCAGATATGCTCCGCTCACAAATACAGAAGTTGCATTGTCCATACCTTTGGAGTTCAAGGTTTACTTGAAAAAAATAAAATTTCTACTGTGAATGTTATGAAGCACGACATCTTCGGTTGATGTCTTCCAACTTCTGATTGATAGAAGGATATTAAAGTGATCTCACCTCTAACCTCTGCATCTGGTCCTTTCCCAGTAAGTCTCGAACTTCTTCATTGTAGATTTCCAGGTAGGAAACCCGAACCAAGAACCTGAAGTACAAGGAACCGCAACATATACTGTAACAGAGTAACAATTTTTTTGCCAAATCCCCAAAAACAAAACATAGTATATACACAATACATTTCTATATAACATGATAAAAATATAAAATATTTCAAAATAAAATGCAAAACTGCAGTCTTATTGAAAATGATCATAAGAGAACTGCAGAAACGGGGGGGTGGCTCGGTGGGTTTGAGCCCCCGTGCCAGTGAGCCAGTTTGAGCCCTGACCTTGGCAGGATGCTCACATTTCTGTTAGGCACTTAAACCCCCCGCCCATGCACCCAGCTGGATATGTGGTCTGACCCTGTACTCAGACCACAAGCTTTTCTCTCAGCTGTGCAAGACTCAAAGGAGAACATGACAGGATTTACGAAGCATTCCAGTATACCTGTACTCATACCTGTGCCAATGACCAATAAAGGGCCCTTAACGGGTGGCCAGGTCACAGCTTACCCCCCCCCCCCCCCAGTACCTGGCATCTCCCTCTGCTTTGGCGATGTGGCCAAAAATGTGAGCAAATGAGTTTGGGATAATTCCCCTGAGCTCAGGCACCGCCCTGACGCCCTCCATGGTGAAAGTCTTCCCAGTCCCAGTCTGACCATAAGCAAAGATGGTTCCTGAAATAAAAACCAGTTAAACAATTGTGCAACACATTTACTATCAGGTTTTTAACTTATCAGAACTTAAAAAAGGGCCCAAATATTAGTTTTAGCCGCATCAGCATCACAACAAGAGTCATTTACCATTATAACCTTCCAAGACCGAGTCGATGATGGGTCTGGCCGTCAGATTATAAACATCAAGCTGCTTGCTGTCAGGCCCGAAGACGGTGTCAAATGTGAAGGTCTTTGGGGGCTCATTGGGGGTGTCTGCCCTGCTGACGGTTATGGTCCCCCGGATCTCATCCACCATAACCGCCGGCTTGAAGCCCATGACTTTCTCTCTCTGGTTGAGGGGGCGGCAGCGCACCACCACCTTCACGTTGTCGCTGACCTCCACCTTCTCGGCTCTCTCGGCCCTGTGACCCTGTCGGTGTATGGAAGGCATCTGGTGAGATGGCCAACAATGAAAATGCGTTCAAATCGCTACAAATGCGGGTTTCCATTAGATCTGATTGGGATAGACGGCAAAAAAACGGGGAATGCATCTGGAAACGTGAAGCCGAATGCAAACATGCACAGTAATGTACGTGGAAATTCATACGATCAGCGTCCATTCCGCTAGTTATAACTGAGTAAGTAATACGTCTAAAATTACATTAACATAACATTAGTATAAAAAAAAAAAACGACCAGGAAAACGCCTTAATCAGCTATGAACTGACACCCACCATGAGTACATTACAGCAATACCGAGCAGGTAGGCTAGTTTCAGTATCTACACGAGAACAACAAAATAACTTACCGGCATCTTCTACAGTTATTAAGAGGTCAGCAATATTCTGTATGACAAAATCTGTCGGTACTAAAAGAAAAAATCGCACGGAAGGTTACCCAGAACAATCGTGGCTTAGCTCCATTGCTACCTGACCATTTACACTGACACAAACATCTGCGCATGCGCGCTGTGTTTGTTAGTTCGTAACCATCTGACGGACGCAGAACGTGCTCAATTACGGGAGGGGACTTTGCGACGTCGCACCCACAGCGAGCCAATCATACCGCACGTAGCTGGGACTATGACATCACGCTAAAGTCGGGCCCATTTTCCAGCGTTATATTTTTTGTAGTGTTGCTATTTTAGGGGGTATGGGGGAATATGGGTTCGGGCTTTTGTGGGTTTTGCTCCTGATTTTTATTACCCGCTATCCTCTGTCTCACTGAACTAGTGTCAGGCAAATTATTTCACTGCTAATGAACTGAATCCCCATTACCCGCATTAGTATTTCTGTTTAATCATTTGTTGTTTTGTAAGATGTCAATTTCATATATTTTCTAGCTCCATTTCACTACAGACCGTGAATGGAAATGGAAATATTTTGTTTAATATTTTTTTGGATTATTTATATTGGGGAACCCTTCATTTATTTATAATAAAAGCATTCAGAATTATATTAAAATCAATAGATCAGATCTAGTCCATTGATGTATCACGAAAGTAACACATTATAACTTGGCCTTAAGGTAATGAATGTATGCACGAGCTTCTCTGCGTAGCTTGCACGTCTCCTTTTTCTGACCTTGGCTGTTATATATATATTTCTAAGAGTGAACTTGCATGGCCATCCGACAGGCCTAAGTGTAAAGTCTGACAGGACATGTCTAAACAATTTATAGACAAATGCCATTATTTCAGTAATACTAAATTGGATAAATTGCTAATAAGTACTACAGGTATAATGTCTTGTTGACTTCGCTTGTTTTGTTGCCAACAGATGGCACTGTTCTGTAAAATGCACTGCGAATATAATCTGGAAATTGTTTTAACCTGTTAAATTCATTCCCAAAGTAACTTAAATGATGTTTGTTTTATGTTTGCATAATAAATACTGATTGATCTCAGCAGTAGATATTGAACATCCACATTATATTAGGCCTGCTGTCTTCTGCCCTCTATATTTCTATATTTCTCCTGTTTTCCATTATGTTCCATAAGTAAATTGCATTAGGACAGCAAATACATACATTACCAGTCAAAAGCTTTTGCACACACTGAGATTTTCTACATTTGCATGTTACGCATTTAACATTTACTAAAAACACACAAAATATTCTAATAAATTGCTAATAAATAAATGTACAGTATGTTCGCCATTTGAGTACCTTTATTAACAAGTTAATAAATGTCATATGTTTGATTGATCTAAGTAACCTCCTCTAGCAGTTATAACAACAGAGAAAATGTGAGGCATTCTTTCTAAAGGGGCATTAAATGCTGCTGTATTTCATGGGATGACACGGTTAACTGGTGCATTTAAAGATAAAGAAGTGCCTTTAATCTAACTGCCATCACAACACAGCCAGTTAGTAGGACGTCAGATGTTAGTTACTGTTAGTTACCCTTCCTGTGTTATGAAGGAAACTTGTTTTATTTATTTTTATTTTCATTTATAGTTGTTCACTCAACTTTCCAAAGCTTAACAAGAATAAAATCTGCAGTTTGTGAAATAAATGGAAATGTGGTAAAAACCTGTGGTGTGCAAAACCTTCTGACTGGTGGTGTATGTAACTATTTTCAGTTAATTGAAATACTTTTATTTAACCCCATATTTATAATAGACAATGTCAGCTAATTATGGGGAAGACGACTGAAAACATTCACTTTCATATACTGATATTATCATCAGCCTTGTGTGTCCTTCAAAAACTCTCCTAAGGTAGTCAGTCCGCTGTCTGTCTCCTCTTTATCTCTCCAGGTATTCTTATTGTTCAGCATACCTGAATTATGCATGTATTCTATTATGCTGTTCGTCAAGGCGTTGAATTAAACCGATGGCCCTCACGTTGGGCTTTATCAGCTTAGCACTGTCTATTTCAGTCATAAATTTAGTTCATGGTAGATTTAATGTACTATTTCAAAAGGTAACCTTTTATATAAATACCATGAACTCTACCCAAATAGAGTTACCAGCACATCACCAAAAATACGTTCTAATAAATTATATTATCAAAAGCTCCCAGAAAATATGAATCAAAGCTCAGTACAGCAAATGAGGTTGTCAGGGTCTGAAATGTGTAGGTGGTTAGCTGGTGAATGCGGATGGGTGACTGACCCAGTGGATCCTAAAGGACTCTGCTGAGTCACCCCCATCTCTTCCTGCACCATCCCTAAACAAGGTGCTTTGCTAAGGGGTGATGCTGGTAAGAGGCAAAAACATTTAAAGGCACCACTCCTCTTTGTTAACATCCATTATTTAGATAAGAGGAGGTATCTGGCACGCATCTGCACGCAGCAGAAGGCGAGTAAAATGTATTTGCACTTCAATGCAGCGTCTAATTACCTGTATCTCTTCTATCCATCTTTCATGAGGGGATCCCACTTTATCGCACTGAGCCAGAGAGCTTCATTGTAGTGAGCAGCAAAACTGACACATCAGTGTATCCCAATCCAGTCCTCGGGGACCAACAGACGGTCCACGTTTTTGCTCCCTGCCAGACTGTCCACATTTTTTTCCTCTACTGGGAGCTGGGAGGGAGCAAAAACGTGGACTGTCCGCAGGTCCTTAAGGACTGGATTGGGAAACACTGTGATGGATGATACAGTGATCAGTAGCTCTGTCTCCCCCAATCGCGGCTCACAGTCTCCGCTCTAATATGTCGCATCTGTGAAACTGTGGCCTCCCATGTCGCATTGCTGGAGTCATTCCCCAGAAAGCAAGAGTCTTAAAGTAAGAAAAATATTTTAAAAAACATTCCTGCTTCTCACGGTGAACAAACAAAAATCAGCGATCTGGGGATTAGTGTATGTACTGGACAGCGCATGGCGGTGGTTGAAGTGGGGTCCCCCCCGGTTCTGTAAAAGTGCTATATTAATGTGACATTCATTCATTCATTCATTCAAGAAGGACCAGTTGGGTAGGGAGGCACCTTCAGGCTGTCTGAGGAGAGGTGTGGTCCAGGGCCAGCCGGCTGAGGCCGACATAAGCCAAGTAACGAAAATCACTGCACCTACTACTGCTCGGTCACTGTAATACAGATGCAACTATAATGACGAATAATGGGTGACAGTCTACAGTGTGACCTTTCTGGACTTTATGGAGCAGCCAGCACCAAACAGGAGCGTGGCCACACAGGTTATGCTAGGCTATGCTATGTGATCACATGTCCAAGATAGGATTTACAATAAGTGTATATTTCAGTGCATATTTAGCTGGGGTGTAATGGTACACAAAATTCACAGCTTGGTTTTGGGTTCACTGATCGGTGCAATTTCCCTGGCCTTCATGTCTCCTCCCCGTTTGGCCAGCAGGGGTTACTGGTCATCCTGCCCTCCTCCCTGTCAGTTGCCCCCAGTGTGTTTTTCGTTGCCCCCCGGATTGCTGCATAACTCAGTGGGCCGAGCGTGTGGCTCAAACCAAGTACCGAGTCGGTCATGGGTTCAGGGTTGGCCTCTGGCTAGCCTTATCTGATTATTAGTATTTATTTGGGTTTCCGTTTCCCCTGTGTTTGGTCTATTTTGATTTCCTTGGTCTTAGGTCTTCCCTGAGTATACTTTTGTTCCAAGTTAAGTTTCCTAGTGTATGATTAGTGTCCCTAGTTTCAGTGCTTTCTATGTCTCTTAGTTCTTTGTTTATTTAGTGATACTGCTTATGCCTCTTTCTGCTTGTTCTTATGCCTCAGTTGATTGGTTAATTGAGTATGTCTTACACCCGTTTCTTGTTTGCTCCAGTTTTCTGTGTCTGCCCTGCTCTGTTCTCCAGTCAATCATTTCGCTTTGTGTTTCTGCGTGCCTTTGCTTCCTGTTAGCATGATCTGTTTTGTTTTAAGAAACTCCTTTCTCTTGGAGCTATAAGTGGATTGTCACTTTCTTCCTGCCTGCCATGCCCCGAGTCCGTAACAGAAAACAGTGTTTGTTTTGAAATTATTTATTATTAAAACTGCAAACACAATGAGGAACAGTTGCAATCGAAAGGCAATGCGTCTGTAGACCTGTCTGAATAACAAAATCTAAGAGATGCATATATGCACTTTGTAAAACAGTTATGAAAAATAAGTAATACAAAAAACCTTATGCAATAACAATCATAATGAACTAATTTGCATGTTCTCTGCAACTGAGTTTGAGCAGATATCTGTAGCGATAAACACCTATAGCCTATAACTATTTATCAGCCTGGTTTAAATTGTCTGGCAAAAGCGCCCCAAATGCCACAGGGAGACTAATTGCAGCGGCGGTTTCTGCTTTGCTTCCGCCGTACACACATTCGGGTGATGTCGTCTCCAATGAGTCGGCACGTTTGCTTGTGTTTTCACGGAGCCTCTTGGGTGTCATGGTAGAAAAAAGTATTATTTCGTAGTATTTCGTGTGCTCGAATTAATTGCCAATCAGAAACCACAAATTTCAACTGGACATATTAAATCGTTTTGTTGTGTTTACTAAACCAGAATGATCTTCCGAACCGTACAAATCAAATAACCCCTAATATTTTGCTAAAATGACGTATTCAGATGAGTTGTGGCTGCATGCAATCAATGAAAAAATAAAATTATTTAACAAAATTATTTAGCGTATCATTATAGGCAAGTTTCCCTTTTGGGTGGGGCTTCCTAGAGGACGGGGGCCCCTGGAGGACGGGGCCGGTGTGGCAGCACCAGTTGCACGGGCCTTTCAACACCTCGGTGTACGTTAGTGAGGGGCTTTGGCTGAAGTTTGAAATGGCTGACCGAGTGACGGTGAGGGGAGAGGACTGATAAAATGCAGAGCACTGGATGGCTGCCTCCATATTGGTCACAATTTCATTCATCGCTGCTGGCATTTTATGAATAATTGAGTCGGCGGTGTCTTGGTTCTGCTGTCCCCTGCCCCCCCTCCCCCCACACTGCGACTCCCGGTGCCTTAACGCGCACCCTGCCTGAGAGAGAGAGAGAGAGAGAGCGAGCCACAGCAGACTCTGGGAGACAGTTTCTGGCAATTAAGCTGTGCTCTCATCCCCAATCTGTCAGGCATGGTTTCCACTCAAGAAACATCTCAAGCGAACTTCCCGTCCCCCAGCACCTATTGCTTCAGTCCTTCCCATGGCGATGCTCTTTGAAAAAGTCATCACACACCACATTACTTATTAACCTTTCTGTGTAAAGAGGAGTATTGACTTGTCAAGGATTTCTGCCCGGTTTTGAGCAAAGTTTCCATGATAAGGCATGTTGGTCTGCATATGTGACACGTCCCCTCTCTGCTTGGCGGGCCAATGTAAGAGTGACCTGTGCTCCATCTCTGCTATTGTGCTTTCGGAGCAGAGCCGATAAACTCACATGGCATCACCGTAAACAAAAGTTTAAAGAACAATAGTTTTGCATACAACGAAAGACGCACACATTCCCTTTGGCCAAAGCCTGTGGACTCTACGTGAAGAAGCAATCCCTCCAATCAGACATGAATAATGGATCAGCTCTCACTCCCCGCATGCTGCTCTTCTGTGCTGGGAATCTTCTCAACTTACCTTTATAACAAGTGTGTTATGGCATCCTACACACTGGGCATTCCAGCGATCAATAATTCATAGCTGCCTCCCTGCATGGAAGGTTTCACCTATGACCTGACATGCTGTGCCTTCTTCACAGGGCTGGGGCGCCCGTACTGTTTGTACCCCGCACTTCCCAATGCTGCCCCATTATAGCCATCTTTATAGTATTACTTATTTAATTTACTCTCCAGGTCATCAGAGGCAGTTTCCCACATAATGATATTATTGTGGGCCTAACTGTTGCTACACAAAACGAAAGATACATGACCCTGACAGCGGTAATAGGGAATGCTGGAAATAATAATAATAATAAGAAGAAGAAGAAGAAGAAGAAACACATGACACTTTGGTTATAGCGCATTTTGACTTTAAGACCAACTTGCTATCTATTAATTCCTTTCCGTTAATGATCACGCTTATTATTTTCGCGCGTTTTTAAAGCTGCCGCATACGAAGGGCAGTGGTACATCTGTGGCATCTAAAGAGAAGTTCCTAACAACCATCAAGGAGTGTGAGCTATAAGGATGGGTGGGGGGGAGGGGGTGCTCCGGGGCTTCTCAAAGCCAGCAGGATTCGGCAGCGCGCACTGCTGGCTTGGCATCCCCTGGGGATACAGCAACAGGTGCCGGCTCATGAAAAACATCCCCGATCAGACCTGAAACCTTTCACTGGCTATCATGTGATATCTGTGATGCTATCGTGCACCATACACCATGCGTTTCATCCCTCTGCGACGTTCCTGAAACGGTTTCCTATTGGTATCACCTCCAATCGTTTGTAGCATTCATTATTGATGTCTTTTTGTCATCAGTGCCTTTTACAGTACCTTTTTGTGTAGAAATAATTTGTGTGAGTACATCTAATACATTTTATTGGCGTCGCAGCAGAATAAGCCCGACGAGGCAAAGTGTCAGTGAGTAGATGAATGGCGGCCCATCGGCAACAGCAGCGAGCGCTGAGCGCATTCTTCACTGTTGAACAGCATATCAGTTTGTTGCTATTGCTTCCAAATCTCGCAGAGGTTCCGGATCTGGTTCCACCTTGTGTTTCGTAGAACACACGCACTTTTACTGTGAGACTAGATTACCACTCGTCTTTAGAACATTTAGCGTCCCTTTGTATTTCATTTTTAAAGCTTGGTTAAAAGAGTGGGAAGAAACACTAACGAGACGTTTTCTGTGACAATACCGTTGTGGTTGTTTACTCTTTGAAGCTCACAGGCGGGAGACTTTAATGCTCTCTTTTATGCATGTATTACATGTCACCCTAAACCGATTGTAAGTTTTAGATAATCACTCTTGAATCGTTCCTTCACACCTCAAAGAGAATAATTCATAAACCAGGTTCGTTTGGTCTCAGAAGCAAGATATGCTTAACATATTAATGATCCTGTAGGGGAAACGATTTGTTCCGTGATGTGTGAGATACTCTGGAGAAAAATGCCATCTATGAAATGTTTTTTGTGTATTACAGTACATTGCGAATTAAATGTTTTCAAGCACACCTTCAGTACTTCGTGGTGACAACACATTTGTGATAAACGTCTATGAAACACCGGCTTCACTTATGTTGTTAATGCTGTTTTATGATTTACAAAAATGAGTTGGCCTATATATATTCTGCTCGTTTTAGCAATTATTTTAAAACAAATTTCATTAAGTAACCAAGAGGACACATGCCATGTGTTTGGTATTCCGTTCACATGTCACTAACCATTTTTATTCGTAAATCGGGATGAACAGAAATTTCCTATTGTATGTCGAAGCGCCGGTTAAGCTGTTTCAATTTCAGAACGTTCCTTTTATTTTCAGTAGGTACCTGCAATACGTGTATGCTTTTAAAGACAACGATTAACGTAAAATAACTTTGTTGTGACCCTAGAATTATCTAAACATAGTGTTTTCATACAGTGATATTCGATTTAGCAGGCCTAACCGGTACACATTACCGCCCATCCATCCATCCATCCATCCATCAATATGACATCCTCGATACATATAACTAACTGGATATTGAGTTGTTGTACAACCATCTTTAAGTAGCTTTATAAATACATGTGTTTATCTTAGTTTCAAATAGAAAAACCGTGATAGTAATAGTAGCGGTAGACATTGTCTCTTCCGTCATCTCAACAATCCCCCGTTCTGTAGTTCGAAAAATATCACAGTACATTATGCAGCATCACACAATGCACTGACACTGCCGAAATGAGGCACGATCCTACAACAGAACTATTCAGCAAAGAGAGCGATTAAACACTATTTAATATCCTTTTATTTAGCGTTTGAAAGTAGTTAGAAGCCAGTCAACTCTACCTCTCTGTAAAGTATTTAAAAATGCACTTTTTATTAATCTTTTATCCTTGTCGCTCGAGGGATTCATAAATAAAATACATCACAATGGGTTTTGCTTTTCTCACTTTCATTCGGCATAATTTATGTACAGTTTGTAACAAAGTATATCATGTTTTCCATCAAAGGTGTGACACGCCAATATAATGTCGGGCACTTAATACGTGAAATAGGTCATAACGATGAAACTTTCAAAAACAGCTTTATCTTTTTTTCTCAAAATCTTAAAAAGATCTCTTTCTACGAAAAGAAATTGCTTTTTCATTTTGATAAAATATTAATAGCCGATTGCTGAAGAAAAAAAACAGAATTTCACAGGAATAAGTCAAGTATAATTTCGAATGTGAAATCTCAATATACATAATAAAATGTTCGATATTATAGGCCTGTATACTGCATATACATACACACTCTTATAGAGTAAGACGATAGACCTTCATTCTTATAGAATAACGTCAAATATGCACTTTTATCAAAACTCTATGCTATTTTCATTTGGTGCATTCGGTGCAAACCCAGTAAGTTAAAGCGAAAGCTTTTATTGGTGAGTAAAACGTGTCCTTGTTTATTTTCATAACGGATGAGTTTAGGGTATTTGTCGTTAAAATGTGATTCACTGAATTACAGCTCCCTTCGAAGAGACAAACAAACATTAAATACACATATTTTTAAAACGAAGCTTATTATACTTAAACGAAAAAAAATACTATAAAGCAATTATAAAGAAACGCATGTTCGTTTATCATTCTTTGAAGATTTTTTTTCACAAACAGAATGTATGGTGTACATAGCGATCGGATTAAACCGTAAAAATGTATATATGTATTTTATCGTGAGGGAAAAAAGACAATCAAATACCATAATGAGCATCAAACATCGTCAAAGTGATAAACAGTTTACCTTTGTGAACATCACGTAGGCTACTTTATATTATTTTATTTTATTTAAATTATATTATTATTATTATTATTTATACGCGGAACAAAATCGACAAAAGGGAACGAAAACTTTAAATGCAAATCAACGCGAAGCCATTTATCGATTAACTAGAATCCTTAGAAGTCATGAAGGTCCCTGTTATCGGCATGTAAGACACAATTAAGTAACACCAATGAATTATCTAATGTACTGCTGAGTATTTCATCCTTTTCTGTTTTTGTCTTTGATTACAAAACCAAACTCTAACTACGTTCTTTTTAAGGTCCAACTTCTCTGCGATGGCAGCGATTTTTTCCGAGGATGGACGGGGCTGGATGGCAAAATACGCCTCCAGAGATCGTTTCTCAGGTGCCGCTATCGAGGTGCGTTTTCGCTTCCGCTCGTTTCCATTGAAAAGTTCAGGCTTGCTGTTTTTCTCTCGATATGCCGCTTCCGCTTCTTCCAGCCAAGCTTGAAGGACGGGCTTGAGAGCAATCATGTTATTATGAGAGAGAGTGAGAGACTCGAACCTGCAGATGGTACTCTGACTGAGGGAGCCGACCCCGGGTATCTTGAGGTTGGCGAGGGCGGACCCAACGTCAGCCTGAGTGACCCCAAGCTTGATCCTCCTTTGTTTAAACCTTTCAGCGAAGGCTTCCAGCTCTCGCGGATCCGATTCCACATCGTTGATGCACGACATCCCGCTATGCGTGGATAAAGAGTGCTGGTGGCTCATACTCATTGCTTGGTGAAGGTGACCCATGGTCTGTAGGTGATGCTGATGCACTTGAGCGGACATCACCGACGGATCTGGTGCCCCCATACCATTCACGGTTAAACTTGAGGAAATGTGGTCCAGTAGATCACCTTCCAGAGTTTGATGCACATGGTGATGGGAGGTCAGAGTGGATGGGTGAGAGATGGGTACTGTGGAGGAGGTAGACGTGCAGGGGACACTGCTCATGGTATGGTAGGTCACGTCTGGCTTGAAAGGGTGACTCTTGCCGTGGGAGACAATGTCAACAGCCGCCAGAGCTTCGGCGCGGGCCAGCAGACTCTCATCAAAGCCGCCGAATATATTGCCCTGGAGCTGCAAGCAGGAATGCGCATATCGGAGTCAGGGGGGAATTCTGTCAACTCCGGATTAAAAAACATTTCCAAGCACAGAGAGAAACCTCCTCAAAGCACAGGTCATAAAAATTAATATGATGGCTGAGGCATTGCCTCAATAGGCATGTGGATCACAGGGAGACAGGGTGAGAGAAGGGGGGGGAGGGGGAGGGAAATAACGAGAGCGCAAGAGAGAGGTAGAGCAGAGTTTGATTGTTTTACCGCCATGAAAAAAACATTAAGCTAATGTCCGTCAAAAAAATGTGCCTTTAAGCAGTAATTATGGAGATTCACGTACCTGCGGGGCTGGTAAGCAAACTCTACGCATAGCTTCCGAACTTGAGTGGAGACCGGAGTACTTGGGCTCCTGCAGAGCTGGGTGCATTGAGAAATTCTGCTTGCCGTTCATGGCCATCATCTTCCTTTACACACCTTGCGGGTAGGTATACCTGACATACGTAGGCGCTGGGGCGACTCCCTGGCTCGCCGCTGTCACTGTGAGCTATTTGCAGTGACAGAGCCTCTCTGTATGCATCTCTCCCCACCTGCTTCTTTACTCATCTTACAAGCCGCGCGCCAGGAATAGGACTGGGAGCTGTGCGCAAGCGTGCTGCGCGCGACGAGGCAGGGAAATTAGCCGGGGGATGCCAGATCATTTAGCTTCAAACATTTTGTGCAGCTTGGCTTCTGTACAAGCCACACTGTTTTAACCACAAGGGTACGCATGGGGAGACAGTGAGGCACATGACACCGCGTAACAAATTATTCCTGTTAGATTTCATTCAGAATGCGTCGTGGGGGTGGTTTGCGGGTCGTTTGCACAACTAAAGTCCAGGTACTGATACTCGTCTCAACGTACTTGTCTAGTTAAAATGAGCAACGCATTAAGTTTGCATTAAATATAACTAACTACCACCTTATATATCTTCTAACAATGGGCCGTGCATGTAGCAGTTATGAAGAAATGGAATAACATATAAAATGTATATGATAGCCCAATATTTAATTACGTTTCAGCTGCAATTTAAATGCAGAAACAAGTAGGCCTATCTGAAGTGAGTGGGTTTTAGCACATTTTAAAGGGATCATAATTATTACCATATTTACAGGTGGATGGGATCCCATCAGTATTTGCTCGCGTTTTGTGTTCACTCTTAGGAGAAAAAAAAATCAACAATTTATGTACCACTACTTAAAACAAGAAATCAATACAAAATAATAAAATACATTTTTAAATAAAATAAATGGTTAGTAAACCATATAAAATAGGATAGTTTAAAAAATTATACTATAATATTTTAGCTACTAGTTGTTAACAATGCTATTTAATAAGATGATAATTCTGGTAATATGCTTGAATTTAACGAATAGGTGTCCAGAAAGTTTATGATTAATAACCCAAGCCTGTAACTATAATAAATACCCCAATGAGAGATTTTACCACCAATAGCTTCGGATAAAGATAAGTAATCAACACGTGCTCCCTGCAGCTTATACAAAATAGACAATATACAGTCTAATTACCCTTAACGTTTTAATTACGGTGGTTCTAGTTCAGGACCGTGGAGAGCTCACGTTTTGAAGAAGCACGTTTTAAGTTGCACAGTCCTCAGAAAATGATCCCGACTATTTTCCTGAGCCCGCAAGGTAACAACGGAGTATTCATAAGATCCCAAGTGAAAGCTGGGCAAAACGCGGTGGACGAGCCGGGAATGGTAAAAAAAGGAGTTGATCTTACAAGAAATAAGCTTCAACTAAGGAGGGAAATCCGCTTCTTGTCGCATATACACGCGCCGATTTCCATAAAACATTTAAAGTAAATCATGTATATTTCACGCGGCCTAAATAGTGACATAAAAGTTTTATTCAAAGTGGTACCATATTTAAAGCCCGCCATTGCTCGGAGGTAATTAACTAGAGTATAAATTGTATTAACTTTCCCTTGAATAATTCAATGCAATTCTAGCAATGCCAATATCCAAGAATGTCGATTGTTATCTCCCGTTAAAAGGTTTTCTATGCAAAAAGTAAACCTAAGTGGTCTATAGTTGTGCTTACTTAATGCAACATACAATGTAATGTAAAAAATCAAGTGAGAATGCATACCAAGAGACCTTCCATTCACATCCTGAAGAGTCTCTTTGAAGCTTCATAAAAGGGGTCGTTAAATGGTTACTTGCTGAGAAGGAACACTCGGTGTATTTTTTATTGTTGAGAAAGAACACTCATATTCAAAATTGTATTATTGTTATTCGCGTATTTTACCCACATATACCCCTGGATATGATTAAAAGGGTAAATGATGCTGAATATCCTACTCAGTCGGACTCATCGCCGTAATCAGCCGCACTTTGTATGTATTTTGCCTTATCTACGTTGATTCATAAATATTTCATTCAGTTACATAGTCATATGTAGTACTTCCCAAACCATAAAAAAGTTTCAATAATATTTACTACCATTAATCGAGGTTATTAGAACCCGCTCATCGCGTGCAAAGCTTTGGGTATCCAGGAACACCTGGCTGAGTAATCCCTCACTAGAAGCTTATTTTGTTTCACTATTTCTTTCAGGGAACAGAGAGCTTGTGCTCAGCCACCATCTACGCCGGGTGACCACCTGTTTGCATTGCTCCTGCAGTTTCCATGTTCGCTGAATTGCACAAGATGAAGAAGTCGGTCAGGCCAGTGACGATTGTTCCATTGCAAAATCTGATCCAGTCGGACTCTCTGGTTACCCAGACGCTGAATAATTCAGCGCGTGTGCAGTAGGCATCCATTACCTTGTAGAATTTCTACATTCGTTAAGGAGATTAACCGGCGCACTCTAATCGAGTAGAAAATCTATCACACACAGACCACGCATCACTGAGACAGAGATTTCGGTTCATTTGCTTCTTTCGTTTTTGGCTGAAATAAAACAAAAATATATTTAGTATACAACAACCACACGCGTCACAGAAAATCTGCACAGGGTACATGGGCTGGAAAATATCGCAAAATGTACACGTCAAACGCCTTTAAAGTTTACTAAGAACACAAACTTAAGTAGAAACAAGAGAATGTTAGGGAACATCGAAAAAAGGTATAATATTATAGAGATATGTTTTTCTTTTGACAGGTCATATGGCAGTAAATGATTTTGGGCATGCGGCCAATCAATACAAACTGATTACTGACACCAGTATAAGCACCAGCAGGACAAACCTTCACTCAGATGTCAGATATAGCTATATAATAGGGTGCACTTACTGATGATTATTGGTGCTGTAATCTGTATACATTGTCTATTAACTGGAGTGGAAGTCAGTGTTATGGACTAGCGCATTTTTTAGTCTAACTCAGGGCCGACCATCCTTTAGGTGACATAGGCGATCGCCTAGGGCACAATTTGATTAGGAGGCGCGAAACAGCAAGTGGGAAAAAAAATCAGAAGAAATGAGATTGCATTGTGTGATACTAGCTATTTACACTATTGTTAATTGTGAAACAATGAACACTAGTGAAACAAACACTAACCAGCTAGTTGACAGCCAGACACCCTGTCCAACTGAAATTTTTTAAATTGGGGGGGGGGGCACAGAATCTCACCTGGTGCCAGAACACCCAGGCGTGCCTGTGGCCTGGCCTTCGTGTATCTGTAACATACTGAGAGGGTGACGTGCTTTCTGCACAGGTCTGGACTCCCCGATGGGGAAGTAGGCGTATGATCACCGTGGACTGCGGCAGATGAGAAGTTCAGGGCCATGTTTAATCCCAGTCCAGCCTGGGTTCTGCGTATGAGGTTCTCATACATGGAGGTGGCGGTGTCATGGTTTCAAGGCTGCTTCGCTGGTGACAGATTTGATGGTTTTACCAAATCCGTGTTGATACCGACAAGCATGGCTATCCCAGGCATGCCATCTCAGGAGGATCGCTCCTGACTGGGCACTCCTTCATACTTTAGCAGGATAAAGAGTCACACCTCCAAATTCTGGAAGACAAAGAAAGGAAGGGAAGGATAACTCAAACTAGTCAGCAGACTTGCCCAGGCTCCAGACCTCAATGCCTTTGAAGTAACTGGACAGAGTCAAGGAAAGAAATTGACAAGCAAAGTGCTTCTCTAGGAAGTATTTCAGAAGAATGCAACAGAGGAGAAGGGAAGCACATAGTTACTCGGGGAGCTGGCGCCATTGGCTGATGGTCCAGACGTAATGCAGAGTTACAACGGACTGTGAAATCTGACTTAATAGTCAGAATCACTTAATAGCTATAAAGTGCGTTTGACAGCAGAGTCACCCCAAAGCTCTTTACATGGCTGTACTGTGATACATCATTAAGACAGAATAATATGAAAATGGAGGGAAGGAGGAAGAAAAAAGAAAAAGAAGCCAGATGACAGCGGAGGAAAGGAAGCAAAAACTGCCAAGTAGGGAGGAATAAAAAAGCTCTGGGAGTCCAAGGTCAACTGGCGTCCCAACCCCTGGGGCATGCTAACATTATGGGGGAGAGTGGGCTGGCTTGCTGAGAGCTGGTTGTAAACGAAGGCTAGGCTGACTGGATCCTGCAATGCTGGTATCTGATAGGTTTTCCCGGCTGTTATCTATGGTCAAGGACATACCCCGTATTGCACCGCTATTCCTGATCTCTGGCTGAAATGGTTCCCCTTCCCAGTCCTTATATCAGGAGAAAATAAGTCGAGATTGCAGTGTGCCATGCTGTCAGCTCAGGGCTTCATCTTCCTACGCTGCCCTTTTTCCAGGGTTTTATCATTTGAAGCCAGACTTAGGAAGTAGGAGTCCCTTCAGTGACAATGAAGACAGAAGAGATAGCAGATGAAGTTCTTTGTTGACATGTCTTTTTGCACAAGGGGCCAGAGAGCAGTACCTTAAACCAAAGTGAGATGGGCGTTTCTCACATGACTTACTGATGTAGAACAGATGTATAATTTGGCAGTATTTCAATGAGTCAAATTAAATTTAACAATGTGCATGAATTTCTGAAGAGGGACTGAGATGCGCCGAATGAGAGCTGATGTTACACAGATCCTTCTGGCTTCCTGGCTTAACACTAGGGTGCACTTCCACATAAAAATGTTTACTCGCCATCCTGAGCTGTTTCAGTCTGTTTCGGTCAGCAGTAGCCCTCATAGTCCCGTCTGAACGCTCCTACTAGGGGTGTCACGAGATCTCGCGATATTACAACGGAGTGAGCGGCGGTCTCGCGCAGGCGCTGCAAATCAGCTGCTGTAAGCATGTCGGCGTCTGACGAAATCACCGTAGTAGATGCCCCAGACACTTTTAAATCTTTCGTGTGGCAGCATTTTGGGTCCCCGGCAGAAAATGTAAACGGCGAAAGGGTGACAGACAAAACACGAACCATCTGTAAGCATTACGGGAAAATAATGCCGTACACAGCGGCTAACGCTACTACTACGCAAACCATTTCCAGCACCGTCATAACTCTTTACTTAAATCCACTTGTCGGTGAAGAAAACAAAAAAAAAAGTTTTATGTCTGTTATATTGTTTTATTTATATTCTATTTTATGTTCAATTGAGAAGTCAAATAGGAGAGTTGCCTGTCATTTAAGTTTGTGGTGAAATATATTATGGCGCTAGATATTTGTCCTGTCATTTACTGCATATGATGCTGGTGATTATTTAAAACATTTCACCAAACATTATTTAGCATTTTTTGTCTTTCAAATTAATCAAATAAAAGGCTGCTTTCCAGTAAAATATTTCCTCTTTGAAGTTTAAAATATTGTCTCGTTCTTGCGAACCCAATATTGTGTCTCGTCTTATGGGCTGAGTATATTGTTACACCCCTACTCCTTACACAAGCTCACCTGTAGTTATAATACAGCAGGTCTTAGTGATAATTAAGTAGAGTACAAGGAAGCCTGATAGAGGCCCTATCATAGATTTGGTTATGACAATTTACAGCAATACTGAATGTTCCCAATTGTACATTATCATGATACTTGATACATATATGTAATCCTTTTACAAAAGCCCCAAACTAAATATTTCCATCACAGGACACAATGCAGGGGATGTCCCGGACGTGACATCCGTCCATTGCAAGCAACACACCCAAATCTACATGTACAGTGATAAAAGAATTGGTCACCTAATTGCAGGATGGAAGTAGACAAGGTACGAATTTAACATCATTCAGTGACCTGGACGTCTTAAGAACACGTGGGAAGCAGAGTTGCCAGAGGGAACAGGTGGAACACACAAAGCCCACAGATACATCAAGTTCCAAGCCCCCTAGGGCCCCAGCAACTGGAACAGTGAAAAGGATAAAATAAATTAATTGCAGGGACCCGATGGCATCTTACCTATAGTTTTAAAAAAGATGAGGGAAATTATTAGCCAACCTTTAACTTCACTATTCCAGAAATCATTATCTGCTGGTGTGGTACCTTCTGATTGGAAGCATGCTAATATAATGCCCTTATTCAAAAAAGGGGATAGAAGTAATCCAGCAAACTATAGGCTAATCAGTTTAACTAGCATTACTTGGAAATTAATGGAAGCTATAATCCAAGTGAAAATGGTAGATTACCTGGATTCAAATAACATTCTGAGGGATAGCCAA
>JAODKC010000002.1:5658869-5669329 GCA_026777985.1 Mormyrops attenuatus
TCCTCACTCCCGCAGCAAAAAAACAACCTTTATAGTCTACTTTGGGTAACTGGGTGCCCCCCCCCCCCCCATCCCCAGGAACACGGCTGCCGTGGGACGAGCAGTGGCTGATCGAGTCACTGTCTGACTCCACCATCTACATGGCATATTACACTGTGGCTCACCTGCTGCAGGGGGGGGTGCTGAACGGCCAGGGGCCTTCGCCTCTGGGTATCAGGTATGCCTCTCATTCCTGCACTCTGTGTATCTCTGTGGGTTATGTATACATTACATCGTGGGGACCAAATGTCCCCACAATGTGATTAAGAACCTGTTATTTTGACGTTGTTGGGCCTATTTTTTTCAGTCCCCCAAGGGGAAACTTTTGTCAAAATCTGTTACTGCAATTAAAAAAAAAAATCTAAAAATGACAAAAGTCTTGTATTTTGTTTGATTATTTATGGTTAAGGTTAGGCCTGGGTAGGGGTTAAGGTTGCCATGTTGGGATTAGGGTTTTTCCTATACAAATGAATGAATGGTCCCCACAAAGTTGAATACAAACGTGTGCGTTTGTGTGTGTGCGGTACCAAGCAGCACCTTCTGCTCTGTTTGGTCACCCTTCAGGCCGGAGCAGATGACCCGGGAGGTGTGGGATTACATCTTCTTGAAGGACGCCCCCTTCCCCAGTACCGGCATCTCAAAGGAGAGCTTGCAGAAGCTCCGACGGGAGTTTGAGTACTGGTACCCCGTGGACGTCCGAGTTTCAGGGAAAGACCTGGTGCCCAACCACCTCTCCTACTACCTGTACAACCACGGAGCCATGTGGCCCGGTGACCCGTAAGTGGAGTTCCTCTGGGGTGGTGAGTTCACCTCGCAGGAAGATAATGGCCCCTCATTGTACTGCCCTACAAAGGCGGAACGCAGTAGCCACTCTGACACTGAGAACAGGGCTCTTCTGCCTCGCAGTTAGCGTGGATTTTATAGTTACTGCAGTTTTCATACTCTTATTTCTTCAAAAACCAAGCATAGCTGAGCTAAGAGATTATGCCATGAGACAAAACAGACCCTAAGAGGCCCGATTTTCAGTTTTATCTCGGTTTTCATAAAATATGCGGTACTGTTACTGTGTTTTGTCTTTGTAGGGCATTGTACCACATGGGAATTTGATGTTATGCTAATTAAATAATCATGCTAATTTATTTTAGGCTATAAAATGTGGGATCAAGCTAAGTGTTTTAGGTCTCAATGTAAGATCAATTACATTAAGCTGATGACATGAATCTTGTAACGAACAGCTCTGCTCTTTGTTGTCAGTGGGAAGTGGCCCCAGGCTGTGCGAGCCAATGGGCACCTGCTGCTGAATTCTGAGAAGGTGAGACACCCCCCCCCCCCCCGTTTCTGCAGTTTGGTATGGCCTTGACCGGAAATGGCCAATTGTCAGATCACTTTTCATGGTAGGTTTGCTTCTGAATATTATATTTTTCAGATGTCCAAATCCACTGGCAATTTTCTCACCATGAGCCAAGCTATCCACAAGTTCTCTGCTGACGGTAAGCAGCCGTTTGGTGAATTTTTATTTTATTTTATTAACATTATGATTTCAAAACTGCTTCAGTTCATTATAGAAAATGTTTTCCTTTAATATCACTATGTGACTATGGGAGTAGCTCAAATTATCACAAAAGTAAAAGGTGGTTTTACACTGTGCAAAGTATGATGGCATACCATAGCGGCAGTACGGCTATACACGAGCACCTGAAGAGAATATTCACAGGCGCTATTCTGGATGACAGACCGCCACAATAGGCAAAAATCACCGTAAGTGCTGTCTGTCCGTGTTTTTTAAATTACCATTAGAATGGAGAGCTTTTTAATATCTTTTATCCTTATAGCTGCTAAATACAGTCATCATTAAAGCCATAATGTTGTCTGCCTGCTTCCTTAGAACCTTTATTGAATAAGTGCTTGAGAAAATGTTTAGGCTAAAATCTGGGTTTATTCTATGTGGATTTGTGGTGCCAATGTGTGTTGGTGTGCTTTGGACTTGAGACTGGTGTTATCATAAACTAAAACTGAAACGAAAACAGACACTGAATAAAAGAAAATAATTCATGAACTGAAATAAAAATGAACTATATTTACCAAAAAAATGTTTCGGACTTTAATCGGCAAAAAGTAGCACTACAGTCAGTCTCTGGGGCTCGGTAGTGATTGAGATACAGCTCGTGAACGGATCGGACCCTGATCTCCGGACTGCTGCAGGGTGCTCCGCCTTCAGCTCCACATGCCTCTGTGGTGTCTGCCTCCGTCTCATTTTCCCACGCCCATCTCGCCAGGGATGCGCCTGGCGCTCGCCGACGCGGGGGACACCGTGGAGGATGCCAACTTTGTGGAGGCCATGGCCGACGCAGGCATCCTGCGCCTCTACGCCTGGCTGGAGTGGGTAAAGGACACAGTCGCCAATCTGGGAGCCCTGCGCACAGGGCCGGCGGACTCCTTCAACGATCGCGTCTTTGTAAGGTTGGCAACCCCAAATCTGGGTCCTGCATCGTCGGGAGTGTGGGGGGGAGGGGTTGTCCCTCAAGGCTGACGTCCCAACAAGATTGGCTTCCTCCGCAGTGAGATGAATGCCGGCATCTTGAAGACGGAGCAGCACTACGAGAGGATGATGTATAAGGAGGGGCTGAAGTGCGGCTTCTTTGAGTTCCAGGTAGGCTCTCCGCGCGCCCCGTCCCGCCCTCTCCGCGCGCCCCGTCCCGCCCTCTCCGCGCGCCCCGTCCCACCCCCTCTTTGCGTGTTCCTCGGCAGGCCGTGAAAGATAGGTACCGGGAGCTTTCGATCGAGGGCATGCACAGGGACCTGGTGTTCCAGTTCATCACCAATCAGACGCTACTCCTGGCGCCCATCTGCCCTCACCTGTGTGAGCACGTCTGGGCACTTCTGAAGAAGGTGAGGCTGGGGAGCAGCATGGCGGCGGGGGCCAGATGTGAGACCCCTTCAGACACCCACCTGAATGTTATCTCTGCTCTCTTTAGGGGGTGTTTATTCTCACAGATTAGCTGAAGGAACATCATGAGTCATGGCTGCATGACAGCTGTGCTGCTTTATCAGTGTCCCTCTGGGGGGGGGCATGAGGGGGTTCAGGGGGGGACTGTTTTTATCGGGATTCCCTGATGAGTTGGTCTGCAGGTTAACATCCTTTCCCAGGCATTCAGAGCATATTCTGAGCCCCCCTGCCCCTTTTCAGAGTCCCCCACCACACACACGCGCGCACACACACACACACACACACACACACACACACACACACACACACACACACACACACACACCTCTTTTGCTGACTCCCCTGCTTCTTCCATCCCCTCAGCCTGACTCTCTGATGAAGGCCTCGTGGCCTGTGCCCGGCCCGGTGGACGAGGTCCTGATCCGCTCCTCCCAGTACCTCATGGAGACTGCTCATGACCTGCGGCTGAGACTCAGGGGGTACATGCATCCCCCAAAGAACAAGGTATCGGCTAGAGTGGGTGGGGCGTTTGGATGGGGCCTCCTGGAGGAGTGCGAGGGGCTCCTCACTCCTGTCACTGACCAATGACAGGAATGGATCCCACTCCGTAATGGATCATTCGGCACCACACGTCTCTTGCTACCGTGGCTCTGGTTCTCTGTGGGTGATGGGGCACGCGGGGATGCACTGGGGCATGCTGGGGTGCTGCAGCCTTTCTCCTCCGACCTGTGAAAAGCCCCAGAGGCAGCAACTTGACGGGACCCGACAGCTGTCATGTATCATGAGCTCGCTAGGCAGGTTCAGAGCCTTTTAAGGGGGAACAGGCTTAGCTTTATTCCGGACCTTGTTATATAAAATGTGAATCAATGATTTAAAATGGCTTTTTCTGTCCTGTTCGGTCATGTGACTCGGTAATGGGTGTCACATGGCCGTGTGGATCTAAGCTGGGAGGGCCGGCTGACCTGTGGTCCTGCCTTGGTACAGAAGGGGGACAGCAAACCTCCAGGAAAGCCTTCTCACTGCACCATCTACGTGGCGAAAAGCTACCCCCCGTGGCAGCACTGCACCCTCTCCCTGCTGGCAAAGCACTACAAGGCAAGTGGTCCGGCAGCGTCTCTGGGAAGGCAGATTGACACAGTGTCACCTGTCACCGGTCTGTTTATGTCGATGCCAGTCTTCAAGCAGAAAGTCAGTACTGCTTTCACTAATTTTATTTATTTTTTGATGATCTGGTCATTTATTTCATTATCATTAATGACAAGATTATGAAGTAATTATTACACAGTATTATGATGTAGGTTTTGCAGATCCATTTCCCATTACAGCTCCTCCAAACACCATTTCGAAACCTTACTTCAGTTGTTAGGTTAATGTTACTGGTGCAGTTTCACAGCAGGCTGAGTGGGGCTGGATCGAGGGGCGTGCTGAACCGCTCCGGACGGCCCAGCCGGCTGACTCACCTGCCTCTGCTCCGTCTCCAGGGCAACGACGGGAAGCTGCCCGACAACAAGGTGATCTTGGGGGAGCTGGGCGCCCTGCCAGAGCTGAAAAAGTACATGAAGAGGGTGATGCCCTTTGTGGCCATGATCAAGGTGGGCAGGCGTCAGAGTGGCCCGCAGGTCTCCGGCCTCCGCGTTTCACTTCCTCCACATGGTCTCACCATGTGTCCGTTTGTGTGTCTGCAACCAGGGGGGTGTTCCATGAAGCAGGATTTCTCAGCTGGGTGTACTTAAGCTAGAAGTCATGATTGTCCAATAAGAGTTTAGGTAAGGAGCATTCCTATTGGACAGTCATGATACCCAACTAACTGAGAAATGCTGCGTCGGGGAAACACCCCCTTGGCTCCGAAATGTATCCAAGTTGTGCCGCAGGAGAAATGAGCATTGTGACAGCGGATCCATCTGAACACAGCTCTCCCGATTCACAGGAGAACCTGCAGAAGAACGGCCCACGTGTTCTGGACCTGGAGCTAGAGTTTGATGAGAGCGCGGTTCTCCTGGAGAACATGGTTTACCTAACCAACTCCCTTGAGGTGACCCTTCATTTCCTCTCCCGAGTCATATATCTAACGGTGTCTAGAGATTAATAACCCTTTTGGAGGAAAAAGTCAATCCTTTGCAATTATAATGTTTATCGGCGTCTTAGACACACAAGTGTCTAACATTTTCATCAGTATTCAATTCCAAAGATGGTTTTCATTCCTTTGGCAGCTGGATCAGATCGATGTCGTATTTGCATCAGAGGCGGATGACAAAATAAGGGAGGAATGTTGCCCGGGGAAACCACTTAGCGTCTTCAGAACGGAGGTAGATAATCAGCAAAGGCTTTTGATTCATTTCTAGTCAGATGCTCTTGGACAGAGACGTATGAATCAACGATGAAGAAGAGTGATTTTGATGACGGATGCTGTTTGTTGCATGTTGGAGTTGGTTATTCTGTCCCATCAGATTGTTCTGTTGGCTCTTCTGTTGCACATCCTTAGCAAATCATCTAGTTCTGCGTTTGAAATGTACCGTTGCAGTGCTCTGACTCATACTTGGTTCAGCGAAATGCATATAGAATGTTAAAGACCCAAATACAGACACTGTCAGAATGAAAAGGGTCTCTGTTATCTAGAGGTTTTCATCCAAACTTTCTTTAAAAGTATACCCTCTGCATTATCTGTCCCCTTGCAGCCTGGAGTCTCTGTGTCCTTGATCAACCCTCAACCAGCCAACGGACTCTTCAGCACCAAGTTGGACATCCACCAAGGCGACAGTAAGGACAGCATCGTCCGCCGGCTGTCCAGGGCGAACAGAGCAATCAAAGGTAAGCTCAGCCGTCCACCAGGTGGAGCCATTGATGACGTCCCCAGCGTGAGAGAGGCGGAGGCCAGCCTTATGTAACGCCCCTCCTCCGTCCCGCCATCCCAGACCTGACAAGAGTGAAGCTGATGAGATATGATGACCCTCTTCTGGGACCTCGGAGGCTGCCTGTCTTGGGGAAGGAGGAACAGGGCAAGACGACCATCTCCGATAAGTCCGCGTTCCAGGTCGACCTGTCTGCCAAGAAGGTGCTGCTGACGGAGAATGGCCTGAGCGTTGACATCGGGGACACTCTGGCCTACCTGGTCCATTAAAGGTCAACAGCATCGGCCGGGGGGGAGATGTTCTGCTGATATACCTTGAGAACGCTGTCAGCGTCTCAGTCCGTTTGCCATGTGATACCCGTCTCTACACGCATTCAGAAAGCCAGGATGACCTCTCAGACTACCCCAGAATTACTGTTATTCTAACAATCAGTCAAATAGACCGACGTGATTGTTGTTTAACAGCTTTGCGGTGTCTAATAAAAGTAGATGTTGGAGAAACTGCTTCTGATTGGTTCTCCTGCTTTATCTTTCCTCTCCTGAGTTAGTCGAACACTGTCCTACTTAAGCAAAGGCATCAATATTGGTAAGGCACCATTTCCCGACCACTAGAATGTTCCACAGATGGTAATTATTAATTTTATTGTATGATATTAGCTTACATCTTAATATTAAGCTTTTATTTTTCAAGGCTGGGAGGCTTTCTAGTTTAGAGAATTTAGTTGCCTTGATATTGCCCTGTAATCTATGTGCGAATCACACCGGCCGCCAGAAGAGGGCAGGGTTGTTAAAGACAGGACTTATAAGTGCCACCAGTATTGGGGATGTGATATTTCATTCTTCCCATCCACCAGTTGGCTCGTTCTTCAGACTCCATGACCCGTTTGAAATCAGCAGCTGAACTCCCCATGACCAAAAGAACAAGCGCCAGCATTACTCTTTCCCAACATAGAGCAATTTATTTTTTGAAAATATCGCACACAGGCAATAACAAGAGGGTTGTAACACACGTAACATGACATCGTAAGAATGATCAGGTAAAGTATCAGCATGTCGTACTGTCAGCGATAATCAGCCTAATGCCAGGGCCTTAATCTGCTGGGGAATATTACAGGTTTATTCTGGTCTTAGCCTGGAATTATTATTTTTTTATTAAGTAAAAATGCTGCTTTCTGTAACATTAGTGTGCTGAGGAACATTTAACGATCTCTCTGAAAGCTATTCCCTGTGACTCCAGCGGAGCCAGACCCTGCTCCCCAAGTAGGCAGGCTGCACTCGACGCCTGCTTCCCTTTCATTTCGGGCAGGTCCCGACACCTCAGGTTTCTGCAACGGTTTAAGCTGGGGTGTAGTCCCCAGATATGCAGGCACGCCAAGAACACTCCTTGTAATGATTGGGGGAGGTTGCTGGAACCACCTGTGAGCACTTAGCATACAGGGAGCTGTGTGGAAATTATGGCAGGTGGTAGTTATTTAGTGATTAGGCATGTTGGTTACCACTGCGTACTGAAGCCAAGGAGCATTGCTGGGCCAGTACTCAACTACTGAGAGCCCTGACCCCCGACCCCCCCGCCGCCCCCGTCCGATACACTGGCTGTTTCCTGGCAGTTAATTACATGCTGTGTCTTTAAGTTATGGCACCGCCGGAAACCAAGCTACCTGTTTAACTGGCATGAAGATTCATACCATACATACTGCTATTTACAAATGCAATTAGTACAAAAAAGATGTTATGCATCATGGTGTCATGTTGTTTTAAATGGTTAATATTTAGCGGAGTGACTGACGTTCGGTAATCAGAGTAGAATGCAGTCTATTTCAAACTAAGGTGGCTGTGTGAGCCAGTGACGTTGAGAAACTACATCTGCTCACTGTCATTATGGTGACTGTGTTTTGAACCATGTGCAAACCTGTTATGCCAGCCACACTGGACTGAAAGTGAACGTACATAGTTTAAGTACAAGAAAACCACATCAAATGCTTAATACCTTAAACGTGAATAATGGTTTCAAATAATTTTGGCCGTTCACACATTGGTGTGCACTTTGCAGGAATATTATTATATACATGTACTAATGTTTTTGTAATCCATACCTACATGTTACTGTCATCTTTCGGTCTGAGTAAAGCACCACAGAAGCAGAAATGAAAATACAAAATAATCAGAACTCTACGATGCTGCAGAGCATCCAGTGAGCCGACAGTAACTGCAAGTGACAATGGGTCAAATATGGTTAGATCCAAATCACTGAAGATCAGAACTCGACATCCACGCCTTGTTACTCAGAAACGACATTCGGTGGACCTGATGACGGACATGTGAAATGCGTCTGGGAGAGTTCACCTGCACACTCAGCGTTTTGTAGGGTAAGACACCCAATGAGAGTGGACAAGTGTGTGTGAACCTCAGTGTCGCTGAGCTCACAGCAAGACAGGAGTGTGTGGTAATGCACCTGCCCACTAGAAGCCAAAGTGCGACTTGATGGCGTAACAGACTGAAACACTGGTGAAAAGCTCCTGCTTTTTTAAAATGTGCGCAATTATCACCGGAGGATGATGACGATAATAATTGCCAGTTCATTGTCCATTTTCATCTTTGCTTTTGACAAGTTTACAGCATGCATCCATTTCCCAGAAGCCCTCGTGCAGTGCAGGGTGACTGTAAGATCAAAGCCCATCCAGGGGACACCACGACAGGACACTCGGTCATCCAAGCTCACAGGCACGACATGACGTGTTACAGACCTGCCGAGAGCAGCGGGTGTAGAGAGTGGGTTTCAGGACTACTGGGACACTGAATGGTTCAGCAGCTGGAGCCTCATGGACTGCTGCAGGCATGCTGTGCTGCTGGTGGAGGACTCAGGTCTACAGTGAGGGTGGCTTAGGGTGTAGCATGTGTCGCAGACAGACCATGGCACCATCCCTGGGGGGCCGGAGGCTCAGACGTGCTCAGCCGACTCTCTCCAGCCCCTCCACAGTGCCGCCCCTACGCATCCCGGCGATTTTGCCATCCACGAGCACGGCCTGCGTGGTGGAGAGCGCTGGAAGGCTTCCCCACGCCTCCAGGACAGGGAGGCCGAGCTGGGCGACAAGGCCGGCGTGGGCCCCGGATGGCAGTGTCTTCATTCTCTCCTGGGATGCCTCTTGGCTGAGGAACCGCACCGACTTGAGAGGCTGTGGAGAGAGGAGCGGCCACAAGCACGTGAGATCACACGATTGAAACCTCAAGTTTGGAGACAGAATGACAGATCAGACAAACACGCGGGCCGAGGCCTCACCTTCTCCGCAGCGTTCTTCTGCGAGTCTGGTTTCACCAGGATCGACTGAGGGTGTGCCGAAGCCTGCTTCTCCTGAGGCCCTCTGGGTGCTGCATCTCGGGGCTCCGACGACAGAGAGCCATCAGCAGAGGGCGCTGTCGCTACGTGATTCCATACAGGCAGCCTGGAGGTACTTATGGCAATGCCGCTTCTCGTCTTGGGTGTAAAGAGGACGGAGGAGAGGCCCTGGCTCTGCGGAGAGATCCCCAGAAGGGTCATCTGCTGGGGTCGGACCACGGGCGAAAGAGGTGCCTGGGAGGAGATCTTCTGGAGGGAGGAGCCTGAGAGCGGAAAGTGGGGTTAGCAATGCTAGAAGAGCTAACCAGAAAGGCCGGTGTCCGAGGGCGCCCTGCTCCTCCTTCGACGGTGCTCACCCCCGTGCGGAGCCCTGAACCCCCTCCTCAGGGAGTGCGGATTAGCCAATCCGGAACCGGCGCCTACCGAAGACATGACTTGGGTCGCCACGGTAACCGCAGGGCCATGTCCAGCTGACCTAATTGGCCCGTTGGTGGCAGGCCTGTCCTGGCCCAGGCCTGCCCCCTGGGGCTTGCACCCCACTGGCCTCTTCCCCCCAGGAGCACTCAGAGGGGGAGGAGCGGGTTTAGGCTCCAGGAACCTCGCTGTGGTTCTGTGAAGAAGATGCAGTGTTACCTCTCTTTAGTGAAAAAGTCTTCGCTCCACCTTAAAGCTTGCCTTTCTTAACTGCACTTATGAGCACATGAGAGTTAAAAGCTCTCTGTACGTCTCTGTATGGGGGGGAGGGAGACATGGCTGGGGGCCCATTCACTGACCTCGTTTCCTGTCCAATAAGGGTGAGATCTTGTTCTCCTGCTATTGCCCAGCAAACCCACCCACACCCAGATCCCTGAGTCCTCACGCTGCTGTAGCTCCTCCTAAGTTCTCCTGTTGCACTCATTTCTTTTCCGAACTCCCCAATCAACATATTAGTCGCCATTCCTTGATCACATGGTCCTGTCTGCTGTCCACCCAGCATGACTCATACTCTGTCCATAACTTTATCTTTATCTTTTATCTTTTAAACAGAGTATATTCCTTCCCTGGATGGTTTGCTACATGTTGTCTGAGTGCCTCTGAATTTAAAGCGGTTTCACTGCTTCTTCCGAGCGAATCATGACTGCTGAGATCTCAGAAATGCTCTTAGGAGGAGGAGATTTCAGCAGAAAGATGAATATTTCATGTGCATCAGGGAACAGAGAGAGTCAAAGGCAGAGGCAGGGAACAGAGAGAGTCAAAGGCAGAGGCAGGGAACAGAGAGAGTCAAAGGCAGAGGCAGGGAACAGAGAGAGTCA
>JAODKC010000002.1:5681432-5694392 GCA_026777985.1 Mormyrops attenuatus
CAGATCTCTGCACAACGGACAGATCTCTGCACAACGGACAGATCTCTGCACAACGGACAGATCTCTGCACAACGGACAGATCTCTGCACAACGGACTGATCTCTCACCACGTTATTCCTGTCAGTGGTCAGACTCTAAGAGTATTAAGTTCTTTATAGCAGTGTTTCCCAGTCCGGTCTTCGGGACCCCCAGACAGTCCACAATTTTGCTCCCTCCCAACTCCAAAAATGTGGATAGCCTGCGGGTCCCTGAAGACCAGGCTGGGAAACACTGCTTCACCGTGCGGGCTGAACAGTGATGCAAAGATCCTCACTAAAAGATTAACCACACAAAACAAAGGTCGTCAGCCGGCTTCCGAGCCTAAAATTAAACGAGGTATACTGGCCTGGTACAGATCCAGGGTCGGCACCTTTCAGCCGTAATTCTGTTTGGTGGAGCTATAGCATTCAGCTCGGTGTGGTTCTGGTACAAGGTGATTAGAGTCAAGGGGTAAAAGCATCTTGTGTTCAGTTCAGTGACTCATTACCGAGAGAACGAGGGATTAGAGGTGATTACTTGCCCTGTCAGGAGTGCTCTTACGCCCTTGTGCCTGTCGGGGTGCTGAGTATCGAGCCTCCCTGCTTCTCCTTATGGAATAATTCCGGGCGAAGTGAGGCCTGTTCCTGCTGCCGGCCCCCCTGGCGGTCCCCCTGGGGCCCCGCTGGAGGCCCTCGAGGAGCCGCAGCAGCAGGACGTTGGCGGGCAGTTCCTCCACGCTCCCCGGTGCCAGCGCGCGGCACTCAGGGCAGCGCAGCTCGGAGCAGGAGCTAGCCAGCTTCCGCAGGCAGGCTTTGCAGAAGGTGTGCTGGCATGGCAGGACTCGGGCCGTCACGTCGAGCGGCTCCAAGCACAGGGGACACTCCAGCAAGTCGAATACGGACAACTCCTCCTGCATCTTCCCTTACGCCTCGTGGATCACAGAGGCGCCAGCATTCTGAAGGAATGATTCAGAAACACTTTAAATATGCATTACATTACACACTGCCAGATGTCATCAGTTGTCAGGAATATATGTTTAATTAAACATTCTAAAAGTCCTCCATTATCCATTAAAAGGTTTTAGGTGTTTCCTTGCTTTTTAACTGTAGTCCCAAATTTAAGACATTAATCTTTTATTTCTGCTTTAACTGTGAGTTTATACTACATAATACATTACAAGTATCAATCGAGAAACGGACATCTAAAGGCTTCCTTCCCAACTAAAACTGCCTTTATTCTGCTTAACACTGATGAATCTGTCGTACATGATTTCGCCATTTGGATGTAAACACAACACGCAAGTCAAACAGGAACGGGATAAAAAAACACACACACACACACACACACACAAATACAGACAAAAGGTCCCAGGAAGACGGTCTGGACAATAACCTGCACTTAAAACCACAATTTCTTATATTACTGACTTCTAAGGTCTCATCAGTAGAAAGCTATGTCTGCCATTGCTGGGTAAACAGGTGTCACCATTTACGTGCCGCACATAGGAAGCAAAAGGGGAACAAACCGCCCTAGATCCGGACCTCTGTACTCCGAATTAAATAACTGACAACTAAATCGGACGTTCGCCATCCAAGAGAGATCGGAGAAAATGATTTTATTCACATGATCCCCTTGAATCAGGTGAGGTGCTTACAAGGTTACCCTGCGAGAAAGGAGAAGACACGGAAACCAGCGCGACTCCCCCGGTCCGGACGCAAAACACACAATAAATCGTCTATGGCGCAGTGGAAGCTGAAATTCATGTTTTATAAAGTAAAACTAACCTTGCCCTCTCGTCGGCACGCAGCTCAGACAATAATCTCCTCTCCGAAGCGGACAGTTTAAAAACTATGCGCTTAGTCACAAGTGTCAGCTTACAGGCTCGGGATGCTTAACCCTTAAGTGGCTGCGGGAGTCACAGCGGGGGACACTGAGATCTGCGTGTGCAGAAGGGAAAACAGCTCAAAACGGCCAGTCTACACCTTTTCAGCGCAGTGTTTTGCCTTGAGGTGTTTAGCGTAGGCCTATGCTTAAATGTTGCACCCTTATGGAAAACATTTAATAAAAATGACATTTGGCAATTTAATAAAAAACGAACAGCACATTATGCTCACTCCACGTTATAAATCCGTCTCCGTTTTATGTATAAATCGTTTTCAACCCAAAAAGAACAGCACTGAATATTGATGAACCATTTATGGGTCTGAATATTTCCCTAAAGTAATTTCGGGTAAGACGTGCGACCTTATTGTATATGGG
Organism: Mormyrops attenuatus; assembly: GCA_026777985.1. Taxonomy (NCBI): domain Eukaryota; kingdom Metazoa; phylum Chordata; class Actinopteri; order Osteoglossiformes; family Mormyridae; genus Mormyrops; species Mormyrops attenuatus. Next base: position 5,683,710 of record JAODKC010000002.1, read on the forward strand.
CCTGTAGATAATGGCCGGCGTATATAGTTCATATTTACGTTGATGGACAGCTGGGATATTCGGTATGTGAGTTTCTAAGCTCAGGTCGGATGGCATGCAGACCTCTACGCCAACTTACAGGACAAGATCTAAGCAGATGTGCGGGTTGTGGCAGCTTGGCGATACGGATTTGATTATTTACACAAGTTTCTGTATATTCACTAATACATTCGTCTTGGAATTTTTAATGTAGGCCTTTGATTATTTTGTGATGTGCTACAGTCTGTGTGGCAGTAACAAAGAGTTGTTGCTCTTTTGCTTTTATCCAATATCCTAAATGCAACCCACTTAAAACCCCCAGAGGTGGTAATATTATAAATGTATCACTTGCAAACGTATGAGCCAAGATCTGATGAAAGAGGTGGCGTTTCACGGCGTTTCTCCTGTACCGCAGTCCGACAGGAGACGTCATGCGCAGTTAAAGCCCGCATTAATGTCCCTGGATATGTCTGCGTATACAGGTGCACGTACGCCCTCTAGTGGACTGAAGGCGGTACAACTTCGAGTGCACATTTCGTAAGGTGGCGCGTAGAGCCGCCCCCGAGTTTAAGGCGTGTGCAAAGGCCGTGAAACTCTATGGAAGTTATTTTAGTGCTGCCTCTTAAATGTATCGAGGCCAAACAAAAGCATGTGATAGTGGGCTGAAAAATGCCGTGACCAACAATTTCTGTCGAACCTTGTCTACTGCTTTGCTTTTGTACCTAGCCTTGTGTATTCCAAAGCATATAAATAATTAACGTAACTAACGAATCTTGATGAGTTGTCTCATATCCCGGTTGCAGTTCGTTTGTTTATTTATTTGATACAATCAATAGTTTTCCACAAGGAGCGAAATTCTTCTGCTGCTGACGCTGGATGTTTATGATCGCTGCTCGCGTTAAATTACGCGCAAACTCACGGCGATTTCGTTGTAAAGGGGTATATTGGCAGAGCGGACACATCTGGGCGAGCGAGATAACACTGCAAAATATTTCATTTCGTGTCGGGTTAATAGAATTAATTTTCTTATATCTGCCTGACAAAATAATGAATTAGAAATATAAGATATGTGTTCGGTTGAATTATAGTGAGTTTTAACTACCCACCGCGCGGTGTTTGTGGTGGTGGTTTACAAAGCGTGTCAGGGAGTATTTTGCGAAACTCTGCTCCATTTAGCGCGTTTCTTTAATGTAACGTTACGGTCGCCAGCCCGATTTCACTCGCAGCTACATTATTACAAGCTTTGATCGAACTACAAATACGTCACGGGTTCCGTGTGGTCAGATCGCGCGAGATTTGAGGAGAACGCGGTCTGGCGTCTTACTGTGGCGAGTTCACGTTACAAACCAATACTTTCGGTATTACGCATTTCTAGATATATTTAAGAAATTATTAGAGTTGCTCCTATTATTAATATGCAAAAATGGTTATTACGATCGAAATAAGGAAAATGTACAGATACCCCTTTGAGCGCGTGGTAGACATGCATCTGAACAAGGTAAAGTGTGACTCGCCACCAATCCATAATAAATGTCGACATGTGCAACTACTCCAGGTAGCGCTAAAACACCAGAGTGCGAATGTGAAATGAAATGAAATGAAATAAAATGCACTCCGCGTATCGAAGGGCACTTAAATTAAAAATTTTAAAAACACCTTAGTTTGCAACTTTAAAGAAAAGTTAAATGACCTGTTTTAAAGTGTCGATATAGATCAGATGTTTTAAGGCCAAAAGAATACAATGAAATGACAAAAACAATCCAAGTCAGTTTATTCAGGTTAATTTTTAGATTTTTGTGCATTTCACGCAGCAATCATATTATGTACTAATGGTGGAACTGTTTAGTAGTCTTTGTACTGTACTGTACTTTACTGTAACGGGGTTATTTTTAAGAAGAGCTGTCCGATGTTAAAGGCTCCGCCGCACACGGACGCTCACCTCCGGCCCTCCGGTACCGGGACCGGGACCAGCGCGGAGCGGAACGGCCTGCCGGGTTATGCCGGGCATCTCACCCGATGAGCCCGTACTTTGTTTCTATTCATCCCTGCCTTTGTATGCGATCGCCAGCATGGCTGATCCTCCAGTCCCTTCCCTGCAAAAATAACCTTAGATACAGCTTTTCAGATAGTCACTTTACTGTCAGTAATTTTGCTAGAAATATGGGGTAAAGATGCCCCCATTCGCCCATGCAGCAGGTGAAGCATGGCTCGGGGCAGGGGCAGAGTCGTCCGCTTAATAAGCGCTATAAACGTTAGCGATCCTGGCCGCTCACGCTAAATAACAATACAGCAAAAGGTCATAATCTACGGCATATAACTGGGGACACAAATGTTATTAAAATAAAGGATATTAACGTCGTATTTCATCGTGTTTTCTTCTCCAAAACTTGAATATTGCTAATGGACTAATAGGTGATGACCGTATGTATAAGGAGTGAGTCTTTATTGCCCCCACGACCCTCCGCTGGATTAATGGCTATTTATTTTCATAAAAAACAAACGTTAATTCAATATTTGCGATAGGTCATGTGATGAGATTCCTAGGGCCCCAGGCCTTTAAGGGGGTGTTTAACTGGTATTTAGCCAGTTGGTTGACGATCATCATCTTCTCACCCAGCCATGTTCCTCTGTTGTGGCCTCTCAGATGTTCCCCAAAGTACAGCCTCCCCGTTTTTCCTATCCTCGTTGATCTTCAGGCCTTTTTCTTATTTTCTGCCTGTAAAAGGTGTCATTTGTTTAAAATGAGTAATTACCTAATTAGCGCACACTACCTCAGTGGCACTGAAAATTAGCAGCTCGTTCATATGCTGTGCATCTGAGTTTGCATGCGTCGTATTTAAAAAAAAAAAAGTAATGTGACTCTGAAACAGGAATCAGGTTGGACATAAAGCCTGAATGTACCTGCCTTCAGAAGTGTGTAGGGCTTCAGCGAAGGAGTCAAGTGTGTATGAATAAAGAGGCCCTCATTTGTGGCGTCTCCTCACCACGATCACGGGATGGGGGAAACGGCATGTTTATTTTACAGTGAATGCAGCGCGCAAGATTGCTGTTAAACCGAGATGTCTGCGAGCAGCGCAACAGTCTGCCTGGACAGGGTTTGAATGCATGTGACGCTAAGCGGTACTCTGTATGCATCACCTGGAAGCTCCCACAGAGAAACACAATCCCTTGCGCGACCAACACAGCTACGCTTACAGAATCAATGGTTACGCTTGTTTTGTCCTGTTCATTTTAAGTTAGACCCCCCTTGTTAATTGCTTGATATCTGGCCTTAGATGCTGCTTCCAAATCAGAGATGGCTTTTCTTACATCCCCCCCGCTGCCGCCCAGGAATGAATTATTCATCCACTTTTTGCTGTAGATGGAAAGTTTAAGACATCCATTTAAATTTTTAAGAAAGTGTTAAACTTTCATCTCAGAAAGCCGCCCACAGGACGTGCTGACAGAGGATGGGCTTCTAAACAGCAAAGCGAGTCTCACCCTGATTCATGTGTATTTTCTCTGTGAACGCGGCTGCCCGTCTGCGTTGCAGTACCCGACACCTCTCGAGGAGGATGTGAGAGGCATCAAGACGGTGGAGGAGAAGAGAGGTACCTGTCGCCTTTGTGCCAAAACGTACATCAAAGATAAAACACCACCTTTGTGTGGTATAGACTTTGTAGCGCGTGTTTCCAGCTAGAGGGAGCTAGAGAGTAGGTAAACAATCAGTGTAGTGTTTACAGTGAATGTACAAAAGGAAACTATGGAAATATCAGCTAATGTTTTTACCATATAGACCAGTGTTTCTCAACCTAGTCCTGGGGTCCCTCAGAATGTCCACATTTTTGTTCCCTACAGATGATTAACGTCTTTATATAGCAGTGTGTACTGTTGTGAGGTCCAGGAGTCAAGTTACAAAATAGAAAAGTCCTTTAACCTCGCTGCACTGGCTTTTTCCTTTCAGATCATGTGTCCGGGGTTGTTTACAGAAAGCGGATAGCGGTCTGCAACAACGTACTCCCCAGCATCCTCAGAAAGGTGTCCGCTCACCAGCACCACATGGATACACTTTCCTGAAAACATCAGACAGCCGCTGTCCACCATCATTTTAGAAGCTCACATTCTGCAGTATTAAAACGTGGTTTAGCCACAGAACAGGGCTACTTGTTTGTAAAGATTACCGAAGGCAGCAGAGAGTACGATGCGATAGTGTTCTGTAGATAGACCTGTGTTAAGGTGCCTAGTCATCTTGCACCCTTGCACATCCCACGCCTTTCAAAAGTTAGGTACCCTGGTGTCCGTGGTAACGGTCGCCCGGTATCTTGTTGAGACTTTGGCAGCTGGCCACTGAAGGAATTCATCTTGTAGATGCAGTGTTCTCACGCCCGCGTGGCGTCCGCACCGATTGCTGTTTGACGCCCTTCACGGGTGACTCCTGACCCCCCCGGGTGTCTGCTTGACCCGCAGGTGACCATGATAGACGTCGACGACGTCTATCTGGAAGAGGAGTCCTGGCTGGACCTGAAACAGAAGACCATGAACATCAAGAGCCGCTGCCTGACCTGGACTCAGTACGCGACCTTGCAGGAGGTGTCCGTTTTCAAGGAAAGCCCAGCGAACCCCAACTGGTGCGTCTGCCGTAGCACTGGCGCTCATCTCCACATTTTCATCTACTTGTTTGAGTCGTTACGGTAAAAAAATGAATTTCTGTGTGATATTGTCCATGTTTCCCTGGGTCGTTCATGCACAGCGGTATAATAAGCTTTATTTATGGATTTATGTATTTTTGCTCCTCAGGGCTTTGAACTTCATTAATCGTAATGAATTTATTTTGACATTTTGTGCCGTCCTCGATCCATTTCACGCTGGTGGGATTTGGCATTTTAAAGAGAAATGTGTAAGGAGTCTTTAGCCCTCTTCTGAAATGTCAGAGGTGTCTAATAGCAGCGGATCCCATGGGAGACGAAACATTGTAATGCATGGCTCTTGCACGACATGTTGTCACATAACATTTCACTTATGAAAACTAGTCGTAAGTAGTAGGTAGGGATGGTGTTTGGCTGTCTGCGTTGTTAGAGACGTATGCAATCTGCTATATTTCACTGGATCATCTCCGTTTGCCTTCCTGTCAGCCTGGGATTATCGGCACAGATAGAAGTTGTTCAGGTATTCATGATGACCCTTTGTTTGAATTACTTTACATCGCTTTCAACAACTTAAAGTCAATAGCTAGACACCTAGATAACTAACATCATTGATGATTGTGAATGTAAACTGAGATTAGTTTGTATCTTGTAAATGTTGAAACTGGCAACATTTAGGTTTCTGTTTGTGGTGTTAAGGGTGTCACATTGTGTTGTTTTACGTTTGTTTTGTAAAATAATTTCAGATAAAAAGGTTTTCTTTCATGATCCTGAATGGATTTTTGGAGATACTTGCCGATGTTTGTAGCTGTAATGTTACCGTTGGTCTCAAACTGCTGAAACCTTTCCAGGAGGTTGCGTCGTTTACTTCGTTTTCTTCCCAAATATAATTTTATCATGCTATACATGTGCTTCATTATGCATTAATTTGATTGATGCTTGAATATGGGTCTGTTTTGAGGGTTTTTGTCGTTACTTTAACACACAGAGTCTGTACTGGTGGGCGTAATATCTCAGTATCAGTGAAATGTCCCGGGCTGTAAATGCAGTACAGCCGCAGAAGGGCAGCGGCTTTGCGGTCGAGTTACATACCTGAGAATAATGCGGCCTCATGTCAGCCCCCCTCAGCCGTGACCTCTGATTTCGACGTTCCCGGTCTCTCTCCCGGCTGTCTGTCGTGGGCGGAGCTGGAGGGGCCCCGTGTATCACGTTGACGGTAGCAGCAGGAAGTGTCATGACCGGTCAGGATGGTGGGATCCCTGAGCAAGCTGCACCGTCAGCCGTTCGCTGCGCCCTCAAATGCCCTCGCAGAAAATCTGAGGTGCCGATCTCCCATGTGCAGGCGCTTTGATTGTGTCGTGTAGACAGGATGCTGTTCTACCAGGGGTAGGCGGGGGGTCTAACTCTTTTCTTTGTTTTATATCTGCCTTGGAATCCTTTGGGGGGGGGTGTCTTGTGAGCGAGACAGAAGCCGCTGTAACACTGACTGGACGGACATGCTAGGCGCAGGGTGGACACTCTTTAGTCTTCTGCCGCTGTGTTCTGGAAGCTTCCGTCACAACCTCTGTAAGCCTGAGAAGCTACGCAGGTCTTAGACACTTATCACTACCTAGAAGGCTCAAGGCGGGCTGTGAGGCCTCCGGGGGAGGGTGGGACACCCCCAAATCTGAAATGCCTCTGCACATATGGGGGCTTGTCAGCCTTCAGCCATGGTCAGTAGTTTTGTATTTGTGTGAGGCTTTTTTTCCACCTCACGGTGCTTATAAACTAATTCACTGTGTTTGTATCTGCAGGGTCAGAATTCATAAACAGTGCAGACCTCTGTCTGGCTTCTGCTCACTCTGAAGCTTTACAACTGTTGACTGTTGAGACGGGGGTGGGGGGGCAGGAGTTTGTTTTCAAGTCTTTTACCTTCAGTGAACTGATGACAGACTTACAGACACGAACTGTCCATTCTCCCTCCACATGTGTCCTAATAACACCGGCGTAGTACGGCGGCCCTTGGGGGCCAAACCGAGATGAACACAACACTGTGTTCCTCATCCCCTTTCTTTAGACCTGTTGGTTCCTCCATAAAACAGACACCGTTGTATGATATTATCTTAAACCCATGCATGTCTTTACATTTCTTTTTAACCTGACTATTATGGAATAGTATGATATAGTTAAAATCAGCTGCTGTGGACACAGTGGTTTTGCAGCAGGCAAAGTCATGACATGGAGATCCATTCTCTGAGATAATCTTAGGTGGACTTCCACACACTGAGAAGTCGCTTTTGAGCGACGTGATCACTGTCATCGATGTAGCTTGCGATGTAGGTCTGTCTCAGACCAGCCTGAGTAGGAGTCGACCACCACCAGCTAAAGTTGGCCATTCCACTCCAAGATATTGGGTACAACAGGCGACCAGGACAGGTCTGGAGCGGCATGAAATCGAAATGGTGCTATTTGTTGATGTGGCTTCAGGATGTTTCACACAGAGCACCGGGGTGCTGCTTACTGATGGCTGGAACACAGGCCTGCACGCTCTGCACTTTGTAGATTCCATGCCAGCATGTCCTCATGCAGACTTTTTGCAGGGATGTGGGGACCCCAGCCTTTGTGCCTTTCAGCACGACTCCGTCTCCCTCTCTAAATTCATCTCTGTATGGAAAATACTGTTGGATAGGATTCCAAGCTGTGTGCCCTCTCAGCTCACTGAGCCTGGATGTCCTCAGAGTCAGCCTCCTCATAACTCTGGTGTTCTGTGCCTTTCCTTAGGGCACACAGTAGTATATCGCAAGGATTTGTGCGTTTCCATTTTTTGTAAGTCATTGTGAAGTTGTACTTCCGCATCATGCACTGGAGCCTTCACTGGAGCTGTGTGGATGGACTTGTGAAGCATCGTAACCAGTAGCTGATGATCTGTTTCTATGCGTGTAGAATCTGAATTGCTCTTATGGGTTGCCACCATTGACGACATCCTTCCGGTAGGTTCTGTAACTGGAGCGGGAACGCCTAAATTGACCGTTCTTTGTGTTTTCACCCTGTCTTTTGCTGCTACTGGAATCTTAACCGGCTTGAAAACAGGATGCATGTCCGGGTCAGGTTTCATCCAGTAGGTAACTGGGAATATACCCAGTTGATCAGCAAAGAGACGGGCATCATCATCCCAAATTGCTTGTTGGCATCCAGTGCCACTTGTTGGACCTCTTGTCACCAAATCAGCTCCACCTCCCAAACTCCCACAAAATTGGGAACCTTCCGGACCCAAATCTACATCCTTGAGTGTAATCAGCCCAGTCGGGTAAGGCTAGCAAGGCTTTACAAATGAAGGGCATGAACCTGATGTGATGAGTGGGAGGAGAGCGGGATCTAACCTAATGTCTGAATTTCTTCTTCACCATAGGCTGCCAGTTTCATGTGTTTGGATACATTTTGTTCCCATGTGATGTTCACTTCTCTGGAATAACATTGCACTTGGCACCAGTAGCTACTTTACGCTCAACTGGCTTCTTATTGATGTGCACTGTATAGAACAGGGATCCCCAATTATTTTTTCCAGAGGGCTGAATTCTATCACCAACACTAAGCCAAGGGCCACTGCACCACATATTGTTCTGTTATGCCAATTTAAGCAGTTTTATTTGCAGATAAAATTTGCTGGGGGGGATGGTGTGGGGTGGGTCGGTGCTCACTGAGGATAAAATTTGCCAAGTAGGGAACGCGTTTTGTGCGACACTCGTGGGCTACCTATCGGCGAACCCAGATGTAGATTAATTCACATGCGTACTATGGGGATCTGCGGCATTTTTTAAAAGGGATTGAACTTGCTTGCAGGCTAAACTCGTTTACCTTTTCGCTTCATGCTCGCCACCACAATTGTTGCGATTGACAATAAACTGTGATGTTTTGTGATCAGCCGTTTGTTTGTTTCAGTGACACGTTTTCATAACATGTGCATACTGTCTGCATTAGTGTTTTGCTGAGCTGCTGCAAGAGCCTTTGTGAGTAGATCTATAAAACCGTTAAACTGGCATATTACAATGTTTCGGCCAGTGGTATGCAGTAGGAATTTTCTCACATTCCATCATTTACAGCACTGCATGCTAGTTTGTCTCTGAACTCACCAGTGCCACATCTGCCTACCTTTGGTTTGTTTCTTAAATCACTCACATAGGCTTCTGTTTTTCACCAGGCTTTTGGTTATGTCTGTTGAATTTATGGCATTCCACGGTAACGTTTATTTGTGGGTTGAATAGTTTGCAGAATTCTCATATTTAAACATTCCGGGTTCTCTCTCAATTTGGCTTCTACGACGATGTGTCTTCGATCTACTTCTCCTGCGAACGCAGCAGTTGATTTCAGGAATGCACATTCGCGCTCCATAGCGTCAGATTCAGCAGCTTCAGTGTGATCATGGATTCTGACGCGAGCTTCTTTACCGGACGGTGCGCCTGCTATAAATGTGTCATTTTCTTGCTCAAACACACACCACTTCTCACTGATATTTCCACCAGGCACTAATGGATCGAGTTTACAAAAGCATTCTCCCATGTTCCTTTATGATAAAAAAAAAAATCCACCTTACTGAGAAGTCAACAAAAGTAGTAGCCTTGGCTAGACTGGATGGAAAGGCTCATTCTTAGTGTGGTTTCCTTTGCCAGATTTGTCTCTTTCCCTTTACTCTTAATCACCAATGTAGTTGTGAATCAAATCATCAACTTCTGACACCCTGGTGAATGTTAGATAGGAGGCAGGGATTTGTTTTAAAGTCTCTTAACTTCAGTGAACTAATGACAGTATTACGTAAACGTACCTTCACAGTCATAACTCTACACGTGCAAACTAATAATATGTGAGCATTATGGGAGCCTGTTGGAACCGAATCATGATGAGCACAACATGCCATTCTACAAAAACTATGCCTCTTTATTCAGTCATGGTTAGTTTCAGGTTTGTTCCTACTTTGAGATGCCTTCACCCCCTTGTTTGACATGTTATATGCTTGCTGTGCAGGACCGAGTTCTTCCAGAAAGGCAGTGTCACCGTGACGGGGGTGGGACGACTCAACAGGCTGTTTGAGCTTTTTGCTCAGTCCTTCTTCAGCAGAGGAGTACAGAGGGTAAGATGTGACCTGGAGCTGGTGTCCGTCTGGGTGAATCGGGCCTGCTGGGTTTCCACTGAGAAGACGTGGCCCAGCCGGTATCGAGGACAGCACAGTGGTGACCTTCAGAGAGCAGGAGTACAGGTTATGATGACACTGTGATGATAGTGACACACTCCCTTGACGTATTTACAAAGTCCCTAACGGAATTAGATCAGCCTGAAAGCCTTCCAGAACATTCATGTCAAGTTTGACAAATGACTTCATTACACAGGATTGCCTGGGAGCCTCCAGGAGACCACGAACCTCACTGCTATGTTAGTGTCAGCACAAACTCCCAACACAATCAAGGAATCAGCCGGCAGACAGCAAGCTAAATGTTAAGGCACCTTTTCTTGATAGAGCTGTATTGTTTACCTATGACCATGTTAATTACTGGCCAGACTGGTAAGTTTGTGAGCCACACAGAATCCATTCATTAGTCCTGTATTATAGTGTAACGTCTAATTCCATATCACTATGAAAACAGACTAACAATGACCAGATTATCACTGTAGTGTAAAATGTGTATCCCAGTGTTAGGGTTAGACAGCATAAACGTGCAGCCATCCTCAGAGGGGTTCGGAAAGCCGCTGTTTATATGCATGGATTTGGGCCTAAGGTTCAAACGCATTTCCTGCTATTGGTCTGAGATGCCTCACCCCTCACTGAACCGCAGTCAGTACCCATCCCAAAAATCTATGCGGCAGGAAATGACTGCAGGTGGCTTACTGAGAAATCTTTCCATTGGCTAATGCTAATTTAGCCCACTCTCCATCCATTCAGGTTGTTCTTCGCAGTTTTTTTAAACTCAAAACACAGAGTATACATACACTTTCTTATTTAATTAGCGACTGGGCTGATACCTGGCAGATGAAATTTAACATAGATAAATGTAAGGTAATCCACGCAGGGAGT
>JAODKC010000002.1:5696268-5707027 GCA_026777985.1 Mormyrops attenuatus
CCGGTGGTTGGGGGTACGGAGGGACGTGCCGATGGTTGGAGGGTGATGGAGGGACGTGCAGGTGGTTGGGGGTGATGGAGGGACGTGCCGGAGGTTGGGGGTGACGGAGGGACTTGCCGGAGGGATGTGCCGGTGGTTGGGTGTGACGGAGGGACGTGCCAGAGGTTGGGGGTGACGGAGGGACATGCTGGTGGTTGGGGGTATGGAGGGACGTGCCGGTCGTTGGGGGGGTGACGGAGGGACGTGCCAGTCGTTGGGGGGTGACGGAGGGACGTGCCGGTGGTTGGGGGTGACGGAGGGACGTGCCGCAGGGATGTGCCGGTGGTTGGGGGTGATGGAGGGACATGCTGGAACAAACACAGGTGTCCCTGGAATGGAGTAGGAGCTTCTTAGGAGCAGCAACATGGCGACAAGCTGCAGCCAGAATCACTATGAATCACCGCAGCGGGCCGACTTGCCCCTAATCCCATACCATTTCTTCATCTTTGATTTTGCTGTTGAAATATTGCGGTTTGCGAAATAAATAATTATAAGAATAGGGCTTTTTTCAGGATTATCATCTTACATAAAGGCCAGAGGGGATCTTGGCATATATGAAATCACAGTTAAAGCCTTGCTTGAGCATTACTAAGAGCTCAACTGCGTCAAACACCAGCATGCTAAGTCGGTTTTTAGGGCTTGAACATGCCGGAGAGTTCCGGAAATGTACTGGAAGTAGGTTTTTAATTTCATCTTGTGATGAAATGTGTGAGGGTCATGTGCCCTTCTGCAAGTGGTGGAACTGCACTTGCATTTAATATGCTTTTGAAAGTCAACGTGAAGCCTGTACTGTACACCAGCGGTGGAGTCTTGCCGGACCTGCCTTGTCTCCCGTTGCCATGGCTATTCTCAGGTGTGGCGGGGGACAGTGGGAAGGCCATGGAAATCGCCATTGACAGAGTTGGCTCTGCACCAGATGAAATATGATTTTCCATAACGTGTCTGAATTACCGTTGCATTGCTGCTCCGTGCATCTACCTGGTCACTCTCGGATGGCTCACGCCAGAATTATTGAAAGATAAACTCACCATGGATTTTTCTGACTGCCCTGCTTGTAGGGGAATCACCCTCCGCATTAAAAAAGCCTCCCACAGAGCTGTTTCTTGGAGGGGGGGTTTGCCCAGACTGAGTGATGTTTCTGTGCTGCATGCTGAACATTAATGTAGCTGAGCTCCTAGGTCAAGAGGCTTGATGTCCAAAGTATTGACGGCATCCCTTTAACATGGTAGTCAGTTGGTTAAAGGTCTTGAGTCTCTTTCTATTGTTTTGTCTGTTTACTTATTTATTGTTTCATAAATAGAATCGGGAGCCGACAGGGTATACACGTATAAATGAAAAGACAAGTTTGGGTCTGTCTGGTTAACTGGATTCTTTGAACAGGGATTTTGGGTTAGATGAAATGAACTAGACGTTCAAGCTTTAAACATGAGATCGGTCCTGGCAACACAGTGTCTGATGGTGGGTCTGTGTCGAGCCTGAACGCTGTGCGACATCATCTGGGTCTCCTGACACTAACAGGGCAGAATAACTTCCTCTATCAGCCTACAAGGTGGCGCTAATGGATTCATCATTACTGCCCCAATTGAATGGTTCTCTGTGTAATGATGAAGCTCAAATATCAAACTGTGGATTAATTGCATCTGGCCATTTAATCACTTTAAATTAAATGTATTAATTCCTTACTTTTCTGTGAAATGTGAAGAAACATGAACTAGCTCTTGCCCCTATAAGTGCTATGATTTTGCTCTCAAAAAGCAGCGACACATCACCCAGCCCCTTCATCAATCTGTGAGAATGAGCTGGCAGCCTCTCGCCAGACAGAAAATTCAATCAGATCAGCCTGGGTTGGTGTCTGTCTCTTTACTCTGTAGATGGTGTCTTGGATTCAATGGACAGTCTGCAATAAATTGTCTCTCTGACTTGTTTTTTTAGTTTCGTAGTGCTCATGCGATGAATGAGTCCATTACAGGCTCGTTGTCTGGGCGACACCAGCCAGTTTCCTTTTTCGTGCACCTGTTTGCTCTGTTGAGTCACGGTGCCCCTAGGCATGCAGGCACGTATGTCTTGTGAATTAACATAAAAACGAATTAAATGTATAATTATGGTAAAAGAATGCAAAGTGCTGATTTTAGCTGAAGGTTAGAAACGGAAACCAAACAAGTGGGAGCAGGCAGCTAGTAATGATGTCATCACCTTCAAGTCCACACAAGTGGGAAGGTATTAAGCACCAAGTAAGGAGTCCTGCACATGTCATAAAGAAATAACATTTATCTGAGTTTCCTTTGTTCATTGTCATCTGCCCAGTCCTTTTCTGGTCTGTGAATGTGATTGGTTATTGGTCACATGACATATAGTCATGAGGCGAACGTGCTGTAAATATTGGACGAAAAGCTCTCCCAGCTTCCTGGGAGGTTTTCAAAACCAATGGTTTTGAGCAGTGCTTCAGTAATCCTGTTCTCTCCTGTTTTCTGTACTAATGTAATTTTCCTTTCTAAAATCCAAGAGCGTGCACATCATGGAGACCATCCTGGAGCAGAAATTTGGGCGTCCATGTTCCTGAAATGCTGTCATTTGGGAGCCGACGTTTCCTGTTCCCCAAAGAGCATATCTTAAGAAGAATCGCTTGTTCAGTTTTTAAATGATGCTGACGTACGATATCACTGATCTGTCTGTATCTCCAGTTGGGGATTTTTTTTTTTTTTTACTATAAGCCGTGTGTCTGATGAATATGCAACCATTTTCTCACGGACGCTGGTGCTCTGCCTTTATGGCTGTTAATGTTTTCCAGGTGTGCGTGGTGTGTTTTCTGCACGTTTGGTAACACCTTTAGCTAATCTTAACCAAATAAAAAGGTATGTATATATATATATATATATATTTCCACATTTAAAAGTTATACTAGTTTCACTAGTATTCCCTATAACTGTTAATCTGCTGAAGAAATACAGTTCACAGAGGAAATTGAAATTAACAGTAGGCCACCGTGTCTCATTCCAAGTATCTCATAATCCCACGGGACGTATCAACATAGAGGGTGAATTCAGCACAGATGTTTAATGTTTTGCAGTTCAAGTTAAAATAATGAAGAAAGGCAATGTATGTATAACTAAAGATTCACAACCAAATTTATGAGACAGTAATGGGAAGCTTTCAGAGTGATATCAGTGAGATTTTCTAGTGCACTTAGAAACCGCAACAACCAAAATGTTAAAGTCACTTCAGTCTAATCTTGATGCTTGTCGTTAAACCTTTTTTATTTTATTTTTTTTACCTTAACCGAACAATCATTTGTTGAACAATGATGTTCAAAATATTCAAATGAATTTTATTTGCCAAATTACCATGTATATATCTGCCGGGTATTAAAAGACCATGTTGTATTTGTAATTAAGAATGAGACCTTAGCTGTCATGTGCAATGTGATTATTTTTATTGTTTTCATATGTGAAATATTGAGATGTTTGAACTGAAAAAGTGTTTTTTTTCCCTCTCAAATTCTCTCTGGTGTTCAGAACACAGTGTTGACCTGAATGTACAACCAAACACATGATTATATATATTTTTTGTTGGATCGTATGGACCTTGTTTACCAGAGCAGGGAGTCATGACCGGGGGAGTTACCTGAGCTGAGGTGCGTCAGTGTCCAGTGCCGTCTCCCAGTTACTAGTTATTGCTCATGAACATTCCACCGGTGACTGGTTAGCTCTCACATGCATCCTGGTGGTCACTGGTTATCTCTCACGCACATCCTGCCAGTCGTCTTTCGTTGGTGGTGTTTCCACATGATGCCTCAGGGTGTTTGACGTGAACTGCCAGCACCATTCCTCTTCAGCTGTGAGCTGGGCCATGGTCCTAACACAGGGGCCCCCGGGCGCCCGTCTGCTGTGGACGGATGGCCTCCTTCCTGTTGCGTGGTGTCACATGGGGACGCCGGTCACATGGTCATTGCGAGACTCATGCTGAACGTAGGCGTGGTTGAAGGTGATCAGGGATGACAGCATTGTCTGTAGCCTTCCACGGGGGGGTTTCATGTGTCTTTGTGTCTGTCACTTATTATCAAACTGCAGCCTAGGGGGAGTGAGGAAGTCGTGTGTGACAGCCATGCTATTGCTCACGCGTGCGAGCTGGGCAGCTTTAATAAACATTACGATTTGCTAACAACATTTTATGGTCCGACACTTGACATGAGGAGGGTGAAGTGGACGCCTCACCAAACTTGTACTGTAGCCACGAAGGCTTCCGGGTGCCGAAAGGGCGCGACGATCGTTTGGCTGCCGGATGGATGGCTGCCCAGTGCTTAGACCCCAGGCTTTGCTCTCACCTGTCTGTCTCATAGGATGGCAAGATGAAATCTATGATAGCCAAAGAATTCCTACACACCTCTACCTGTACAAATACATGATTATTACATTTGTTTTTTAAACTGCAGACTGTATCGGGCAGTATTAAAATCACCTGATTATCTGACCTCAATATTATATACAGGCTTGAAATAAGGGACTGGGATCAATAACAAACCATCAGGTTCTGAAAAGCATTTATTTGTACGTTCTTAGGTTTAATTGTCCACAACATGCATCATTGTTGAAATAATTTTTAAATAAAATTTTATTTATTTTTAAATAAAGAGCATGATTACATCTTTCGGATGACTGGCTTTTTTTTTTACTGCGATGGAATGCAGAATTAGGGTAATAGGGCCACCTCTGACCTGTGGGAGTGTGTTTTACATGCTGCATGGTGCCGGGTCACAGTGCCGCTCCCCAAGAAGACGGAGGAGGTCTGGGGGGATTCAGGACCCCGACGTCAGCTGGCCCAGCACCAGGCTTCTGCCTCTTTTGCCCCTTCTGCCTCTTCTGCCCCGGCTTCTCCATTATTGTGATGAAACAACATGCTGTGGATCATTTTCATCTTACTGGATTATTGAATAATTTCAAGATTAACAAAAAGTCTGTCTCTTGTCTGTATCGAAAGTATTAAAAGACGTGACAATCACTACAATAACTGGTAATGTACCTTGACAGCTTTAATATACATTAATAACAAACATATTGATAATAACAGACATAATAATTGTATGATGTTTGCTATTAATATATTTTACAGCTGTTAAGGTCTGCAAACCCCAGTTGGGATTGAGCGGTTTCAGAAAATGGCTGGCTGTCTGTAAAAGTATGTTAGGATGGTAAGGTACAGTCGTAAAAAATTAGGACACCCAATAAATATTTAGTACTTTATTAAGAAATATCAACATATCAATTTTAAATCTTGTTTCAAATTATAGTTGTAGATAAAGGTGACATCACCTATGCAAAAACAAGAAACAAATTATTTAACAAAGGAAATTAACAAAGATGCCAGTTCCTACTGAGGAAAAGTTAGGACACCCTGTGCCTTAATAGCTAGTATTTCCCTCTGGCTGAAATAACCTCAATGAGATGTTTCCTATAACTACATCTATCAATCTCTGATGTTGACTGGCAGGAAGGCTTCCCCACTCTCCAATGCAGAATTCCTTAAGCTGTGTGATGTTTGAAGGGTGTCTCGCATGCACTTCCTCTTCAAATCACCCCACAGCATTTGTAAATTATTTTCTGGACAATGGAATGGCTGATTCCAAACTCACTTGAGATCTTTTTATATCCTTCCCAGACTCATATGCATCTACAATCTTCTTTCTGAAGGCCTCAGAGAGCTCTTTGGATCTCACCATGGTGATACCACTCACTTCAACAATCAACAGCAAACCAAACTAATTGTCAGTGGTTTAAATAAGACTCCACCAAAAGCTCTGTAACGATGTTCTAATCATTTTCACCTGATATGGTGCCACCAGAATCTAATTCTAGGTATTTTAAATAGTGATGAATGTAAGGATGTCCGAACTTTTTTCTCAGTGGAAATTGGCATCATAGTTAATTTCTTCTGTTAAATAAGTGAATTTGTTTTCTAGTTTTTGCATAGGTGATACAATTACATTACCTTTATCTACAGATATGATTTGAAAGAAGATTTAATACTGATATGCCCTGACAGCCGGGCCGGTGCAGTATGTGTGTTTGTCTTCGGCTCTCCTGTCCTTCTGGGCTTGTTAACCAAGAATTTGTGATAATACCTTAATAACTTAAAAGTGCCAGTTCATAACTCTTAAAATTTGCAGTTGGGAAAATGTGCTTAGTTTGAATAACTGAAAAAGTCCATGAGGTTAGATTCATGCGACTGTGGCATTATTAAGTGGGTGGTTTATTAGTACTTAAGGCGTTTTAGTGACTGACCAAATGACTGAAGTAGACTGGCTATAAATTCACCAGTGATTCTGCAGAATTTGTGGTCTTTTACACGACAAAGCTGGTGCCCGTAGCACTCTGCGTGCCCAGTCACATGGGGACCTCATAGCAGACCTGGGGGTAGTTTAGACCTGTTTATGAGGAATTGCGAATTTGTTAAAGTGTTAGCCCCTGCAGAAACCTCATCTTGTGTGTCTGATGTCTGTCAGAGCTCTGCGATGAAACTGGTTTCATTAATCGCTGGAAAACGTGCTCATGACCTTGCTTCGAAGATTTTCCACCCTCTCATCTGTCCAAAAATATTACTAAATAGATTATGGCCTAGAGCCAGATCAAAGCAGAGCTTTCATTCAGCTTTTAATGAGGCCTACCACGGACTCATTATTTGAGAGTCTAATTGTGAGGAGATGTGTCTAACCAGATAGCCATCCTTTTAAGTGAAAGCTGGTCATTTTTTTATTCCAAATAAATGTGATTAAGGTCATTCGTCTTTCTGAAACCGTGATAATCTGCTGAATCATTTATGTTTCATGTACAAGCCACTGTGTCTCTAGGACTGAAAAGACTCTTTACTTCATAATTAGCATTTAAAGAGTAATACACTTATTTTCTATACAGTGAAACTGAATACATAGTACATTGTTACCTTTGTAGATTATATTATTACTTTTTTTTTTTACTTTTTACTTCACATTAATGCTTATATTATTATTGCAGTTAAATTGTAAGGAGGTTTCCTCAAACCAGTCAGACGGGCTGCCTTTTCTTGTATAAAAGCAGGTCTTACTGCACATTTGCCTCACCCAACATTGTCAATATCATACCTCTAGCTGGCAAATTTTTCTCTATTCATTTTCTTTTGTAATATCGGAGGAAATAACACTTTCAAATCCAATATGTATAGAGCTCTCGCTTTGAAATTTGGAAAGATGGTGTGCCTTTAAATCAGCATGGCGGTGAATGACTGGCATGGTCGCACTTCCTGCCCTCGGGAATCCGCAATGTCTGCTCTTTGCTGATCATGGGAATCTGTTGATTCGGCGCTGTCGAATCCTCAGGGTGACACACCAGGGTGACACGTGGGAGGCTTATCGGGCACTAAAGTCTAGAATTATGCTTCCTCTTTAAAAGTATGTTGTGTGCAGTTGAGGTTTGGAGCTCTCAGCAATGTGAGGAGACCCAGATATGTTCCTTCATAGTGACAAATTCTCACATTCCTTCTCGTGACCCGTGAAGGCCTTAATTCCTCGACCCGTTAATTTCACTCTCCCCAAAGGCCGGCACCCGTGCACCGCACCATCGGCGAGCAGTGGTCTGAAAAGACACCCTTAACATCTTCCACCTTCTGTGAGCCACACAGAATCTCCCACAACCATGACATCTGCCAGGCCTGCTGCTGCCCCCATCAAAGGTATTCTCGAGCATGAACATGCAGCCCAAACGTGCAGAGTGTGGAGGTAATGGCAGCTACAGCAAACACACTCACAGGGCCTCATCCGGCTAATTCGTTTTCGTAGAATTCCAATGGGATGTTTCCTTGTCACAGCAGATGGGTTCAGTCTTGATCCATAACAAACAAAAAGTAATTACATTTGCACTACAAAGTCTATTTTTTATTCCACTGAGCTCTGAAAGACAAAAGTATTTCAGTACTGTTCTCTGCTTTTCTTGATAAAAGGCATAATTGAGGTTTAGCTCGGCAGAAGTGGATACAAAAAAATCTGAACATTTCTTTAAACCACTGTCCTGTACAGATGTCTTGAAGGTTGAGGCTCAAGATCAGAATATTTATCATTGATAATTTTGTCATTTCTAAAGCCATTAACATTGATAGGAATCTCTACAGTAATTTATTACTATTAGAATTAATTAGACGTAATTGGAAATGTGACACAACATTTAACACAGCTGAGAATTTACTTAATGGCACTGAACAAGGAGCAACACAGACTCCATAATACAAAACTGTAATATTGTTATTAATAATAATTATATGCAGTGTATGAAACCAGGAGTGAGTGAGAGAATACAGCTGTTTTCTTACAAAATAACCATGGAAATGTGACACGTAGAGCACAGGAATAAGGTAGGACTAACTGAGCATGAACTAATTTGTCAACCGAAATAACATCAAGAGGCTCACTGGTCTGGTCCGTCACCATAACCAGCGGAGTGAGATGGGGGCCCTTATTTCTGCTTCACATCACTCACCATAACAATCGGAGTGAGATGGGGGCCCTTATTTCTGCTTCACATCACTCACCATAACAATCGGAGTGAGATGGGGGCCCTTCGTTCTGTTTCACATCACTCACTATAACCAGCAGAGTGAGATGGGGGCCTTATTTCTGTTTCACATCACTCACCATAACCAGAAGACTGAGATGGGGCCCTTCTTTCTGTTTCACATCATTCACTATAACCAGCGGAGTGAGATGGGGCCCTTAGTTCTGTTTCCTATCACTCACTATAACCAGCAGAGTGAGATGGGGGCCTTATTTCTGTTTCACATCACTCACCATTACCAGCAGACTGAGATGGGGCCCTTCTTTCTGCTTCACATCACTCACCATAACCAACGGGGTCAGATGGGGGCCTTTCTTTCTGTTTCACATCACTCACCATAACCAATGAAGTCAGGTGGGGGCTGATTTCATACACTTGTGTTTATGAAGAATCCCACAACATGATTCAATTCATTATGAATTCACGAGAAAGGGTTAGACAATGGGCATAATATGGGTATTTTTCCAGAACACTCTATTGCAGGATGAATGCTTCCAGTTGAGGAGCGAAATGTGTGTGCAATTAAAATAAAGTATTACAACAAACAGAAAGTCAGTGTATGTAATTGCACCATTACTTTATTGTTCATATTGCTAAAATTTATCGTAGGAAAAACGGAAACATTATAATGCAAAGTAAGAACCAGACTGAAGACAGAGACCCAGTCAGCCATATTCGGCATATAGTAATGAGTAAATGGAGTGTAGGAAGATGGGCTAATGTTTACTCTAGACACAGCTCTTCAGTGGTGTCCCAGCGGGGGGCGCAGTCAAAACAGGACAGTTACACGGTGTGGGGTGTTCAGCCACTGGGACTGAAGTATGAGCAGGAGAGGGACTGTTCTGTTAGCCAGAGAGGATGAAACTTTGATAAATCCCCAAGTTTAGCCCAGATGGGGCAATAAGAGTCTGGCCAGCTGACTGGATGGGGCAATAAGAGCCCTGCCGGCTGGGCGGATGGGGCAATAAGAACCCTGCTGGCTGGGTGGATGGGGCAATAAGAGCCCTGCCTACTGGATGGACAGGGCAATAAGAGCCCTGCCGATTGGGTGGACGGGGCAATAAGAGTCCTGTCGATTGGATGGATGGGGCAATAAGAGCCCTGCCGACTGGGTGGATGGGGCAGACCCCTGCCGATTTTGTGGATGGGGCAATAAGAGTCCTGCTGGTTGGGCTGACAGGGAGCCTTACAATGATGTAAGTCAACCGCGTCACCTGAATTTAAGCCATGTTATACAATGCATTAGAATTGCAGTACATGCATTATATTCCAGTTGAAAGCTGAGCTTGGTGTGGATCAGCTGACTGTGGTTTTCACAATGACGCACTATGCCGGTATGTTTCTGCATCAGTTCCTGTGGGAGGGCCTGAGGTGTCTCTGAGCAGCATTTCAGGCACAAAGAGCAACCACAAATCATAAAAATGAAAACTTTTAAATGATCAATAGATGAGGCACCATAAATATATACCTGACACTAAATTAGATGCCGTATGTCATGTGCATGACACCTTAATGCCTGCACAGTGATGATGTATGTACCCACATGATGAACGTGCAATAACAACACAGACGGAACCCGTCACTGTTTCACGCAGGCGGACACATAGAGCCACACTGCCTGTGATTCCTGGGACACGCCAGGGTGCCAACCCTTATTCACACTGACACCTTGGCTATGGGGAAGCGGCCGCACAGTTTCACACAGTTTTTGGGTCATCAGAGCAGCTCAGCATCTGCCCATGTCATGTCTTACTTTCTGTTTAATTGAATATAAATGAGGCAGAACAAGGATGCATTTAGTAATGACATCAGCGTGGGTATTTGTGGCCTGATGACACTGTCAGTTTGTCTTTCTGTCTGCATCTGCCTGTATGTCTGGCCATCTATCTCTCTGTCTGTCTGAGTGTCTGCCTGTCTATCTGACTGCCTGTCTTTCTATCTCTCTGTCTGTCTGAGTGTCTGCCTGTCTATCTGACTGCCTGTCTTTCTATCTCTCTGTCTGAGTGTCTGCCTGTCTATCTGACTGCCTGTCTTTCTATCTCTCTGTCTGTCTGAGTGTCTGCCTGTCTATCTGACTGCCTGTCTTTCTATCTCTCTGTCTGTCTGAGTGTCTGCCTGTCTATCTGACTGCCTGTCTTTCTATCTCT
>JAODKC010000002.1:5707127-5720415 GCA_026777985.1 Mormyrops attenuatus
GTCTTTCTATCTCTCTGTCTGTCTGAGTGTCTGCCTGTCTATCTGACTGTCTGTCTTTCTATCTCTCTGTCTGTCTGAGTGTCTGCCTGCCTGTCTATCTGACTGCCTGTCTTTCTATCTCTCTGTCTGTCTGAGTGTCTGCCTGTCTATCTGACTGTCTGTCTTTCTATCTCTCTGTCTGTCTGCCTGTCTATCTGACTGCCTGTCTTTCTATCTCTCTGTCTGTCTGAGTGATTGTGGCACCAGTGGAATAATAAAATATTGTTTGACAGAACTTACGGGATTCTTGACACTGTTTGTTGGCCACACATTGAGCACAAACTAACGTTTACTCCCTCCCTGCTGGTGAAATGATCCAGGAAGAATCAAAACTATTAGCCATGTTCTCAAAACTGCACACAAAACTACCAGATTAATAAATATGACACATTTTTCATATAATAAACCGGCAGATGTACGCATTTAGCTGAGAATTCACCAGTGACCACATGTAACACGGCTGTGATTTTAGGGCGTTGGGCTGCCTGCCTTTGATCAGACACGATCCATCTGCTCGTGGATCCATGATCGACTGCACTGTTAAAAATGCAGGAAGAAGCTCTGTCATATTAATGTTAAAAATGGCTTCAACTTAACGAGGCAGATCAAAAATAGAACTGAGTTTTATTAAATATTGAATTAAACAGCTGATGTATTAAATAGATCTGTTACAAAGACTTTCGGGTGTTTGATTTGAGTGCCACAGTTTATTTCAGAAATCGCTAAACAGTAGTTTTCCACAACTACCAAATGAGACATAATAACATATTTCACAGATTCTGTAGCTCAGGAATGAAACTTCTGACACATGAGAAGTGCAAAAAAGTGTAGATCAGGACGGACGATGCAAACACGTCTGTTTTCACTACGCAGGTTTCCTGACAGCGACTTCACCTATATTAAAAGGGTGTAATGGCTTTCTGTTTGACAACGTTAGTAATAATTCACATTATTATGTGTGGCAGGCGTGTCTCACATATGCAAGGAAGCGTCCTTTTCACAAATTGTCATTATCATCCGTGAAAATATATCCCTGAGGCTCGGCAGCAAAACAAAACAGATTGCTGTCACCACTCAGACAGCAGCGGATACGGCGAGCGGGGGTCGCTGTGTCGCAGCTGGGCGTGGGGGGGGCACATCAGGCAGAGCCACCGTTGGTCATGTGGCCATCGTTTCATCCACAATGAAGTGCCTCACTGCATTTCCCCAGAAGCTGCTGGAGTTACATAGCTGCTCCCAAATGCTCTCCCCTGCACTTTAAACAGCCTCCAATCTTCACCTAACCTCTTGGATTGGCTCAAAGTAAATGTGTGTGAGATAGAGAGTTATAGATTGTACATACTGTTTGTAATTTTCGTATTTGCCAATACAGTATGTAATTATTGTGTTGGCTAATCTTATTGTTACATTCATTCCAATGTTGGCTCAGTATCCAGTAAAGAGCCTTTGAGTTTTTGAGTTAGACTTTTGTTCAAATATTAATTAGAAATGTCAGGCATTTTGTTCTGATTAGAAAGTTCCGTGACAGCAGTGTGAGGAAGATACATGTCTGAGCAGGAAAGGCTAATAAGAGACTAAATAATTCAAGTAAATAAAGGAAACTTCTGCCAGGGCATCATAGTTTCTGACAGTCATTCTGGTGAACACACCAACTTGGAGGAAAGTCCCAACTACGTTTGTCTGCTGCATGGCCTGTAGCCAACAGCCCAGCTCTGCCCGCTTTGGCTGGAACACAGACATACGAGTTTTCCTGCAACCAGGAGCCCTCCAGAGGTCTTTCCCAGCCAAGGGGTAATTTTATTTGGTCCTTTTCTGCCAGATGCGTGTACGGTTCCCTCCAGTCGGTGAACCAGCTAACCTCTGTGGACCAGTTGGTCGGCCTCTTATTGATTTTTCTAGAGAAAATCATCCCAGAGCCCACAACCTCTCCTCAATCACCAGGGATACACTATTAAGCTATTACCTAGTCGTAATAGGAGTTCTTAGAGTCATGACTCAAACATGAGTTCGGATGAATTATTGTTTTGTTTTCTTATTATTGATTTTATGTTTATGTGAATAAAATGTCAGTCTCGTTATTTAAAAGAACAAAATACACATTGTGTATGGGTAGGATAAGACCCTCGCACTCCTGGAATAAGGTCATTATGATTGATACTATTTTGTTCTGAAAAGGCGATAGCTCATTTTGGAATGTTCTAGAATCACAGCTTGCCAAAATGGGTTAATAAGTTTAAAGAGAGGGAATATGTGAGAATGTATAGAGAAGCTGAAGAGAGCTGTGTCAGGGAGAATCTGGGGGTTAAACAGCCCCCTGGGTCAGTTTTTTCAAGGGTGCCACATCAAGTCTCTTCACAAGGTAGACATCTGAGGTGGAAGATGAGAAGCTCTGTGTGAGTGGACCCTGCTACGGCTGCAGGGTGCAGTTTTACCCTGACTTCAGCATCCCAAAGAATCATTCATCAAAATGAGTTTTGGCCGCTTGTAGCATCCATTAGCGCTGGGCCCTGTATCCAATCACTCCTGCTAACATTTAATCGCCGTGATTTTTCTGGGCACATGCCACGCAAAAGTCGATAAATTCCCAAAGACAGATACAGGAGCCGTGATTTATCCAAGTCTTGTGTTTATATAAAAGCCCCCGTGCTTTACGCAGTTCTAGCACGTCGCCTTCACTGTTTCTTTACTCTCCCCCACATTTCTCCCTCCCCTGTGTCTCCTTCATGCCCCCCTCCCTTTTCAGATTTCTGTTTGTGTGTTTTTTTTCCACAGCAAATCCTGGGTGGGACCACAGCTGCTGTTTTAGCGTGAAAACAGATGGAGATGCAGACATGCAGGCTGGGGGGGCTGTGTATCAATAATACACAATTTAGGGGCTCAACTATTAAAGAGTTGAAGTAGTTAAGCTAAACCTCGGAGCAGATATACCTGCGCTGCTCTGTGCTAATATGCTCATCGGCTCCAAACCGCCCGTCTCACTACAGAGCTTTAGCGTAGCATCTGCTGCAAATTAGTTTTTCTATATACTCAAAAGAGAAACATGTTGGCAATAAATTACGCATAATTCAGCTGTTCGAAGCTGTGTACTGCACTGTTCTGTGATGTGAAAAAAGATCTATATGTTGTGATTTCTCTCATTTTTTTCTTCCCACATCCCACAGGATTGTGATTTTGAGACCCTTTACAAACTTGGGAGAACATTTCATACCAGCAATGACCTTCCGCTGAACATCACTTAAACGGGGATACTGACTAAAACAGACAAAGCTACAAACTAAAACAACTAAGGAGGTCCCTTAAGTCGTATTTAGAAATACCTGTTATGTTCATTTATTTACGGAAAAAAACTTTTGTTGGGGGAGGGACAGAAAGACATGGATCAGTGACACGCAGTCCCACGCCAGAGGCTTCTGAAAGATCCTAAATGACGGTGAGGCAGGAGATGGGGGACAGAGATTAGGGTGAACAGGGACAGCCAGCTGGCCCCCTCCTGAGATAAATGACCCCCTCACACATCCAAGAATAACAACTAACATTTATATTGCCTTTCACATGTCTGCAGCCTGAGCCCTGTGATGGTGCCAAGGTGTCACCTTACTGGTGCCCAGTGCTGCCTGTCACCCTGTATGGAATGGACATGGAAGGTGGATGGAGAAGGGGAATGCTCTGGATAAGGCCGTGAGATGATTTCCACGGTTCATTAGAGCTTTTCCCGGAGCTGACTAGCAGCTTCTCCAGGTAATCCTTGTGCAGGGCTGCCAACTTTGGTCAGCTGGCTGGCATGAGATTTTTACCAGAGACAAGTCTGCACACACATGCACACGCATTTACATGTATGTAACAGTTTTATTACCTCGTAAATAGCCTGGAGGTTTTGAAAACTACATAAACTTTTGATGTAGCTAATTTTAGTTTTATAATGGAGTAATATAGAATTGCGAGTAATAAAGATTTCTTGCATGAGCGTGAGAGCCTGAAAGTGTGAGTGTCACGCCACATGCGTGAGTCTGAAAGCTTGATTGAAAGTTGGCAACCCTGCATTGTTACCAGTGATCACAGACCTGCTGAAGTCTTTGTCGGCACTCCTTGTCAGCTAGCCTTTCTCAGTGTCCGTACACACATCCTCCCGCCCATCAGGATGACTGCAGTCAGCAGCAGAACCCTGACTGGATGCTGCGGATTTGTGACCCACTGCTTATTGGATGATAAATAACCTTCCTCAGGCGGGTGGCCAATGAGGACCCGGTTTCTGATAATGATCACTCGGTCCGGCAGGTTTTACTTGATGTATTTCCATGAGCAGCAGAATTGCAGCTGAACATTTAAAATTGGCCACTCTGCCCGGAGACATTCCAGGACGGCTGAGCAACGGAGAAGCGGAGGATTACAGATTGCACTGGACGCTGGAACAGAGGCATACAATCTGCACTGGAACAGAGCCATAGAAACCGTACTGGAAGGTGAAGCACAGCCTTACAAACTGCACTGGAAGCTGAAGCACAGCCTTACAAACTGCACTGGAAGCTGAAGCAGAGACTTACAAACTGCACTGGAAGCTGAAGCACAGACTTACAAACTGCACTGGAAGCTGAAGCACAGACTTACAAACTGCACTGGAAGCTGAAGTCTCTTTTTGTCTGGGGTGGGGGGGGCACCTCTCTCCTGCCAGGGGCAAACCTAGTGGCAGTAAACCACAAGAAAGGGGGTACATTAGTGCATATATTATTGCATATAATCATATAAGAAAGCAACATTAAGAAAATAGCCAGTATTAAAGAGTTATTGTCAGAGAAACCACCTCCTTAAGATTTTGTAAATATTAATGCAGTTTCTTTCCTTTTCGAAAATTCTTTGCAAGTGACTGAAAATTCTGCCCTATTTTGGCCCTATCGATTTAAAAAAATGTCATAAAAAGAAGGTTAAAGATGGAAACTTTTAATGGTTGTGCCGAAACAGGAACCTCTCTGTGACCTCGGGGTATTTAATACACAGTCTATGGGGTCGGTGGTGTATTAGCTTTAGACCTGGCTTGCAGTGAGGTGGTTGATCAGGGAGCAGAACAGGATGATCACTGCGCTGTGAGATGAGAGGCACCGACGACAGCCTCCAAAGAGCAAATCCAGCCTGGAAAGACAGAAATGTGCCCCCGTCTTACTGGAGTTATGCTTTAAGTATCGCTCGGGAGTGAGAGAGCGGGGGTCACCCTCGGCCGGGATCTGTGTGTCTCGTTAACACGGAGCGCATTTCAAGGGCAGACTGCTCTGGAGAATCACGGCGCCAGCTGCCAGCAAATACGCCTGCCTCACACGCCTCCGCCTGCTGTCATCTCCCAGAAGCACCCATCCAGGAAGAGTGCCCCACCCTCATGCGTCATGTGCATAGGAGCTGTTGTGTGACTTAAAGTCAGTTTCACAATTAACACCAGTATCTTATTAGTTTAGTTTACATTTAAAAACATATCAAGGAGAAGAATTTCATGTATCACCAAGAAAATCCTATGATTTAATTATTTTATAATTTGAAAATGTACCTCATACAGAATAAAACATCGTTATCTGCTCACAGTTCTTTTAGTTTTCATTCCCGGCTCTGTAATAGTTTTATTCTCTCTATTAATAAGAGCGAGTGGAGTCGGCAGGGCATGGACACCCTGTTAGATTCAGGTGGGCCCCAAAATGTACCATCGGGCCACTCCCACACCTGGCAAATCTACCCCCCGCCACACACACACACACACCTTGTTAGGGGCCCCAGAATTTCTGATAACAGCACTACTGGTTGGTCATAGCCCTGCACTTTGAAAACAGTAAGTTGATATGGCACTAAAGGTAGGAAGGCTGCACTCGTACCTTCGGAGCTGGGAGTTCGAATCTCAGCCCAGGCAGTGTGAGTGAGGTTTACACATTTGCCCTGTGTCTGTAAATGGACTTTGTGAGTGTAGTTTACACGTTTTCCCTGCCTTTGTGAGTGTAGTTTGCACATTTGCCCTGTCTTTGTGAATAACCGTGAGCCCTGTGATGGACAGCATCCCATTTACGGGGCCCCCAGCCCGCTGTGCTGCCTTGGATATGCCCTAGGCCCCCATTACTGTACCGAATCAGCACTTATACATAATTGGTGAACCACACTGAAGGATATCTAGCCCTGTGAATCGGTACCACGTTTTACTCAGATGAATAATTCTCCTGCTCTCTGCTGGCCTGTGTTTCCTGACACTGCTATCTTGACATGACCTCTGACAGAAACCTCTTCATTAACTCTGTTATGAAACTGAACACCCTTGCCAATTTAGTACCATATTTCTCTTTACATATTTTCAGGTGTGTAAAAAAAAACAATTATGACACAAATATAGAGCTGGGCACCTGTTGTGAGTCTATTTCAGACTGACCTTGAAACAGATCCACTTTATTTGGTCACCGGATGAATTTTAAACATGAGCTACTTCTGTTGCTAAAAACAGTGGCCGCAGTATTTATTCCTGCTAAATTTGTCTATTTTGATCTTTATCCCTGAAGGGCGGACTATTTTTATATATCTGCAGCCCATCAGATACACATAAAAACCAGGCTTTTGAAATGTCAGCCTTTGTTGTAATTTATTTCCTTCCTGGATAATGTCAATGATGCCTTGACGTAATGCAACGTTTCACTCCAGCAAACTGGGCCGTGTTTCCATACTGACTGCACTCTC
Source organism: Mormyrops attenuatus (assembly GCA_026777985.1). Taxonomy (NCBI): domain Eukaryota; kingdom Metazoa; phylum Chordata; class Actinopteri; order Osteoglossiformes; family Mormyridae; genus Mormyrops; species Mormyrops attenuatus. The sequence goes on from JAODKC010000002.1 coordinate 5,713,860, forward strand.
CTTTAGCCGCTACACATCTATGAGCTGCGGTCTCATCTATTGTGACCAGCAAGGCGTCGCAATAAAGCAGATCGAGCTGTTGGAGGGACAGAAAATCGCCGGCAAAGAGGAGCGCACTCACGGGGGCAAAGCTCCACGCTGCAGCTTGAATTTGCAATTTGCGGTTCGTATCTCACAACCTCCTTAGAGAAGAAATAAAAGGCAGATGGCTGAGTGAAATATGAAGGAAATGAAGCAGGACGAAGCCACATCTCTCACAGCTTGTTGGAGTCCATCTGCGCTGCATGTACTTTCTTACAAGGCTTTGTTAGGACTGCTTAGGTGTGTCATTCAAAGATGCCACCTGAACGGGGGCAGGAAGGAGACATAGTAATACAGACAATGATAAACGCATGGACGTAATGAAGCTGGTGAATTATGATGGCAGTGCTGGACTGTCAAGCAGCAGCCTGTACGGGATCAGCGGCGGCACGGCAGCACGGCGGCACGCTTTGGCCGTTTGACGTGTCATTCTCTAACCAGGTGCTAAACATTTGAAGATAGGTGTGGATTCCCTGGATGGAAAAAAACAGTGAAATGGAATATCAGAGCTGGTGAGGGGTGATTTACAGAGGCAGGGCCAAGACTGGGCCTGGGCCTGAAGTATATCAGTTGGATTGATTTGTTTAATGATGATTGGTCGGGGACCCTCAAAGGGGTGGGGCTTACAGAGAAAAGTCACCCTAAAAGTATCTCTGAACAGGAAGAATAAAAACGCCCACGGCCCATTTTAAATCTTAGCTAACAGGCCGCCGCTTTCCGAGCAGCTTGGGAATAAGGGCTTTTATAATTTTACCCAGGAAGCGATAACTGTTGAAAAAGCGGGAAAAGAAGAAACATTATTATCTTCCATGTTCATATCTCCAGCTTCTGAGAGCTACATGGAAACATGAGAGAATGACTTTTCACAGATGTTAGTGACTTAAATAATTTGTCCTGAATATACTGGAGTAAGTAAATCCTAGATGCGTGTCTAGGTAAATTCAGGGGCAGGACACTGATATTGTGTCTTCCATAGCGTCGTTAATCTGAAAGAGAGTTCAGGACTCGTTTAAATATGATGATTTAATTACGGGGTGTTCTGAGAAATGGACTGTCTCCGATCATCATGAGTCCCCCCATTCCCCTCTCAGCATTCCCGCTAGATGATCACCAGGGAAGTGACACAGGAACAAGCTGAAGAATTAGCCAAATGTGTGTGTGGTGGGGGGGGGTTGTGCCCCAGCTCATATTCGGGGAATGCAGTGAAATTCTTTGCCACAGCTGAGTAGAGTAACATGAGGATGAGGATGAGCAGGATGTGCTAATAGATGATCCAATAAAAAGTGTTAGAACCGTGCAGTGACTACAGTGACAAAAGAGAACAGTGCGATATAACAGTTACGGAATAGACAGGCACAGGATGCGGGTTCTTTAGCAGCCTGAGAGCTTGTGGAGAGAAACTGTGTCTTGGCAGTTTGGCAGCGAGGACGGTGATGCACCAGCAACCTTTTGCAGGTGTCAGGAATGTGAGGAGGACATGAACTGGGTGGCTGCCAACATGATGATGGACTTGCCCTCATCCAGCCCCAAGACAGCTGGATTGACTGGAGCTGTGGAAGATCTGTGTCAACGCTCTTCAAAGCTGTCCAGACAGTCCTTTGCAGCACTATGAGGTCCTGGGTGCTTAGGTTGCCCAACCACACTGAGATGCATCCAGTCAGGATTCTCTCAATGGTGCAGCAGTAGATGTTCACCACGGTTTTGGTTCAAAGCCCAAAGCTCTTCAACCTCCTCATATCTTTGATCCCAAAGTTTGAAAGGAGAACTCAAACAATTCAGCTGGAACTTATACTGCATTGTGCAATATAACTGTTAACTTTCCCAGATTAAATGACATTTATTTATCGGGAATTAAGTTCTATAGTTCAACTGCAGGATTATAAAATGGTAAAGTAAACCCTGGATAATGCAACATCAGCATGAATTTTACAATAAACTTCATAAAAAAGATTCCACTTCAGATCTGTGAATACTTACCCATTTTAATTCTATAAAAGTAAAATGCTCTACTCTGTCTGAATTAATAAACATCAGGACCCAGAATGGGCCTTTCTCTCTTTGGTGCCTGACTGGGCTTTGCGATGAATCCTTATCAGGACGCGAACAAGAGCAGAATCCATTAATATTACACTGATGATCCACGTGGACATATTTTTTTTGGCAAATTAAACATCTCTTCAATAACCACACCACGCCTGTCAGCACGCTGCTATGCACTGAGCCTGGCTAGCACAGATAAATAGCTCAATAGAAAATCGCATATATAGCCAGTTCGTACTGACCCTGTAGGAGTGGGAGGATTAGCTGACAAATACTAAAGAGATTCGGAATGTGAGCAGCCTCTCAGTGACTATGGCCGCAGACGGACACAGCTTCTCAGGGCCGCTCCCCCTTTCAGTGTCAGAGCTCCCGTCTAAATGATAATAACTTAAGGAGCCGGTCCCTTGAATTATTCAAGCAATACCTATGAAATAGCTGCACCTATGGAGTCTGTATGAGAAATTCTTTGTTATTATTGTCATAAAAGTTCAAGTAGATTCTTCTCTAGCAGATGGGTGGCTCAGAGGGTCGAACTTCCTGGGTTGGGGGTTTGAGTTTCACCTCCTGGGTACCTCTGCTTTTCTCCCGCAGCCCCGAGACAAACAGTCAGGCTAAGTGGTGTCTCTGAACTGCCCACAGAATACGAGTGTCTCTGTGCTGCCTGGGTCGGGAGCTGGGGGCCCCCGTCAGCCAGAGCAGGGTGAGAGATTGGAAGATGGATGGACAGATCAGTAACAGGAATTGGGAGGAAAAGCAAGACCATCCCAACCTTCTGTCTTTGGGTGAAGGTACATAGAGGCAAAGAAAATGGAAAATAGATCATGAAGTAGACAGCTTTATAGAAGCTGAAATGATGTTCTCCTCTGCTTGATAACGGTTTCCAGCTGTCCAGGCACAAATAACCACAATAAAAACAAGCCAGGAATCTGTCTTACTGTAATCCAGTTAGAAAAATGAGCAGAGAAGACAGTTATAATAAGATATTATTCCAAACACGAGGTTTCTTCTGTGGTACAAGAATGGGATTAAGAAATAAGCTTCGACTTGATAAAGAAGCACAGTGAAATGGAGACATTTTTTATCAGAATCTTTCAATTAGCTGAGCACAAAGGCTCAAAGTTAAATATATCTTTCAATAACTTGGGTAATTTGATATCTATGTCCATTCTGTGGGAAATATGATAGAAGGGCTTTATGGTCTCTGCAGAAAATGTATGTATAATGATTTTCTCCAAAGTGCAGCATGCAGCTTCAGAGAGACATGGGGCCAAACACAGAGGCATCAAAAGCCACCGGCATGGATGATCTCCCTGACACACCACCGTGGACGGGCACCGCGCCCCATCTCTCCCTGGCACACCGCCGTGGACGGCCACCGCGCTCCGCCTCTCCCTGACACACCGCCGTGGACGGCCAGCGCGCCCCGTCTCTCCCTGACACACTGCCATGGACGGCCACCGCGCCCCCTCTCTCCATGACACACTGCCATGGATGGTCACCGCGCCCCCTCTCTCTCTGGCACACCACCATGGACAGCCACAGCGCCCACTGTGTATAGAAGGGGATTCTTCTTTTGAATTGACAACCTTTGAATTGTCACAAATTGAAATCAGATAATATTGTTGGTCACAAGACCCATCATTTCACATACATATGTCCGGAGTAACAGTGAAGCATGTCTCTGAACTCTGTAATGCAGGCCTTATTTTACAGCCCACTGCTCTCATTTGTAATAAGTAGCAACATAATATTAAAATACAAGAATACTGAAGAGCACTGGCTCTGGGTTTGAATCGTATATTTTGAATCATGGATGTCAGAGGAGTGGGGAGAGATGTTACTGTACAATGTTACTGTACGATGTTACTGTATGTTTTCCCACCACAATGGTGTTTGTGCACAGCTGAGAGGTGGTCAGCCAATCAGGACATGCTTCTCAAATGCGCTTCAACGTTTACTCATGCTGATTTACAGGTGATGCTCTCTTTTTCCTCGTGGAGGGATGTATATCATACCGTCACATGTACTGATCTACATTTTAATCAGAAGCCTCCCTCACACGAACATTTACACAGTAGTTCCTCGCTTTACGGCCTTTAAGAGCCTCTCTGAATGCGTTATGATCCAGTGTGTACTTCACTGTCAGCTGAACCTCTTCCTACCTGCATATGCTGTGCACAGAGTGAGTCTGCCTGTCTGCTTTCCCAGCTGACTCAGACAAATGGCTTCCTTCAGACCTGCCTCCATATCTGCATCCCACAGCTGGACCACACTGTGATGACCATCCCTTCCTTACCCCTGAACTACTCACTCGCAGCTAACTCTCTGCCAGATGAGTCATTAAAGCGTGAAATATTCAAGTTCTTTCTTAACTTTTAACTGGCTTTAACCTGCCTGCGGCTCATTTGGAGGGATGACAATTATAGCAGGTTTGTGTCTTTCGCATGTGCAAATAATCCAGAAATTGAAGCCTATTAACTTTATCAGCCTAAGATAATTAAACAGCTGAAATGTGACCTGTTGTGCTTGTAAACAATGGGTGCCTGTCTAATTCAAGTCATTATTTTAATTCATTTAAACATACCAATGATTTGTTCAAACATGAAATATATCTACTTGCATTTGTAAAGAAAGGTGATTTTTTTGTAATCATTGCAACAACTTTTCGTATTTTTTTCCATAGTAAATTGATTCATAGGAATTACATAAACAAAATCTGCAAATACCAATTAAAAAATGACCAAATAGAACGTTTGTGCATGCTTGTGCATGTTTGTGCATGCTTGTGCATGTTTGTGCATGCTTGTGCATGTTTGTGCATGTTTGTGCATGTTTGGGTGTCGAGACCGCAGCATTTTAATTAACGATTACACGCCTGTGCAGCATGTGAATCGCAGGTTTTAATCTCCTAACCCATTCATTCATGAAGCAGAAAGATGTACATTGTTCTTCAAGCAGTTTTGTATTATCACAGATTCAATTTGGGGCTCATCACGATATTACACACACGCAGACACGCGGGGGGGGGGGGGGGTTGTATTTGCTTGTTTAGGTTTTAACATTAATGAGATTAATCATGCTTACAGAACTATACATGACATGGCAGAATTGGGTAGCCATAGAGCCCTCTAGACATAATTTAATTCCTTTATCATCCCAGACTGAATGCCAGCAAGCATTAGTTGATGTTCTGACACTAATATACATACAGTTATGTCTCCTTTTCGCGGGTGAGCAGAAGGAGAGACGAACAGACTCTAAGGTCCAACAGAATTTATTCGCATTATGCTTACCATGTTATACTTTTTAGACTGATCCCTTTGTCGCTCCGTTTGCTAGACCTTATCATTTTAATATCTAAACAAGCAATTTTCTAACGGTGTATACCTGCATAAAAATAATCGGCATTCATAAACGCCTGTATTGCTGTAGCATTTGAAATTCAGCTCCACCTTCACGCTTGCCGTGTAACCGTAAACGAGAGAAGCCAGGAGCCTGTTAGCATATTAAAATTCATTATCCTTACGGTCTGCAGCCTCATCAGATAGACGTTTGGGGTGAGACACTCTGGTCGGATCGTCTGCCTTTGCGGGGCTGCTTTTTCAGAATAACTCATAAGCGGCCGTTTCATCCAGCCTGCCGGGACTGTCAGCCTGCAGAGTGTCTGCTGTGATTGCTATCTTTCTGGGCAGCTGAAAACAGCATTTATCATGTATTATCTGAGCGAGCAGCAATTTTCTCTTTCACAGCCCTGATGGATGGCTGGTCCCTTAATGAACAGTGAATCAGGGTGTCAGTATGCAGCGCGTCTCGGCACCGGCCGCTTAAGGAGCGCATGTCTGAAGGCGCGTCCCGGCATTTAGCTGCCTGACCCCGGAGCACTATAGGCTGGCCAAAGCGAAACACAAATGCAGTTTGGACCTGATTAGAAGTTTGAATTATACTTGTCAGTAGTCCCAGAAAGTCCAAGCTGTTATCTTTAATCCAGAGCACTCCCGGGCTCCGAAGTGAGTTCCAGAGCCAATTACCTCTTTCTATTAAATAGCATATAATTATCTTAGATTACTGCACTGTAATCATTTCTCACTTACCCAATCGAACGAAACGTGCTTGAAAGCAGTTTACAATTATTCTTGATGTAAGATTACCGGTGTAAATTACGTATGGAATATGCGATTAAACGGGAAGATGCTAATCATTTGAATGTCTTGATTGTGATTTTAGATGACAAAGCCTTTTTGCACATTAATGCGCCAGAATACACTTCTGAAATTAGCATTAGATACGAGCTGTAATAGAGCCAAAACTGTAACGCTTATGGCGTAACGCAGCATGCTGCATGTTTGCGGTTTGCGGGGGGGTGTTATGCCGAAAAAGGCATCCCTGCCATAGAATGCATGCCAGTGTTCTGACGAGTTGAGCTTTTAGGGGTTTT
>JAODKC010000002.1:5720515-5735888 GCA_026777985.1 Mormyrops attenuatus
GTACACTAAAGAGGACATGCTGTGAAATTAAAAATAAAAATAAATTTGAAAAAATCTAAATTGTAAGATGTTTTATTCCCTCCAGAGACATAGAAAATCACAAATAACCTGACATTTTCCTTGGGTCTCAGGAGGATATATTTCATTAAAAGCCTTTTAAAACAGTTTTTCTCATTGCGGAAAAGGACAATATCTGAAGAGCCGGGTGTTTAACCAAGAATCAGCAGCTTCGGATTTCAGGTTACACAAGGCTCGCTTCAGTATCTAGTCATTAGGTAACCAGTTCTTTATTTAAAAATCAAAATAAAAATAAAAAAACTTAACAGGTGGTAAAACGTGAGAACACTGCAGTTGAACCCTTGAGCAGAGTAATTCCCCCGCTTACTGCATTTTAATATTCCCCTACGACCCCGAGCAATTTAGGTGGTCATACCGCGGGTGGATACAGGGATATTAATGACATATTAATAACGGCGGTGCAAATCTCTGAATTCTGGTACCAGACTGTCCTCCCAGTTTGATTTCTGCACAGCCGCAGCGTAAGCAGATGTGTGCTATGAGTGCAGGCGCTATCATCACTCTCGTTATTATTATTATTGTTGTTGTTGCAGATTTAAATGATCTCAATGCTCTGCAGAACCTCTAAACGCGAACGGCAATGCTAATTTATTCAGAGGAGCTTTACGAGGGAGGGGAGTTACCACACAAATAGGACAACCGCGTACTGTACATTCACGTAGGGTAAATTTAGCTCTGCATTTTCATGGCTGTAATCATTCTCTCGTTTTAATTTACGGGGATATTTTTGCATATTTATAGCCGACTTGTAGAAGAACAAAGTTCTCGCTATCCACGCTTCCTACTGCTTTTACGCAATTTCTTTTCAAATGTCACGAATGTGTGTCGCCCGTAGAAATAAGCTGTTTGTTTTTTTGTTTTTTTTTAACGTATTTTTAATACTGCTGGTCTTTGTTTGCTCGTGGATCCCACCCAGCTTTACTGGGCAAACACAGGCGGCCGGGGGATTCGCGTCGGCTTTGTGGCTCAAATAAAGTCCGGTCCCATCCACTGTACGCAGCCCTGTCTGCAGACCGCTGAATGTCCCGGATTACCAGGCCGGGATGCCGTGCCCAGGTCACAGTGGGTGTGCTGATACATTTTTCCACTGACTTCTGTCGTCAGGTGACAAAGCTATAGAGATAACGGTGCCGGGGGGGCGGCTGTGCTTTCAGGGGATAGGATATCTGCGGAAGTGAAGGATTACAGAGCTGCTGCACGACGTATTAATGTTCTTCTGGCCTTGGGGATTATTTCACAGGCTAACTTCAGGAAATCCACTTTGAGTTCAGCATACCATGTTCTTTAGTTATGTATCTCACATTATCATTTTGTTTGTGATATTTATTTCATGCACTGGTCAAATTTACTTGACTGGCCACAAATAATATAGCATTAAGCTATTACATGCGTATTAATTAACCACAAAGTTACACACTGATCTCATGTTAATTCATCATTGACTTTATTTCAAGTAGTTACTATATTTGTTACTGTATATGTTAATTCTGTAAACCTTTGTGAAATACCGAAGGTACAAGTAATGAATAACAAATGTGAAATACTGATGTTTGTTCATGATTTTTACTTCAGTAGTAACTGAGTTATTGCCAAGTACTTGGCCCCCATCAAGCATAGTGTTACCCATGCAAATACATTCTCTGATACAGCCAATGTGAGGCCAACAATAGTAAGTCAGTACAGAGTGTGTGACATCATGTGCAAACATAATATAAACAGATTATGGGATTATAAAACATCTGTGATGGATCATTCATTCTATGAGAGTGAACGTTCCTCGTGTAAGCAGCGAAGACGGGAGGCTGAGCCACAGGTCCTACGATGCCCTCGAGCAGTTTACATAAACATCCGCGGCTTTTCCCGTGTCTGGAGGTCGCTTCTTGTAGCTGGGGACGAGAAAGAGTCTGTCTAAGGTTCAGCTCATCGCGACACTTTCGGGGAGAGGTGGACGAGGCTGCAGATGAGGCTGAATTCTGAGCCATGGACTGTGGGACACACCCTCTTTTCTCAGTTAGTTACTTCAGGCCTATCGGACAGAATCAGATTTTATTAGAAGTGAATGACGAACGGGGCCACATGACCTTTCCTATATTTAATTTATGCCTTAAGGATGGAGTGACACATGAACAGAAAGGTGGCTTCAGACCATTTCTGCTCCCCCATTACACTTACCCGGGGGGGTCTGATACTGTGGTTACTCTATTTACGTTTTCATCCTGCTCAGCTGCCCCGTCAAGCCCCCGATTAAATAGCACACAACATGAATCCTTGAGATAAATGTTTACACACACAGTGTCACACTGTTCTTTCCGCGTCTGCTGAACTTGAACCACAGTCTTTAGTTCGATCAGGTGTGAGTGAACTTTGTGTTCTTGTTAATTGGCCGGACATCTGCGCCTTGATGGAGTAAGCACCTCCCCAGCCTTCCCAGAGCGCCCAGTGAGAGCGCTCCGTCTAGCACTGAGCTTTGGTGCCTTGTGTAATTTGAACACCGCTGTTTTTCACAGACATTCAGGCTGCTATGCGTGTTATGTATCTGTCACATTCTGTAAATGGTAACAGCAGGCAGAGTGGCCAAATATATGACAGAATGCGTGTCTGTCACCGGTCGTCACTGGCCGGCCTGAGAGATGATGTGACAATGGTAGACATCACTGGCAGACTTTAGCCAATGCATGAAACATGAGTCTGGCTCATGTCCTGCTCCTTACAGCTCTTCAAACGTACGTCGCTTTGTTGGCTGGACTGCAGTATCTCCCTTCCAGTACAAAAAAACGTCTTTGCTATCTTTACAGAATAATTGTGACATGACACCCGGATGCCTGATGCTTATTGACAAGGGGTCATGCCCTGTGTGCTGCCTGTCCTGCTCCCAGAAGAGCCCTGCTATTGTACCCTTGAGCAAACCACTTAATATGCATCCATCAAACACACTAGGGACACGCAGCCCTGTATCCAGCAGGTTTTCTGCCCTACCTGGTCTCTGATGAAGCACAACTGGTCTCAGGCAGACAGAAACTCCTCAGGTAGGATGGAGAACCTGCTGGATACCAGCACTCCAGGACCAGGCTTGCCGCCCCCTACGATACACCATCCAGCGGCATAGCCAGTGTGACACTTTGGGTGAAGATGGCATGGAAGGCGGTAAATGCTGACGCACAGGGAGCTTTCATGTGTGCTTAGAGCAGCTCCCCCACGTTATCCTCGCACTCACGCTGGCCTCAGTCTTTAACCAGCTCCTCTCAGTGTGCCTGTACCGGCAGAGCGGCAGCAGCGACTCTCTATTCCCCTCTAATGGATGAAGAGGCTCGCAGCCCCAGGCCGTCGTCCGTGTTCAGGCAGAACTGCTTCGCTCAGCAGACTCCCGGTTGGTCGCAGCAGCCTCTTTTCACCGTTACTCTGCCCATTATTATGGTGCATTGGTGATTCTCCATCCAGAGCTACACACAGAGTAACTTCTTATGCACGCTCCTCTAACAGGCTGGTCTTCAATTTGTGGACTGTATTTGTGTAGAGCAGTAATATCTTATTGCCCAGTACATGATAGAAACACGGCCCACCTACACGTTATAATAGTAGATTGTGAATGATGTCTTGCCAAGATGGCCGGTTAAATGTCAGTACAGATGGAAGGAATACCCATCCCTAAGATCCATCCGTCTATCAGGGTGGCTTTCAGGCAGGTTCTGCTCACACAGAGTGGACTAAGGAATAAATTATGACCCTAACCGTGCGCCGGTACCTTCTGACCAGAGGTGGAGATTTCTGGTCCAGAGAGTACAAATCCAGACCAAGATTTTGTTTCAACCAACCATTTCAGTATAAAGAGTCACAGTCACTCAACTGGACAGAATTATTTTAAAATCGTTGATATTATTTTACATGAAGTCAAATCAGTTAATTTATGAAGTACATTTAAAAAGTGCTATACAGACCATAATGAAACACAACAAATATTCTTAGATAAAATTAATGAAATAAATATTAACGAGTAGATTAAAATTACAACCACAATTTAAAAATATATATGCTCAGGCCTACTCAACAGCTAATGAAAATAAATATGTTTTAAGATGAGATTTAAAAATTTCAACACTAGGGACAAATCTGATGGCGAGTGGAAGACTAATCCACAGTCTAGGTGCAGCGACTGAGAAGCCTGACCACAAACGTTCGGCTGGCTTAAAATATTTGTCTGCTCAAGTTTTCTGTATCGATTTCACCTCTTTTTATTTGCGGTCTTGCTGTGGTGGACCCCAAGGCTGCCCTTTCTCCGCTGTTAATCCTCCCCATTTATTTATCTCATTCTCAGACATAGCAGGGGCTGGTCTTTGGTGAATATCGGGTAAAATACCAAGTAATTCCAAAAGGAAAAACTCAATAAGGAGAAAAGATAAAACAGTGCTTACCAGCCGTACAAGATCACGTTTAGTGGGATTCCAGGGAGCGCAGTTCCCAGCGTGCTGTCAAGGCAACAACACAAAGTATTAGCATCCAAATTAGTAAAATAATACCCCGGTAACATGTTTACCGAATTCGGTGGATCAGCCCGTCCTTAGATCCGCGAAAGCATGGCGTGCCCGCAGCTGACTACGCTAGTTAGAATGACCCACCTGCTGTGTTTACAAGGACAGCGGGAGGTGTAGTGACACTGCACTGGGGAAACTCCAGGTCTTCCAGGAGTTTTTGGGTCGATATCTCTCAGAAGGCATTCTGTGTTTTCTCCTTTATCAGGCCACAGTCACTTGTTAGCTTTGTTAATGCTGCCTGGTCCGGAAGTGGCTTTTCTCAAGGTGGGCCTCTTCAGTTCTGAGACAGCTGCCCAGCGGACCACGACTCCTGATTCAGCTTCAGTCAGATGGGCTTTTCTCCTCTGCCTAAACCTAACCCTAAACCTAACCCTTTGTTTAATCCCACCCTCAACAAGCCCCCAGAAACTACATCATACTCGGCTTTTGGCTGCTCCCTGATCTTTCTGGTCACCATAGTTTCGCAGCTTCTCCATGGCGTGTGGATCCATCATCAAGAACCTTGACCCTGGCACCCTGAAATGGTGAGGAACAGCAAGTGCTACCTGTCATCACTGGGTTTAACCCAATGAGACCCGATTTAAGAACGCTGGAAAGTGGGTTGAAGGAGCTAGCGAGTGGCGGGTCGCGATGGAGCTGGCGAGTGGCGGGTCGCGATGGAGCTGGCGAGTGGTGGGTCGTGATGGCAGGGCTCACTGCACTTGGGCAGCTTAATTAGTTTATTCATTTGCGAATTCATCACAACTTGTCAGAAGCACCAGATATGCCTTCTTCCATTATCTGATAGTTTGCTAAGACAAACACAAGCTCTTCAGGTAAATGGAAAGTGTTCTGAGTGGAGGTGGTAGAGGGCTCTGTTTAAAAAGCTTCCGGCATCTTACATGTGAACATTCTATCAGCCAAACTTTTATGGCATAAAACAGTAGCATTTGGCCTAATTTACAGGCCAAGATTAACGCAGAGATAGCAAACATCCCAGAAGCCTGAATGTTTCGTGGTGTTTGTTCCACTCACTCCCTAATAAGTCCAGTTAGTCAGTGTTTATCTTTTACTATTTCAGTGTAGAAGTATTTATGGTTGTTACTTTTCTAATTTTCCAGAAGAAAAGTATTTTAAATATTTTTTGATCAGATAAGCAGTTAGAGGGAATGAAAGATGGATGGATGGATGAATGTATGGATGGATGGATGGATGGATGGATGGGTGTATTTCAGTATCCTTTGCATATACTGCAAAGTAATGTCTCTTTTTGGCTTGTCTTATCACGTTCACCACCAGGGGGCAGTTGAGTGTAATAAATCCGTCAATACATCCATTTTCAATTACCACTTGTGTAATTAGGGTCACGGTGATCTTGAGCCTTTTCCTGGGAAGCACAGGGCAGGGTACACAACCTTGATGGGATGCCATTGTATGGCAGCACACAGTGACATGATACGTGTCACTCAGGTTCGCTGTTTCAGCTTGGGGGGGGAGGGAATCCTGACAAAGGGTGGGAGAAAATGCAAGCTGCACGCAAATACAAAGCGGGGGACATATTCAAAGCCAATGGCCAGTGTGGCAGTAATAGCATCCCATAATGCACAGAGTGAGCACGGTTACAAGAGTAGTGTGAGCTGTTTCTTCATCAAACAAACGCTCGTATGATGATGATGAGGGTGTGATGGTGTGATGACCTTTCCATGTAAAATATCCACCCAGCAAACATTTTAACTTTTGTCAAGCAATTTCATGCTGAAAGGATGAATAATTGAGTAATTAAGGCAGGAAACGAGTCCATGGTTAGTAAGATACACACAGCAGGCTTTGCTTAGCTTGTCTAGGTTTTTTGTTTAGGCTGCATTCTACATTATTACAGAAAATAATATACTAATTCTGATGTGTCCCATTTACCAGACTTTACCCAAGCAGGGGAGACTTCATGTGGGTGCAGCTGAAGCCCAAAAACCTTTAGCTCAGCTGTGAATTCATGGTGAGCCACACACACACTGAAGATGAGGGGCGGAGGCCTTCATCAGTCTGTGACTCCATTTGTGGGAGAGAGTGATCATGTCATAGAGAAGCTGCGGGGGTAGGAGGTGCAGAAGGAACCGGGAGAGAGAGGAAGAAGGGGAGAGTGAGGGGGAGACAGGGAGAGAGATGGAGAAGGGGAGAGAGATGGAGAAGGAGACAGGGGGAGAGAGGGAGTAGGGGAGAGTGAGAGGGAGAAGGAGAGGGGAGAGTGAGAGGGAGAGAGTGAGGGGGAGACAGGCAGAGGGAGGGAGAAGGGGAGAGTGAAAGGGAGATAGGGAGGGAGAAGGGGAGAGACGGAGGCGGACACAGGGAGAGGGAGGGAGAAGGGGAGAGTGAAAAGGATACAGGGAGGGAGAAGGGGAGAGATGGAGGGGGAGACAGGGAGGGAGAAGGGGAGAGAGGGAGGGAGACACAGACTGACAGGGAGAAGGAGATGGGGATTCAGATGCAGGGGCACAGAACTATCCCCTTGATGTTCAGACTTTATCTCAAGGCTTAACCTAAGAAAGGAGGAGTGTCAAACAGCTGATAGCTGCTGGTGGTGGCTGGACTCTGCAGACAGGTGTAGGACTGGAGGGGTGGCCTTTCTGCTGAGGAGAATGGTGCTGTTCCGGGACACATGCTCCAGCTGTTCTGCACGAAATTGCACATTGCTGCGGTTCGGGTCAGGCTTTAACGCCGCTGCTGTTCCATTTCATTTCATTTCCCATTTGATGTTTCCTAAAAAGTAGGTGCAGATTTCTCATTAAAACAAAAAACCATTGCTGATGTGAGCGTGTGAGGCGCCGAGTGGCATGGCGAACAGGAGGTAGCTGTCACATCGCACAGAATTCAGGTCAGTCTGGAAAGTTTGTCAAATGCAGCAGTGTAGAGGAGAGAATCAGCGACGCGCTCCCTTCATCTGCGGCAACTGTCCTTGTTTTTATTTCCCAGCTCGATCCTTGGCTGGTATTCGCCGGAAATGGAGATTTTTGCTGGTAGAAGCACAAAACACGACCTATAGATGAGAACACCTACTCAAAGGCTCTGATTATTGCCAGGTTCAGTAAATTGGTCTTTAGCTGCCAGCTTGTTATTGGAGAGCCAGTCAGTGCGCAGTAAATCAGGCACCGTGGGAAGCCTTTTGTTTAGTTATTTGTTCCTCTCCCTGAGTGCACGGTGCAGAGGAAAGGCTTCCATTCTAAGTGGGATCTGCTTCCTGTAGATGGTCACCAGCATCTTCTAATTCATTATAATTGAAAGGGTACTGCAGAGGTCTTATGGGTAAAAAGCCGAAGGCAAACCCATTGAAGCAGGGACCCTGTAGGAACCAGGCAGTGGTTTAGTAAAGAGCTCTGCTTTCGAATCGGGCGTTGAAAGATCAATGTGTGCTGTGGGGGCGGTCATATTGTCCTCCTCTGTATTTAGTAAATGTGGCTTCGCTCTCTGGTTCACGATTACTGCAGATCTGTGGATAATTAGGCACTGAGTCAGCAGCTGGCTGCTTCTTTCGAGGCAAATGCATTTTATAGCTCATTCTTAAGAATGATGCACTGAAGCGGCTTTTTACACCGATGCATGAGAGGCTATGACTCTAGAGGGCGCTGTTGGGAGTGTCACTGGGTCTTATGCAGACCAGCAGCTGAACACATAATTAATGTTCGTACGAAGGAACAGGTAGAATCCAGCACAGGCTCACATCATCCCGCCCCGCTTTACGGTACTAATAAAAATTTTAAGGCTTGTCTGCCTCACTGCAGCAGAAGGACCTAGGAAATCTTTTGCTTTACTTTGATCCAACTTAAGGAAACGACGGCAAAGTATGCCGTGTAAATGCTTTGTACTGAATAATCCTGAAAATCAAACGTCGGTGCTGTAAGGCCAGAGGTCTGATTAGAAAGATCTCACTCCTCCGATGAAAACTGGCCACAGATCTCAGTTTTTTCATCTCATTCAACTTCATTTCGAAATCAAAGCACAGATGTCCTTAGATCCCGCACTTTCCTACGTACTTGTTTTCTTTACTTTGGGTAAGTTCAGCCCTCATACATCCTCACCGAAAATGATTAATATACTTTATAATGAATAAATAATTCATACAGTGAATCAATAATCTAGAAAAAGTAAAGTTTCCCAGATTCCCAGCTTAATGTGTGTGTAATTACATCACTGACATATAATCTTATAATATATTTCACATTTCATGTCACGCCCCAGCGATATTACTTATCGTTTACATCTGGCAGATTCAGGCAAAAGCCAAACTTCAAACTAGACCAGACACATTTTTTCTACAATGCTTCAGTCCATCTAATTGCTCATTAAGATCAAAATTGAACTTAATATACTTCCCTTGATTTCTTTGGTTATTTTCTTAAATATATCAAGATATTTAACATGATCTTCATTATTTCTCTGTTCTATCATTTATTACAGGGAAAAATGAATGAAACCCTGTGAACTGGCATCCCATCCAGGCTGTACCCCACCCTTGGGCTCTTTGCTGGATAAGCTTCTTGGAAGAAGGATGGATGGATGGAGGAAAAAATATGGTGTGACATTTCCCAGACATCTGCTGTTAAACCATATCACGGGAGGGTCAAGTGGAAACTTTATCTGTGTGAAATGTCCCTAAGACAACCTACATCTGGGTAACACCCCTAACTGATGAATAAATGTCACAGTATAATTATACATTTGAAAACAGATTTATTCAGTCTTGAATGTTTGCCAACAAGGCCTAATATTGCGTGTGTAGTATTAATAAATCACAGTAAGTCAGTTTGAAAGGATCAAGGCCTTTCATTTTTAATGCAGGCTAGAAAACAAGCTCATTAAAAACTAAAAAATGAAGGGCCTTCTATGCTATAAAGTGAACAGAACTGGAAAATGATGAAAGTAAATAACATTTAATCATGTATTTTTCATGACTCAAAACTCTTACCTGATCTTTGGGCATGTGTATACGGTTAGTATTGAGAGTTAGGATATATGTGTAGGGTTAGTAATGAGAGTTACGGTGTGATATACGGTTGGTACTGAGAGTTATGGTGTGAGTATACCCTCCGGCAAGGCGCTCTGGTCGTGCCCTTGCAGGTTTGGTTTCAGCCATAGCTCTGGCCCTCTGTGTGCCTGTTTGTGAGTGAGGAGTCTGCATGACCTTCTTCTCAGAGCCCTGCTTTCTCCTCATGACCTAAAGACACATGGTTTAGCTGGATTAAGGTGAGCATTGAGTGCAAGTACCTAGCATCCCATCCGCGGCGTCCGCTTCCCTGTGTGTCCTGGGATGGGATCCAGGCTGTCCCTGATCCTGTGTCCTATAATCCGTGTTAGCAGAATGCCAGATTTGTTCACCTCTCTGTTCCTTATACGCATACTAGTGGAAATAAATATGCAGTATGTACAGAAGTGGCCAGATCATTAAGTACATCTGCTCTTTGAAACACCTAAGAAACATAAGAAATTTACAAACGAGAGGCCATTTGGCCCATCAAGCTCGTTTGGGGAGAACCTAACTAGTATCTCAGAGTTGTTAAAATCTTATCTAGCTCAGATTTAAAGGAACCCAGGGTTTTAGCTCGCGCTACCGTAACCTGACTAAATACATGTAGCATGTAGACTTTGTCAAGAGGTCCAGTCATTCTTTGACAAAGGATCACAGCATCCAAGATGTGTTATCTAAGTCATTTTAATCACGTGCTGTGATTGTTGGTGCCAGCATCTCAGAAACAAACCATCATCCTGAGGTTTTCAGCCACATATGGTACTAGCTAGGCATACCCAATAAAGTGGCCACTAGGTGTTTAAATATAGATGTGTATTTTTCTTACTGAGCAAGGAGAATGGATGTTCACAAATTCTATTTTAGTCTATAAATGAATATCATTACTTATGTTATTACTAGCGTGAGATTCAGTATTATTCCCTGATATGTTTCTGTATCAGATAAGAACTTAGAGTTAAAGTGAACACTGGCATGTGTAGCCAAAGGGGAGACAACGCACATCCCCGGCATCTGAGACGAGGCTTAGCCTCCTGGTGCCATCTGTTACGGCTCCTTTTGGGCAGCACCATCTTCCTTGGTCTTGGGGGGGTCGCTTAGTCATGACGGTGGAAGGATGGAACAGCATAAGAACAGCAGAAGTTCCGGGAGTGTGACCAAGCGAGCCAGAGAGGGTAGCTGGGCTACGTCACGGACACCGCGGGCACCACTTGTCGGTGAACATGAGACCAGATGACGATTGTAATTCAAGGATTTGCTCACATGCAGCGAATGCGAGTCGTGCAGATGAGCAGCGGGCCATGCAGGACATGCACTGAGCCTCCCGTGCAGGACATGCACTGTAAAGATGCACGTTCTCATTCATTAACCCTGTCAGCATGTCAGCTGCCATAATTTAACTCAGGAATTATCATCTCGGCTCAGTACAAGAGCCGTTGACTGACCAATGAAGTAGTGTCTCCAAATGTACCAATGTTCATTATACCAAATTTTGTGTGTGTGTGTTTGTCTGTATATATATATATTTAAAATGCAGGTTAATGCATATCACTTGTTAATAGACATGCATATGTGTCTCAGAGAGACAGGAAGGGAACAAACACCAATCATTTTATGTATTATTATTGGAGTCCAATAAGACCGGTGATGAATTCGCCTGTCCAGAGTCCAAATACTGTCCAAAAAGAAAATATAATTTGTTTTGTTTCTGCTTTCTGAGAGATCGATAATGACTCACAGCAGGTGGCTAAATGGAAATCCCAGCCGGATTAGAGTGACTTACCCTTTTACCCCTTACCTGCATGGCACAGAAATAGAGATTAATGTGATAGTGCCACTTTTCTGACTTTCATTTAAGAGGCAGTAAATACTGAACCCAGCGATGGCTGCCTTAAATAGGGAGGTGTGGCTTTTAGTGGACAGTCTGACTGCACTGGTCTGCATCCCAGCCTCGGCGCTCAGCAAGGAGGGTTTACCACGAAATCTCAGAAACCACTAAACGCTGACCTTCCATACAGCCGGGGAGAGCTGTACAAAACTGGGCTTATCGGTCATCTCGCTTTAGGTTTGCTTTAGAAAACTGTCATTAGACCTGTTAATGTTTTAACATTGGTCTGTTTCATTCAGGTGAGATTTCACTGGTGCTGGGTGAAGCTGTCACCCCCAAATAAGTTTGAAATGTTTTGTTCACACATCTGTTGTTAACTGGTTAATTAGAGATGCAATGCTTGTATGAAATGGGTGAATTGGTCCCCAGTTTAGGTTGGGTTTAGGTTCATTTTCATCATCACTCTTAACACGAATAATACTGAGCAGAGAAGGCCCCCATGTTGGGTTAAATGTAATGAAATTTTAAATGCAGCTGTTTATTTTCCACAATGTCCAGCTGTAAGATCAGTTAGTGTCAAATCGTAAGGTTAAGTTTTGCTACCCTCACTTTCTCACCATGCAGACACAGCAGCTTGTCAAGCTTGTAGGGGTTCTACTCAGACGTTCTCTGCAGAACCTTTTTGCCTCATTGGTATTTTGTGGATGTCTTCATGAACTCCCTGCACCTGGCCACATTTCATTCAGGTTAAGGTCAGCTCATCGGCTCCACAATTTCCCACTTTCTGCTCCAGATTTACTTGTGTGCTTGGAAACTTTTTCATGCTGCACTACCGATATATTCTGGTATAATGTTCCAGTGAAATTCAGCAGTTGTCATTTCTTCAACGAAAAAGGAGCCCCGAACTCTGATGTGGCCACGTCCATCTTCATGTACGGAATGCGTGTAATTCTTTTTCTGAAATGGAATCAGTTCTTATTTATGCCAATTTTTCTTTCATCGGCTCTGTTCAAAAGTCATCTTTCTGTGCTATAACACTGGTGAGCACTTGAGACAGATGCCAGTGGTCTCTGGGACCAGCAATTTCTTCATTGGTATCTGTCCATACATACCACAGTATCACTCATGGACACTGACATCAGCCAATGCAAGATGCATAGCTTTTATCCTGGAGATTCTTATGGTATTCTGCAATGTGGTTCGCCCAGCCTGTAATGGGACAGATAACAATGGGGTTGACTTGGAATGTGCAGAGCATGCGTAGTGTGGCCATCTCCAACTTTACTGAGCACCGTACTTTGTCCTTCTCAGAAGTGTCTGAGAAATCTCCTTCAATCAGCCTCCTGAAACCAGTAGTGAAGAGTTGATTCTGACGATTTACCTAATTTAATACAGGAAAGAGCACCTTACACCAGATCATCATGACATTCATTGGAATGTCTGACTCCTACCCCTTCATTATCACTGTGAATACAGGCTGATTATACCAGTGATTCATGTGCTTTTCGCAGCAAAGCAAGGATTGCTAGGCCAGTAATGACAGGAAAAAGCCTCTCTGGGTGTTATCCCATTAATCAGAGTCTTCATAAGAATATTTTAGGTCAATATGACAGGACAAAGATGTTTCAACTTTCTCCACCACTGTGGTGAATATATCTTACACACTCACCTCAGTTTTACTCTTCACATTTAGTACTGTGCAAAGGTCTTAGGCAGTCAAAGGAAGTGCTTAAAGCTGTTAATGTGGATAGTAAATATATATTTCCTCAGAACAAAAAACACAATTTAACATTTCAAGGTATGTAAATTAAGAGTAACACAACAAAAAAATAAACAAGAATTTCTTCTTTTCTCCAAAACATTACTGATTTCTTGTTGGATGGCTCGATGAACACCTTAACTCTCAATGCCAACCTGATTCGGTTCCCAAACTCCGCAGGGACACCTCAGTCTTTCCATGCATTTGTTACATTTCACCACCAGCTCACTTAATTAATTAACTGAATTAGTTTAAAAAATCAATGAGGTATTGATTCGCCGTACAGGTGGGGTGCAGGGTCATATGGAGTTAGGGCGACCATGTCACCCCTTTACCCTTTATAAATTTCTATAACTCCCTTTTTTTAATCATTTATTAAGTCCAATACTAAAAATAATGACGGTTAAAGGTCTTAACAGATTTTTCCTTTATCTTTAAAAGTCAATTATTTTGTCATTCTTCAGTTGTGCTTCATTCTTTTCTTCTGGTATCCATATGAAAGCGGCACAGCCATCAGAGCTGCTGGAGGCGGATTTTCTGTGCGATTGTTAAATTTGTCTCTCCATCTACGTCTCCTGTGATATGGTGTCTTTCATGAAGAAGGGGTATGAGACATTTTTAGTCACATAATGTTTTTAGTTCAACGTGTTCGAAACCGAAGAATGATGACATGTAGAGGATTTATAAGCACAGAATGTTAGGCCATGCTTGCAAAATTGAACGTTAATTGTCATATAATAATTGGAATGCAATTCGATATATGTGTGGACAGGAAGGTAAACATGAGCGACCATTGTCAATGTGACAACTGACGTTTGTATACATATATATATTTATATACAGTGGTACCTCGAACGAACAATCCTGTTCACGAACAAATCGGGTTAAGAACCAGATGTTCAAAAATTTTTTGTACCAGTTCGCGAACCGTGTTTCAGGCTGCGAACACACAAATATCCCCCAAAAGCGTCCATTGAAAGTGCCCCAAAGAACACGAAACACGAAGAAGTGCACATTATGCCGAAGAACGGTTGTGGAATGTATAAAAAAAACTTGTTGTAGATGTATGTCTTTATTATATCTCTTCAGAGGTCGAATATCTGAACAAAGAAAAAAAGAAAGAGACAGAACGTTCTGTTATAGCGGTACCTTTCAGGGATTCATAAACATGTTTGTGATGTTTTTGTGATTGTTTTTAACAGTCACATATCTATACATAAAATTACAGTACTTCATTAATAACATAAATTATTAAGTAAGTCCTATTTAAGTGTAATATTCTCCATTCACAAATAGTGGCATCTGGTTATTGTTTGTTACAGTACAAACAAAGAAGTTCATCGCCATCCAGCGCGTGGCGTCACGAAATGTACATAAAAATGTTAGGCATATGGAAATAATGTACAGTATAATGAAAGAAATTCACATTTTCAAAATGACTGTATTGTTTTTCACTGTTACTTAGTCTTTTAATGTTAATTATTTCGTTTTTTGGGGGGGATGTTTTGTGGTTCTTTTCCGTGTTTTGGCGTCTTTCGAGCGACCAGCCCGCCAACAAGCGTGTGCTCAGTTGAGTATTGGTCCGCCTTCCGTAAACGTATTTGAACGAATTATTTGTATTTACATTATTTTAAATGGGAAAATTTGATTCAGGTCGCAAACTTTTCGGGTCGTGAACTGAGTTCTCAAATGAATTAAGTTCGTGAGCTGAGGTACCACTGTATATATATGTGTGTGTGTGTGTGTGTGGTTGTGTGTATGTGAGACACACCTTGACTGACATAAAGTCACACTTTTACATCAATATAAAGATTATATAAGTATCATTTAGTTTGCCTAAGATTTTTGCACAGTACAGTATGTTATGTCGCAGCCGAGTGTGAAGCGGCTGGGATGAGAATCAGCACCTCCAAATCTGAGACCATGGTCCTCAGCTGGAAAAGGGTGGACTGCTCTCTCCGGGTCGGGGAGGGGGTCCTCCCCCAAGTGGAGGAATTTAAGTATCTCAGGGTGTTCTTCATGAGTGAGGGAAGGATGCAGCGGGAGATCGACAGGCGGATTGGTGCGGCGTCAGCAGTGATGTGGGCGCTGCATCGGTCTGTCATGGTCAAGAAGGAGCTGAGCCAAAAGGCAAAGCTCTCGATTTACCAGTCGATCTACGTTCCTACCCTCACCTATGGTCATGA
>JAODKC010000002.1:5735988-5750989 GCA_026777985.1 Mormyrops attenuatus
GGAGCTGGATGAAGTGGCCGGGGAGAGGGAAGTCTGGGTTTCCCTGCTGAGACTGCTGCCCCCGCGACCCGACCTCGAATAAGCGGGAGATGATGGAAGGATGGATGTATATTAATTTATTTATATATGTATACATTTCTGTTTGTGAAGGCCATCGGGCGGAGCGGCATGCCTTCATTTCTGAATCCTCCCTGAAGGCTGGCCGCAATGCTGACGGCCGCCATCGTCTAAGACCCGCCATCGTCTTTGGACCTGAGTACACAGCAGCGCGGCTGGGACACACGCTGGCTTCCACCATTTAAGGCAGTTTGTTGTGGCACCGCTATCCAAGAAATCAGCCTCCAGAAGCAAATCCTTCAGCAACCATAACAGCTGCCCTGGACTTATAATACACAGCAGTTATATACGCAAACCCTGGGATGCGGCATTGCCAAGCCCCCCCTCCAGGTGCCGGGGGGCTTGGATCATGCTGAAAGCCTCCATTCTGCGCCAGCAAGCAGTTTGGTAAGAAGAGACCTCAAGGCGTCAGTCAACAGGATGCCATCCACCAGGACACTGTGTATCAGGGCTCCCTGCCAGCTCGCCGGCCTGGATTCTCCCTTCCTGCCTTGCGCTTTTCATCCACAGCTGATAGGCCTTCCAGCATATGCCAGGACTGCAGGCTGTCTTATAATGGGATAACGTTTGCTGACATATTTATCACCAGAGATGGATTTTTCTCAGTATTCTCCCATCCATACTGCCGTAAATACTGTATATGGTACACCCCCCCGTTAGACGGCTGTTAAACCAAAACCTGCGTGTCGTCTGTGCAGAGGTCCCCACGCTGGCCCTCTGCTGTGATGTTAATGTCACCACAAGGGCCTTGGATGTCACTCAGGGCAACTGATTGATACGCACACAAAGCAGGGAAGGTGTCGCCCCCTTCAGGTTCTAATAGTTACATTTTTTTAGCAGATGCGAAAGCCTTTGAGGTGGGGGCCTTACCCAAGGGCCCCACAGTGACATCAGTCTGGAAAACTATATGTTATTACATCATCTACATATTAGTTTTGATACTAGTGCAGACTACTTACTGAAGCACCTTTTTGTCTTTTATCTGATTGGATGTTTGTAGTATGATTGGTGTTGTCTGATTGGAGGTTTTATACGTCGGCCTTTTGGGGTGTCAGCCTGGCTTGTTTATGGCAGGACATCATGGCCTGGCCATGGGGAGAGTCATGTGTGCAGAACGGGAACGCTGTCTCACTCAAGGGTAACTGCAGTTTGGATCAATAGCAGGTACATGCACATCCGTTCCCAGTGAGAGACAAATTTATAGTGGTAATCAAGTGTTTTTTCCACCTTAACCGTAACTGCCTGGGCCATTACTGGGTAACTAAATAAGGATTTCACTCACTTGTTTGCTTGGGGTGTTTTTTCCCCCAAAGACCCTGTAACAGGAGGGCATCACAAAGGAGAGATGCGGCTCCCAACAAAGGAATTTATTACAGAGCTATTACAAACTAAGGGCAACAAGGAGCAGGTGAGGGCAACTAACAGAAACAGCAAAGGTCCAAACTCTAAGGGAAACTAAAACAAGGAAAACTGAACAAACAGGGAACAGGAAGCAAAAAACAAGGAACTACCTGAAATACACAACCACCTGATGAAGTAAGCAAATGCAAAATAACAAATGTTAAATAACTAGTTGAGGCTGGTCACTGGCCCACAACAAAAGGGGAGCCAGCACAATGGCCAACTGTTTAGCTCAGAGCAGGTAACACACTAAGGTAACACCAAATGGGATGGCCAACTTCTGCCCAAATGGGGAGAAGGCACATGGGACAAGGCCAGATGGCTACTGATCCTGACAGACCCTCAGCCAACGATAAAAATAAATAAATACACAGCACCCTGTCCGGGAGAAGTGCTTGGAAGATGGAATCATGACTGAGAAAAGTCATAACATCACAGACTACAGGTAACATTAAACATGAAACCATAACCTTATACTTAACTTATAATAAATATAATAATGGTATTCTAATTGTTCTTTAGGAATAAATACTCATCACTGAAATGCTAAAACGCTGCAGCAGTCATTGCCCATATAGAATTTATTTGTGTTACTGCTTCCATAAATCCCAGAGTCGTGTTTCTTTTTGCTTAATGCATCGGCCCCAGCTGCATGCCTGGAAAAATAGCTCGGACATATAGTTTGCACTTGCAGTTTCCACCGCCCTAATGAGACCACGCGCCTCAGAGGAATCGATGCCGCAATTAAGAGAGACGCCAAGCCTTCGCAAACCTCCCTCTGTGTGGATGCAGCGCTGCTCTGCGACGGCGTCCTGGGAGCTGCAATCAAGCTTAGCAGGAGAAGCTGTGCAGTAAAATGCACCACTCAATCAAATGATGTTCCGGGCCTGGAACACAGGGGCCAAGAAGAAAATAGAGATTCCCCTCTGATGTTACAATATAAATGCATCATATATGTGTGCCACGTGTGAGATTACGGCCTTGGCTGGCCATAATATTGATCTGGATGCATTTTCTGAATGTGATTTCCAGCCTGTACTTTCATCTCTTGGGGTGCAGAGATGAACCTTGGGGGATTACAGCACTTGAATTAAAGTAGCCAATGCGCGCGCTGTGAAAAGAGTTATGTTACAGATGTAGATTGCTCAACCCGGCGGTACAGGGATCCTGGTTGTGCTCTTTATTGTAGGAGGGTGAAAATGAGGCCCTTTTATTCCATTAAGCTGAGCACTGATATAGCATCTCTGATAATGTCGGCCTCTGTCTGCTATTAGCCTCTGCCCTTCCCTTGGTATTTTTGAATTCATTTGCCTACCATTCGGTTGCTAGAGAGCTTCAGTCTTTCCTGTCGGTTGCAACAACAGCTTTTTCCCTGAGACATTTGGGGACTGCAGTCCATTAAGGCTAATAGTTGCATGCACAGCTGTGTGTGAGTTTACCAGCTGAAATAAGGCTTGAGCTCTGCTGTATAAAGGTTATCTGCTGCACAGGAAGGTAGAAGGGTATTTCTCTGTAGGTTCACTGTACTTGCAGTTCCTGAAAGTATAGGTTGCTTCTTGTGAATGATTTGGGGAAAATACTCACTTTTCCCCTCCACATGCATTACGATAATCCAGCAAATTTCAGGGAAGATTGTTTTTTTAGAGCCTTATAAAGAGACACATTAGATGCTTAATGTTTGTGATACTTTCCATAGCTGTCAAGTCTCCCGTTTTGGCCGGGAAACTACCATATTTTACCCCTCTTTCCCGCCGTCCTCCCCTATTAGCATTTTCCCATAAATCTCCCGTATTATAATATCATTAAAGAAAAAAAATCCTCTGCCTCTCCAAACTGAACTCTGTCAGTAGCCTCGTGAGAACTGCCACCTGCAGTAGCCTGGGTGGCAGTCGTCGCGAGGTTAGTGCCGACAGCGGGAACAAATCCGGAACAACAGAGGAGAGAGATGGATGGGTGTGAAGGAGAAGGCATTACTGCCAAAAAAACAGAGAAGTCGTGTAAATATCTCGAAAAATGGGACAGCGAATTTACTTTCCTAAAGAGGAGCAGGATGGGGCACAGTCACGCGTTCTGTAAGATTTGTAACTGCGAAAGAAAATGTGTAATGTAAATAAAATGTAAATGACAAGTGGTTATTTTAGATTTCTCATACACCTGTCTTAAAATGTAAGGGCTACTGGAGCTTGGTTGAGGTGGTGGGATGGCTCACGGTGGGTGCCGGAAAATTTCCCTTATTTTCAAATCCAAAACTTGACAGGTATGATACTATGACACATTCTAAGTACCTTAGATTAATATTTTTGCAAGTAATATAATTTTTATTTATTTAGCTGATGCTTTTATGCAAAATGATGCAGATTTTGTGAAAGTGGAGTCAGACAGTCCCTAGACCAACTGGAGGATAAAAGGTTCGCTCAAGCGCCCAGGAATAGAGCTACCCAGCCCACCATTGGGTCTGAACCAACCAGCTTTGGATGACAGACACCGCACCCTAACCTGCCGAACCACACACAGCGTTCGGGGCATTGAATCGTACAGCGCAGCGGTTCTGTGGGTATCCCTGGCTGTGTGTGTGTGTGTGTGTGTGTGTGTGTAGTTTACACATTCTCCAAAATGTTTGAATGGGACTTAGTACATACTAAAGTAAATATTTCCCCTATCGACCTTCTGTCTCACCTGAAACAGTTGCACACACCAGATCCTTTCCTCTTATAGGCATTAGCAAGCCAGAATTGACTTTTTAACTACATTTGACTCTATTTGTTTTCTTTACGGTTCAGAGTATTTTCCCTGCTTCTGCAGAATTTGGTGTAGGGTGGGGTATTTATACCTAATATGAAGTCACACACACACTCCATTCATTTGTATAGGAAACTCCCTAATCCCATCAATGATGACCCTAACCCCCACCCAGCCCTAACCTTAATCATACGTAACCAAAGAAAATACAAGACTTTGGTATTTTTAGTTTTTTGATTGCAGTCATAGATTTAAAAAGAAAAAAGAGTTTTTCACCTTGTGTATGCAAAAAATCATCCCCACAGCATCAATATAATAGGTTTTTGGTCTCCCCACAATGTAATATATACATAGCCCCCCCCACCACACATACACACACACACACACACACAAACCCAAAAGCAATACAATAACTCCCTCCGCGATCAAAGCCGTTTCATCTATGTGACAAACGTCTGCATATCTTACCCCATGACCTCATAGATATTTTGCCGTGTGTCACACCGGCTTCCTCTTTATCTTTCAGCACCGTCGATGCACCTGTTCGGCTCTACATGTGCTCAGTTATTAACCTGCACTGTTTATACCCAGAATACTCCTCATATGTTATTTTCACAGTGCATGATGCTTGGTTGATGAGTTAATAAACGTCTCTGAGCTTAGCGTACTCCTGGCCAGCCTGCCGAATTAACCCTCTTTGTCCACTTACTGGTTCCCGTGGCCACAAACGTACCGTTTTAGATTCTAGCAGAAGCCCTGTTTGTTTCCACACACCAGTAAGGTGTCCTACTCATTTCTCATGCACTTTGCAGCAACCTGCCGTGGTGTTTACTTCCAGATTGCTATCTCGGCATCATCACCACTGAGAGAAAAATTCACTCAGGTAAACATGCTGTAAGGCACCCGTGCTCCTGTTTAATTCATAAAACACTCCACAGGTACAAGGTCACGGCGAACTTTTTATGTCCAAATATATAAGTATTAAACTGTTTAATTAGTTAATAAGACACGGTCTTGCATGACTGCCCAGGCAGATATGTAAAAAGATAAATTAAGGTGACATACAGGAGACATCTCCGTCCGTTCACGCTGTTCTTACACCTAATTCCCATCGCATTGTAGATATATCTTAGCTTATCTAAAAGAAAGTAAATATTCCATCTTAAACTGTTTTATATTTCGGCTTTGATGTTAACATCACTTGGGCAAAGCAGCGCACCATTAACTTTCGCCAGTCATACTCTATTAAAATCTGAACGTACAGAAAATGAAGGAAGGTAGAAATAAGGGGGAAACGGGCTGCACACGCAGACTGACGCCTTTAATTACTCAAGCAGCTACGACTGCGGTCGAGATACTTTGACAGATATTTTATCTTAATTCGCAACAGGCAGTAAAACGACGAAAGTCTCGGTATTTGCTCGATTTTCCGCCTCTTTGCGCTTGTAAGACTCCCTTAATACCTCCATCGATTCTTAATTTCCCCTCCAGTTTCTTCCTGCTGTCACTGTTTGGTAATGTCTTTTTTCAGCTATTCCGCGCACTTATTATATTTGTTTTTGGTTTTATCTTCTGAAATTCGTGTACTTTCATGGTCGTATCCAGCCCAGTACAGACCTGCTCTCTGGACTGGTAAAACCAAAATCCATCAGCAGTTACTGGTCAGCGTCGCCTGCTGTAGACTGGTTTTACTTCCCTGTTCTTACCACAATACCTGTAATTTTAAATGACCATTTATTCATCTGCATCCTGATTGTGCAGATTAAATAATGACCCAAGAGTGCTTGGAGGCTGAGAATAAATTACATTTTACTACCTTCTGTAATGAATGACAAATTACCTATATCTCATAAATATGATAAAAATACTTTCATGGGAAATTTATAATATATTTCATGCATTCATAATACATTTAATACATAATATTTCATCATACTTCACAAATCCCAGAGAAACAGGTTCTATGTTACTTATAACATGTTAAAGTATATTATGTTTGCCCTGTAGCCATAGTCATCTACCTTTCTAACATTTTATGATTTTTAAAAAAAAATTAGTATGATTACTTTGTGGCTTCTGTGATTGTAATAGGATATCACACGGACCTTGTACTTCAGAAAACAGCATTCATTAACCCCCCCGTGTTATTGAGTAGTGTGGCAGGTCACGGGGGCTAATGTTATCCCTGGAAAATGCTCTGTCTGGTAATAACTCTCTCCGCAGTGAAATTATAATACAGTATTTCTAGTTAAACTGGCAGCATCTGGTCTCTGTCGTTTGTGCCTGAGGGATGTGAAGCCAATACCGGCTTTCATGATCCTGACCCCTATTTTCACGGTGATCCCAGAGATGGTACCAACACCATGGTGACTCCCACCCAAAGCAGGCCTTGGCCCCATACCTGCTCGTTAGAGGATCTCCTTGTATGCTCACTTAACCTGGGGCAAAGTGTTCTTTTGGCATTTAGTGATATCAAAGTAAACCAGCTCCACAACTATCTGTAATACACATTTCTGCATCATTATAATGGAATTAAAATTTCTCCAGGTGACAATAACAGAATCTGTTGTAAACCACAGGATTTTACTTAATTTAAGACCCGCAGATTTTAATAGACTTTCCTTCATGCTTTATTTTAATCTTGGCTTCTGGCTACCAGTATTATTTTAACTCCGGGTAAGCAATTTAAATCCTAATTACAGAGAATCCTCCCATCTGCTGAAAAGGACCATGCTGGTAAAAAGGGGCCTGAGGACGGAGAGGCAGCGGCTGGCCGGTGAAAACGCGGCACAGCGGCCAGCCCATGGCCGGCGTGCGGCTCCAGCTCAACCTGTCTGCAGAACGGCAGCCTCTCGGGCAGGTAGCCCGTGATATATCTATCTAGTATGTGTCTAAAGTACTACCATACACACAATTTTGCGCAGGGCTGCATTTGATTGGGAATAAGTGTTAGCAACTCGAAGAACAACTAGCTGTTTCACTGAATCGAGAACCATTTTTTGAGTAGTAAGGGTTTAAGTGTAAATGGTGTGAATTAATTAGGGTCAGTGAGACAGATTTGTCAGGGTGAGACGGACGGCATTATTGCTCAGGGTTACCAGTGAGGCATCCGAATTGGCCGAATTCACCCGGCCGCCTGGCGCTTTGCCTCAGTGAGACGTAACCAGCCGGACACCTCTGCCCTCATGCTTAGGTCTGGAAGGTTTTAATATCGTCATTAATCAACCCCGTCCGCAGCATGCAGATTTATCAGCGGCCATGATGTCGCGTATCCCTCTGGCTCTGTCTCCATCACAAACCCGGAACATCTAGACGGGACGCAGGCACACAAACAGAGCTGCGACCCGCCAATACAATGACAAATGGTTTCATTTTCATTCCACTTCACTTCATCGCATTTTACTGTTATGAGCGCAGTTTTGTTAGGGTTATAAAATCAAATTTGCTTATATAATGCTGATAATTGTGAATTATTTGTTGAATTGAAATACATTTAGCCACTGTTACTGCAATGAATAATAGAAATAATAACTGTTAATTTCTTAAAAATTTGGAAATATTTTCTGCGACTTTATTTTGGGTTTTTCATGCTCAGTAAACGCTCCATAAGCAATTTGATGGCCCTTGGGGAATAGTTTATTAATGTTGTCTGTACTAGAAAAAAAACATGCAAACTGCAGCTGATCTGAATGTACAGTATATGCATATTCCGTAAGTCCTTTCCCTCCTGCTGAAAGCATATGCAGATATAGAGTGAGTACTTCCAAACCCTGAGACAGCATTCTGGCAGCGGTAGGCCTGACAGACACACTAACTAGCTGAAGCTGGGTACACAGAAATTACCCTCCAGGTAGGAAATTTTGCTGTGTTCTTGAGAGTGTTATTCCGGAGAGAGCAGCCTGAAATTACCCTCTGCAGAAACACCTGTTTTCTCCCAAATAACACATAAATCTCTTGATGACCTTTGACACTGGGCTGTGAATGAACGCACTCAGAAATGCTAGGAGAGGAACGAGCGTGTGTACAGCGTGAGGCGATATGATCTGCGCCGTAAGCGAGAAAGTCACGCGAGTCGTGCGCTGAAAGATGGCAAAGTCGTGCTAACGTTCAGTAGCGAGCGAATCAGGGAATTACTGGGCCTACGGTCCCTTTGTAGCGAAAGAGCCAAAAGGTAACACACTCAGCTTTTCAGCAAATACAGCTGCACGGAATTACAACACAGCTCACAATGCATGTCAGACCTGGTCAGTCTGAATGCCTGTCCACAATGGAATCCAACAGTCACACTGCAGTCATTTCCCCAAAACACTCTGCTCATATTAGGCTGTGTCAGACTCCACACTCCTGGATCTCTACACTGGCCAAGACCTCGTTTGCTCCCTACTAAAGATAAAGAAAAAGATAATCTTTACTGTCATTGTCACATGAACAACGAGATTGAAAAGGCAATCGACTCAATGTGAGGCATAAAAAGAGTAATAAAATATATTAAAAATATACAATTGCAGTGAATATACAGACTGCACTGATGAATTATAAAAAAATTAACCATTCTGTTTTGAATTTAAAAACAGATATATCTGACGCATTAAATTTACTAGGTCTGGTGTTGGAAGGTTTATGCAGAAACGAGAAATTAATTTTGCTCACAGATAGTCAGCTGGTGAAGGGAATATGTCAATGATTGTTAGTAATATTCCTTATTCTACAAAAATTTCATGAATTGCAGTATTCATAATTCAGCATAAATATATGCAAACTGTCAAAATACTAAACATTCGGGGAAATGACATGCAAATTTAAATGGGACACACTGTAAACGGCTGTGATTGATGTCTACCGATACATGCTAGTTGTCGTAAATGTCATTGCTGATATGTAATATGGTGTTTCCTACTAGTTAGCAAAATCCAGCCTGGCTAGAGGCAGAGAAAGACCCAAGGGCCCATGTTCAGGGACATTTCCATCATAAAAATACCATTTGGAATAGCTCAGTTCAGCAGCCACACTAGGGACTTGTTCATTTCTTTGGTAAGCTTGTTTCTGCTATTTTTTTTTTTGTCTCAGAGGGAATGGCTGCTTGGTTTTCCCACAGAGGTAAATGCATCTACGTGTTGTCAGTAAGCCTGGGCCATTATAGGTTATTAATGAGGTATAAACAGCCTGTCAGGATGGTTGACAGATACCGCTGGAAGGTCAATGGCTAACAATGTGTTCAATGAGAAATGCAAATACACTTAGTCAAAACTACTATCATTTCTTGACAAATGAGTCTTTCCACCACGCCATATACTGTTAGAAGATCAAAACGTACGCTGAGCATTGAGATCACGTTGGAAGGGTGTTTCTTAGTCTCAAAAAATCTAGTTGGAGAAAAAAAGATTCGTTTTGATGTAATTTTAACCAGCGCTGAAACAGAGGACAAATTAATATACCGACGCAAAGAGAAATGTGTACAAAAGTGTGGATTCAATTCCCGCAGATGAAGGATAGAAATGTAATATTGGGTGACACGCAATCGATGTCTTTTCTTTGTCGGCCGGAAACCGCAGGGCTTTGCGTTATCTGTCATTCCTGTCACCGTTGGCCATGTGAAGAAAAATGAAACAACTAATTATTTGCAACATGAGGTGATGGAATTTGAGGTAAAATAATTAAAAAATGGCATTTAAATGCGACAAGCAAGCACACATAGGTGTAGGTAGTGCCCCTGCAGAGGGCTCCCTGTTGGGCAGGCCCGCTGCTGCTTGGGGCTCATTGCCCCCAGCCCCAGCTATAATGGACTGTTCCTACTTTGAGACTTTACGCTACTCAGCTTTCTTTTAACACAGTCTTAAGCTACCGGTTGTTTCACTGCTAAGCAAGCCAGCACAGCGAAGCCTAACAGCAGAAGCGAATGGTGCAAAGATGCAAGACTAACATTACATGTCCCATGTATTATAGATAGATACATACATACTGTACATACATACATACTTTATTTATCCAGAAGGAAATTTAGGATACTATCCCACAGGAGTGGTAGACAAATTGTGAACAGATGTGTAGACAACACAACTAAATGAAGGTATGCAAAAACTTAAGGCTAACCTTAGCAAAAGAGGGAAGTTAAACTTCTTAAATTTAGTCGATTGATCCACTGACTCGATCTGGCAGATCTTACAGCAAATTTGCCTATGAGAGAGTTCCTATTTTGCTAAACATTTACTGTGAAAATTAAATAAAATGTACACATTTTTAATTTAATTGATTTAATTTTTGGATGTGTATTAAGCTTGACTCACAGTTCACCATGAATAGAGTTTATTAAAGTTATTTAATGCTGTTCTTTCATGTTAGTAAACCCACTAAACATGGGATAAAACTATACATGTGAAGTTTCCCAGCAGCCACAGACACAGTAGGCTGCACATGCAGCTGTCAGGCGGCTGGTGCTGTGTGCCGCGGTGTGTCTGCATTACACGGGGAAGCGCTCACATGTTTTATTTAGTAACTGAGGAAATGAAGAGGACCTGTGTGAGACACATCGTTCAGCTTCATTATAACACAGTCCAGAGCAAAGGCAGCGAGTCTCCCTCGTGTTGATTGCTGGTCTTCTCGGGAATACATGGCTCCTCCGAGGGATAAGAGTCTCAGTGACACACTGGGATCCCGAGAACCACGGGATGCATCTGCATTTTTCCCAGTCTTTCGGGAACCCCTCCTTCAGGCGCCATGACCAGCAGCTGACAGCAAATCTATTCCTGGCTCCCATCGGTGACTGACAGTTGTAATTGACTCATTCTCCGGTGGATGTCCCAAACTTTATTGTTTATTCGTTTACGCCATTACTCCTTTTTATTACTCACACACTAATTAAGCAGGAAATTGTGCTGTAAAGGGGGGGATTGCCCCTTAAGCCAAATGAACACCATGAGGAGTGGCTTCATTTTTGAGCAGGAAGCTGGGTGCCCCGAGTCCCCCATCCCCCGCGATGTGGATACGTGTAGCTCATTACCGCCAAGTCACTGATATTCACCTCGATGAGCGGCCATACCGCTTAATATACGTAATGAGCCAGCCGCTGCTGTTTCTCCCCGGTGCTCCTGAAGTTAGGTGTGCCCCCCCCTTCTGAAGCACCCTCTGCACTCTGCAGTAATAACAGTGAACTTTTAGATGGAGCTCGGCGCAGCAATCTGCCTCTCAAGCTCCAAAGCCAGACAAATTGCTTGTAAAAATTTTAGATCAATACAACTCTGAGCATGACCAGGGCTCTGGCGCGTACAGAAATTTCTCCACTGTACTATATAGGGGTTGGGGTGAGGGATGCGATGCATTTAAAATGGAATATATAAATGAAGTCTTTTCTGTCCATCTATCATTCTGTTAACAGCTTGTCCAGCAGAGAGACTGTCCCAAGTGATACAGGGCAGGGGACATGGTGGACATGGTGGACATAGGGGACATGATGCCTGTCCACCAAGCCTTTTCCTTGATATAAATAGTGAACAGCAGTTATATAGCATTCATATCTATAAAAGATGTATTTTTTAGATGTTCATTTGCAGCTTAGTTACACATCCATCCTTTGTATATAAGCTAATAATTAATTCACTTCAGCTGTCTTATTAGCTACTGTTAGTAAAAAAATAAGGTACAGTAGGGAATGGTAATGTTTTTGCCAAAGACAAGTTTTAAGACGGCGCAATATCTGTAAACAGTTGGATCAATTTAGGTAACTGACCGTGTATATCGATACCGTAAATCATAACTATTTCCTCTAATATCTATAAGCATGCAAAAATATGTGCTTAAACTGTGGCTGAATGTTTATTTTAAAATGCGTTCATGTAAGATGTCCTGTAGGAGGAGTGATTGAGCAGGTCAGGAATGAAGAATTAAGGTGGGGTGGACGTCTCTGTCTGCTAGCAGCGACAGCGACAGGCAGGCGGCATGTGGAGACACTGTCGGGGGGGGGGCAGTCGCTGTCTTTCAGGGCGCGGCAACGATGCGACACACCGGGCGCTGTTTCTCCCTTTTCAGCCTCTGAGCGTGAAACAAAAACGTACCAATGCAAGGGAGGCACCCTTCTGCATGTTAGCTGAATGAATATACCACTGTTTTGCCAATTAAAAAAGCCCCCTAAGGGTCAAGCAGAGCGTGAACCAGAGCGGTGACACATATAAGACTTCCTCTGGGTTCAGACAGGACGGCTGGCAGTGTGATGGTTGCAGGAAATAAAGTCAACAGACAGACATAAAGTAATGCATTTTTCTAAATGCTGTCACTGTACAGGCTACAGAGGTATACCTGACAGCGAAGGCATTCTGCTTAACGTGCCTGGATGATTCAGCAGGTCCCTGCTTTCAGAGGCGCTGGTGCTCTGAACCGTCTCGATAACCTCTGGGGTCATCAGCTGTCTAGAGTCACTCTCCTCTGAGTTTCTGACCCTCATCCTCGGGGTGTTGCAGTGTAACCTGGGCCTCAGGTGACAGATTGCTCAGGATTGGTGCTTTATATGAAGGGCTGTCTGGCAGAACCCTCAGGCCAGCTAGTCACACTTAGTCAGGATGACCGGTAGCCATGACTCCTTCCTGTTTCCTGTGAGACTCTGAGGCCGCTTACAGGCCTGACATGGCCCTAATCGCTGGGCATTTGGAAATACATGTTCATTTGAAAATGTCCTCAAAGCCGCCGGTTTGATGCTGAAGCTGGGGTAGTCAGGGACCTCGCTAAACTGGCCCCATGTCGGAACACATGAGGGGGCAGGGGGGCTGGGTTTGCATGGCAAACAGAACCCAGTAGCATTTCAGGGGGGGAAAGGAAAGAAGACATGATGCTTTGATGAGGAAAAATGACTTGCTCCTTGTTAGCTGACCATCACTGTCTCCCATATGTTTAAGTTTGTGCCATGTGGCAGCAAACTTAATCATATGGGAGATAGCGATGGTCAGCTAAGACCCCTCCCAAGGGAAATGAGCCTCTCCCAGAGGTGCTGGCAAAACAGATGCTTGAGGGAGAGCTGCGGTTAGGGTTAGGTTTAGGGTTAGGCTTCAACATAGGGTTATGCTTCAACATAGGGTTAGGTTTAGGGTTATGCTTCAACATAGGGCTAGGTTTAGGGTTAGGCTTCAGGATAGGGTTAGGCTTCAATATAGGATTATGTTTAGGGTTAGGCTTCAACATAGGGTTAGGTTTAGGGTTAGGCTTAGGCTTCAGGATAAGGTTAGGATTTGGATTACTGTGTATGACTGTTTTTGCTAGTCCCTTTCTTATGTTTGCTAGTCCCTTTCTTATGTTTTATTTGTAGATTAAAGGCTTGGATAATCAAAGCCCAGCGCATGAGACGCTGGTTGGCATTACACATGCGCTCGAAAAACACCAGGGGGTTATGGTCAGTGTACATGACCACGGGATGTGTGCTATCTCCCACGTACACCTTGAAATGTTGTAAGGCCAACAGGAGGGCTAGTGCTTCCTTCTCGATGGCGCTATAAGCTAACTGGTGTTTCACGAATTTCTTTGAAAAATAACATACTGGATGATCGATCCCTTGGTGGTTCTCCTGTAGAAGGACCGCACCGGCACCCACGCCACTAGCGTCCACCTCTATCTTAAAGGGCCTAGAGAAGTCTGGGGCAGCTAACACAGCGGAACTGCTGAGTAACGATTTCACCGCATCGAAAGCGGCTTGACAGGTGGGGGACCACAGGAATGTCACACCCTTGCGAAGCAATTGGGTGAGGGGTGCGACGACGTCCGAAAAGTTTCGACAGAAATAACGGTAGTAGCCAGCCATTCCCAGGAACCGCTTCAACTCCCGCGGTGTCTGCGGAACGGGGACCGACCCAATGGCTTGGACCTTTACGTCCAGAGGCTTAACCTTACCGTGACCAACTTGTTTCCCCAGATAACTAACCGTACCTTTCCCAAACTCACACTTCTCTAGGTTAAGTACCAGCGAAGCCCTTTGCAGCCGAATAAACACCTGTTCAAGCGAGGCCACATGCTGTTCCCACGAGTCCGAATAAATGACCACGTCATCGAGGTAAGCTTCACAGGTAGGGATGTCACCAAGCACCTTATTCATCAGCCTCTGAAAGGTAGCAGGGGCATTACGAAGACCAAAAGCCATAACAGTATACTGGAGGAATACATCGGGGGTATCAAACGTGGAAATCACAGAGGCACGAGGGGTTAGGGGAACTTGCCAATAGCCTTTCAGTAAATCGAGTTTGGTGACGAAATTTGCGGAGCTGATACGGTCAACACAGTCTTCCATGCGGGGAAGAGGGAAGGCGTCCGGATGAGTCACGGCATTAACCCTTCAGTAGTCCGTGCAAAACCGGAACGTGCCGTCAGGCTTGGGGACCAGCAGGCACGGAGAACTCCAGGGACTGCAGCTGGGGACAGCTAGACCGGTTTTCAACAAATAATCAGTTTCCTGCACTAACAAAGACCTCTTATGCAGATTGACACGGTAAGGGTGTTGCTTAATAGGGACATGATCACCTACATCAATATCATGCTCAATCACAGGAGTCAGCGAAGGGACATCGACGAACAGTGACTGAAACCTGGATACGAGGGACATGATGTCGGCCTGAGCAGAGGGAGGTAAGTAGGAGACACGGCTTGGAAGGGTCTGAAGTGCCTCCGAGTTTGGTAAGCGAGCGCAAGGTAAACAGTTTTTTCCTAGGGACAAGTCATCATCCTCCGGCGAGTACTCACGGATAGATGCCACGCCGACAGGAGTGGGGACGGC
>JAODKC010000002.1:5761196-5784816 GCA_026777985.1 Mormyrops attenuatus
ACCCCACAATAAGAGTCCACTTTGAGTCAAAATGTTGTGCCCTATTGATTTACTGCACAGAGAGAAAATGAACTGCAGACATGATGGTGGAAAATGCGACAGATCAGCAGTCAGACCCCATATTGGGTAGATTTTATTTTTTATTAGCGGAGAAACATAAACAGCAGGCACATTTCAGCCTAAATCCTTCATAATAAAGGGCTTTAGATAGCGAGACAGCCTCAGTGTCAGCCTGATTATGGTCTCTGCCGCCGATATGGAGAATTTCTTCGGATTACCGACTTCGCTAACTTTGATTTCTGTTCATCTGTTAGCGCGTCGCATGCGCTCTGTTTAGAGGGTCACATGACCGCTTTGTCGGTCGCTGTCGAGGGCATGCAGGCTGAAAAGAGACACTGGAGCGCTGGGCTGAGCTGAGGCGCTGATTTCTGGAAGGCGATGAATATCAGAGCCACTGCTGTGTGTTAATGGGAAGAAGGTAATGAGAGGGAGAGTGATGGTCAGCGTGGAGGCGTCGGGGGCTGACGGGTGTATGTCTGTGTGTATTGGGTTTGAAACAATGAACTCTCTCTGGGCGCTTGTCTGCCGAACACAGTGACACTACAGGTAGATATCGCTCGCGGTGTCACTCACATGTGTGACTTTCACCTCAAAACAGAAATATGGGAACATTTTATGGGGAACGTGGCCACATCCTGTCTGGAATTGGCATCTCTTATCGCAGCTGTGCCAAAAGCCCGTCTTTAATTCTGACAGAGTCATTTACAGTCTTGGATACTGAAGGTGATCACTCTTTACTTAAGGCTGCCTGTAGCATAACCTGTGCTTCTGAGCTCCCCAGTACCTGCTATCACCACTTGAGGGTGTGAGGGAGAACCAAGGAAGCTCCTCATCTGTGGCCGCGTTTCTTTACTCCGCCGTTTATGCAGAACAGCTTATTGAGGGGTGGGAACGGCCACATGCATCACACCTAGTGAAAAACTACGTCACTTGGGGAAATACGCAGTTTTCCTGGAATTAGTCGTGGGTGGTGTTACCCCCATTTAACCCACTGAAGGTCTGCTTTAAAGGGGCAGTTCACCCCAAAAAAATGCATTTGAAAAATCAACAGCAGTGTCTCTTAGCACAAATCATGACCCTGTTACTGAATATAATCTACAGACTTTGTACTAAGCAGTGTAACGTAGGAACTATTTTCTTCTACTGAACTCCACACACTGATCGTATCACTGTGCAGAAAATAGGAGTGTCCCAGCGATTTCTTCTCAGTGATATGATTGGTGGGAGGAGCCCTCCTTCATCAAGTGCATTTACACATTTTTTTAAATCTCCCACTCCATGTGTAGGAAAATATACAGGGGTGGGGTCACATGGATGAGGCCACAGGGGCACTAGCCCCAGCTAAATGCCGATTGGCTACTGGATTGCCCCCTCCCCTGTCACTCACATATTCAAAAAGTATGAATTATGTTCCCTCTTATGTCCCACACCTTAAAAATTCTAGAAACCCCCCTGCCCATGTGCCATGTTTCCTTCTGCCTGAATATAAAAGTGTGCTACCTAACTCAGCTACTTCACTTAATGCTCAGCCCTTTATAAAATAACACCCCATGGTCTCTGAAACTGCCTTATATCCAGTGGGGTAAAGTTATAGATATTCAAGTTATATTC
The DNA here is from genome assembly GCA_026777985.1 of Mormyrops attenuatus. NCBI lineage: Eukaryota > Metazoa > Chordata > Actinopteri > Osteoglossiformes > Mormyridae > Mormyrops > Mormyrops attenuatus. The sequence goes on from JAODKC010000002.1 coordinate 5,762,868, forward strand.
ACTGTATAGACAGAGAGCCACACTCTGCTGTATATCTGTTTAAAATGGATTGTTCAGTCTAGAAGTACCATATTAGTGGTACAGTGGGCCTATATTTCCAGTGGAGGTACACACAAAACGCTTGAGAGATTAAATAACAAAATCTTTTTTTTTACTCAAGCTGATCAATAAACTAATGAAATCGCCTCAGATATCCAGCTACACCTTTGAGCAACAATCACTTTACACTCCTCACCCAGAACAATATAACGATATAAAAATGATCCTGCGACTGCGGTTACTCCGGCGCATATTTCCAAAGACTGGAGCATGGTTAGATCTCGGAAAACGATCATTTCTCTTCCTGCCTCACGTGCAATCTTCTGCGCTCCAGATATTCACCAGCTCCTCGCATGGTTCACTTTCCGGATTGCCGAGAAGCCTTTTCATTTCTGAGACTGAGAGCGGCTGCGTCTCTAAAGCAGGTGTGTGAAATTTACGCCTTCTGCAGGAGCATCAAAGGAGCGTTACACACATTAGCCAGGGAGGGTGTTATTTTGGCGCTGGGCGTAGAAGCCAGCAGGCCTGCTGGGGGGACTCATCCCACATTGGCACCTTCAGAAGATTCCGGAGTACTTTGATCGCCCTCGGTGTCGGTGAGACGTAGGATTACCAAGGAGTGACTGACTTTATGGGTGGTGCATTTCAGTCGCTCGGGAGGTGAAGACCTCATCCTTTATGACGGTATAAAAATGACCACGTTCTACAAGGACTGGGCAGAGAGGCAGTGTATCCCAGTGTGGGCTGTTACAGGACAACATGAACACGACGTCAACACAAACACAAAAATGATGAAGTGTCAGCAGACAAAAAGAGTAATGACTGAGAACAAGGAGTGGGACCAAAGCGGGTCCCGGATAACAGGTAAAGAGAGCACCTCTATCGTAAACCCGAAAGCACAAACGTCATCGTGCTGCTCCTCCTGTCACAGCCGCACTCCCGCCTCTTCCCGCTGCCTGACAGTGAGCCGACTGCTGCAGTTATGCAGATAAACTTTGCCTCTTTGGAAAAACTTCGTCATATAGCCATTCATCTCAACAGAAACTGCAGGTGATGGTGAAAATTTCTCCTAGACTGTACTATGACTTCTTAAAAGGTTTCTCCCGGTCAAAAAATTCATCTCCAGGTGTTGCATGTAAACCAGCTTAATTCCTGACATGAGTACGGTGGAGAGGGCAGACACAGAGCACACCCTCAGAGCGTGCGCTTACAGGTGAGGGCTGCCCTACACTGCCCCCACAGGCGAGGGCTGCCCTACACTGCCCCCACAGGCGAGGGCTGCCCTACACTGCCCCCACAGGCGAGGGCTGCTCTACACTGCCTCCGCAGGCACTGGCAGGGCCTTCGTGACTCACTCGCCTTTTGTTTCCAGGGAGCCGTGTTCTGCTGTGAAGGGTGGAACGCGAGCCGGATGGTTTTTGGAGCTGCCCGCGGTGTAGCGGCCCTACCGGTCTGCCAGGTGCCTGAGGGCTGTGGGCAGGTGGCTTCTGCCTCCCTCCCGCCACCAGGGGAGCTCTCCACCGAAGCACAGCACCATATTCAGTACGGGAGGAGAGTGTGACTGAGGTCATGAATCAAAGGCAGCTAATATCACCCTGCCATGGCTCCCTCCCCACCCCGGCTCATAAATGCATTTTTCCCAGCGAGAACTTGAAAAACAAGAAGTTACCATAAACTGCCATAGTTTTTTTATGCAGAGGAGTTTAGGAAATGGATACCCCCATTTACTGATTCGAGCGTAACCTATGATGCGACACATTCCCGTTCAGTCAGGGACGAAGCAGCATTACATCTTTACCAGCATGTATTTAAGCATAAATACCCCTCCTTTAAGACCAAACATTCTCTGCTGGGGATTGTGACACATTTGGATCGTTGTGTTTTTTTTTAACGCGGCGTCTGAAGGTCAGAATCAGTTCTGTCCCTCAAGCTTGACAGAATATAAGTGTCATTTATGAAATAAAATCAATAGGCTTCATCCCCTCTGGCTACACAGAGTACTCCACGACTCAAAGGTTGCCAAAGGGCATTTGCGCAGATATAGCCTGCATTTAATGAAAGTGACAAAGGACTTTTATGTGTGTTTATTTATTCACTTACTTTTTGACATTTAATCTGGTCTATTTTTCTTAAATGCTGAAGATACATACCTGATAGTACAATGAATACAGTCCAGCAGTCACTTTACAAATAAAAACTCATAGAGTGTCAGCAGGTTTGCAGCAGAGCTATAAAATCATGTGTTTTTTTGGGAGGGGGGAATATTGTATGAAGTCATCTTGAAGCTTCCCATTCCTTCAGCGACGGTGCAGTTGAATGTCGTTCTGGTTGGCATGAGGTTGGCCTTCAAAGAGCCACAAAATAAGGCAGTAAGTAGACAGTACCCATCTGCTACTGAAACAGGCCATAATGAGCTGCAGGTTTCACTGAAAACGGATGGACCTCCACCCATCTCTATACACCCACCCATTTATCCATCTCTAACAACATCTGGGCATAGTGATGCAAGATTTAGCCTAACCATAACCATAACCCTAACCCTAACCATAACCATAACCCTAACCCTAACCATAACCATAACTATAACCATAACTATAACCATAACTATAACCATAACCAGGCAGTCATAAAATATACAAGTCAATGAGTCATATTATTGTACAGATGGCACTGAGTCATTTTTGCCGTCTCGTGTTGCTGTGGGGGCTCGCTGCCCATGGCACTCACCCCTGTAAGCAGTGCAGATGAAAGTGAAAGTGTCATGTGACCTCACTAATAGCTTCCCGGAAGGAGCCATTTGCGGCGCCGTGGGGGTGTGGCTGACTGCTCTTCCTGAAATCTCGCCCGACAGAACACTTTACCTCGGCGCTGATGTACCCATATTTATTTTCGGTTTGGAGGCAAAACCTTTCATGGTTCATTTCCATCTTATTCTATGAAAACTATTCAGTGTAAAACATACATCAGAGACACAAAAACAGAAAATCATACAGAGAAGTCAGAGAAAATACATCAGTAGCAAAATGTATTGAATGTAGACAAATCTAAGTTAATAAAAATATCTTTTTGGTTTTTTATCCAAAGGTTAATAGATAGTTCCTGCTAGTGGAAGATGCACTTTCAGTAATATGTAACTATTCTGCATTCATTTTATGGGGAATTATTATAGATAACTATGCCTAATCTCTGTCATCCACCCACCTTGCATACTGCTGATCCGCTGGCCGTCCATAATGCAGATGCAGCGAGCGGGAACGCGGCACAGCGGCACAGGAATGGCGGATGGGTGGATGTAGTCGATTTGATGAAAGATATTTTTGACTCCACACTAATCACACCCTGTTCACATGACACTTGACAGCCAATGAAGGCCTCTCTTCTGTCCCCTTGTCTCTTATGCCCCCACATGAAGCCCCTTAAGGGCTCTTCGAACATCACATGGCCTGTTTGAAAAGAGTTGCATAAGAGCGCTGCTGCACACCTCAACTCGAGCGCACCGAGATCACTTCTGGCCAAATGAGTGGGAATGAATTATCGCTATTTGGCTGTTGAAATCTTTTCCTGCCGTTGTCACTGTGTTTGTGTGAGTGTAGACACCGAGTTTTAGACAGAGTCCAGTATTCTGATAGGGCCGCTGTCACCCTGTAGCAGCCACATGGAGACCCTAACAGCTCTGCGATAATCACCATGTAGTCTCTCCTTCACTCCTGCGTCAAACTGTGGCCCAACTGCGCTGACATCACGCAAACTGAGCAGCATTGAAGGCCATTCGACCGCAGCCCACAGCGGCAAAACCTCCTGGGGTCGATTGGAGACGTCGATTCAGAGAGTTAATTGTTTGCTTTCCGAACTAAGCGCTTCATGAATAGACAAAAGAATCAACAATGCCCTTTGTTTAATATGGGGATACCGACTAGTAGCTGTATCTTGCAGTTAATTAAAGGGTCACCTACAGTAATAGAAACATTGGATGGAGAGGACAAGTGATCTTTTTCTTATAAATGTAGATTTCACATTGATTTCATTTAGCAGACGCTTATGACCAAAGCGACGTACAAGTGAGGCGAAAAACACAACACAAACATTCGCCTAGGCAAGAGTGCGATAGGCTGAGCTTCCAGTGAATCCCCAGCTAGGAGAGTGAGCAGCCAAAGCCACACGACCAAAGCCAGGACCTGATAGGACTACTATACAAATTAGCAGAAAGTGCAACATTAACGGCATTCAGGGCAGCATGGAGCGGGACCAGGTTAACAGAGGTATTCCTGCAACAGATGGGTACAGGCATTTCTTGAAGGTGGAGAGGGAGTCTGATGACCGGATGTGGTTTGGCAGCTCATTCCACCATCAGGGAGCCACAGACGAGGGGCATAAACATGCAGGGAGAGCAGGTTCATTCGCTGTGAAACCTGGCCCTCAGGTAGCCTGCAACAAATAAACAAACAGGCAAGCAGGTGGACCTCGTATACAGTACAGTGCTAGTGTACAGATACGCAGTCAGACGTATACTCTGCAGAGCTCTGTGTACTTACAGATACGCAGTCAGACGTATACTCTGCAGAGCTCTGTGTACTTACAGATACGCAGTCAGACGTATTCTCTGCAGAGCTCTGTACCACAAAGTGTAAGGTTAGGCTTTGGTTTTAGCTGGAAATTCAATTGTCAGCTTAGGTAACGTAATTGAAGGGACATAAATTTAGTTAGTATTGATATTTATATGTTTATTACTGAACTGCAAGGAGCATATTTCTCAGCATGAAGAGATGATCAAAATTCAGGCAGTGAAGGAACATGTGCTCCAGGTACAGTATATGACGACCTTCTATAAGCACAAGATGTTGCTTTGAGAAATTTGTTTTTGTGGCTGTTTATGTACATGGGAAATAAATAACTGCACACATGCGACGCCGAAATGGTGGGAATGCAAATGTGAGCTGAACGCCACCCCAGGCCAACTGAGGCTTTGCCCAGACTTTGCTGTTAAGAGGCCTGACACATTCCTGCATGACACAGCCACAGAATTCACCGGAAGAATAACTGCGATTATTCTGGGAATTCGTCACGTATGCAAAGCATATTCCATGTATTTCCAGGTCTAATCTTAGCCATAAGCTAAGGTAAAAAGTCTAATATAGAATTATCTTAGAATTATAGAATCAGCTTGTGTTTCCGTTAGTTATCGTCTGGGCCTTGCCACTGAGGTGGAAGTGACTTTATACTGTAATGAAGGAAGAGGCACGCTCTCTCTAGCTGTGCGGCACCCCGTGTTATCGCTGTAACTGCTTCTCAGAAAAGGAAAATGACAACATTAGGAATGCAGATAGCAGCGTGTATAAAAAATGAATTTGTTTTCCAGTGAGTTTCCGAAGTGAAAGTATTTCATCATCAGTTTGATGCAGACTGAAGCGAATGTGCACAATATGTCTTCAGAAATGGCAATTTTCCCATCATGCATGTTGAATCTAATATGAGTGTGACGCTTTTAGGAAATGAGAGGGGCTCTCATCACAGAAGGGATGTTCCTCTGTGATGTTACATTTGGACTGTGAGCTCAGGTGTCAGAAAATGTGTAAAACAGACTGGAAAACAGGACCTAGCGTAGATGAAATATCTCCTGAGCAAATCTCACGTCCTGTCGGAGTCTCTGGAATCGACCTGGCTGTCTTTATTTATCCGAGATAAGCAAAATCAGCCTGTGGGAAATTTGGAGATGGACCACAGCTTTGCTGAGGGGCCCCTTTACAGGGCAGAAAATATGAATTGTGGACAAATGCAGCTCACAGCTTGGGGCCAAAGCTCAGCACAAATAGGGTCTGACTTGAGCTACTGTCAAAACAAAAAGCAAATCACACTCATACACACTCATATATATAAAATCACACTCATATATATAAACGCAGGAAGGGAGCCAGGAGCAGGTGGAACAGCCAACATGAATCTTGACAGCCAGTCGATTGGCCCCCCCACGGAGGGCCTGCTTGAGTGATGGTTTTTTTTCGCTGTTCATTATAAACCACAGCCAGGCAGAGGGCTACTAAAACACAGACCTCCTTACTGTTAGAAAAAGAAGGCGGGAGATTACTTCAGATGTCAGGTTTACACCGATAAAGCCACCAATGCAGTGGTGGGAAGTTCTGTAGAGACATGCAGCCCAAGTGTGTTGGCGTCTCCAAACGGTCAGTAGCGTGTGCCTGACGTGTGCGTGCAGGGGCGGCCCGCCACCCGCCTCGGGGCTTCTCCTGACCCATGTTTCCATGGGCTCCAGGCTCACTGGAACACTGGGAAATTAGTTGTGCAATATGGAAGTTAAGGGTAATGTTAATTATGAAGATAAGTAGTGTTTTAATTATGTATATGTCTGCAAATTTCCCTACATAACTACCTGATTGACAATTTCCCTGCTAAATGCAATGAACTGCAGTCACACGGTGCCCTGAATCCTTATTGTAGCGTATGAATGAGCCGTCCTCAAAGCCAGCAGCTGCATTAATTGGTTTCTGCACTATAACTCTCCCAGGGCACGGAATAACTCATGCACTGGAGGTGAATTATCCGGATTACATGTTCTGCTGGCAGAATGGCAGCTCGTGAGGAAGTCTTGCACCCAGATCACACAAAACAAAGGCAGCTGTGATGTCTGCTAACAGAGAAGGGTGCTGCTGTCGTCCTCAGTCACCCCCAACCTCTCGCTTTCTACAAATGACACTATCATTTCAGTTTCAACCTGCCAGGCTGCATCTACTAACATGCCGGTTCCTGTTTGGTTCTGAGCCCGTGTCACTCGTGTTGTGCCGATGACTGGGTTATGAGCCAGTCTGCTACCAATACGCCTTCTCAATGACCACAGTCTTCTTAACAAAATAACTGGTAACAAAATAAATGTGAAATGACCTCTTACCAGCTTTGTTGTCAAAATGAGCTGTTTTGAATTTTTAAGTAGTATTTTTAAGTCCAGCCGTGTTCATTTATACATCGACTGCACCTCAGAGAGCATCTGCCGATCTGGGTTCAACAGTTTATCAGTTGGCGTAGTCCGGGATCGATCACATCACCTTGAGTCACACGGGCCGAGAGCCCAAATGTCCAGAATGTCAGGAGGCCTGATGTCACACTGCCGTGATCTCTTCAGGTGCGGTGTGGGTGCTGATGAGAGCATCATCCAGGAAAGAGATGATCCAGGGAGCAGGTACCAGCTCACAAAGCGGCAGGATTTCTGACAGTGCCATGCACTGGTCAAAATGCAGGCATACGCCGCCTGAAATATAGTCGTTCCTGGGCCACTGTCTGTGTCTTTGTCCAGATAGGAATGTAACTCAATTTCATCTCATCCAGATTAACTCCTGCTGCCTTATTGGATACTTTGAAAGCAAAATTAAAGTATCTTTGATAGTTAAGCTATTTAGCAATAGGTCAGTAACCTCAAAAACATTCCTTGGAAACAAATTGATCAGAATAATCAGCACTAACCACAGCGACCTTGCTAACGTTGTTAATTTGACCAGGCCAGACCGTAATTTACCACACCAACTGGGAACTGAAATACTGAAATGTCACAATCATCCAGAACTTGATACCATTTCAGACCTGACTTACTGTTGCGTGGGAAAAGAGTCCGTGAAGCATACAAAGCTGGAAGGACTACAGCAGCAATCACATGAAGGCATTTTAATGAAAAAAACAATGTAAATTATTCATTCTTAAACTTTAGGCCTCGCGTCCACCGCAGGCAGCTGTATGCTGTGGGGCTGAGCTGCTTTTAGCTTGCAGGACACTCCTCCCACACGCGCTCAGCAGGGCCTGCTAGCTCCCTGTGACTCGCTGCAGAGCAGCATCCCGACAGCTCTGCGTTCAGGGAACACCCACCCACACACACCCATAGAAATACACTCCACATAAGGTTACCTGAATCACCTGAGGCCAGTCAGCTCGCCAGCTCAAATAAGCATCGTTTACAAATACGCGACTTGACCGGACTGGTATCGCTGGCTTTGCGGAGCAGTGTTACTGGGCACGTGTTTAAACCATCCCCTTATAGAATTCCAGGGAAATATTAACATTTCCCTCGTGGTTAGAAAAAGTCATTCTGCATCCAAAATTCTGTGTGCTCTTTCTTGGAACACTTTGAGATGGTGAGTATCTAAAACAAGGCTGACGAGATGAATCGCTTCCCAGCATGTGCCTGCCAGCCATAGTTGCCTTGGAATATTGAGATATTCCCCCATTTGTAGATGTGCAGAGTGAAGCTCTCAGCTGAAGACATTAATGTCTGTCAGGGAAGAACAAGCAAAGGCGACCGACCTGTAATGATGAAAATTTGGTTGTGATTATGACAAGTTGTCTGTGCGTGCATTACGTTGTTTTCCATCATATGAAAAATGAAACAAATGGTCTCTACTGCATTTACCTGGGTAGATTTTTATATGAGGAGAGCAGTAATGTAACTTTCACCATTTCTATCATATTATCATTTGAGGTAGGCTTCTGTTCAATGATGAATATCGTTTGTGCGGTATGCTTTTCACAGAGTGAGTCAGAATGTAACTGTTTAAATAATATAATTCAGTGTTATGTCATTCTGAAAACACAGGTAAGCATTTTTGATGGAATGCCACGTATGTGACGTGTCCTTCATGTGATTTACGTAACCGTAAATCAGACAGCGCTGGTCAACCCGTTGCTCGGTGCAATTTTAAACTTGAGCACTATTTACTCTGCGCAAGATTTACCTCTGTGCTGAATAGTAGTCTCCGTGTAGTTCTGTATTGTGTGTAGCCAGTAGTATTTTGTCCTGTTTTGCACATTGAGCCAGGAGAAACGCAATTTCGTTCTACTATGCGCTCTCGAAATGTCTGGTCCGAATGACAATAAATTTACTTTGACTTTGACAATATAGGCAGCCGCCTAGGGCGCCACCTTCTGAGAGGGTGCCAATCTAGCCAGGCAATTTCACTTCACCCGTGTGTGCCGGGAGGTGCTGGCCACAGAGGTAGGTAGTCCAGGTCCAGAGAGGAAAAATCCAGACCAAGATTTTGTTTCAACCAATCAGATGAGTACTCTGTAACTGTGACTCTTTATATTCGATTTCTTGGTTGAAACAAAATCTCGGTCTGGACTTCGACTCTCTGGACCTGAGCTCCCCCTCTGGCTGGCAGTGAAGCCTGCCTCGGTACCACATGGGCCCCGACCAGCACTGAATCATCATCATGATTCTTTAGCGCAGAGACTCCCAATAGCAGCTGTGCCTGCCAGAGTTATGCGGTCACCCTCCCTCATGCTACAGTCACATGTGGCACAAGGAGCCCAGTTTGACTGCCAAATCTTTATTAACAGGATTCATTAATTCATACAATGTATTTGGCCACAGTCATGTTTTTCCAAAACTATGCTTTTATTCCCCTTTAATGATATGCCTCGAAATAATGGCCCAGAGTAAAAGTAGTTGACAGATTATTAAATATTTCATATTTATGACATAAACCAAACCCACACAGGGTCCAGGACTCAGCTGAGCACAGCTCTGATCAGACACAGGGTGCACCATAGACCATGGTGGGATTTGGAGGTGGAAAACCTTGGCTAAATCTGCACAAAAGACAAGCTCTGAATTCACTATTAAAACCCAGGGCTGTGAAAAGCTGTTTACTGACTGCAGGAACTGGAAAAAAAACTCACACAATCGTATGTTTTTCTGTCCCTGTCTGCGTGTAAGTGGCCCAGGTTTCTGCAATCTGCAGTGGCTCTATGTGCAGGGGTTCGTTAGCGGCCACGATGCCGTGCTGTCGGATACCACACTGTCTCCCTCAGCGTCTCCCAGCCTCCCCAGGTCCGGTTAATCCAGTCTGGGAGTCAGCACGCCAAGGGCCTTTTCTCTCAGCACACGGCTGGTTCCTGAGTGGGCAGCGAGCCCACAGCATGCCGGGCTTCTGTTTTCCATCGCTGGCCTTGCTAGCAGCCGAGGATTCGCTGACGAGGGATAATGAGGAGCTCCCGGCTCCCGGCCGCTCGTCCGCCCAACGCTACCGCCATGCTGCTGGCGGCTTCGCGAGTCCGGGGTGAGACACAGACGATAAAAGGTGAAGTACATAATAACAGCCACCTCTCCCCCTAACTTACCACCCCCCTCTCCCGATTCTCCTCCACCTCACAGGCCGTGTCAGCAACTCCACCGTACGCTGCAAAATACGAAATTAGCCAGAGTCGCTTTTCCCCGGATGTTTCCATGCCGTAACACCTTTTGTTAAAATCCTCAATATGGAGCTCGCTGCATTTTTCCGAAAAGGTTATTACGTTGAGTTACACTCATGTCAGTCCTTTCCAGGCCAGCGCCCAGAGCACGCTAGTAAATGACGCTTGCTGACATTTGCCCTTTGCTGCTTTAAATGCGTTTGCCTTCCTACCCGAGACCATATTCCGCTATTTGAAGGCTGTAGGAAAACATGCTTCTTTACACAACAGTCTTACTTAGAACCCATCAGGATGAAAGGTCATAATATGGAAAACAATACTTCTGAAAGCACTGGCTGTCCATCAATGACGCACATTCCTCAATTAATCAAATATTTAAAAGCTATGAAATATGGGGATCAAAGCAGCAACCAGAAAGGTCTGTGAGCCGCCGTGCAGTGATGTGGTGGTGAGTGTTATGTACACTGATTTGGTGAGCCTAGGGGTGTAGACAGAGGCGGAGTCACAAGGGACACTGGCCCTAACTGAAAGCTGATTCGCCCAGAGTGCCCCCTCCTAATAGCTCCAGAACATATCAAACCCAATGATTAGGTTGGCCCTGCTGCATGCATTATGGACCCTCTTCTGCTCTTGTCTTGGACATCGCTCTAGTCAGACAGAGGGGGCGTGTCTGTATCAGAGGATCGGGGCTAAATGTGGTCAGGTTGGCACTGTCTGAGGTCACAAAGACACAGTCGCATCATCTGGGCATACTCGCAAGGATGATGACAGCTTATGGGCACATTGAGGCCCTTGTGTGACTGCGCAAAGGTGGGGTTCTGAAGGAGATGTTACGTTCAGGGCTGGTGGTGACAGTCTTGCTCATGGGAGTTTTACTTACACAAAAATGTTTTGAGGGCAGAACGAAAAATTATTGGTTCAGAGAGATAACCAATCAGGTTATCAGATGTCAGACCAACCAATCATATGTCTTAGTCCTGCCTCCAGTAGTTGCTTGGACCCACCTCCTCTACAATCTAATTGGTTATCTCCCATGAGCAACTATCTTCAGATATCTGAAATCACAGGTTTAGCTTGGTTATATGTTCGGTACTAAAGGCCATAATTTCATTAACAGTTTTATGTCCCAGGCAGAGAGGGGCATCCCCGCCTTGTGTCCTGTGACGGACTGGCATCCCGTCAGGGGCATCCCCGCCTTGTGCCCTGTGATGGACTGGCATCCCGTCAGGGGCATCCCCGCCTTGTGCCCTGTGATGGACTGACATGCCGTCCGGGGCATCCCCGCCTTGTGCCCTGTGATGGACTGACATCCCGTCCGGGGCATCCCCGCCTTGTGCCCTGTGACGGACTGACATCCCGTCCGGGGCATCCCCGCCTTGTGCCCTGTGATGGACTGACATGCAGTCCGGGGCATCCCCGCCTTGTGCCCTGTGATGGACTGACATGCAGTTCGGGGCATCCCCGCCTTGTGCCCTGTGATGGACTGGCATCCCGTGCAGGGCGTCCCCGCCTTGTGCCCTGTGATGGACTGGCATCCCGTCCGGGGCGTCCCCGCCTTGTGCCCTGTGATGGACTGGCATCCCGTCCGGGACATCCCCGCCTTGTGCCCTGTGATGGACTGGCATCCTGTTAGCTGCAGCAACCAGCTAGTGCAATTTGGTGCAGTTTATGTCCTGCATACAGCTTCATTACTCCCCTTATTATATCATAACTAGCCAGGAATTATGGGCCGAGCATGAGTGTGCTCGTCTAGCCTCCTGCGCCGCCACCACGGGCGCGCTGATCGGCGGCTCTGACGGGAGATTAATAGCCAGCGGGGATCCCGGTGAGCAGGCCGTAATTGCCTTTCCTTTCTCTGCCAGGCAGCCCTTCAGGAGGGGGCAGTAATAAAGGGGGGGCAGCGAGTCTCAGCAGCCCTGGCAGTTAATCAGAAGGGGAGCAGGAGTGCTGAGCGGCCTGCACACCCCCCGAGTCCCAGGCCACGCCCCCCTCCGCCCACCACATTCGCTGCCTGCCACTGACAGCGTGGCACCATGAGCATGCCGGGTAATGCAGACCCTTTACCCCACCATGATGTCCCCTGAGCCTTGCTGCCCCCCCAGTTTATGGGCCACTTCCTTCCCAGTCACTCCCTCCCATACAGGGGAGAGTTTGCCTCCCCACTGTGACTTCCCCGTCAGACTGCCCATCCTGAGCAATGCGACCAGACACTTTATTTTATCAATAAACAAATCCTTCATTTATTGTTCTTTTTAAACGGTAATTAGTCCATTCTTTGTTTTTATATTTGCAGTTGTTACGAAATCAAGCTTTATGTTGGTCTTGCTCGCACACTGTGGCCCCTTCAGACAAAGCCGGTTGCGATTTCGGAGCATCTCCCCTTGGCTCCAGAGAGCCCATCCTGCTGCCAGAAAGGCCGTGACCACCACAGCGTCCAGTAAACATCACGGGGACAACCTGCCTGCCCCAATCCTGCCTGCCCCAGGTCCAAACTAACAGTCTATCCCCCAAAAACAGCCGTCAACACCCACCATTTCCTACTGACAAACTGCTTTCCACCCAGCCCTTCATTTCCACTGGGAAATCTCCCGTATCTCCCATTCTGACGACAACCTGTTTTATTAAATTGAATCTGATTCATTGAGTTACCTGCCCCCCCACAATGGTAGCTGTCCGATTCCCTAATGTGCTCCCAAGAGCTACAAATAGGTTTTTTAGCGTTTAGTATGAAAGGTACACTGTGAAATGTCACGTAACCCCCAGAAAAATCGCTTAATTTTGGTGTCTCTGTAAGGCACTAACAGTGGTCAGTAAGAATACCTCACAAGCACCCCTAGTGCCTTTTGAAGGCCCTTTCTTCTGGATCGCCTCAGAAGGAGTACTGTTCGCTTCACCTGGGACTTGTATCGCCGTGTAACTCCAGCCCAGATATTGCCACCATTAGCCATCAATGAGAAGATTACTGTTTACTGCTTTATGGAGTTTAAAAGCAACGTTTCAGAATCATGGGGACCTTGTAGCTCCTTAGCAATGGTGTTACAGGAAGACACCTCCAGGGGGCACTGCCTGTATTGACTGCAGCGCCTCAAATACTGGGGAGGGACAAAGGTACTGCGGAAGCTATATGGCTCGGGATCCAGCAACATTAATGCCAGTAGGCCGATGCTGTAAGAGCCGCCTCAATGTCAGAAGTCCCATATTCAAGTTTGACTTTCCCTCATTCCCTCACTGGCTTTTATCAATAAACAAATCATTAATTGATTGTTCTTTATAAATGGTAAATAGTCTGCTCTTTGATTTTATATTTGCAGCTTTTACGAAATAAAGCTTTATGTTCAGGTCCAGATAGTAAAAGTCCAGACCAACCAGTAGAGTGTAAAGAGTCACAGTCACAGAGTACTCTAGTGGTTGGTTGAAATAAGGCTGGATTTTTACTTTCTTGACCTGAACTGCCCTCCTCTGTCTTGTGTTTCTGAGCCTGCTGAACAGGCTTCTGCTTGAAATCTGTCCATATATGAGAGAGAGCCAAAGCCGGCCCGAAGCGGACTTTCCCTGGCTTTCCTGTTCCTCAGCCATGGGGTGTTTCAAGGAGGCCACTAGTTCCATCCTACAGAACGCCACCACCTGCCAGCAAGCCCACAAGATGCCTTCAAACATGAAAGATAAGAAAACATGTGACAGAATGAAGGAAACACAAAGAAAATAACAGCAGCTGATGTGACAGTCATCTTATCAGGCCTGAACTTGAGTCTCCACCCCCTGCTGATTGACAGCCTGAGATATTCATCTGGTGAGAAGGCAAGGAGTAAACAGCCACTGTTTTCTCCACAGGGAAACAAGAAGCTCCCTCTCACCCAAGACGATGGCATGCTGGGTGGTACTGTTCATTTGCTTCCAGGCTACAACTGATAATTGCTAAGAATAAGCAGGGAGGCGGCTTGGAATTAAGCCAGATCGGGCCGATACACGGGGGCTCTTTTCTTCCTGCTGAAAAACGACACACCTGCAAGCCTGAAGCATTTTTCAGCTGTACAGGAGAAACCAGGGACTGCAGAAGACTGGAAATCGTTTGTGGATTTCTGTGGATGAATGGGGGAGTGAAGCAAAGAAAAGGGAACTGGGCTGTGGACCTGGAAGTCATGTGACCTCCCATCCTCTAGGGGGCTCACTAATTACCTTGCTGTGTTCTGGGCAGGGAGAGAGCTCTGGCTGTTTTTTTTTCAAAAATTGGGATTTGGTGGGACTGGCCATTTCATTGGAGTGTCTATTAGTTTCTAAACTACGCACACCATAATTATTTTCAAATCAATTATTATTTTTTGATTTCATTCTGAAAAGTTCAAACATGCCACAGTGATGCTGTGTTGCTTCATATTAAAAACAGTCACGTGCCCTAAAAATACAGCAGCTATTCTCCCCAGAGGCAGATTCCCCAGAGGCTCTTCAGGGAGATGATTTGCTCACGATGAGTCTGCAGGATGGGTGGGGCACAAGCTACTGACCAATCACACGAAGTCCCCAGAGGCTCTTCAGGGAGATGATTCGCCCACGATGAGTCTGCAGGATGGGTGGGGCACAAGCTACTGACCAATCAGACGAAGTCCCCAGAGGCACCTGAAACCTCCCACGGCTCCCATAAATTGGCTTCCTTTGTATCTATTAGCATAATCTGTTCCTCACTTTGTAACCTGGTATCTGAACTCCAAAACTACATTTTTAAAAATCATTTTATCAAAACTTCTGTTTTTAAATTGATTTAGACTGGAGATCAATCTTTTCCATTCAGCCTGGTCTGGTGTCCTGACTTCCATCCCCCTGATTTAACCCGTGTCTTATGTTTGACTTTTTAGAGGAAGATTTAAAGCGACCTAATGCCTGCCGAACTTTATGGTGGGAGATCAATGTCCTGGTATGTCGACGCTTGGAGTTACACTTCATGTAGTGTATACATACTGTCGCTTCTAACTTTATAATAAGGTATAGTGTATACTCCGTACATCTTTAGTGTACATGCTATCACCTATAACTTTATTATAAGGTATATACTCAATACAACTTGAGTGCACTTATTATCGCCTATAACTCCTGTTGTGAACATTAATGTCTGAGGAGTCGCCCTGGTTTCCTCCTGTGTTTTATTCCCCACCGCCTGAATGGTGAGGATCTTCCCCGAAAGCCGTCTCTCGTCAGACCCACCTCAGCTGTTTCTCTCCTGCTCCTGTTTTTTGTTGGGTCTCTGTTCCCTGATTCCTTTCTCCATGGGCACACGGACCTCCTCCCATCTTTGCACAACCCGAGGCACAGACCAGTGCTCATCCAACCAGACTGATGTGAAAATAGCCCGGGAGTGTCAGTGACTGGGACCCTGCCTCCCCCAAATAGACCCGCAACCGCGCATCCTGCTGTTTCTTGAAGTGCTCATTCGTGGAATAACATATGAACGGCCCCATAAACGTGTTGATCCCACAGCCCAGAGCCTGCACCATATCAGAAACACCGCAGGATGCCCTCAGGTCATACACTTGGATTAGCATCCAAACCCGGGAAAAAAATATTAATCTGTACTAATATAGAGGTGGATCCACAGGTCAGTGGCTATTCATTTTGTCCTCTAAGAGCTAAATAGTGGAAACGTTATATAAAGAACAATTATACCACTGAAGTGCATACAGATCCTACACCTTTAATAAACCTGGCAGGTGTAATTGTCTCATGCGGAATATAATGTATGTTGTGTTAAATTTTACAGTCCGGACCACGGCCTCTTCTCCAGCACATTCAAAGTGACGATGTGTCCTGACAGCTTGCCTGCACAGCACCGTGTTGGGCAGGCCGTCATTATGCTTGTTATTTCACGTTTGCTTTATGAAATGTGTGTTTCTCCATGATGACAGCCAGCACACAGGCTCTGAGTCATTATCTATGTCTCTCTAAACAAGCGGAGCTGAATGGAATTACTCCGCAAACAAGTTAATCGCATGTTTCCAGATGCCTCGTGCTCGAAAAGAGCCGCTTAATTCACAATGGTGTGGGAACACGTTCCCCTCCCTATGATTTACTGGGGGGGGGTATTCACCCACTCCGCCCCGGGCTATGGGCCCAGATCCAGCAGAGGGTCTCGTGAGCCTGTCCTGGGAAGCACAGGGTGTAAGGCAGGGTAAGGCCAGGAGGGGATGCCAGTTCATCACAGGGCACATGCACACATTCAGTGCCATTTAGGGTCACCTAACTGCCTGTTTTTGGGCTGTGGGAGGGAGACCAGAGAAGCTGAGGAGAAACCAGTGCCAACACCAGCATAGAATACCAAACAGCTGGAAAGAGACATGGGTCTGGATGGTTCGCAGGTAATTAAAACACCACAGGTCCGTCTCAGAAACATTAAGTGCTGTGCAGGGACCATCTGCATTCTCAGCCAAAGCCGAAAGGCTTTTCAGTCACGCTGCAAAGCCTGGATGGCGACTTCCTCTGTTTAGCCCTGCAAAAAGCAGCTGGAACGGGCTGCTGTTTTGATAGGGAAACATACAGCGGGAAATGAGATGAATGTTGTCATTGTCTGCTCTAGGTGGTCTTTTTCGCTAGTGGATGTTTGTTCACTCGTTACAAATCTTCAAAAAGGCGCACTTCACAGTTACGGGAAAGCTATTCGGGGTGTAATTACCTTTCATGAATGGCACCACAGTCACAGGCTCAGAAATCTAAAGAATAAAAGATTGATGCTGAGCTTTCGATCGTCCCACCCACTGGAAAAATGGAATAAAGCTCCTGTTCACCTTTCATCTGAGCTCTATTTTTATAAGAGGAATTTTTAAGAATCTTAAAAAAAATTGTTCTTTACAGCTTCAAATCTCATGGTAGAAGTCGTAGCTAAAACAAAATGGTGACCCTCGGGCTAATCGTATTTTATAACTGAATAGAAAAACATTCCTTGGACTAATCTGGTCCGACACACAAATCCATCTTTGAATTTTATGGAAATGGGAAAGAGTTTTTTTACAGAAGAGAATTTTTAACGACTTACAATTTTCAAATACCCACAACTGCTAAAAATATAGATCATATTTGTATATCAAAGTAATTGCAAGTATAATCTGAATGTGTTTAAAGACAGTATTCATTTTGTTTGGTACCTTAAGAAAGGCCTTAACTAACGATATTGGAAATGAGATAAAAAATAAAGAATTATCAGATGAAAAGGCCGCTGAGACACCAGTGAAATTGGGCAGTGAAGCTTGTCTAGGGCTCGACTGAGGTACAGCCAGCACATCAACCCCACATCAACCGCACATCAACCGCACATCAACCCCACATCAACCGCACATCAACCCCACATCAACCCCACATCAACCGCACATCAACCCCACATCAACTGCACATCAACCCCACATCAACCACACCTGGAAGCATTTAGGAGCAACAGAAACACAGCCATAACAAGCAGACCAAGTACAGTGACAGAGCGAGGTCGCTGGGGTCGGCGAATGCTGAGGTACATAGTGCATAAATGTCGCCAACACTCTGTTGACTCGATAACTGCAGAGTTCCAAACTTCCGCGGGTATTAATCCCAGCACAAAACCCGTGTGCTGGGTGCTTCATGGAGTGGGTTTCCATGGCTGAGCAGCTGCATGCAAGCCTCACACCACCAAGCGTCAGATGGAGTGGTGTAAACTGTAAAGCACACCGCCACTGGACTCTGGAGCAGTGCAAACATTCTGTGGAGTGACGAATCACGCTTCTCTGCCTGGCAGTCTTTGTTTTGTGCACTGGGGCACAGTCATGCTTTTACAGAAAAGGGCCCAAACTGTCCAAAATGTTGGAAGCATAGAATTGTCCAAAATGTCCTGGTATGCTGAAGCATTAAGAGTTCCCTTCACTGGAACTAAGGGGCCCAACCCAGCCCATGAAAAACAACCCCGTATTATGATCCCTCATCCACCAAACTTTACATTTAACACGTTGCAGTCAGGCAGGTAACGTTCTACAGGCACCTGCTAAACCCAGACGCATGCAAAAAAGTTGGGGAACTTGACTGGCCCACACAAAGCCCTGACCTCAACCCCATCAAACGCCTTTGGGATGAACTAGAACGGAGATTGTGAGCCAGGCCGTCACATCCAACATCAGTGCCTGACCTCACAAAAGCTCTTCTGGATGAATGGGCAAAAATTCCCACAGACACACTCCAAATTCCTGTGGAAAGCCTTTCCAGAAGACTGGCAGCTGTTCATATTGATGCCTATGGATTTAGAATGGGATTTCAAAAACGTTCCTGTTGGTGCATTGGCCAGGTGCCCCAGTACCTTTGTCCACATAGTGATCTGTGAATCTAATGCAGCAGAAATTAAACATTTCCGACGTGGAAACCGGCACAAACGAGGCACAAGTGATTGAGAGCAGTTTTGTTAAAGTGTGAAACATATGAGGGGACCTTCACACAGGTAGCCTTGTCGCCACGAGGCGGCACGGCTCGGCTCAGTACAGCTGCACCTCTTTCATCTGTAATTGCCCCTGATAAAAAAAAAACATCCGTCTGCTATGGGGGGGCCTCCGTATCTGGGGGCAGGACCCGCCAAGTCCTGGGGGACACATCTGGAAAATTGTGCGTTTTAGTTGTTTTCGTCATTGAGAATTGTTGTTATTTTGACAGACCATTCTTAAAATTGATCTGGCTGCTTAAATGCTATTAATACGTCAGTAACACTTTACTTAAAGCAGTCATCATAATGAATTATGGATACTTTCACAATGCATTGTAATGGACAGTATACGTATTAAGGATGTTTTGTACTGCATTATGAAGGTATTTATAGTGCATTATAAATGAGAACTTCATAGAGCATTCATAATGCATATTTTACATGGCTATAATGTGTTATGCCTTTTTATAAATAGTTATAGCCATCTCTGTAATACTTTATGAATGTATCATCATGCATTTTGAAGGTATCTATAATCCATTATACATGAGTGTTTTAAGTAAAGTGTTACCAATACTTCTTTACTTTACAGTTTGCAACTCCTGTAACCTAACAGCAAACTGAAACTCGAGTCCAGATCGTCATGTCATCGCTCAACATGCAAGCACAGAACACTAGATCTTGCATGTACAGTAGACCACGTACCTCACATGCGGAACCATAATCCAATGATATATTTTTTTTCAAATATCTGTGTTAAAATAGCAGAAGCTAGTTGAAGCTCAGCATATCCTGAAAGTAGTTCTCAGCTAAATCGTCAGGCTGCTATTATCCTCCAGTGTAGAGATGGTGGCACAGAAAATATCAGCCATTATAGATGGTGCAGCTCCCGTATCAGCTGACAGATCTTTGCACCACCAAGCTGAGGAGTAAAATCCTGAAGACTGGCATCAGAGAGAGAACCAGCGGTGGAGGCATGGAGAGTGCAGAAGGCAGACAGGCAGGAGAAGGCAGGGAGGGCTTGGCGGGGCCTGCAGAGAGAGGAGGGGGGTCGCTGCAGCCCGATTGACCAGCAACAGCCAGCAGTGGGCAAGCGTGGAAAGAATCAGGACTGGACCTAGAAGGTCTTGGAGTGTAGCTGAGAAGGGGCATGTCCACCTGCAGACAGAGCTGGATTTGAACTGTCCTGTTTGAGATACACAAATCACATGTGTATCTCTAATAAACACAAGAGACGCTGTCATGAAGGGCTCCATTACAGCCCTACCAAGACCGCCACGTCCACTTTCCTTACAGAACTGGTTCATTTCACTCTCCTCTGATACTCTGTCTTGCGCTAAACATCCCGAGTTTAATGGAAGCATTCTGAAGGGGCTATAGTTTCGGGGAAGTTCCATTTGAAACAGTGGTGGCTTCCCAAAGAGTGCTGATCTGTTTGGTGTACTGGGAATGAGGGAAGAGTGCAAATGACAAGCTTCTAGACCGTCAAAGTGTAGAGAAAGTCTTCACCATGGCTGTCATACCTGTCCCGATGGATTTCTGACTGAGCCTGAAAGTCCACTATAATCAATATCCTTTGCAGAGACTCCCTATGTTGAATGAGCTGCAAAAAAGTGTTTGAAAAAGAAAATATACCAGACAATTCGGTAATGTGAACATCCTTTATAAAGTCATTGTTCAATTATTGGTAAAATCAGACATGAATGAATTTTACCGTCGGTGTGCGCTTTATGTCTTTTTCACATATTAGGTCATACTTTACATTGCAACAAAATTGATTATTTCTGATTTTTATAAATGTCACAATGGAAATAGAATAGAAAGCTGTAAGTAATTAGCTTTTGATGTCCAGAAAATGATGGGGAGAGTCATTAAAATCAGACATCTGGTCATTATCGTAGAGACTTGTGGGATTTTGGCTGTGTTAAGACTGTCTTCATGAACATGAATTATATATATCTGCTTATGTCTATTTCCATTCAACGTCTCAGATTCAGCGGGCAGACATTACAGGGCGTTTACGGTTGAGTCGTCTCTGCTAAACATCGCAAGGCTCATGATGATGCTCTAACAGTCTAATGGTTTAAAAATTCGATACATCCATTAACATCCATTAAAACCCATCTGAGAAGATCACGGATGCTTTTAGGTTATCAGAACCACCCTCTCTTATAAACGTAACATTGCTTAAAAATGCACTGAGAATCTCGTGCCAGTGTGTAAAACGTCCCCAAGTCCTATCTGGTCGTATTAACAGTGTGGGTTGGCCGTTAGGGGGTGAGCGTGTCAGCGGTGCAGTCTGACTGCTGGTATAAGACGTGAAAACAATTTAAATGCCTCAGTCAAATAATCACCAGAGTTTGACCTGCTTTTTGCTTCCCTTTCTGCAATATATATTTAGAGCAGATTTTGCGTGTTCTTCTGTCCCTTAGGTTTTAAACTAGTCCGTACTGCAGTTTCTCACTTCTGGTGCCTAGAAGTGGGTTGTGACGAAACAGCAGCTGTGTGTGAGTATCTGTAGAAGTGCAGTACACTTGCTGACTTGCAGACGGATGTTTCAGCGTTTACTGTGAGCGCTCACAGCATGCTCACGCGGTACAATGCCAGGCGGTGCCCTAATGAGTCTGTTTATTTCTCAGCAGTGCAGCATGGAGCAAACATGAGTTGCATGTTTACAGGCTTGGATGTAATTTGTCAGAATGTATTACAGCGAAGGTGGACCGCGAATCGGAAGGAAAGCCACACTTTCTTTTTTTTTACTCCTTTTCTTCCTACATGTTTAAAATAATTACAGCTCTTTCGTTTGTAGTCGAATAAAATTTTATTGTCAATTCAAAATATGCAGGGATACAATGAAGCAAAATTGCATTTGTCTGAGACTTTACACATCAGGGAACATAATACAGACAAAACGATTATGCTGAACAAATAAAGCGTCTTTCTACCACGGCTGCGTTGTGGGTTTGACTGTAAAGAGCTTATAGTGGATGAACAGTTTGGTGCTGAGATGGACTCATGTCCCGCCTGGGGTGACTTCTGCTCCAGCATAACCACCACCAAGTACTGGATCAGCAGTTATGAACAACAGATGGATGAATGGACATAAATAAATGACTTGCTTTGACATGACAAGGAAAAGAAAAGTGATGCTCCATGAAAGCCAGCAGGCCTAATGATGGCAGAGTACATCATCCCGTAAGCGGCAGCCTTTCCATGCCCTGTGGGGGGCGCTGTCAGACACCCCGCCTCCTGAGCGTGGGACAGGCGGGATCCACTGCAGCTCAGACGCCCCGCCTCCTGAGCGTGGGA
>JAODKC010000002.1:5784916-5806614 GCA_026777985.1 Mormyrops attenuatus
CAGGCGGGATCCACTGCAGCTCAGACGCCGCGCCTCCTGAGCGTGGGACAGGCGGGATCCACTGCAGCTCAGACGCCGCGCCTCCTGAGCGTGGGACAGGCGGGATCCACTGCAGCTCAGACGCCCCGCCTCCTGAGCATGGGACAGGCGGGATCCACTGAAGCTCAGATGCCCCGCCTTTGCGTGGCAGCCAGCCAGAGCCATCTGCAGCCACATCTGCACCCGGCGGCGTTATCGCAAACCGGAGAGAGTCTACTGCCTATTACGGCATCCAGGTGTCCCCCCCCAACCCCCCACTCGCATCCCTGTAGACAGCAGCTAAGGTGGACTCTAAAGGGGCACCATCGGGGCAAATATAGGGGGGTTGGGCACAGATCAGAGGGGCTCTTAGGTACAGAATGGCCACCAGGAAATTTGGGCTGGTCCTTCTTCCCCAACCCGGTATCATATAGCCTATATTTATTACAGCTATATCACAATTGGAAAAATATACCAGTTAGTAAAAAAATATATCATGGGAACTGCCACCCAGCCAGTGGCAAATTCCCGCGCTGCTTTTCGTTGCCACTGTGCCCCTGACCAGTACCAATGCTATCTGAGTGCCAGAAAATGATGTACATCGCAGTTAGAGGGAAGACGGCTATGATTGGCGGCCCCCGGCCCTGGGATGGCCCCCTTAACACTATTCGATCTACTGACAGGGCCGACCACACGTGGTTGTAGCCCACGGCTGCTGACCAAAATCTGTCTACAGCATGGAACGCATCAGCCCCGCAGCTGTACAATGTCACTGAGGAAAAGAAAACATCTCCCCGAAGTAACAATAAGCAAACAGATATGAATTTAATTAGTCCAGCCTGTAATTCTCTAACTACCTACTAATCATTCCCTTCAAATGCAAAATTGAATGTTTGTTTTGCCAGAAAGGATCTGTCAGCACACCATTAGATGTTGTGTGGAGAGTAGGAGGATAGCTGGGTAATTGTTGATTAATTTTAATTACGCTGGGTCCGCTTGAGAGCTTGCAGCCAATGTGCTCACACCGGGTACCTCAGAGACTGCCTTTGTAAAGAAGAGGGTTTTTCACCCCACAGGGAAAGTGGCTTTTGAAAGAATTGTGGGTCTGTGTTCTAAAATTAATGAACAAGTGAGTCATCAGAGGAGTACTGTACTCGACTGGGCCACACCCTATTCTGTTGTGGCCAATCTGGAGAGAGCAGGCGTTATTATCGCTGCTGATAGGAGATCTCAGCTAATTTGCATCTGTCAAGGTGACGTTTGCTATTGGCCCAACAGCACAGCACAAATCTGACTCCCCGCTGATACATTGTGTGTCGATTCGGATGGAGAAGCTCTTAGAAAAGCAAGCCGATGAGAAGCTGGCCGAGTGGATGGATGGAATATGGCAATGGTGGAGCAAGACTGAGGAAAACTTTATCTTCATCTTTCAAAGCTGATTTGACTGATTCTTTCCGATGCCTTCATGGAAGAGAATTAGTGAACCATCCATATCATGACTAATCGGGTTTTAAATCACAATCACTGCCCGTGCTTCTTTTGTTTAACTCTCTAGGGCACCACGGATAGACAGAAGAGTGAGGTTTTGTTCTGCGAGCACAAATACGGAAACATCGCATTAACGTTTTTGAGAGAAACCAGGGTCAGTCAGGCTCTGGGAGAATTAGGGGAAGAGGGCCATGTTCAGGAGCCCCAACAGGGAAATCACACTAGTGACCGTGGGATTTGCAGTGTGACCTTCAGATCACAAGCATAACATCCAAATCTCTGAGCCACACGCCAGCCGACTCGTGTTTGCTAATTCTGGACAACAAACTGTGTATGTGTGTTTTGCTGGCTGAGCACCTGAAGGCGGCTCAGCTGACAGCTGGCATATGGTGTCTGGGCCTCTTAAGTGCTCCCAGCATAAGATCATTAAACACTTCGGCGTTTCTACACGCTTCTTCGGTTGGGCCGTGGATCCTTTCCGTTTGCTCCTGTGTTGTGGAAATCAGGGGTTGATTTAGTGAGAAATGAAAGATCAACATGTTACCTCCCTAACAAATGACGTGTTTCCATGAGTGGTTAGCAAGAAACAGGTATGTCTTACAGTGTGCAGTGCTACCAATATGAGTTAATTAATAACTGTTACTGTATGACCTGTAGGAGGAGTCACTCACTCAATTCACTTGCATCTTCTATCCTGATGTCCATCTGTGCTCTTCTCCTAAAAGAGAACTTAACACCTCAAGGATCTTTTGCATAATCATTGCATAGTATTTAATAAAATATTGTTCTTGTAGGCCTACTTTGAACCTAGGCTTCAATGTAGCAACTTTATTTACTTATTTAGGAGAAGCTATTGTCCAGGGCAATAAAAATGAGAGAAATAGTACCTGAAAATGGTTCCATCGAGAGTTCAATGGTGCTAACCATTACACCCAGTAACCAGGCCACAGAGTCGGCAAAAGCAGAGGACCCCGCTGCCCAATCGACCCAGGGACCTTCAAGTCTTCAGTCTCACTCTCCCCCAACTGGGCTATTCCAGCACAAGTGGACACCCCTTTCCCAGTAGCCACAGACCGGTGATCGCTGTCTAATTACTTAGCTTGATTAACTGGATCCTTGGACCTCAACAGCACGCAGCGGATAGCAGATAAATTAAAACTCTGATCTTTGAATGTGGAGATATATTAACTATCTAAATTTAAACTGTGAGGGTATTTTTTGTGAGGAACACTTAGGATGACTGCAGTCATCCACCGCCTTGCACACTTGAAGGGATGATAATTAGGAGCTAAATTAATATTCTAACGATAAGCATCACTGTTTTCGCTTAGACTGAAGTAAACGTAGCGACCGGTATAGCTATGTAGCTACGATTCCTCTTCACACGAGTAACGTCTACCAATTAGATATTATTAAGCCATTTAATACTGATAAGAAACAATTCATACCCTGTATGTCTTTGTTTGACACCGTGTTTGTAACGTCAGTGTCCTAGTCTGAGCAACACCATATTTATATTATTTTGCCTCTTTAAATCTTTATTCGGTCCTTTTAAATAATTTTGGTACTTAAGGAAAGACCATGAGAGGTTAGACATGGCTATAATCAAAATATGTATTACGCAAATAATCAGTGAATGCTGCAATCAGTGTTAAGTTATTTCTTTGTTTTAAAGGAGAACATGCAAAAGTAGCTGGGGTGATATTTCTGTCTCTGTTTATCTGAATGAAAACTGCTGGGAGTTTCGCCACTGGCAAGAATTGCTGGCACTGCAAGACCTGAGTGAGAGTGCCCTCCTCCTCCCTCTGGGAGCTGGCTCTCCGACAAGAATGAGTATGTGGGGCTCATTGTAGGAAGTGTGCAGTAAACAGCGCGGGTAAACACATCAATAATACATTAAAGTGGATGTAGATTGAGGGAGAGAGAGGGTGCCTACGGATTTCTGTTAGAGAATTTCACAGCAGAAGTGTGAACAGGACCCAGTCATTCAGTTATACCATCACTGGCGGGCGGTACCAGTCCCCCCCCCCGGCACTGACCATCCATGGTGGCAGGACCGTTTTCGTCTGAGATTGAATTTAGTTACCAAAGAAAATGTCTGACCTTTTCTCATTTTGAAAGTATACACCAGGTTAGATTAATTATTCATAAATAGTTCCATGTTTATATATGAAAGGGTGTGCTGGCTAGTGTTTAAGTGCACATCTTGGTATGTGCAGTCGGGTAAACGGGAAGCAGCTGCAATCCAGCCGCATCTTGTTACTCCCAGCTGACACTTACTTCCTTAACGCCAGACTGGAACAACCAAGCTTTGCCAACTTCTAATAGAAAATGATATAATTACATGGTCTTCATATCTGGAGAGACTCTTTAACTCTTTAAATATTGAATTCTCATTTGACAGAAAGTTATAGATGATGTTCTTATGATAAGTTATTATGCAAACATACCGAAATTCGTGCGTTCTTTATGAAGATATTAAAAGGCGAGAAAAACTGTTAAAATTTAATTAGCATGCATCAGATAAACATTTAACTCTAGTTCCAGTAATTTAAAAACCGTCCCCATGCAAACAGATTTCCCCTTAAATGTCCGTGAGCCTGGTACCACCATGTTGTGTATGGAAATCCGCCACGCTTGTTTGAGATGATAGTATTTCTGAATCCAGCCTTACCTGCAGCATTAGATAATGTAATAAAAAGCTTGACATGAAATATGCCCAGACTATTTCTCCCTTTTGAGAATTCATTAAGTCGTTAAGTACGCCATTGTCGGGCCTGCGGTGGTTCTGAAACAGCCCCATGTGTTTGTTTCTTGCCACATTTACACTTTTTCATTCAGTGCATTCTCTGGCCATAAACTCTCCCATCTGTAAAAACCGCCTCGGACCTCTGCTGCTGGCCATCTGCAGTCACCTACCCGCTTTCACCTGGAATATCTGCTCTGGTCACCCTCCACTCTCCTTAACAATAAAAGGATGGTTTTTGAGAAACATGGACCCTACCCAGTGACCTGAGACAAAGACTGCACTCTTTCGCTATTGTGTCTCTTTGGAGAATCCTTGGGTACCACTGGTTTGACTTAGTTTCGAACAAGCGGTTGCTAGAGGAGTCCCCAATGAGGCACGTAACCTGCATTGTGAGGGAGTGTCAGTTACGGCACTACGGCCATGTGGCACGATGCCCTGAGGGCGATCCGGCTCACAGGATCGTCATTGCTGGGAAACTGAGCGGCTGGGCCAGGCCAAGGGGACGCCCTCGTAACATCTGGCTGTGACAGATAGACGGTCATTTCCAGAGGGTGGGACTGGACCCCGTATCGGCCTGGGTGGGTCACCGTCCGGGATCCCAAAGTGTTTTGTCGTGTCGTGGGCACTGCAACGCGCTGTGCCAGTGCATGCTCCTCAACCTGACCTGACCCTGACCTGACCTGGGCACAGGCTACGTGGCATCCTTGCCCTATTGGTCTTGGCTGGACCTGCTTCCTGATTGACAGATGATTCCACTCCCCCCGCCCCCCAGCTTGGTCTCCTGCTCTGCTCCTCTGTGAGGTCCTGTGTGCTGGAAGCCTCATCTCACTTTGCTAGGTAGTAAAGCCTGTCAGCTTTGCTTGTACATCGCTTTCAGCGGCCTTGTTTCCCTGGTTTCTGCACTGCAGTCAAGCCATTCAGTTTTTAAAATAATTATTTACCCACCCCCAGTGGCCCCAAGCTCAGGGTGGTGCTGTTATTCTCATCTTGTGACGCCTACATATGAGTGATATAATTATGGATAGGCATTGAGCGGCAACCTAACATGCCTGCGCAGTATCTTACACCCATGTCCAGTGGGGCTGGAGCTGCTCTCCTGCAGAGTTCTCTGTCTCTGCTTCGCAGCTTTTGAAAATGGCCCTCAGTCCGAGTGCTAAGAGGGTTAAAATCCATTTCTTCCCCATCCAGGAGGAGAAGCCGTGCTGATATTTTAGTATAAACACCTGAATGGAAAAAAAACACACAGACACATTGGTATATACAAAGAAAAACATGCCGATTATCAAAGGAAGATGAAAACTAATTGTCACATGTCTCACAATAGCCACCATTTTACTTTATAACAGCTGCACAAGAAGAGATGCTGGGAATTAGCAGAAAATAACCCTGAATGTCTCCAAGCTCCTCTGTGGCAATTCCAAGAGATGCAGGAGGCTTCTGGCTCCAGGTTGGTCTTTATAAGTTCTATTGAGTTAAGCTATTTTGAGTTGTTCTTCACATTCTTACATTCTTCAGAAGAAGAAGAATGAAGGATTGACCAGCCATTACCCGGAAAGAATGGCATGACTATGATAGCCATGCTGGATTTGGTAAAGATCACCAGAGAACGCTCTGGTAAGAGCACCAGAGGGCACACGGGTAAGATCACCAGAGAGCACACTGGTAAAGATCAGCAGAGAACGCCATTTCAGTAACATACGCCTCCTGTGTGAAGCTCTCTGGGGTCCAAAGACTTACATTCAGTTACATGAGTGAACTGACCTGATTTTACGGGAGACCATGCATGGCGACAGCCATAGGGTCATTAGTTCAGTACATATTTGGGAATTCAGTGCTAAAACAGGGTCCTGTACACTTTCCTCTGGCTCTAGGTCTCTCATGAACAAAGAGCTCTGAAGACTGTCACACTCCCAAAGAGGCCGCTGGGTCAGGGAACTCCAGGAGGGATACATGTCTGAGGAAATATTACCATCTCCACACATCCCAGATAGCAGCATGTCTTCTTTTAAAGTTTTCAGATTTTAGTCGGTTCAGGGAAGCAGTGCTTAAACAGTCAACTGCTTGCAGTGGGGGTGCCCAGTGCCTTTGTTAACATCACATGCCATGCATGCTTTTGTTCAGTGGGTTCGGGGGTTTGGCTGACAGCCCTGAAGTATTACTGACTATTGATTTTTAATTCTGCTCAATATTCAGAGTTTTAAAGATAATGTCCTTCACAACACGTAAGCCCACTTCCTAATGTGTGAGTTGGCAGATAATTTATGCAAATCTTGATCTGATGCGATTTTATTGTTACCTTTTGTTTTTGAGTGGAGTAGAGTACCTGTGCCAAGCAGTCACCTGATGTGGCTGGGACAGAGGGGGACAGAGAGAGACAGAGGGGGACCCTGCCAGTATGAGCTGCCAACCACCCCAGAAACCTCATCAAAGGTAAATGTAAAGGACTAAGGTATCAAGATGGAGTCCCCTAAAGTGAGGCAGGTTAAGCAATGTTTTAGTTCTGAGTTTGGTAAAACTAAAAGAAGTGTGTGGACAGCTAGTGCTGCAGTTCCGGCATTCTGTCCTGCAGTCCTGGCTGTTTGTTCTGCAGTCATGGTTGTTTGTCCTCTAGTACTGACATTTTGTCCTGCAGTTCCGGCATTCTGTCCTGTAGTCCAGGATGTTTGTCCTCTCGTCCTGGCATTCTGTCCTGCCTGTCTGTCCTGCAGTCCTGGCTGTTCGTTCTGCAGTCATGGTTGTTTGTCCTCTAGTACTGGCATTCTGTCCTGCAGTCCAGGCTGTCTGTCCTGCAGTCCAGGCTGTCTGTCCTCTAGTCCAGGCATTTTGACTTTCAGTCCTGGCATTCTGTCCTGCAGTCCCGGTTGTCTGTCCTCTAGTCCAGGCATTCTGTCCTGCAGTCCCGGTTGTCTGTCCTCTAGTCCAGGCATTCTGTCCTGCAGTCCCGGTTGTCTGTCCTCTAGTCCTGGCATTCTGTCCTGCAGCTGAAAGTACTGTAATATTGTAACCTCATGGCTACAACTGGATCACTTTCCTGTCATTTGCAAATATTCTTCATCACTCTGTTTCATACAGATAAAATGAAACTATTAGCTATAGAGGGACTAAAGATAAAGTGTATCTGTTTATTTCAGATTTTTCAGCATGTGAAGTGTACCTTGCTGTGTTCTTCTTCTGAGAACTGGGTCCTCATTCCCATGTTTCATCTTCCAAGGTTACAGGTTAACAGCAGGGTGGGGGCGGGGGGGTTGCCATACAATAATTCTTCTTGTGCTGCTCTCAGGCCTTTAAAAGGGAGGGCTTCCCACTGTCCTGCATGCTGCACTGTCCAGGTCACTCAGTGCCGCATGCTGCATTAAAAAAAGATGATGGAGGGGACTCACCGCGCCCCGGAGAGAGGGCGAAGCTGCACAGAAGTGTCTGATGATGATGATAAATACAACTCTCCATTCAAACGCTTGTCTAATACAGGAGCGGCCCATCACAAGGGACACAATCATGGGGATGGGATACCAGCCCATCACAGGGGACACAATGCGGGGGACATGATGCCAGCCCATCACAGCTGACACAATGCGGGGGACAGGATACCAGCTCGTCACAGGGGACACAATGCGGGGGAAACGATGCCAGCCAATCACAGCTGACACAATGTGGGGGACAGGTTACCAGCCCATCACAGGGGATACAATGCGGAGGACAGGGTACCAACCCATCACAAGGGACACAATGCGGGGGATGAGATATCAGCCCATCACAGGGGCTACAATGCGGAGGACGGAGTACCAACCCATCACAGGGGACACAATGAGGGGGATGGGATACCAGCCCATCACAGGGGATACAATGCGGAGGACGGGGTACCAACCCATCACAGGGGACACAATGAGGGGGATGGGATACCAGCCCATCACAAGGGACACAATCATGGGGATGGGATACCAGCCCATCACAGGGGACACAATGCGGGGGACACGATACCAGCCCATCACAGGGGACACAATGAGGGGGACGGGATACCAACCCATCACAGGGGACACAATGCGGGGGACAGGATACCAACCCATCACAGGGGACACAATGCGGGGGATGAGATACCAGCCCATCACAGGGGACACAAACACACACATTACAGGTAATTTAGACACAGGTCAGCCACTTATTTGTACAATAAAAACTTTATTTTCAATATATATATATACATATATATATGTATAACTAGATGTACATTTTCCAAATGTCCATAGTTAAATTAATTTGTACCTAGGTAGTAGTCTGTATGAGGAACAGGGTACAGCTGTACAGAAACAGTAGCAGACACAATCCACACATTGTGCTTTGTTCATACATAATGTCACTAGAACATACTAATAATCTGCAGCATTTATTATATCGACATTAGGCATGCGTACAACAACGTTCCAGACGTTTCATAAATTTAACATTAAACGACACAACATCCTTGTCTTCAGGCTCAGTCTCCCAGTCGGTGTCTCTCCTTTTACAGGCTGTCCTGTGGTCATTGGCTGCTTTATAACTCACGCGGAGCGTGTGAGACAGAGGCCAAGAGCATAGCTCACAGCTATGCTTCAGACTCTCAGTGGCGGAGGGAAAACAAAGCTTTGGGAAGTTAATTTATTCATTTTTTGTTAAAAATAATGCAAAGAGGATAATGCCCGGTCTATGAAATAAGCACGGTTTAGCAGACCCTGTAAAGTGCCTTGGGGTAAACGCCAATCATGGGGGGCTGCACTATGTCCCCCTCCTTGCAGTTACACACCCTCACTGTACATCCCCTTTCATTAGTGTGTATCAGCCCCTGTACAAAATGAGGTGAGGCTGATCTGGACTCTGCAATGTCAAATGACTCTAATTTAATCCTTTTTCATTCATACTCATATTTTATCTGTGTTCACATTATGTATTTCATATACACTATTTACATAGAGGATTTCTATGTATTTTCATTTAAGTATTATTCACAGATAAATACAACACTAGAATTCTTATGGAAAAAGTCATTGTGAGACAAGTCAACATTCAGTTTTAATGCACAGAAAACCAAATAATTCAACTGGACACTTTTTCTTCTATATAAAAAATAAATATAACTTTGCAGCAGTAACATGGTGAAAAAATTGTATATACATGACATAAACCAGATAAGAATCACATTATTTCCACACACTGAGGGACTTCTCGTTTTTGATCTAATTTCTTTGGGAAAATATCACTTTATTCCAAATTTAATTGAATTTGAACTAAAACATTTCTTTTTGAAACAACTATATTATTCAAGGATGTACTTAAAGGAACTTTACCCTCTATATCAAGTATTTTTAAATGCTGGATCTCATAACTCTGTTTAGTAGTACTGACTACATACTACAGTTAGCTTGAGTTAGCGGCTAACAGCGCTGCTTCATGGTCACACTGGCAGAAGCCATCTTCTGGGCCAGCTAATCTAGCTTACATTCTACTCATGTTCCTCCTAATACAATTGGGTATCATCTGCCAAAGTAGTTAAAAAGCTAGCAGTACTTCCCCTATAAACACCACCCCCCAGCCGGCCAAGCCCAGCTGCCTCTCACGCTCATCACGCACTTCAGCATCAGGGTATCCTCAGCTACACATGTGTCTAAACAAACATACAAACAAACAGACGAAAGTAATGTCCATTCAGGTCACTATGACCTCAGTGCAGAACAGGAGACTGGCGACCTTTGACCCGGAAGGAAACTGGCACTCTAGTGATTCTCCATTGTTACGCTTCTGCAGCTCCCAGGCTCCCTTGCACTGACACTAGGCAGCCCCGGAGTCTTACTGAGGCTCTTTCCAGAAAGGCGATTTTCCATCAATTAGCAATCCTGTTTGCTGATCTGCAGCATTCCACATACTTGACCCTTACGCTTTCCAAATGGGCAATATGTACCTACGAGGCCTAGCTCAGTGTCCTGCCCTTGGACGTATACATTGTACGACACCCCTTCTGCCCTGACAGATTCTGCATTCGTTCACAGAGCCGCTGACAGCCAAACCAGCCGCTCATACAAAGAGGACATTCTAATGTACCTGAATAAGTCTGTAGTACTGATAGGATCTGTGGACTGTTTTGTGAGGGACAGTGTCTGCCTGAGAGGTGACAGCTCACACCCACTCTGCCACATACATCCAGGCGACGGCAAAGAAGCGTTTATTCATCTATAGCTTAATCTCCATCATTCTGCAAAAGAGTGGATACAAACCAGCTATCGATTTCACACAAGCAGCAGGTATTTTCAGACTGCGGGTTTGGGACATGACAAAATATTTATGAGGGTTACACATTTATCTTGGAACCTTCCCACCTATTTTTCATCGCTATTGACATGCAGCCAAGGGAAGAGGGCCAGATTTAGGAGATCCCCATCAATACCTGGAAGCTAGCAGTGGGAAGGGGCAGATAGACTGTGTAATCTCCGTGTAAATTCACCCGCAAGCTGAGTCCCACCACCACACGCGTACTTTATGAACGTTCATAAAGCAGAAGGCTAAGGATCGCTTTCATGTGGGACAGTACACCCTGTGAATGTCAGGGATTATTTTAAAGGTGAAAAGGAAACATTTAGCCGAGTGTGGCCATTATCCACAGTGTTATCCACAGAGGATAGGCTGGATGCAGCACGTATGTACATTGCGCTGGACATATGCCCCTCTGGATATACCTTCCACTGGACATATGCCCCTCTGGATATACCTTCCACTGGACATTTGCCCCTCTGGATGTACCCTCCATTGGACATACGCCCTTCTAGTTGTACCGTCCACTGGAGGTACGCCCCTCTGGATGTACCCTCCCCTGGACGTATGCCTCCCTGTATGTACCCTCCACTGGACGTATGCCCCCCCCCGTATGTATCCTCCACTAGACATATGCCCCTTTGGATGCACCCTCCACTGGACGTACGCCCCTCTGGATGTTCTCTCCACTGGACGTACGCCCCTCAGAATGTACCCTCCACTGGACGCGCATTCCTGTGGATGTACCCCCCACTGGATGTACGCCCCTCTGGATGTACCCTCCACTGGATGTACCCTCCACTGGACATATTCCCCTCTGGATGTACCCTCCATTGGGCATACGGCCCACTGGATGTACCCTCCAGTGGAAGTACGCCCCTCGCCTCCTCACAAGTGGTATTTGCGCAGCAGCTCTGACTGCCACATGTACTTCCTCTCAGGGAAGCGTTCGGGGATCTTGATCTTGCGGAAGTCCTGGATGCACTTCTCAAGCTCCTCCTCCACAGTCATCTTCTCCTTGGGAGGCTTCTTCTTGCCACCAGCACCTCCTCCGCTGGTGTCACGGGAGCCGGCAGTCAGCGTGCGCAGCAGGTCGCTCTTCCTACGTACCTCAGGCTGCTGCAGGATCTGCACAGGCCCCTTCTTAGCGGGTCGGTCCAGGGTCTGTATGTTGCACTGGCGGCTGACTGGCCCGCAGATGACGGTGCCCTGGGGCGAGCTTGCCTCCGACTGGCTCTCTGAGCTGGAGGTGGTCAGATCGTGTCCGGAGGTGCCGCTCTCGCCCTCGCGATCGCCCTTGTGGGTCTTGCAGCAGCAGTCGCAGTGTGGAGACGACCACCTTGACGACCCACCTGGAAAAGATAAGCCAGCGATCAGAGGGGCCGGGGCCAGGAAAACAAGCCAGCTGTGTGAAGTAGCACTTCACTCTGATCCATGAAGCTATAGTACAACTTCACTATATAGAGAAACCAGCCCAAAGGATGGTGGGGGCCCAGCATGTCTGATAATGTGAAGGATGGGAAGCCCTCACTGATAACTTAATCTAGGTGGGGTTCTGATCAATAACAAAATTAAATACTCTAAGATTTTTACACTAGTAACCATGGCTCCTGGCTAGCTGCCACCCTGCTGTTAGCTACATCCCTGCTACTGTTAGTTACCAGCCTGCTAGGTACGTCCCTGCCTGCTAGGTACGTCCCTGCTGTGGGCAGGATCCCTCCAGCGTAAACTAAATTCCATGTGTCATTATGAGAGGCCAGAATTTGCATACAGGGCTGTTAGCGAAAGGTTGACTGAGGCCGTGCTTAAACTGCAAAGCCAAAGAAGATTGTGACCACAATCAATTATGTTGCCATTTTTAAGTGCTTGCAGTGTGCTTACAAATGATCCTTAAGGAGGGATTACAGTCACACTACATGGGGGCTTGATTTCTGACTAAAAGTGACAGGAATAAAAACAAAATTATCTACACACCCACACATGCAGAGAGCAGCGTTGAATCACAGACATCTTTCTCCCCTCGTAGATAATTGTGTGGGTGTGGCAAACATGTTTATTTACTAACGGTTCTGTCATGCAGCTAGGGGGCACCATAAGACGCCAGACTGCCTAGTCGCACATTTTCCATGCCCACTTATCCATGGCAGGGTCATGGTGGTCTTCAGGAAGCACAGGGTACAGGCAGGGGGCACCCTGCCGAGGAGGACACCCCATCACAGCAGGAGTGAAAGCCAATGACGAGGTTGTTTAATAATGGGCTTACAAGCAGAAGTTACCACAGTCAGATCCATTTAACCTTTTGGCCAAGTTTGCAGTTCAGGAAACATGGGGTTTCATTTCAAATAAGTGTAAACTGTAAGATGCAAGGCGCATATGCTTACTGTGTGGCGTTTTTCAGTAAACTTCCAAATCCTGTATAGCGTGTCCTTACTGAAGATATATTAAACTGCATTTCAAAAAGATACATTAAATTGTATTTTAAAAAAAGGCTGCAATATTTGAACATAAAACCACAAGAGTAACATTCATATTCTCACCATTGAAGGGATTATTTCACATAGACAGTATAAGCCAGGTAAAGTCCGCTTCGGGCCGGCTTTGGCTCTGTCTCATATATGGACAGATTTCAAGCAGAAGCCTGTTCAGCAGGCTCAGAAACACAAGACAGAGGAGGGCAGTTCAGGTCAAGAAAGTAAAAATCCAGACCAAGGTTTTATTTCAACCAACCACTAGAGTACTCTGTGACTGTGACTCTTTATGCTCTACTGGTGGGTTGAAACAAAATCTTGGTCTGGATTTTTACTTCCTGGACCTGAACTTTCTACCACTGCTGTGTCGTCTTGCTGACAAACAGAAAAGAGAGAGTTTATGGTCCCCTGCTGTCTCCTGAGCTGCAGATACTGCACAGTGCTCAGCAATGGTGCTAAACGCAGCCTGAAAGCTGCCGCTCTGCCTGGCATCCTGCAGGCTGTCTGCCTTTTAAGGGATGTCGTCCTCCTTGGAGAAATACAGGCCCACAATGTGTCCATTTAACGACTGGAAACTGACTTTGCAATCAATTTTTCGAGGAAGCTAAAATGTAGAAGAAAGAAAATTCATTTCTGACAAAATGTGCTTTTTATGTACTTTGGAGAGATCCTCTATGGTTACTGTGGCTGCGTGAGAAATGAATGTGTGCCAGGGGTGTTTTTGCAGAAAGCATACGAGGGACGTTAGGGTCACGCTGTGCATGGCTGGCTGGCGTAAGGAGTCTGGGCTATGCGTGTTTACACATTACGTTCTGCACTTAGGGTCACTGCCATTCCCACAGCTACTGGTCCAATAAGCAGAAGTTCCTGGTAGTATGGATACTATTCTATATTACATGAAATATTTAGTAATTGCTTAAAATTGTTATTTCCAGTTACTTGTACCACCAGAGGGGCAGTGCAGTGGTCAGCACTGTTGCCTCACGCCTCTGGGACGAGGGTTTGAGTGTCAGGGCTCCATGTGTGTGGAGTTTGCATGTTCTTCCCATGTCGTCGTGTGGTTTCCCCCCCAGAGTCCCAAAACATGCTGAGGCTAATTGGAGTTACCCAACTGCCCATAGGTGTGCATGTGTTGAATGGTGTGTGAGTGTGCCTTGTGTTGGGTTGGTGCCCCATCCTGGGTTGTTCCCGGCCCTGTGATGGGTTGGTGCCCCATCCGGGTTTGTTCCCCGCCCTGTGATGGGTTAGTGCCCCATCCTGGGTTGTTCCCTGCTCTGGACCCCCTGCGACCCTGAAAATAGGACAAGTGGTTACAGAAAAGGGACGGATGGATGAATGGATATGCCACCAGAATCATGTCGCTAATTAAAAGGCATGCAGGCTTCAGCTTTACCTCCACAGCGGCGCGGTGCCCTTGGCAGGCAGACAGAGGAGCCCCCCCACCTCCCTCCCCCCAACAGAAAGGCTGCAGACTTTATTAGCCGCTTTTTATTATCTGCATTATAATCAGAGTAATTAGATGTGCCACACCATGATGCCCATAATATTGTTTTATTCTTCCTAATCACCCTAAGTGGAGTCGTCTGCTCCTTATAGGCCGTCATCGTCGCTCACGCTGCAAGGCTGCCATTCCTGCTAATGCTGCCATTCCTGCTAAGGCTCTTAGCCAGTGTTTCTGCATTCGTCTTCCATTTTCAGTAGCACTAGCTTTCACCCGCTATGCTGCCCTTCAGCACAGCACAGCATTAGGTAGCCAGTACTGGTTAGTTAGCGCAATTAGCACAGTTAGCAGTGTAATGCAGTCTCAGATGGTTTCACGCAGAGTGTTTTAGAGCAGCCACCCCGCAATATGGAGGGACACCTGACAGTTTGGATACCGGAACCAGCCCGCAGCACGTCTAATGCATACAGACGACTGGCTAATCACCTCAGGCACCCCCGGCGAGCACAGGGCCCAGCTGTTACCTGGCACAGGGGCTGGGACTGCGGCCCTGTCTTATTGCGCCGCAGCGGACCCCGCATTCATTTGTGTCACGCCGCGTATAAAAGGTCTCCTGATCGATGGGCGGACTCCCCCTAATTGGTGTTTTGAAAAATGGACCCTGACTCGCTCATATTGCTAAATCTTTCGGCAGCCAATTTCCTCGTCTAAATAAAATAGCCAGGGTATGCCAAAGTCATGGTGACAAATAGCAGGGGGGGGTATGGTCGAGTAGAAAATATGTCCAGAGGATCAGAGGAAACCTATGATGCAAGTACTTCAGCAACTTCTCCTTATTCTAGCCAGAACTGTGGGAGATAATGACTCCGTGGGCTCCGTTTATCTGTGGCTTTGTGATGGAAGGTCCTAACAGGAGAGGAGCTATCTGGGAGCACGATACATAATTAATGAGGCTAAAGTAAAGTGCAGGGCCTGAAAATGACACTTGCAAACAGTTTGAATGGAAGCATGCGGAAGGGAACCCTGCTGATTGCAGTTAGGTGCTGATTAGGGGGACAGGATGTGGTGTGATGAATGTAAAGACCCGAAAAGGCCTCTGAGATCTCACTGCATTGGGAGCGCATATGTGACACTGACAAAGTGCATTCATATCTGTATAACCACCAAAGTGTGTGTATGTGTGCAAAAACAGATAGCTTAAATATTTACATTTGAACATGACGTGATTTCCTCATTTCACAGCAGCACTTTACTCATTTCACAGCAGCGTTAATTTTAAAAATGATAAACTGGACTCTGATAGTGGGCAACAAACACCAAACTGAAAAAAAAACACGTTAGTCAAATGGGTTAAGGGCTACTTTGGTGGAGTCCCACCAGGCTACCCAAGCCAGCTATGACCATTACACTGTCCCTTGTTAGCCAGAACATATCACAGAACTGCAGCTTTTCTGCCTGGGAGATACGTGTCTTGCCTGGCACCTTTTTATGCCTGACAGGCACTGTGAGGGCACCACTACCCACTTATTCCTGACAGGCACTGTGAGGGCACCACTTCCCACTTATTCCTGACAGGCGCTGTGAGGGCACCACTTCCCACTTATTCCTGACAGGCACTATGAGGGCACCACTTCCCACTCAGACAACAGGGTAATATGGGACCTGTGAAATGTGTTTGTAGCTCTGACAGTGGTAACATCACCCCTGCCTGCACACAAGCCCCAGTGAGATGAGGGCAGTACCACACAAACTACAGCACTTCATAAACAGAGCTGAGAAAATTAATCCCTCTTAAAATCCTTTCATCAACATTAAATACGAAGCCATGATATGTAATGAAAGTTTAACCTAAACCTTTGTGCAGTGGGATAATATAACTTCAACCTTCCATCTGCACAGAGTACATGGCTTTAATCTAATGCTGTTGCTTGGTTTCTAAAGTCAAGGCTGTTTTTCATACCAAACCTGCAGGAAACCAGTTTAGATCTTTCATCTTTCAACATCAAATTGCTTTATCCATAAATTCATTCAGATCCCTATTGCTTAAAATAATAAATCCTCTAGCCGGTGATTGTAATAAATGCAGTATTTCACCCTTCCTGGGATACATGTCTAATATAATCTCTCCCACATCTATTCCATTACATGTTTAATGCAGAAAGTCTAGGAAAGGGAACAACATGATTAGTCTGTTTCCATATTAATGGCATCTTTTTGAGAATACCCTAAGGATCGCAGAATAATGTATCACAAACCACTTTGGGGAATGCTCCCCCTGTCAGTAGCACATGAGGGTGATACCCCCACCGACAGTATAATCTGATAAGAGACGTCTGCAGGCCCCCCTGAACATGTGGCCAGTGATACTGACAATACTGAATACATAATTCACATTCCAGCCAGCTTGTCAGCTTACATTTCATAAAGTCGAAAAACCAACAGCCACAGATCACTGAAGCAACATCAAGAATAGCTGCTCAGACTCACTTGGATCCATCCATTCATCCTACAGCTGCTCATGCAGGACAGCATTATGGGAGGCCGTAAGGGGGGGGCACTCTGGACAGGCTTGTGGGAGGCTGGGGTCTATGCCGGGCCGCAGAGGCCGCCAGGTGGGGGGGCACTCTGGACAGGGTCATGGGAAGTTGGGGTCTATGCCAGGCAGCAGAGGCTGCAAGATGGGGGACACTCTGGACAGGGATGTGAAGACAACCCTGGTCAAAAAATAAATGTTTTCTTAAATTTCACATCCACACAGCAGGTGGGGTAAGAGAGTCCCTTTGCCAGCCCTGGGTGCCCCCCCATCATACAGCATTCATGCACCATAACCATGGGGCTCAGCCTGAAGGAGTCTCTCTCTACGCACTCCCAAGGCAGGGGCTGAACGGGGAGACCGTAATCTGTAATATATATCCCAACCGGCCCTACCTCAGCCTGGCCTCATTGGTGTGATCTCATACATCTGCTCCCTATCTGCTTCCTGGTCTCTCCCACCCCAGCTCAAAGGTCAATGCTGTGACAGATCAATGCAGAGGCAGCGAATCGTGTCCTGAACGACGGCCCTCACTAATCCAGACAGCATGCTAACGGATTTAGCAGCAAAAACGTTACCTAAAAAAACGATAAGAGCAAATCCCCCCCTCCTGTTATCATCCCTGTCATAACTTCCTGACATATCAAGGCTGTCTCTGTCAGAATAGCAAGCGTGTTTTGAGATAACGATTGTCAGCAGTTAAGTTTGTTATTCCGTGTTTCTGGGTCACGGCAATTTGAAACGCATTATGGTTACCTTCTCCTGAGTCACCATAGCAACCCTTCAAGCGAAGTTGACTTCCCAATATGGCCACCGGGCCTCGTAACCTTCTGCCATTACTGGTTCCATTAAAGCCTTGTGGGTTAATGCGTTGCAGTTATTTCCCCTAATTACTGCCATTGTGCCTGGAAAATATAACAAATCATTATTAATTTTAGGGCAGAATTTCATGTAATCGTTGGCATGAAATATTGCTCGTGTCATGGGCATTTGTTTATAACGAAATCATTATTTTGTAATATATAAAATCACTCAAACTTAATGCAGCTATTTAAATAATGGATAGGCCTTTGGAAACAGGGAGGGTGTGTGGACTGATATGTCAGCTAGGAAATATAAAGGAATATATGTGAAATGTGGAACAAAGTAATGAGTTGTGCACCGTAGCTTCGGAAATCTCGAGATGAAAATCATGTCAGCCTGGAATTCCCCATCATGCGTGAGGTGTTGCTCTCTGGGAGCTGCTTCAGGACCACCCTTAGGGGGTTTCTGGTTGAAACTTTCCTTCCCATCTCCACAGCACTCCTCCAGGCTGGGCCCCCGGGACTGTCGCCTAGGAGCAGCGCCGCCCTGGTGGACTGTGTTGCTAGCCTGCCCTTTTGTTTTTGCTGGGTCTGGTGCTGTGGAGAAACACCATGTTCTGGTTCCCACGGTGCGTTTGTGTGTTTGCGGACTCAGTCCACTCTACGCCGTGGGTTGTTTTGGTGTTTCACAGTGTGTGTCGGAGGCTTGGGAGGGTGGGGCGTTCTCTGTTTATGTCATTATGCCTCAATCTCACTGCGCGTATTAAAGCTGAAATCAAGCTCTGCCTCTCAGTCAAGGGTCACCTAGAGCCCCTTTAAGGGGCATTAAAGCCCTCTGAGTCCGCAGACCGGCCCCCTGCCTAGGGATGGGAATCGTTAAGAAATTATTGATGTCAGTGCCATCATCAATTCTTCTTATCGATCCGGTTCTTTATCGATTCCCTCGTCAATTCATAATCACTGTAAAATAATCAAATATTAATTTATCACTGATAATAATTTTGTGGACAGGTAGTTTTCAGCACCAAAAGCAGCTGTTTTATTAGCTGTAGTGTGATATATACAATAAATTAAAAATATTTCGGTACCTCTTTACAATAAGGCTACCCTTATAATGGAGTTATGAATGGTTTATAAGCAGGTTATAAATGAGGCTGTAACACTTCATAAATCATTAATAGATAATTATAAACAAGTTATATCACAGTTCTTTTCATTAATGAGTTACTACCATTTATAAGTGGCAAAGGGGAGCCTCATTGTAAAGTGTTACCAATATTTCTTATAACACTGTAGTAACAAGCACACAGGCGCATTACCACGAAACCAGGCATCTTCTTAACACTTGAACATGTTAAACTTACTTACTAATGAAACTTACTAATGAAAGCATTTCACTACCAGTACCTACCGAAAAGCTTTTTACTCTACTGTGGTGAAAGGATGTAAACCTTTGACCACGAACTTTGTCACAGCCCGGCACTCGTTCACCCTCCCCTCATTACATTTTGCTGCCTGGAAAGTGGCATGACGTGATTGCTGCCTCAGAGGAGTTATCGCTGCCACCCTGCATGTCATCTTCTAAAATGGATGAAACAGATGTATACAAAATTCGTTTATGTTTCAGAAAATGTGCCTTTAGGTTAAGGCACTGTAAACTTACCCGCGACTATGGCGACCACGGAGCTTGCACTCGGCCGAGTGACGAACACATGGCAACGCTTAAATGTAATGCCGTGTTGACAGCTTAAATGCTTAAGCATATTACAGTACTAGTGTTACCACCCTTAGAGGTGACAATGGCTTTGCACACTGCACAATGGTCGTCCTTCTTTGTAAAATGCAGCCATGCCCTGGACTGCTTCCTGCGCTCCAACATGTGGACTCCAAGTCACGGCATGTGACGTAATTCCGCGCGACATGAAAAGTACGGATGAATTGTTAGAGGAATCGGAGGTGTACGATTCCGGTTCTTCGCTACAAAAAGAACTCGATTCCCACTCCTACACCTGCCAGCGTTGTGGCTTCTGGGACCGGGCAGGAACATGCCATGTGCA
Organism: Mormyrops attenuatus; assembly: GCA_026777985.1. NCBI lineage: Eukaryota > Metazoa > Chordata > Actinopteri > Osteoglossiformes > Mormyridae > Mormyrops > Mormyrops attenuatus. The sequence continues at coordinate 5,804,750 of JAODKC010000002.1, forward strand.
TTTTCCAGTGGTCCTGGAGCAGTTTTCCGAGGTACACAGTGTAACCCTTGGTAATGCCCCCTTTCTATCAGGGAAGCCCCAAGACCCTCCCCACCTCAGTGTTAAGATCTCATCACCAATGGATGCCTGTCTAGGGACAGAGGTGTATGTGGAGGCTTTGCCCATAAATGAATGAGCGGACTGCCAAGAAAACTAGGGAACTGGCAAAAAGCCCAGTACCAGTGGATCCACAAGTCCCACAGGTAGTGGACACATCCCCATCCTCCCAGCGAAGGATCTTTTCTGCTGCTTGTTCTGCTATGTCCACAAAGAAATGCTGAGAAGTGTCAGGTGTTTGCATCGCAAGCCAAACAGAGGTCCATGCCGCCAAACCTGGGTCCATGCCGCCAAACATGGATCTATTCTACCAAGCCTGGGTCTGCGCCACAAAACCTGGGTCCATGTGGCCAAACGTGGGTCTGTGCCGCCAACGTCGGTCCGTGCCAGCAAACCTGGGTCCATGCAGCCAAACCTGGGTCCGTGCCACCAAACCTGGGTCCATGCACATGGGTCTGGGCCACCAAATGGCTCTGACGCTGGGCCGCCGGTTTGCCCATGCTAAAGGCCTGTGCCTCACTGGTGCCTCTGACGACAGAGCGCCGGTCTGCCTATGCTAAAGGCCTGTGCCTCACAGGCGGCTCTGACGCTGGAGTGCCAGTCTGCCTGTGCTAAAGGCCTGTGTCTCACAGGCGGCTCTGACGCTGGAGCGCCAGTCTGCCTGTGCTAAAGGCCTGTGCCTCACAGGCGGCTCTGACGCTGGAGCGCCAGTCTGCCTGTGCTAAAGGCCTGTGCCTCACAGGTGGCTCTGATGCCGGAGCACTGGTCTGCTTGTGCTAAGGGCCCGTGCCTCATGGACAGCTCTCACAACGGAGCTCCGCTTGAGAGCAATTTCTCCAAAGAGCCTTCCATAGAGATTGCTGCTCTGAAGAATGTCCCATCGCCTCACCTCCACCCCTTATCCACTGTCCTACAGGCCAGCATGCTGACAGCGAATGGCATAGGCTAATAAAAGGCAAATAAAGCTTACAAATTAGCACAATGTCCAGTGGCCAGGAGCATGATTTAGGCCAGAAGTTTCATGTGGCGATTGATGGTGGCCTTACCCCAGAATCTCGCTGTCTTTGAGGACAAAGGCCCCGCAGAAATATGCATCTACCAGCAATTAAAACTTGTGTGTAAGTAATTAAAGCCCATATGAGGCCCTATATCTGAGTGCCAGTGTTCAAGCAAGCCTGCCTGGGCAAAGGCAGAACGTGACGCATGAATTTTAAACAGTCAGGAGACGTTCTTCAGCCCAGAACACTCCGGAAGGTTCCAGGCAGAGCTGCGTTGGCACAGTTTGGTCGTCACAGCTGCCTGTAGTTAATGGGGTCCTTCCCTTTGAGGAATGGCGAACTGGCAGCAAGGTTCAATCTAGCTGACATGTTCAGACGGAGTCAGGAGAAGAGAGCGCCGGGGAATAGGTCCCCGGAGGGCGCTCTAGGACAGGAAGCTGCTTTAAAAGGGACTCTGAGCAGAGCATCCTGCCATTGTGCCGCCATCACTGTACGCCGCGAACACGCCTCCATTTCTAAGTGAATTTCAAGGAGCCTTTAAATCAATGACACCATTCCCAGGGGCCTCATTAACGCACAAAGCGATGCATGGGCTGGAGACTGGGAAGGTGCTTTGAATTTGGGGACACATGCAGCAGCAGAGCAGGCGCCCCCCCCCCCCCCCCCACAACGCAAAGCGCGCCCCGCGCAACCCCCCCAAAGAAACACCCCACGCAAACCACAACAACAGCACGGGGGGGGGGGGGGGGGGGGGGGGGAGGGGGGGCGAAG
>JAODKC010000002.1:5806624-5821377 GCA_026777985.1 Mormyrops attenuatus
TGGTTTCTGGGTATGTGGTTTGTATTTTGGGAAACATGCCCCCGCCGTCCAGGCACCCCCCCCCCCCCCCAACAAAGATCAAAGCAGGACACGAAACCACCTCATAATTAACCAGCTACTTCATCCAATCACAGCATTCCTGTGTCTCTGCTGAAGGATCTCTGTCTGAGGCAATGAAACAGATTGGCCCTCAAATTCAAGGAGATGCTTTTGATTTACAAGTCGATCTATGTTCCCACCCTCACCTATGGTCATGAGCTTTGGATAGTGACTAAAAGAATGAGATAGAAGCGGCAGAAATGAGTTTCCTTCAATGAGTGTCTGGGCTCAGCCTTAGGGATGGAGGGTGAGGAGCCTGGACATTCAGGCGGGGCTCAAAATAGAGCTGCTGCTTCTCTGCATTAAAAGGTCAGTTGAGGTGGTTTGGGCATCTATCTAGGATGCCTCCTGGGGGGGTGTTTCAGGAATGTCCAATCGGGAGGAGGCCCCGGGGCAGACCCAGGACATGCTAGAGAGATTTTTTCTCTGGGGTGGCCTGGGAACGATTTGGTACCCCCCCCCCCCCCCCCCGGGGAGGCTGGTGGAGGTGGCTGGTGAGAGGGAGGTCTGGGCATCCCTGCGGCCCCTGTGACCCTACCCCAAATAAGCGGCATAAAATGGATGGATGGATGGATGGGCTCCCATCCAATCAAAGTTTGTGCTACGTTCAGAAGTTATTGAGATTTCAGAAGGTTTTGGGTTTCTGTGTGAGCAAGAAATATGTGCTGAGTCTAACCCTGACCCCCAAAGTTCCTTCTCAGTACTTTTGTTGAAAAACTGTCATCCGTTCAGCTCTTTGTTCACCACGGCTAATCCAGTGTAAGACATGGTACCCCGTGGTTAGGAAGTCAGGTCACTGCAGGTTAACTACACACCCAAACACACAAGAACACACATTCACTCAGAGAGGCCACGGGCAGGCATCAATTCGTCAATTTATCTGACAGTCACTAGCACGTCTTTAGTGAGAGGAAGCCTATCCAGGGAGAACCCAACCAAAGACAGGAGAAGCGAGCTCTCTCGGTACATTCCCCAGAGCCCCAGCAAACAGAATTAGCAACGTTTGCGCTTCTGAAATCTAACCACTTTATGGCAAATATTATAATGACAGCAGGGTGGCTACAGGGGGCAGCGTGTCGGCCAGGGCCTGCAACAGCCCACTTCAGGCTAGAAGAAAAGTTGTTCTCGCCTGCCCGAACACATCCAGGCCGTCCAGTGAAAAATGGCCCCCTATCTGTCTGGAAGTCACGATTCATTCAGCTAATTGACAGAAAGCTGAGTAGACAGTCCTTAGTGCTTGTGGGAACAGTCAGTCTATTTATAAATATCTAGGCTTGCCTTCCTTCCACCTCCCTGCTCTGCACAGCCAACCTGCACTCTACACTATAGAAATACGACTCTTAGAGCCATCGACCAATCAACCGCTGTGCTTCCCTTGGGGACAGAGGGGACCCCTGTGGATAGAAACACATCGCTGGCCCTGCTCCTTGAACAATCTGCTTTACACTGAGCTTCTTCACTGTCTTTTCGCTCTTCTGAGAAAGAACAAAACAAAGAGAGAGAGAAAGGAGAATATGACTGAAGAGATCCATCCATAACATGTCACTCTGAAAAGCTTAGAGTTAAGGGGAAAATATGCCTTCTTTTTTGACGACTAAAAGTAATGTTGCCCTTGCAGGTGATTTATGTAACATCCTTGGATCTTCTTCACTTTCCCGCCACATGAGGACTGAGGCGTTTTTCCTCCGGCGACCCTGACCAGGAAAAGAAGCTGGAAGATGGATGACAATTATAATAACACTTTGAAACTTATCCAGGATGGCAGCACCCAGTCACCCCCTCGTGTGGCCACTATGTATACTTTGGTATTTTTGGAAGACTTCCTGGAGTCTGCAACCTTGTGCCCTCCACTTGATCCACTGCCTTCAGGAAACATGTTCATTTTTTTCTCTGAAGGACTGAGCACCAAAAGATTAAACAGGGTGTTCAGTTTCTGTGTTTATCACGATCCAATCGGCTCACCATTCATCATCTGGTGAAGAACATGAAACCATGAGCTTCTGAAGCTTCTCCTTCTGCTGCCTCCACAACTCTATCATCTTACCAACGTGTGGACAGGGAGCCAGCTGGGCCCACCCTCCAAAATGCCTGGTGGGGAGCTGAACTGGGAGCGCTGCTTGTCTGTCTGCCACCCGCCCAGATTCCAAACTCTAAGCATTACCGCTAACCCCAGCCCATACCCATAACTGGTAACCTTTGCCCCCTAACCATAATCACTTATCCTAATCCCCAACACCTAACTCTAATCCCTAACCATTAAACATTAATCTCTAACCTTACGCCCTATCCCCTAACCGTAAACCCTATCCCCTAATCCTAACCCTAACCCTAACCTTAAGCCCTATCCCCTAACCCTAACCCTAATCCTAACCCATAAACTGGGCTTCAGCTCCCCTCTGCTTGTGGGCTCTTTCCAGCCACCGAGGTGCACCAATAGGAGAGAAGTCGAGTCAGGGCCCCTAAATCAGTACCGCTTCAGTTATCCCGCTATCTAGTTTATAGTCTGGATGTGTGCAAAGGTAGACCAACCTTCGCATCACCAAAATGCACTGGAAAAACAGAGGCCGTCTCTCCCATTTTCTATGCAGCGTATTACACAACATACACTTCTTCCTAAAAGGTAAAACAGTGACATCAGGTGCGTATGTCACTGGAAAGCTTAGCAGAGACATAAGGACCACACAAAATATCATGCAGATGTCAGCAGATTATGAAAATACTCTCAGCAATCCAGATCATGTGCCAGTTGAAGCCAAATTCAGATCTTTCATCAAAAGAAGGAAGGATTTTTATCAGAAAAACATTTCTAAGTACACCAAAATAACATAACCCGGGTGGATAAGGTCATCGTAAATAAAAATTCTTTAAATGACCAAAAAAATAGTCACATTTGAGACTTGGTGGGGACCCTGCTGTGGGGCTCGCAGTTGTGCTACTTTTCATGGGGGGGTGGGGGGGGGGTTATCTCTCCTGGTTGGCTTGGGAACGCCTGCATATCCCTCAGAAGAATTGGGAGTGTGTGTGACCTTGGAAGGACTCTGTCCAGACCAGCTGAACATGTCAGGAGAAGCACTCAGAAGATGACTGTGTTCTCTCAGCGCACTAAACCTTGGTTATGTCCGCACGTAAACGTCTTGTTGCAATAGATGGTTATTTAGTCAAAACCCAAAATAGCCTCGGTATAAAATCTTTTGGAACGTCTCCTGAACTTATCGAGGTCAGTGTAGAAGCTCTGAATAGCCGCTGTCAATGTTACGCTGAGTGCTGAAGTGGGTCAGCTGACTAACTGAATGACGTGAGTAAGTAAGATTTCATTCTTAGCTTTGAGGCTACCGGTTCACACTCTGCTTGTTGAATGGATGAAATGAGAGCAGCTGCCTGCTTCTCCTTCCCTGCCTTTAGTCTGCCTCTTGTCTGTGTGTACCAGCGTATCTGGGTTAAAAGCACTTCGGCTTGGTCAATTCACAGCTCTGCTCATCGGCAGTGCCTCCTGCTGGCAGCCGCAGGGCTTGCGTTGGGCTGCGGGAGCGCTACGCAGGTCTGCCAGACAGTGCATCGCTCAGTGCCGGGAAACCTGCTGGTGTCCACAAAAGCCTTACGGTTTATGGTCCTGGGGTCATCGGCTGCATGCTAACAGCGATGTTATGCAGCCTTGTTCATAAGCAGCTCCTCTCTTTCCCAGTCTTTGGCTTCAGCTGAACTCGTAATTCATAGATTCTGTCCACGGTCTTGTTGCAATAGACGGTTATTTAGTGAATTATACAACAATTTATAAATACTTAAAAATGACTGAATGATTGACAGCTCTAATTAAGCTGAATATTGAGCTGTGCTATTGATTGTGACTGTTTGTATGGTTGGATAAATCTAACCTGTACCATTCTTCTAAAATGGCCTGAAGTTTATAATCAATTATAATCAAACCTCATTTATTATATGAGTGCAGCAAGAACAGCCTGGATCAGGGGTTTGAGGGCATTTGATATCCCGTGAGAGGTGCTGTGATATTGGCAGCGCCATTAACAGACAAAAACTAACCAGACAAACTCAATTCATGTCCGGTGTAACTGTAAAGTTTGGTAAGATGCAAACTTCACCCAGTCAAGTAATGATGAACAAGATTTCTCTTTATAAGCATTAGAGACCACTGTTATCTTAAAAAAACCAACAAATAAATTAGCTTTCTGAATAGATAAATATACAGTATTTTGTCTGTGTTCCAGGCTCAGGATAAGAGATTGGAAAAAAAAGGATGATGATTAAAACATGACATGAACAGTTTTAACAGCTATTAAAGTTGATTGAATTATTGCTTAAATTATTGATTAAATTATTGCTTAAATTATTGATCAAATTATTGCTTGTCAGAAGGTGTGACGTATGCGGCGAGTCTGCCGCTCAGGAGCCTGGCACACAGGATCTGTCACCCCGCAAACAGAATGGAAGGCTGCCCCCGAAAGCTTTCACCGCTAATCCTCTTATGCGGGGGTGGCAGGCCCCTGGACACTGACCTCCCATGTCCTCCGTGCTGAAATCCAGCGTCATCACACCATTTTTCCACCTAATATTAGCATGTAAAGTCTAATTACTCGATGCAATACCGCTGTAAAAAGGCCAGTCCTGGGCTCCGCTATTAATCAGCCCAGACTACAGTCATCACCGCGCCAGCGTACAGTGTGCCTGCTCTGAGCCAGACTCTGTGTCGTCCCCACGCCGCCTGGGACTTCATTAGGGGCGTGTGACGCTTCGTCGAGGAACACTCTGCTCGGGGCTCAGTCTGGCTGCTCCCACTCGCTCTTTCTCATGTCAGCGTTTGTACTTTCGCTTCAGTTGACTGTTTGTTTGCTTGCTATTTTGTGTTTTAGTACCGTGTCCTGATTTTCTCCAGCATACCTCCTTCCAGAACCTTCCGTCCAGTCAGGGACCCCAAAAACTGGGCATTACCCATTTCCTGCCTCCAACAGACTCAGGGACAGAAAGCCCAGCAGAGCAGGGGGGACAGTCCCGTTTTAAGACAATAAAACCAGTTTCAGCCAAGTCAGAAGGCTCTTTGTGACATGTTGCTGTTCCTGTCCTCACTAATGCCACCATTTTCACTGGCCAACATCATCACTGTCATTCCGCACCATGCAGCGCCGTCCCTCTCTGTTGTTCAGGTTCAGTCATGTGACTCACAGTATATTTCCAGGTGTTGCTACTTCAGTGATCTTGGAGATTGCAAGTGTTGCCTGAGGGGGGGCACCGCAGTCTCTGTAGCCTGTCAATAGCACCAGTGTCTCGGAGAAGAAAAGAAATCAACTCAGGTCTGAGTAAGTGAGGCCTCAGGGTTACACAGGCGACTGAGAAAAATCTAATATCGTTCAGCGGAACAATGGAAAAGGGCCATTTAAAAGCAAATCTGACATTGTTTTGTAAATGACTGAATATTGGCTGGCTGAGGGCCCGAGTTTGTTTGGTGCACAAACACAGGTTTGACATGCATGCTGTCGGGAGACAGATCAGTCAGGTCTCGTCATTTACTTATATCTTCAGATTTCGCACATTTTTAATCAAAAGACTTCAGGAAAGCGGTTCCTTCTCACAGCCTCTGACCAGCCGAGGCGTTTGGCCGTGGAGACTGTAAAGCCGGGGGGGGTCCTCTGACGGATGCTTTTAGCTCCCTCATGCCATCATTCTTCTTACTGTAGCCCTGTTGAATAATTGAGTGAGGGGTGTGGCCTCCCAAGGATGTGAGTAGTGCCTACTCATTCATTATTAAACCTCCCCGATTCTGGCTCACATTCTCTGAGTGGCGTCTGCCGTCAAGGACGATGACACCCTGCAAAGCTGTCAGATTGGACCGATCTGCGGCTTGTTGGCAAGGCCCTTCCGTGTGACTTCAGCAGGACAGTCCGGTTTGAAATGAGCCCGTCGGCAGATCATCGCTTCACGGCCGCATTCGTGCTTTGGTAATGACAAGGCGCTTTCACCCCCCGCCTCCGTCCAGCTGTCACCCCCTGAAATGTAAGGGTCGTGTGCCAACATCCTTTGAGATGCTGATTCTACTGAGATAATGCCAGACATCTCTCAACAATCAAATACTGGCAAGTAAGAAAGTAAGAAATATGCGTAAATACAGATTATCCTGCAGTACTCTGACTTTGGAATAAAGCACACCTAAGATTTTTCCACAGTAGGCTGCACATGTTAATAAACAGTATAACTGTATGACCTTGACTGGGATAAGGGGTTAGATGATGGATGGACAGGTGGATGCTAGTTTGGCTGTGACTCTTGCTTATCCACGTTTTGTAACAGTAACGGACAGACATATCATTGCTCAAGGTTTTGGTTTTAATGCTTAATACTCAGGACAATAGAACTGATTAATAATCTCTTCACCACGATCAAACTGCTTTGTAACAAAGTCTGTTTAAACTGTGGATTAAATGCGATGGTTGTTGACTGTGCACAGCAATTGCTCTTGTTGCAGTCGCGTGAACGCAGCTGTACGCACGTATATTAGCCTCGTGGCTGTGATTTCTCAGCACAGAGTGTAGTCCTTCTCATCTTCGAATTGTGGGAATTATTTACTCTGCCCTGCTTATCGGGATGCATTCCTTACGGTAAATACTGTTACAATTCTCTATTCAAATCCTTTTCTGTTCTATTTTAAGCCGCCCTGTCAGCTGACCTGAATATAAAATCCAAACTTATTATTTTTTGTCTTAACAGGCATAAATTTGCATAAAGTTTCCTAATGAGTTCCGAAACAATGAAGAACATTCTGGGAAAAGTAGCAGCTGAGAAATGAACCACACTTATTATACTTACATCGCTTAAATGCATTGTGGGTAATTTAATGAGATTTAATGAGTGCTGACCTAAATTAATCAGGGTAATTGCTTTAAACATGTAACCCCACTAGGCCTGGCCAAGTGAGGTAAAATAATAAAAAAAAGTCATATAATCTCAGAGGTCACCTATTTCTAGTTTCCAAGAAAGTAGCCATGGACAGAACACTCCGTTAGACGGGTGCTCCTGAGACGGCACCGTCCACAGAACACTGGAAGAAAGTCTCTCAGACTTGGTGAAGGGTGGCTTTTATGGGTAACAACAGGGTGATGTGTAGCATAGCAGCTTTAAGTTGGCTGCGGGGAAGCTGCCAAATCCGTTAATCTTTCCATCTTCTGGAACTGCTTGTCTAATTCAGGGTTGCAGAGGATCCAAAGCCTATCCCAGTGGCTACAGGCACAAGGCAGGGAACAAGGATGGGGCACCAAGCCATTGCAGGGCACACTTACACACCATTCACACCTGCATGCGATCTGGTAACTCCAATTAACCTCAGCATGTTTTTGGACTGAGGAGAGAAACTGGAGTACCTTAAGGAAACCTCACAACAACACAGGGAGGAAATGCACACGCCACACACAGGAAACCATGGTAGAGACTGGAACGCTGGTCCTAAAGATGTGAGGGAACAGTGCTAACCACTGTGCCACCCAAGCCTTTCATCTTTCCAACAGTGACCTGGACGCATGAATGGATTAGAGTAGATTTGATCAGATAGATAGATAGATAGAAAGAACAGGATTCCATTCATTCATTAACATATCCAATTGTAATGTTATCATATGCAAGGTCCTCAATGTGCGTGTGCATGTCAGCATGTGAAGCCCCCCTGCCGGCCTCCGGACAGACGTGACCATGGGCGCCATGCTCCTCCGGATAAAACGCAATTACTGTAAATGTAGAGGTGGAGGGTCCTTAGTACCATTACAATAATTGCTGCTGTTTGACAAGCCTTCAGATGGCAGAGGCTGCAGTGTGTACAGCCGCCAGAGCGTCTTACATCTTAGGAGCTTGAGGCTCTCAGGATCAGTGCCTGCCTGGCCAGCAGGTGTCGCTAGTCACCCCTTTCCTACTGTTTGAGTCCTTCGTGACTATGACCCTCACCTGTGTCTTTTTGTTCCCAGCCCCAGAGTTTGGTTGATTATGGCCCATACCTGTCCCTTGTCAAAGCCCTTGTTAAGTATATTTAAGCATCTGCCCTTACTCTGTTCCCCAGTTGGTCATTGTGTGTTTGTAGCTGTTGTTGCCCCTGTTCCTGCTGTTCTGCTGGGGTTGTTCCTGTGTTAGTCTTTGCCTTAGTTTTTGTCATTTACCTGCTTTGTTTTTGACCCCTTGTGGTTCTTTTTGGTTTCTTGTTTTTTTTTTTGAGTACAACTAAAGTCCCTTGTCTGTTTGAGCTGCAATGTGGATCACCTCTTCCTTCACCGTGCTTGTCTGTAACAGAGGCCTTGTGGGCAGGGGCAGGTGTGGGTTCTGATCACAGACCCTCCCTGCCTGCTGGCCGCCCGGACCGTTGTAAGCATGACTAACGAGCTGCAGTGCGGCAGGGCAGCTGTTAGCCAGCTGAGGGGCCTGCCCCTCTCCCAGAAGGCTGCCTCCACCTGGGCCAGAGTTTGGGCCATTGCCTATACCAGCTCAGGGTTCAGAGAGATGCATCTGAAGGAAAACAGTGAAGAAGAAAAGCCACTTTGATGCGAAGGGAGCCGGGAAACAGGGCACTGCACATGTGATTCTGAAGAGTACAAAAGGAAAACCCGAATCATCTGCACCCAGCCTGAAGCACTCTTTGAATCCCTGTGGTTTATAGTGAGGTGTTTCCTCTGGTACTGTGACACATCGACAGGAGAAAGATGCCTTTACTCGCTGACACTTTACTGCAAGTTGAACACTATTTATGGATATTTCTGATTGTTTACTGTGTAATGTTTGTCTCTTTATACTTACATCCCCTGTTTCACAACCATGAAGATAGACGACCAAGTCACTGCATATTGTGTATAACTGTACATGACAAATAAACCTTGATTGACAGACTGAATGACTGACTCGCTGACTTGATTGGTGGATTGACTGAAGCGTGTAACTATGCGATGCAATCACAAACATTGTCTGTAGGGGGCACTGCTAATTATCCATCCTGTTTATCTTGTGCTTTTCATAAACACATTCTGGCCTTGATGCCGTGTATGTCTGCTGGTAATCAGTCACACTCTCTGTGGGGGGGTCACTGCCCCTTTGCTGGACTGGGGGAGGCGAGACTGCAGCCTGCGATGTACTGCATGTAGAAACAGGAAGAGAGAGACGAGACGTGCCACCCCTCCCTGGAACACGGCCTCATGTTTACCTGGCAGCAGACCAGCACTGATCGGAGGCACTGACTGACAGAGCAGGCATCCCGAGGTCGGCCAGAAGGGCGGGGGGGTGGGGGAGGGCTTGTGGGCCAGCGGAAGTTGTCACCACCTCTCAGAAGGGTGGCGTCACTGTGGAGACTTGGGGCAGGGCTCTGCTGAAGGCAGTGGGGGGGCCTGGGAAATGTGGCCCGTGGGTTTTATTACTCGTGGGGAAGTGGAGACAGCCAATTAGAGAGACTTTCCACTGCTCTGCTAGATCAGAAAATACAGCTAATCATGGTTGGCTTCCCTCACTCAGATTGCAGGAAGTTACCGCTACAAGGATGGCTTTTCATCCCGAGTTGGAGTCTTAATTTAGTCTTGATGCAACCGCACGCGGTATATATAGGGGAAGATCGGTGCTGAAGATCCGGAGATACCAATTACAGGTGCAGTAGGTAAGAAAATAGATTGTAGCACGTCTGTTTGTAGGTAATACCCAGGAAACTCAAACTATAATCGAACACTCCATCTCAGCCAAAATAATAGCCATCAAAGGAACAAGAATGGCAAAGTATGTGAACCTGGAATGGAACTCAAGATGAAAAGCCCAGATTTAATCCTTAAAGGGCTGGTAATCAGTCAAACTGCAAAGGGAGTATGACCCTGAGGTCGTGACTGACGTGCCGGCAGCCATCACAGGTCAGCGGTCTCAGAGGCACGCAGCCGATCACTCTGCCCCCCTGCCTTTGAAAGCAAGAGCCCTGCAAAACACGGCGTCATTTTCTCCCAGACGTATTGGGGGCGGCTGCACAACAAGAGTCAAGAAGAAGGGAAGAGGTGCAATAAGATGAGCAGAGTGGGGAGGGTGTCGGTAAGGCCCGGCACTCTTGTACATACTTAAAGTCGGGGGCTGTTCGGACCCCCAGATTAGGGTTTGCACCTCTATGAGTTCAGTGTTGATGTGTCCAGCAGTACGACACAGACGCCTTGCCCCAAGGCTGCGGTGGGGGCTAGTGACACATTACAAGCCCTTAGCGAGCAACACTAAGCTAGCCGGGGGGGGGGGCACACTGAGCTGCTCCCCTGCTCCGCGCACACATGGCCTCCGTGCCTTTATGAACACAGCTAAGCCGTCTTGGTATTTCCTGTTCATCTGACATATCCTGCTCTATAAACTTCTAACACTTTAGGCTTGGACAGTAAATGGTTCTTACTGTAGTTCTATTACAATAATTGCTGCTGTTGGATGAGCTTTCAGACGGCTGAGGCTGCAGTGCGTACAGAGCCTGCGACAGAAGGTTAAACCAATATAATTTCTTAAAGAAACCGACTTTGCAGAACTCGCTGTTTTGTTTTGTATTTTTGTACTGCATTGATCAAAGTGGGTTAATATATATGTACAATTTGCAGAGGCACCAGTGTTTCCCTGCAGGTTTCCTGCAGGTATTCAGCAAGTCTGGATCCTTCGTGTTTTTCATTCATTGTTGATCTCTGTTGATCACATGCTGTACCAGGACCAAATAGGAGAAAACAGAGGCTCTTAATCTGTTTATGTTGCAGAAAACATTGCAGTTGATGCTCAGATAGGATACGGACCGTGTAATTCATTCCCATTGGACGTTTTTTTGCTACTTTTGCTATCAGGTTTACTCCTTCTGTTGGTCATGGAGTAATTTTGGAACAGTTTATCATTCTGATGAAGGGCTTGATTCAGTCTCTGGAAGGACGGCTCTCTCTTCTGCAGGAAAATCAAAGGTTTGTAGAGTGGATACCTTGCGGCACTGGCATATTGCCCGTACAGTGCACACAGAAAGTCTAAAGTCGCTTGTTTAATTCTGTAAAACTGTTGCAAATGTATTGATTTCATAACCATAATCCTTCAACAAGCAACGTTTAACATACCTGCACATATGTTCTACACAGATATTTTCTTTTTATTAAGTATCGTAATTTTTTGTCTGATTCATTCAGTTCGGTTTTTGCCATTTTGCTGTTAATTGCGATTCTAGTCAGTGGCTCCCAAAGGGATAATGAACATAAATGTTTGGCGTTTTACGTTATCACAAAGGTGTTACTCATTTTAAAAGCACCCAATAAGATGCTGGCCAATGAACATTTTAACTCAGAACACCTCTTTTAGAACTATTTATTATGGTTTCAATTTATTAGTACTTGAAATGAATGTTTAATTAACTCTACTCATTGTTTCAAATATGATATATACTGTATTTACATAAACAAATTAAGTAACTATTTTTCTTAAAAAAAATATATACAAACATATCTAGCAGAAAACCCTTTGGTAGAAAAGAATTCATGGCATTTATTGAAAAAAAATCTATGTATATTGATGTATCTGTGACATGGTTTAATTCATTTTCACTTTTTGGTATTTAATTTGGACAATACAGCCCTGCATTCTGTAACACATGCCATAGCAGGCAGACCAGTTAGCTTAAAAACGTTTGGCAGGATGCCAGCTCTCACGCATCTGGCGTGACACTCAAACCTTCAGACACTCACACAAGAAATCTTACGGCAAATCTATATTATTCCATTATAAACCTAAAATTGGCTACATCAAGATCATTCGGGCAGTTTGCAAACCCGGCAGACTATTTACAAGGCAATGAAAGTGTTGTACATGCATGTAAAAGGTCACGTCTGAGGCTGGATGGGGAAACGTGTGTTTTATTGACCCTGGTAATGGTTTACGGTCAGTCCCGAGTTTGCTCCCACTGCTGTGGAGACGAATGGACTCTGTAAAGATGCGTATTTCAAATGCGATGAACACATTGCTGAAGCGTGCTTTGATTTATTTAGGTATGTAAAAATTACAGTGCGAGAGCTGGGATCTGGAGACAGAGAAGGATCACGGACCAGTGCTGATGCATTGCTATGATGAACACTAACAGCTGAATTAACGGCTTTTAAATCCGGCCCGTGTGCATATTCGGAGAGGATTCTCATCAGTTTACTGGCAGTAATTCAGTTTCATCGGACATTGATCAAAGAGGTCTGAGTGTGTGGCAGGATGTCGATGAGTCTTTTACGCACAAAACTGTACAATTAAAACTGATTATAATTCCAATGAGTCATCAGCTTTTAGTAACGACAGGCTGCATGTGTATCACCTGAAGCCGCACCATATGATAGTATGTAATATATGTCTCTTTTCATACACATTAAAATATATTTCGACTCTTCTCCACCAAAAAGAAAATCATTTTGTTCTCCATTTGCGTCCTTGTTATGGCACAGTGTCTCTGTTTTTGGGTCTGTACCCTCCTCCTCCAAGACTGGAGATTGCATCCCACCGCCCTCACTGTGTGTGTGTACGGGGGGGGCTGCTGTCTCGGTGTGGGTGTTGGTCCCGGACTGGACTGGCCTCCAATCCAACTGTGACCCTCTGCTGGACAGTAATGGAAGCATAATTGCACACTAATATGCCTTTTTGTGAATGAGGCATTAAGGTTTCCAGTTTAAATACTGATATCAGATTTACGAACAGCCACACTTAGTGACTTTCCCAGCATTCCCAGCTCCAGACGTGTCATTTGACAGCAGTGTTATGTGGGTACAGCCCACAAAGATGGAGTGCGGCAGTTTGCACATGCTGAGGAGTTTATGGGATTAGGGCTGTGTGGCGAGGGAGTGTCCCAATCGATTTGGTTCGTCTTCGAGAAGCAGGCAGGACAGCACTATCCCTTTCCCAAAATGAGATTAAGTTCCACTCCTGCGGCACCGAGAGGGCGGAGAGAGGACCCTTTACCCCCACCGGACGTCTGAGATCAGGTGCCGCCTTCCAGGCTGTGGACTGATCGATAGCAGAGCTTCTGGGTGGTTCCTGCTGGTTTCTCTGAAATTCTGCACCGTTTCTCTAAAGCCTTCAAGACATTCTAAGACCAGAAGTCTGTCGTAATGGGGCTTTCATTTTTAGCCATGGAGGATCTGAAACGCTACTATGAAGATAGAGCGAGTTGTACAGGCTCATAAACATTCACCCTCATAAAGACACAACCTATTAAGAAGGAGTCTCTTAAAGAATCCCTCTCTGCAGTACATCGGCTGAGCCAGAGCGGGAAGGGGGGGCAGATCTGAAACGACCTCCCATCTCTGCTTACAACCGCGTGGCTCGTTTGCCCTGCTGGTCTTATTGCTGCAGTCACTGAGGAACATGAGCCCTGCAGCTTCCTCTCTCAGCGCCAGCACCCCCCACAGGGCTTTTGGGAGATTGGCGAATCCCGCCCCTGTAAAATGGACTCTCTCGACAGCACAGATCAGGTGGCTCATCTTTGCGGCTGATCCAGGGTTGGGGGAGGGGGGGTTCTTCCGCTAAGTGCTGAGGGCAACATCACCAGTTTATCTCCCTCCTTTCTGACATCGATGGTGGGGATTCCGGCACGCTTCCCGAATGGGGCGGGACATCCACTGATGTCACCTGCGCTGGGTCCCCCTGACAGAAGCTACTGCTGCCCCGTGGCTTGCAGTGATTCCGTTAGCCAACCTCTGCCTGCTGCTGGTTTGGCCCCATCCCCTGACGCCCTCTAGACCAGGGGGGTCAGGGGCAGGACAGAGCAGTGGATACTTCCAGCTCCTGCCGTCCGGCCACAGCGAGCTCCCAGCCGCTCCACACTTGGACATGAACGTCGGCCGCTATGGATTCCGCTTCAGAAAGGGCCAGAGATTCCAGAACTCTGCAGCAAGTGCACGGCGGTAAAAAGAGTGAAGCCATCCTCTCGCCATTTCCGCTCCTCCTTCTCTCGGAAGACACAACATATCAGCACTGCATCAGCACTGCATCAGCCATCACAATTTAGGAAGGCCCACCCCCACACTCGGCTCATATCCCCCCGCGTGCAAAATGCGCAAAAGTATCGCAGAATTACAAGTGATCTGCCAGGAAGAGTGCGTAAAATCTCTACAAGAAAAACTATAAGACTCTCTGCTGGATAGAAAAGTCATTTACAAGCTGTGATATCTGCCAAAGTGGTATCTGTCACCAAATACTGACTGACTGAGGGGTGCAAACTTTTCCACATGCCACAATTGTTATTGCATTTTTCCTGTGTATAGACTAAATATGTAATTAGCCCAGGGTTGCCCAAACTCTACACTCAAATGTACTTAGTTACCAGGACATTAATGTGAAGCTAGTGAAGACACCATTAACTGACCCCCCCCCCCAAGCCAGTCTGTTGGGTCATCGAATGGCCTTCTTAGTTAATATCCTTATTTAGCTACAAAAACACAGCCTTGCCTTATCCATTAAATTTGGTTTAATCCTGTGAGATACACTAAGGGCGCTTTTCCACCGCACAAAGTACGGTACTTTCGGTACTTTCGCTTTTCCATTGACTTCCGGTCGAGTACCAGAACCGAAAGTTCCAGTACCGAAAGTGCCAAACCGGTTGGGGTACTTCTTTGGTACTTCGGTACTTTGGGGTGGGACTTGCAAACGTATTTGCTGTCGATTGGTTATGCAAA
>JAODKC010000002.1:5848639-5860308 GCA_026777985.1 Mormyrops attenuatus
GTTGAGCTGAATCATTTGTGGTGGAATAGGGAAAGAACTAAGCTACACAGGGCTCCGGCCCTCCAGGACTGCAGTTTCACACCCCTGGTCTAGGGGGTCCCTGAGGACCAGGTTGAGAAACACCACCTTATCAGTAGACAACACCATAGGTTATATGTGCGTCAGATATAGGCGTCAACACGCAGGCCTGTCGCGGACACACCCCCAGTCGGTTCTCTTGTCGCGGACCCACCCCCAGTCGGTTCGCCTGTCGCGGACACAGAGGCATCAGTTGAGCTCGGCCTCCCCCCCCCCCGCCGCCCCCCTGTGTCAAGAGAAGCCTTTATTTCAAAGTGCGGCAGTGTCATATGACTCACAGGTGTTATTTACATGACATTTAATGCAAAAAAAAGTAGATTTTTTAATATATTTTAATGGCAAGCTCTTCACAGAAGAATACATTACAGAAACCACTGGAACCAGGAGCAGCAGGAGTGTATAAATAAAAGAAACTGGGAGATGATGTGACCATGGCTGATACCGTCCTACAATGTGAAGAGGAAAAAACAGCCTTCTTACCTATCTATCTGTCTGTCCGTCCGTCCGTCCGTCTGTCTCTCTCTCTTTCTGTCTGTCTGTCTGTCCGGTCATCTATCTAGTTATCTATCTATCCATCTATCTGTGCTTTTGACTCACTTAAGCTATGTCTACCACTGTGATTTGTACATTTGCTATTCAGAAATATGTGCCTACCTGAATACTCACCACTTGTCACTTGCGTCATGTCCATGGAATCGTGCCAGGACATTTTACGAGTGCCTGCCTCTCACTGTGTGAGCTCATGCTGAGTGTTCCTGATGGATACTCACGTTTTTCCCCCATTGTGTGGTTAGCAGCCTTGCTGTGCTAATTATCAGAGATGGGCTCTGTGTGCGCACAGGGACCCTTTGAGGGAATCTGCTGAAGTGCAGCTTGACAGCTGTGAAGACAGACAAAGTCCAACCTCACACGTCTGAAATTACCCATAGCTTATATGTTCTAGTATTCAATATCTAAATCATTACTAGTTGGATGGGACAAAGGCTAAAAATCACACAGGCAGAATCCAGGACTGATCATGGGGAGCAAGATTTGATAGCTGTATTGGTCTAAAAATGTAGCCTCAGGAACCACAGGAGTTTTGGCAGTCACTCACTTATACTGTATTCCTATTTATGCTGTATTTGTGCTATGTTCTTAATAATAATAATAATCTGGAGAATAAGCCCCGTCACCAGGGGGTTTTGATTTCAATTAGGTTCTAAGTAAAATTCTCCACGAATAGGAATTACAGGAACAGGATGCAAACATATGACAGAGGGATATTACGCATGCTGGATGCATTCTGCCATTGTGCCCCACACTGAGTGGTAAGGAAAACCTTAAAAACAGGGCTGTTTGGAACATGATTGCAACACTGCAGGGCCGGGGCTCTCCCTGCTTCTTTGTGAACATGTTGCTAGGCATCAGCGTCATTCCCGTGGAATTCTACCATGGGAGATTTGTGGCTCTCATACCCAGCTTTTGTTTTTGTTAAAGAAAATGGAAAGATTATATGACTCATGTTTACTATCAAATGTGCCAGACTCTCTGTGTCGCTTTGGGTAAATATCCAACACTTCAGTATCTGTGTTTTTTTTCCTCTTGTTTCAGATTGAGTGGAGGCACCATCTGGCTCTGTCTGGAGCAATCAGTGTCTCTGAATAGACTCAATGTCAGGACTTGAATTAAGCCTATGCTATGCTAATTAAGATGATGTCATAGGTGCAATTCACACAAGACAGCAGCCCGCTCCTCTTGACAGTCGCCCCCTGCTGGTCAGAGAGAGCAGTAGGACAGTGGTAGCTAACAGAATCGATATGCGAGTGGTCGACGGAATCACGCAATCTCAAATAGGACAATGGTTATCAAGCATGGGTGGTAGAAAAGTAACTTACATCAGGCCTTTCCCAACAGTCCTCTTGTGAAGGAGCAGTTTGTAACTATGTGGTATAACAGCTCTACCGTACAGCTTCAATTAATCCTATTCTTACCCAGGCTGAGCCCTGTCGGCTGTTATCTCCTCATCGCTGTAGCAGCAACTCTGTTGCAGCCAGCAGCCTGACCTACAGACCTGCCTGGCAGATGAGCCTCAACTAGCTCATCAGGTCCTGTGCAAAGACACCGACAGAAAGTGCTCCAACAAATTCCATAGCAGTGCACGGCACAAAAAACACAGACGCCCACCCAGAAATGAATGGAACATGCATAGTACCACCTCTGCATGATTCTAACCACATGATGAAGTGCGGAGAGGGAAGTGTGAGGGAAAATGGCCCTACTGTCTTTTTGACAATTATATAGGGTTAATCCCAATATCAGAGGTAGATGCAATCGTCTCTGCATAGCGATTCAGTGGCCTACATTCGATGCACCCTCTGGAATATTCCAGCCCACGTTCAGAGTGCCCGTTTAAAAAAGGGATTCGCTATTGCTCAGACATCCTGAGAGACAAAAACATTCAGTGGTGAAATCAGCCAAGGATGCAATAAGAGTGCTCTTTGGTGTGTCGGATTGATTTACGGTTCAATCCAGAAAGCCTGTTGTAAATTAAGTATGTTTTTTCTGATCATACGCTTGTTTTTACACCAGAATGCACTAATTTGCACCATCACCCACATATACATGTGCTCCATCAATCTACCCAGTTTCAGTAACGGTTTACCCATTTGACACTGCTGTGCCTGACCTATCAGAATGCATTTTCAATTCATGAGAAATTACAAGCCTGATGAAAAAAGCTGCAGTCCTTCCTTTTCCCAGGACAGAAATATGATCAGAAGGTGCCACAAACACAAGGCACAGACTAACTATTGACAGGGTTAAGTCTGTTAAATAACAACAAAATACTATAGTGTGGAGAGGCCTTGGTGATTTCTAATTCCTGAGGTGGAATGAAGCCTGTGTTGTATATCTCATTATATCACCAGTCAGATTCCTTCCCACCTGCCTGCAGCTATGGTCCAGTCCAGGTTACACGTAAAACTGCACATAGAGCTTGTTTCATTTTCTTTCATTATCATGGTGACCAAGCTGTAGCAATAGTCATTAGTGAATATTGCATGACAGTATTTTTGTTTACCCACATATATAAACACTAATAAATTAGTTGATATTCTATTAGGTACACCTACATAATAAATGTTTACCCCATTTTGCTCAGGCAACATACTTTAAGGCATGAGCAAGGTATTGAAAACACATCACTACTGGCCTGTCATCTCCCCTAAGGACAGTGACAGAGTACCCAGAGGAAATCAGAATCACAGGGCAAGAACACTGACCCCTGGAGGAGAGAGATAATA
Source organism: Mormyrops attenuatus (assembly GCA_026777985.1). Taxonomy (NCBI): domain Eukaryota; kingdom Metazoa; phylum Chordata; class Actinopteri; order Osteoglossiformes; family Mormyridae; genus Mormyrops; species Mormyrops attenuatus. Next base: position 5,852,002 of record JAODKC010000002.1, read on the forward strand.
GCGCTGATAGTTTTACTCTGGCAGAAATATGTTAAAAAGAATTTATGTCTGTGAAGATTCTCAGTCATCCAGGTGAAATTGTCTGTTGGTTGAGTCATGGCAACTGGAACAAGAGAGAGGTCCAGTTCCCATGACTCAAGCAACAGACGTTAAAAGGGATTGTTGCTAGACATGACACAATATGACTCAGGGTCATTTAAGGATATTAAAATCATGCATCAGATTATTATTGTATACCGAAAATACAATACGATTAGTTAAACAAAAAGGCGATCACTTTTAATCTACATGAAAAGAGGAAATACCATATGATTGTTATGGTGGTATAAAAATAGAATGCCTCGATATCCGCTCGACAAGATCGGCTAGAAAACCGTTTCCTTTACCCGGCATGAAAACAACATGCCTTTAGTAACTGATCTGAGATCGGCGATAATTGACGTCACTCGTATTTATGTAACAGTGCGGGCGTAGAGGTTGATCTGTTTCCGGATCAGGTTTCGAAATAGACTGCAACCGGAAGTCCGGTGGCGAAGGCGTCCCTCACCCGGAAGTGGTTTCTTGGGACTCTTTGACACGTAGCATCGGAGCGGCGGAGAGCGGATCGTACGGGGGGTGTTCTAGATAGAGACCATCACACGGTAATACCTCACACCTAAATATTTTTATGGTTGTTTTTAATGTCGACCCAGATATCGTTAAACTAGCTTTGGGTCAGGTGGCGTGAGTTGTATAAACTAAGTTGTACGGGTTGCGTTGCCGTTTGTCTTCCTTGGTTGGTTAAGCTGAGATTGCTGTGGAGCCCTTGGTACCGGCCCATAACCGGCACTGGGTTTGTGTTTCGGGCCCCTAACAGACACATTCTGCTGGAATAGCCGGTCGCTAAATCACAAAAGTGTTAAACTGCCTACTACGAAGGCTCGCTGTATATGCGTCCGCGTATCACTAATGGTTATTTTCACTGTTGCTCCATTAATGGATATTAGTCTTGGTGCAAGAAATTTAATGACTTAAAATAGCTTCTAAGTGGATTTATAGTGTTTTTAAGGCCATGCTCTGTAAGCTGTTTAGGCTACGAAGATCTTTCTGGTCATTTTCAGAGCCCCTAGGGCTGATCTTTTTGTTTGCGTTGGAGTTATTTTAATCATCTATTTGTTTTTATGTTATTCCCTCTTAATGTCTTGTAAATTAGTGGTTTTAACTCGCTTTTCTGTGATATTTGACTCGTATTCTGGTCTTCCTGAAATATGTTCTTTTTCAGACTGATTGGAAATGTCAGGGTTTGACAACTTCAACACTGATTTCTACGAGTCCAGTTACAGTGTAGATGACCAAGGCCAGGCTGCCTATGGTTATGCCAACACGGAAGATTCGTATAACAAGTACGTCACGTATCCCTCCTTATAAATATCTGTTCAGAACGTCTTTACTGATTTTCAGGTTTTTTTTTGTAAATTTTTTTGTTCAGTGAACCGTGTTCAGGCATGATTTAGCATACAGTTTCATGCAATGAAATTATTTTTGGCTACTGACTTTGGTCGCAAAGCGATTCCTAAACGGCAGGCATAAGGTACTAAGGTGAAGGACTTGGACCATTTATCTATTTATTGATAATTATCATTTATGCTTGTAAAGTTGATGAAGTGTATCAGTAGCAGTAACTGTGCAGTAACCCGTTATCCTAATCGCCCAGTCCTGGTTTAACTGGACAGACAAGCCCACACTGTGTGCACCGTACCTGCCGTGTCAGCGCATTCCACCTGTAAAATGCCTTCTGAAGCAGGCCAGTGTCTTGTCTAGGAACCAGAAGAAGCTGTCTGGGAGCAGAAGGGTTTCCCCTTTTCAGAAAAAACGGAATCATCAGAGACACAGCAACTGCGGCTTATTTTAGAAAAAAAGGTTGATGCATGACTAACTAAAGAGATCATAAGATGTTTGATGTGCTGAATGGCTTGTAGAGAGAAAGTCATTTAATGCATTAATCACATCTGAATGTGTTAAATAAAATACTCAATGGATGTGTTGTTTTAGTGCCAATGTAATATAATAATTGTCATTGTGAATAATAATCATTAAAATTGTTGTTCTTATCAATTATAATGAATGATAATTTTCCTGGCTTGAGATGTCACTTTTGTTTAGGTGACTCATCAAGCCACGCATCCTTGTCTGGAGTAAATGGCCAAGTGAAACGTTTATAAGTTTGTGTTTGACCGTGAAACATGAGCGTCTGTCAATGCGTAAGGCCTTCCGAGGAGAACATCTCTAGAATGTGATAAGATGTGACCTATAAAATGCAGAATAAATGTACCTCTTAAAAGACCCTGCATGTTCAGCGAGTGGTCAGCTGCCTCTGCTGGTTAATGTTACCTTATTTTGGTTTGTGCCTTTTCCCCGGCAAGCAAAAGGACGGAGGAGGCGAGTAACATCTCTGTTTCCGCAGACCATATGGAGGCTACGGCTACTCCCAGCAACCGGGAGGTTATGGGGTCCCGTCCCCAGGCATGGCACAGCAGCCCTACACGGGGCACATCTACCAGCCGACGCCGGCCTTCACGCCCAGCACCTCGCAGTCCGTGTACGGCAGCAGCTTCGAAGATGAGCCGCCCCTCCTGGAGGGTAAGGCCGCCGGCAGGGGGCGCAGGCAGGGGCTGGACTGCAGGCCACTGGACTGTTCTGGCTGGGGCCCGATGTCCTGGGTCTGATGCATGCCTTTTTTCTCACGTCCCATTGATCTATATCACACAGATTAAATTCACAGTATGGTATTATATTGGTATTTATTAGGGGGGAGCATGCGGCTCGGTGGGCTAAGCCTCTGTGCCTGTGATCGGAAGGTTGCCGGTTCAAGCCCCGACCTCAGCAGAATAGGGCTTACTCTCACCTACATGTGTCTGTGTGTCATGCGAGGCGAATGTCCCCACAAGGGATCAATAAAGTGCCATTATTACTATTATTTAGAACCATGCTGCTGTTACTGGTACTGTAAGCCTGTCTGTGAAGCATTCCTGTGTCCTGAACGTTGGCAGAACTGGGAATCAACTTTGACCACATCTGGCAGAAGACGCTGACAGTGCTGCACCCCATGAAGGCAGCAGATGGCAGTATCATGAATGAGACGGACATGGCCGGCCCCATGGTCTTCTGCCTGGCCTTCGGGGCCACGCTGCTGCTGGTGAGGGTCGTCGGAAGTGTCCTGCTGAAGTGCTGGATGTGTTTACCAATAAAATGCCTTAATAAAATCTCCTCATGCGGGTCTGTGCCTGGAAAGACGACTCTCTGATGTCAGCAGTGTGCACAGCGGGACTCATCTCAGTAGGTTGTCATTAAATGAGTCGCTATGGTGTTGGTCACCGTCTTTCAGTGTTGGCCCTCGCGCAGTCTTACCGCCTGACCCCCCCCCATCCCAAAGGACAGCTCATTCTGCACTTTACTCTGCTCTCAGCGGCCGTTCTTGCATATCTATTTCAGTTCTGACCTTACTGGTATTATATAAGCATTGGTTTGAGACCTATGTGGTTTGTTCCTGTGAAGTGGCTGTATGCCATTGGTGGGTATACTTGCTCATTTTGTGAGATCTGTGGTTCCGCCTGTCTAGGCGTAGATATTAATCTGAGCCTGCCAGTCCATGTATGTTCAGGGGACGTTCCTGGCTTGCCTGTCCCGCTCCCCTACCCCTACCCCTACATACTGCTTGATTCTGCTTTTCGTGGCATATTTCTGCATCGTAAGGCTTCCTGCCCTGAGACGCTTCTGTCCTGGGGCGACGGTGCTGGGGGGGCACCGTAGCGACTATGCCCGGCCACTGGCTCACTGACTTGGCCGTCTGTGTCTCTGTCAGGCTGGGAAGATCCAGTTTGGCTATGTCTACGGCATCAGCGCCATCGGCTGCGTGGCCATGTACTGCCTGCTGAACCTGATGAGCGTGACGGGCGTCTCCTTCGGCTGCGTGGCCAGCGTACTGGGCTACTGCCTGCTTCCCATGATCCTCCTGTCCAGCGTGGCTGTCATCTTCTCGCTGCAGTAAGTTCAGTCTCCTGCCGCCCGTTACTCTCCGGCTCTGTTTTTCTCTAGAGATGTCGCTTCGTTTGCATGCGTACAGAGACCCGAAATAAATCGCTGGGTTTTCTGTGGTTGCAGAGGCATGATGGGAATCGTCGTGACCGCCATGATCATCGGGTGGTGCAGCTTCTCTGCCTCGAAGATCTTCATCTCAGCCCTGGCCATGGACGGACAGCAGCTGCTGGTGGCTTACCCCTGCGCCCTCCTCTATGGCGTTTTTGCCTTGATATCTGTCTTCTGAGCTACCCAGGGCGCCCCTGGCACGTAGTGCACGACAGACGAACACTTGGCGCGTAGGAGAGAGTAAGAGTTGCGCACCCATCCTGAAGTGTTGAAGGGCCAGACCGTTCCCGGGGATGAGCGTGGATGTGTCCAGTAGGGAAACATTGGCAAATGTCAGCGGCCAGCCCTCCCTTCCCCAGAGGACTGATCAGTGTGGCCTTTAGAGACTCTGTCAGCATCACTGCAGAAGTTAGACTTTTTATCATCGATGCAGAATATGTATAATAATCATTTTGGATCTTCGAGATGTTCCTTTGTCTTCGTTGTCCTGATGCCGCCCCCAATGCTTACTCTTAGGCTACACACACACACACCATATTTATTTTCATATTTGTTTGCATGCAGAATTAAATTTTTGTTTCTTTTCTTTTTAATGGGGCTCAATAATTTTGTTTTAGATTGAATCTTTGTTATATGAGATGATGATATGAGATAATGCAAACAAGTTGACCAAAGCCTGGTTCTCCCTTGCTCTGTTCAGTCTCTGAAACGGACCCTGTTCTGGACGCCTCCCTGGCACCCTAATTAGGTATCTGGCGGAACAGCAGGAGCCTGCGTGTACGCTGTGGCGTGGTCATGTGTTGCTACAAGAGCACAATTTCCTTTGAAAATATCAGCTGTCGTTATGCTTAAGCAGAGCTGTTCTCAGTGGAGCCCCCTTCCTGAAAGACGTGGAATAGCAGAAGTGCTCGAGACTCACCACTTTGAGTGTTTAGGTCTTTCATCACCGTTGCTCTGTACTCAGACCCATTAGTTTGATCCATAAAGCCCATCACTCTCCATCTGACTTAACGATGGGACCATAGGGCGGTTATTTGCCACGGTCATAGTATTATAGGTGATTCAGTCTCAGCTGGAGGCTGTTCCTCCATCAGAATCGGACAAACCAGAGTAGAGGCTTTCCAGATGAGGCCCATTTACATGCCTCTCCATGTTCATTCCCTTGTAGTTTAGTAACACCTCTAGTGGTTGGTTGCCGACGTCTCAGCCCACTTAAAAAGGACCGATAACAGCCCACAATACTGGCCATTACAAATTCAGGACCTAAACCGATGTTAGTTACCTGTGTTGTGCGAGCTGTGCCGAATTCCAGCGACTTTCGCTGTGCGCAGCTGGTATTCGATCATCTGGTCGTGCGCACCAGTGTTTTAAAGTCTGATGCCAAGATCAAAGGCTGTTTTCCTGAGCAGAGCGTCGGCGGCTGGTTCACGAGCCGCCTCCATTTCCTAATGTTCCCAGCTGCTGAAAATGCTCTTGTTGTTCTTTTAACGTAATGTACAAAATTCACACATTTGTATACTGTACCATTGGATTTGTATGTGTGAGCTTCCTTAATGATGTTCTATGGAAATAAAAGATGTGATATCTTGTTTTTGTTGCTTATTTTTTATACATCCTCATGAACGCCATACAGTTTACAATGCGTTGCTCTAGTGAATTCCAGCCTCCAACCACCAGGGGCGCCCTATAATCTTTACGTCTATACAATCGCATGACTGGGTGGCATGGTACTCTCCCTGTTATCACATGGATTCCTCAGCTGCTCTGGTTTCTTCCCACCATCCACAGGATTGCGGTTTAGCTAGACCGTGCCTCTGATTAGTCTGTAGTGTGGTGTAGACAGTTATTCAGCATGTTTAAGGAGAATATCCATCATAGTTTAGTTTGGAATAACCCTTAACCATATAAAAAACAGGTGTAACATTGTGTCTATTTCAAATGGAATACTTCATTGTTGCTTTTATTTTGTTTCCCAAAACCCAGTTGAATGCACCTCCTCCACTGTGCATTTTTGATCATTTTACTGTCAAGGTTGCTCTGACTCCACAGGGGCCTAAAACCACAGTTCAAGCAGAGGTCTAACGCTAGGGGTCAGTGTTGAGTTATTTTTGCGTCTGTGTTCCCGAAGGTGGCGGTATGGCTGTTACATAAGCTGGCTGTCTGTCGTGGATCAGTTATTCTGGATGATGCTCTGTGGCGGTGAGCAGATTCCTGTAATCAGCGCGGCTTGTCGCTCTACGAGTGTGTGTCAGATCAGACAGAGAAAGCCACACAGCTCTCATCTAACGGGAGGTTATGGGGTTAGTGTCCGTTAGTCTACCTAAGCTTCGATGCGCTCCCTAGACAAATAGTTAATTCTTTTACACTTTGAAGATACCTGTAACATTTTGATTACAGCACATTTTAGACTGTTAGGAGTGAATTATAATTAGAAATATTTTGTCCTTCCTTATGAAGCAAGTGGGCTTGTTCCATTTGTTGCACTGTAATGCAGCTGAAAACACAAAATCAATTTCCAGGTCAAATACATTTTGTGTCTCACACCGTCAGTTTGTTTCTCAGATGTGGACCATACTGAGCCTGGTTTCCACATAGCAATTCATTTTCACTACTTGTATTTATTTCAGTTTTCAGAATCTGATGTTAAAATAAGACCTTGGCTATTATTTAGTTATTAGTAGTTAGCCATGTTAGGCAGATGTCTGGCTAGTCGCCTTCCTTTGAGCGCCTTCTCACCTTCCGACACTGTCACTGCTGTGTTGTGACAGAACCATGAGGAGCCCCCCCCCCGGCCATCATGTCTCAGGTGGTGGAGGCCTCATGTGTGACCGTGAGCAAAGCTTGTAATGTACATCTCCTGACTTCTCCAGTTTTGTAGCATCCTTTCTCCTACCTCCCCAGTCCTGTGTCCCAGGGTGCCCCCAGCACCCAGCGCTTATAACCTCTAATGAACTCTAATGAAATGTAGCTTGACTGCTGGCCGGCCCCTCCCGGGACCTTAAAGACGCCCATGCCCTCAGCCCCCGTGCCCCCGTGACAAGCCCTCCTCCACCAGCTGGCCCAGATCACGGTGTCCCACTGTATCTATCTGCATATTCATGGCCGTGGTGGCAGGGCTGCTTTCCACACCGCGAGCCATTGATATGGTGTTCAGCGCGTCCCGATGGCTCTGTTAATTGCGTGTTGGCCGTGTGAGTTGCATTGGACAGCATGTGCAGCCAGGCTAGCATCTGCATTTCCCCTTTATTGTCCTATTTAATGCTGGTGAGTGGCCACTATCAAGCGCTTAATGATGCTGTAATGACCTGAGGGACTGTCACAGGAAGAGCCAAGCCTTGTGCGCTAGAGTGAGGTTTATCAGCTCCTAACTGAATCTGCCTCCCCCCCCACACACACACACAGAGGATGGGCAGTATTTATGACATATGTATTTAAAATACCAGAATTGTGTTTTGTAATCTGTATTTGACTTCATAAAATTATTATGTAATTTGCATCAAATACTTTGATGTTCAGTATTTTTCTGTTTTGAAAATACAACACTTTCCCGTAATGTATGCTTGATGAGGTCATGTGCATAAAATGCTTGTGCAAAAACTCCCACAGACACACTCCAAAATCTTGTGGAAGGTCTTCCCAGAAGAGTGGCAGCTGTTATAGCTGCAAAGGAGGACCGACTCCATGTTGATGCCCATGGGTTTAGAATGGGATGTCATACAAGGTCATGTGGGTGTAATAGCCAGGTGTCCCAATACTTTTATACATATAAAGTACATTTTTATATGTTTTTGCCCATCTTTGCACACGCACTACACGGCAGCGTCTGTACTTAAAATTAGTCCTGTGTAAAAGCATGACTTAACTGGAGGAAAAAGGTCTTATGAAAAGCTTTGTTCTCCAAGATTGTGTGTCTTTCACTGTGAAGTTTAGTCACAAACACCACCTTCTTGAAGAGATGCCCCATTTCATATAGAGGAGTTATTTTCTTTTGATACATAAAGTTAAAAATGATATATTTCTATTTTGTCACAGTGGACCTACGTTCATAGTGGGGTACCGCAGGGTTCAATTTTAGGACCACTACTGTTCCTAATTTACATTAATTATATTGACACCAATACATACAGTAAACTGGTTAAATTTGCAGACGACACCAAGGTGGGTGGTGTAGCAGATACTAAA
>JAODKC010000002.1:5868130-5884966 GCA_026777985.1 Mormyrops attenuatus
GCAGTGTGCGGATCCGCCGTCAGACATGGCTCCTCCCACATTTCATAAAGCAGTGTGCGGATCCGCCGTCAGACATGGCTCCTCCCACATTTCTTAACGCAGTGTGCGGATCCGCCGTCAGACATGGCTCCTCCCACATTTCATAAAGCAGTGTGCGGATCCGCCGTCAGACATGACTCCTCCCACATTTCATAAAGCAGTGTGCGGATCCGCCGTCAGACATGGCTCCTCCCACATTTCATAAAGCAGTGTGTGGATCTGTGGATTAGGTTACTCTGCCTATGGTTGATAGTTTGCTGGTTCAAATCCTCGGGTCAGCAGAGTGATTTTCCCACTGGGCTCCTGAGCAAGACCCTTAACCCCCAAATACTCCCAGGGCTGACTCTGCATTCACAAAAACCAAAGTGTTACTTTGGATAAACGTGTCAGCTAATGAAATAATGCCAGATTATCCAGCAGTTTACAGTGAGCCCCGCCGGGGTTACGCTGGTATTTCTGCCTGCTCTATGAGAACTTCTCTTTCTATTCTTATTTATTTCTCATCAATTAATTTGCTAGTTTAAATCTCTAAGAGAGCCAATGCTAACCCTCCTTCACAGCTAAACAGTCTATAAAGGAAGAGTCCAGCACTATGCAGAACAGGCTGACTAGGCCCTAGACAGGGAAATGCACAGAGGGGCCTTATCAGACATTATGTGTCTCCCTTCCACACCATGACCTGTTGTGCGTGGCAGGGTGCTGCTACAACAGCATGGCCCCGTAAACATGCCAGATCCCGCCATTTAAGGGCGACTTGATCCCAGAGTGAGTCGGCGGTCATACGTGTGACAGCCTCAGCATCCCTTCCTGAAGCCCCTGAGAGCTGGATGATTGTCCGCAAAAACATCCAAGATCAGAAGACCGAGGTGGGCGGTGACTCAGTACTTTTTGGACCCAGTTAGTTTAAAGACACATCTTATATATAACTTGTCGATTTATTAGTCCCCAGGCACTTTATAGACATTTTCAAATCCAAGCTTAAAACATTCCTGTGTGAGCAGGCTTTAGCCCAGCTTAACACCGCGCTGCACGACTGCCCCTCTAACGGTACCTTATTACCTGAATTTATCTGTAATTTGCTTTTTATTTTCAGGCTTGATATTTTTTCTGTTTTAAATCTATTGTTTTAATCGTTTTTAATTTCTATTCCCATTTCTTTTTAATTTGAACATGAATTTCTTTCATTGTATTCTGTATTTTGATTGTGTGTAGACTGTAGAGTACTTTGAATGACTGCAGTGTATGAAAGGCGCTATATAAACAAACTTACCTCAACAATCTTCGAACTCCTGTTACAGACGGGATGGTTCATATCGCTGAGTTCCCGCCGCTGGTTTTTTCATGTCATGTTTTGTGTCTGCAGATCGAATCTCACCATCAAAGCTTCATTATCTACTGGCTGCCATTTAGCTGTGACTCTTTATTGGACAGTGTGCTGGAATTGATACACTGCATGATTGGTTACCCATTAATTAAGTGAATGGTTTTCCAAATACATTTAGCAACGCACTATGAGTAGTGCAGCATGTGATAATCAGAGTCTACGATAGTGTTTGTTTTCTGTCCAAATATCCTAGACAGGGGTATTGAGGGGACCTGGACATACTGTATTGGGGGCAGTGTGTGGCTCAGTGAGCTAAGCCTCTGTACCTGTGATCGGAAGGTTGCTGGTTCAACACCTAGCCTTAGCATAACAGTTGCCTGTCAGTGGGCCCTTGACCCCCCCCCCCCCCCCCAAGCTCGCTCTCACCTGTATGTGGGTTTCATGGGGAGAGTGAAAAGAGAATTTTCCCCATGGGGATTAATAAAGTATCTCCACTCTATACTATGTGATGAGCTGTGTATCTGAGCTTTGGAAAGTCACCCATCATTTTAGTACATCAAAGAGAAACCAGTTTGGCTAATGCAGTGATTCCCATCTTTTTTCCACTGTGACACACCTTCCATAAGGCGGCATTCTTAAAAACACTGGGATTATGTGCTGCTGACTGGAAACGCTGGCCAATGCTGAGAGGGACTGGCTTTAGCTACTGGGTGCCGGGTTATATTCAGAATTTATGTATATGGTGTTAACAAATGTCTGTTTACCAAAGTCTTCAGGAGTCAGGAAGGCAGATAAACAAGACGATTGAACACAAGTACGGCATATACACATCTGTCCGTAGAAATAGCTCAGGCAGGGTGATGGGGGCGAGGGCCTCTACCCACAGGCAGCTCAGGGCACAAGGCCCCTCCACCAAGGATTACAGTCACCGGCCAATGAAAACCAGGTGTGTCCATTTTATGATGATTTTGACTGTAGATGGAACATACTCACTGTCTACTGATGGCTTATGGCATCTAACTGACCAATCAAAAGATGTTTTATAAAGTCATCTATTTAACTTAGTATTTATGTTAGTACTGGCTGACATTTGTACTCATGAAGGTTGTTTGTATGGGTTACTTTACATCACTACTATCAACATCGATAGCCAGATAGCTAGCTAACTAACATCATTGTTAATTGTAAAATTGACAGTTTATCATCAAACTATTCACCGACAGCTGTGTGATGAGAGGTTTCAATTTGTGGTGATATGGGTGCCCCCTGATGTTTTTTATAGGTTTGCTTTGTAAAGTAGCTTCTGAGAAAATAGTCCTGAAGTAATAGATTTTTGGAAGTACACGTTTTTCACTGGACAGCAATTATATAATTCTGTGTAATTAACAGTGCTGTGTGTTTCACGCACTAACAAACACTAACAGCCCAACGAGCCAGCAGTGTCTGTCACTTCCTTATGCTAATATCAGCCAGGTGCAGGGATGTAGGGCTGTAATCGGCGAGGCACATCATCTATCATGATCCTGTATCATGAGTTCTGCTTTGGCCTGACATGTTCACATCCAGTGCTCTTTGTGCTTTTTACCCAGAAATATTAATCGCTATATCAGATGAAAACGAATGTGGCTACTTTCACTGAACGCTGTAATAATCCCTCTAGCACCATCGCAGACGGACTTTGTTAACCACGTGCCGGTTTCAGGACTTTTCTCTTCCTGATGTTTGAAATGTAACTGATCTTTTTATAGTTTATGTCAAAATACATGGGTCCCCTCCTCTCCCGGATATAAAAATGCATGACAGTGATGTTGCCAGGGTAACCTTATCTCAGTGTTCCATTAACTTGTGTTATTTTTTGTTTAAAATCAAGAAAAATGGGGGCAATACAATCACGGTTTAAATACCCATAAAACACCGTCGAGCCACATTAGAAAAATCACTCATGTCTGTTGTCCATATTGTAAAATACTGTGAACGTTACTTAATGATTATCATGCAATAACTGTATATTATCTAGTGTAAACAATTATTTCCTTTGTCATGTTGTGAAGAAAAGCCAGTGTGATTAGCAGAGAGCTATAATATTTAAGTGAGCGGATGATGCACAACTCTGATTTTAAATAGGCAACGTGAAGGTGTTAGTCCACAAATCCATCCTCAGCTTGTTTACAGGCTGACGCTGCAGATAGCTGCATTTGTCTTCCTTGGCTCATCCATCACCAACGGTAACCATTTACGGGGCTGGACACTCTCCCGGGAAATAATAATGATGTGTTTTCATATCAAATAATATCAAACAGTAGAAAATAATGCCAGTGTTTTGATATCAAACAGCAACAAAATAGCATAAAATACTATAGAAATAAGAGCAAACTGCATTTAATGCTGTAGATATTTACTGACAGTTTGAATGTTTACTTAAATATGTCTGTGTGCAGGGATGGACCGGCATCCTGGTACACTTAGGGTGTACCCTGCCTCATCCCCTGTACGCGCTGCAACCCAGCTCTGGAAAGTGGATGCATGGTTATAATATGATTGAAATAATCCAGTGGTGAGCAATCTTATCCAGAAAGGGCCGCAGTGTGTGCGGGTTTTCACTGCAACTGCCTAATTAGATTACTAATTATAGGAGATTGGCTGATGAGTTCTCACTCCTGGGTTGGAACAGCTGACCTAAAGGTTATCCCAAAAACCTGCATACACACACACTATCCCTTTGCGGAAAGATTGTCCCCCGCCCCCCCCGAAATAAATCCTTAAAATCATAATAATTTGGATCAAAAAGGGCAGTTCACCCCAAAACTGAATAAAAAGGTATTTTAGCGTTTTGGGTGTTTTAGCGAAGTGTGGGGCGTCTCTCAGTTATAATGGGACTGAATGGCATCTTTCTGTGATGATTAAAGCGCCAGAAAAATGGATTTGAAAAATTCAACAGCAGTGTCTCTTACCACAAATCACGATCCAGTTACTCAAGATAATCCACAGACTTTATAGTGAGCAGTTTAATGTACAAACTATTTTCTTCTACAGAACTCCACACACCGATCGCATCACTGCGCAGAAGGTGCAAGCGCGAGTACCCCCCTGAGATCTTCTGCGCAGTGATGCGTTTGGTTTGTGGAGTGAACTGCCCCTTTAAGACTCCATGAACATTCATGCAGTTACAGTTTGGCTACAAGAAACTGATGACATTTCTCCTGCATCGGATTGAAGCTACACTCAAAATGCATCACAGCGTCGGTGACTAAGTTTGGCTGCAGGAGCCCGTGTGCAAATGCAGGCCCTAATTAAACATGATTCATTCATACGATGGAATAAACGGCAGCTGCCAGAGAAGGACTACAGTGGGAGTGTGATTCTGACTCTGGCGCTTCCCAGAAGCCCCTCTGCCCCCCATGGCAGCCAACAGCATCAGCGCAGAAGCATCTGAAATGACCTAACTTAGGTCCAGGCCCAGTCTTTATTGACAGTACCTTTCCTAAATTTCTAATCTTATACTCAAACACCATTCTTATCAGAAGAGTAGCAGAGCTGTTCTGGGCCTTAAACCAGTATTTTTTTCATTTCAAAGCCACGTCATTAAGTATTACTTTACTTGACACCTGATATATTTCTGTGCCGGTAGCGACAATCAGAATCAGATTTATTGGCCAAACACCCTCACACAGCAGGGAATTTGGCTCCGGTTGTCAATCTGTGGCTTAGTTAACATTATAAGGGTAGATTGTGGATCCTGGGTCTCATGGTTTGAAAAGTAGACAGCCTGAGTAGTGATAAGACAATAATATGAATACACAGTGATAACCTGCAGTATGATCAGTGCCTGCTGTGCTTTATTGATCACTGCCGCTGTATACCTCAGCACCTCGCCGTCCTCCTTGTATGTTATTGTATATAGTATGAATATTGTGTCTTGCTTGCATCTTGTATATACTGTATGTATGCTTTTGCTCACTATTCCATTATTGCTATTTGCTGTTCCTCATCATTGCATGTTGTTTAGTGCTACAGGGGAGCTACGCAAGCATTTCATTGTCCTTGTACAAATGACAATAAAGCTTTTGAATTCTGGAATCCTTGAATGCTCCCTGATCTGGGGGCTGTGGTGATAAAAGATGGGGCAAATGCCAGCAGAATGGAGCCCCCCTGGGGGAGCTTGTGCAGACCTGTGGCCCCCACAGGCCAGGTTCTTGGCAGCCCGCTCCTGTTGAGCACACCCGCATGGGCGGCAGCACCCGCCTGCTCCCCCGCAATGCTGCACCACTACTTGTTAAAACCACACATGCTCTCCCTAATGACCTGCCTGTTTGAACCCCTTAATGGCAATTACCTAAGGTGGCTTTTTACAACCGCTATATGAATACCCTCGTGTGATTAAACAAATGACTTTAGCTTTTTGGATCTGAGGTTTTACTTACAGACAAAAATATAAAATGCCTCAGCTCTGATTGCATGTCCGCGCTTTCTCCAGCAAGAGGATACGTGCTTCCTGCCATTGTTTTGCCAAATCCAGAAATATGGGCATAATTAACAATTGGTTGTGTCAATGTGAGGTGAGCAGAAGAGTTGAGGGTCTGCAGATCATTCTCAGCAGTACTGCAGGAGAGAATTAGGGAACTGACCTTTAGTAAAAAAATCAAGAAGTGAGATGCAATTAAAGGTAATTAATGGGGTGCATGGCTCAAAGACCTGTTTGGTCTCCTAGTAATGACTGGAGCCAAACTGGACATATTTACAGTAAATTTTCAGTGCTGGGGCCAACCGATCAGTCATGCAAAGAGTTCACACTCTCAATGTGGCCCAGTATCATACTGGTGTTGATGGTAATGTTGTGTTGAAGAGGAGCACGGGGCTGCTCTGATACGAAGCCTGTCACCTGCCTGCGCTGGACTCTCTGCTTATGTTACATTACCGGCTAATTATTTTTTTACAGTATATGATAACCACAGGTGTAAACCTGGCAGATACGGGGGGGGCAGCACTCTAAATGGGCCCTTCAATGTGCAAAACTATACGTAAAATTGTGGGGGCAAGGGTACATTTTGTCAGGGGCCCCAGAATTTCAAGCCTGGCTTCTGTTGATAACATTATACTTTTCTGTAAGCACTAGAAGTGTGGCGTGACTGAAAGAAAACCACAACCCACACAATACCCAAAAAGAGAGTAAAAGTCCCCCGAGCTCGAACCCAGATGTGGGCACACCATTCTCTCCACTCCGGGGGTGGGGTGAGTGTTTACCGGCTCGCTAGAAACGGCACCTTGCTGAGCCTCACGTAACACTGTTAATAACATGTAATGCAAATAATAATAATGGTAATTAAAAAACGTATTCCCTCAGGAATTTGAAACACTTAATCACAAAGCTAATCTTACATTCACAACATGCGATCTGGTTTCCAGCTGACCGTAACAGATGGACCCTCACGAAACCAGCAGCGGGCTCTCCATAATTTACGGGCGAACAGTCATTCAGGCAGTTACATTCGTTTCACTGGCCAGCACAACTACGCAGAGAAGCATAACGATCGACTCCTCATCAGAAATGCAAAACCCAGATACAAATGCATTTTACAGTACTTCGTTTGTGCTCCGATCTTCTGTAGTGGAAGCCAGCTAACTACAATAGTCACTATTGTTGGTGAGAGTCTCTCCTCAGACTGATAAGATTTGTGATGCTTAATAAATCACTAGCAGCGCAAAATGAAGTGTCCATCGCGGGGGTGAAACGGGCTTCAATGTAAATGCATGAGAGTGCGGTAGGCGTTCGGGATCTGTCCACTGCTGGTGTATGAGAGCGCTTCACGGGGAATGCAGTACATGCCATGCCAGCGTGCCCCAGCGGAGCCGTCTGTTTTATAATAAAGGGGAGCCGGTGTGCGGGACCCCGCGACGGCTGCAGCGCTCCTTTCTCGTGTACCCCCCCATGTCCATTTGCTTTTAACAACTAATTGGAGTTACGTTTAAAGCTGTAAATGAGTACAAAGCAGGGATAATCTGGTGATTTATCCCGGGTTCTTCATATCACTCAGCCAATCCGGTTTTATATAGGGCGGAAATAGAAATAGAAATAGAAAGCTTTTAGGGTTACGTAGAATAATGATTATGAAAATGCACTTGATGTCTGAAAGGCCAATGCAGATTATGTGGTAGAAAAGATTTTTTTTCAGCTGGGAAATAGGCTTTCTTTCTGAATTAGTGGAAAAACACAAAGTTTGTATAACTTTGAAACTTGATAAATTACTATTTTAAATGCATTTATCATTATTCATACCAGTGATATCAATTCTTTTTGCATTTTATGCAATGTGGAAATTGTGCGTTCTAACGAACTGTTAAAAACAATGCAACAACACCGAAGGGATTAATGATTTTAATAAATCAAGTCAAACAAGCGCTGTATTCGCCCTCACCATTCTGACCTTTATATATTTTGTCAAGCTTATTTGTAGCCGAAGGCGACAACAGACCAGAATAACGAAACTTCGACGCTGCCCGTCCGTGACTAACCCAGCCACAAGCCCGGTTCGTCACCGCTCATTTCCTCCGCCTGAGATCAGCACAGGGCCGTTCTGCGCATGGGCTGCTCGGGCTCGTCGCCGAAATCTCAGCCCTGGAAGTGCGCTCTGTTTCCGCACTCATGGCGTCTGCGTGGGGCTGGGCGCAGCGCTGAATCGCCGGACGACGACTGACAGGGGCGCGCCAGCGAGGGCCGACTTCGAGGACGGTGCCTTAGCCTCGGTGGAATTTAATGCCCTTTTCCCGGACGGCTTGTGCGGTTATTTGCGACTGAGCATGCTGCGTGTCCCTCTCTGCACTCCGCCTATACTGCGTCATTAAAGCTTGAATATCGCAGCCTGTTTTCGACACCAGTTCCTCCCTTTGAAAGACTCAAAAGCCATAGGCGGCCCCAGCACTTTAGCTGCCAAAGAGGTTTAACTGGACAGAAAGTTTGCTTTTCAGGGAAGTGGTCGATCGCGCCTGCGGTGTCGCTTCGGGTTTGTCCGTGGTTGGCTGGGGGCTGATCGGCACCGAGACGCACCGACTCCGGTGCAGACTGCGCGCTGCCCGCGTCCTTACTGTGCAACTCAGGGCTCATGTCAGGTCCTGCACATGTACGATATGTGTCCTTGACACTGTCAACGGCAAGTACAAGCGAAACAAAAAGCAAAAAACCTCCGCATAAAGCGTACTTAAGCCATATATCTGTTTGCGCGCCCCGTTTTGCTTCGTTTTAGATGAGTTGTAGAGCTGATTAGTGCAGTGGGGCGTGAACTGTTGGGGGAAAGGATGTAGCCGATGTTTTAAGCGGTAGACTAAATTGATATGGGCATATGGGATGCGTTGTTTTCTTTGTAACCGTTGCTCTGTCTCGGTTGCATAGCAGAGGAAGCGGCGCTGCAGTAGACCCTCGTCTGTATTTTGATGGCCATGCACGGAGCCTCGAAAAGACCGCTGTGTGCAACCTAGCTGTGTAACGCAGAGAGAAGGCAGCTTGTTCATCTAGAGCCGGGCACCTCATAAGCGAATGCATTCACGATAGATCATTTAGCCGCCTTTGCACGGATGATTTCGCCTTGCGGGTGAGCCCCGGTCCGGCAGCGCAGATCTGGGCCGACTGAAGGGGGCGTGAGTCACAGAACTTCAACGCTGAATTTCTCTTCGATGACCCTGACTGCAGAATATGGTGTAGATACCTCACGACTCAAATCAGGTACGTGTATTTAATCTACTTATTAATTACAAAAATGCATGTCAGTTTTACCCGTTCTTTAAAAAAGAAATATTCTAGATCGCTTTTGGTTTGCGCTCAAATAGTGAATTTTGTCGGCTGCACTCGACGTCTCGGCGACGACAGGGTGCTCTGTTGTGACACTGACAGGACAGAGTGACACACATTTTAATGCCTGTGTGCCTCGCCGTCAGGGCAGGCCCCCCCTTACCACGGCCTTACCCCGACCCCACCCCGGGGCCTTACGCCGGTACATATAACCCTATAAACATGCGGGCGAAGCACGTGAGTTCCCCATTGCACGCGGAGCTGCTTGCAGTGGCCGCTTGCGTCCGAGAGGAGGCGCCATCCCCTCGCGGAGCGCAGGCGGCGGCCGGCCGGGGGCCGCGTTCGGGGGCCGGCCGGGGCTGCAGGGAGTGAACTGAACTCCATTTTGTGCACTTTCTGGCGGGCTAGCGGGACGAAGGCTGCTTTTCTGTCGGGACGAGAAAAACATTTTCGGAAAGCGGGCGGGAAAACTCGCCATTTATGTTTGTTTGGCTGCCGGCGCACGGCGGTTAAAGTCCAGGGAAGACGACGGAGAGGGTCCGGGTGTCTGGGAGACTCCGACGGGAAGGCGGCGCTTCCCTCGCGGCTGTCGCTGGGAGAGGGGCCGGGGCGAGTCGGGGCGATGCCGGGGCTGGGAGTGCACCTCGCCGCCACCGTACGTGAAGGGTAGGCCGCGGGCCGGGTGTCCGCCGGGCTGCTGCGACTCACACCGCCGATACGGGCGCCTTTTCTCAAGCTCTCGGCCTGGTGGTGTAACCGGAGCCCGCCGGCCTCCTGGCTGTGTGCGAGGAGGAAGTACCACTGTTACAGTCACCGTGCCAAAATAATAATAATAAAAAAAGATATATTAAGCTGTTTAGGCGTGCATAAACCCGTTTGGTAGCTTAGTTACGCTGTCAGGGCTGTTTACTCACGGCTTATGGCCTTGACATGCCGACGAGTTTGTCCCGGGTTAAAAATGTCACTTTTTTGGTAAGTGACAGCCCCCGGTTTCCCTGAGCAGAACCCCATTGCAATTTACATTCACTTTATTTGGTATTAGTGTCTTGTAGGGGTTCGGGCCACGCGAAGAAACTGCAGGGATTTCTGACTTTCTCCATAAACACGCGTATTTCTGCCGTTATTCACTATTTCAGCAGAGGGCCTCGATTTTAATGAAGCATTTGATCCGGACGGACAGTTGCCTTTCTTGCCAACTCCTAGCAGGGTGTATGAGTAACTAAAATAACCCATCAACCAGCCAGCTGTCCCACGGATATTAAAAAGGCAGCTGAAATTAACACTGGCAAGGGCTGTCGCTCGGTGAAGGGCTGGTGCGCGTCGCAGTAATGGGGCAAACTCTCAGCAGTCTGGCTGATTTTGGGGAGTCCTTCCCTGTTTGCGGTGCCCGATGGGGTCATGTAGCTCTGAGCTAGACAGGACGTCCGGCTCGCTTCCATGGCAGGTCGGCAGACTTTTTCTTCATTCCCTCTAGGTGTTGTTTGTGAGTAGCAGAGGGGCGCTGTGATGTGCCCAGCAGGTGTGGCTTTTACTGCTTTTTAATCCGGTTATTTTTATTTTACCCTCCGGTGCCCGACAGGAACGACACATGGATCAAGTGGGACTGAAAGGCAGCGACGTGCAGGATGACGGCCTGACTCTGGATTACAGTGACAAGGAGGCAGAGGGGGCGTTTCCCAGCATGCCCGGCAGCGGCATGTCTGTGCCATCCCTTCCAAGAAAGCAGTCGAGCTCCGGGGAGGTATCCAACGGGCTGAGTGGCGCCCCCCCCCCAGAGGAGCACACCTCACCCTCACTGGGCTTTTATGCAGCAGGGCCTGACTCCAAGTTGCTGGGGATTGAGCAGAAGGCAGCCATCCTGCACTTCCAGCCCACAGGCGTGTTCAGCTTGGAGGATAACTTCTCTCGCCTGGAGGCGAGCATCGCCGACCTGGGCCGCACCAGCACCTCCATGGACTCCCTCATCGGTGGGACCGACACAGACCTCTTCTTGAAAACGGAGGATCTGTCCCCCCCCGACTTGGAGCAGGAGCCCTTTGAGGCCGTTGGGAAGGACACCCTGAAGGGCTTGGGCTTCTCATCCACCAGCACCCTCGACATCCTGCCGGACTTTGAACTGACGGGCTCCCCCTCCGAGCTGAATGATTTCTATGTGGGCGATGAGGCTGCCTTCCTCTCGACGCTGGCGGTGGACGACTCGCTCCTGGCCGACTTCAGCACAGCGGCGAAGGACGCAAAGCCCGTCAGCTGCAGCAACGGCGGGGGCGATGACCAACGGGCGCCGGAGGCCGGCGCCCCCCTGTCAGAGATTAAGATGGAGAAGGATGCCTGCATCCAGCTGTGCACCCCCGGCGTGATCAAGCGGGAGATGGAGCCCAAGACCTACTGTAGCCTGAGCACCTCGCCGATCTCCATCTGCGGCGTGAGCACCTCTGGTGGCCAGGGCTACCAGTACGGGGTCAGCGTCTCTGCTTCGTCGGCTGTCCGCCAACTTGACCAGAAGCCCATCTTTGTGGCTCGGCCGCTGCCATCTTCCGCGGAAACGCCAGGTGGCACGTGCCAGGTGTACGGGGACCTGGTTGGGATGCCCAGGGGCAGCGGGTCCTTCTCCAGCGGCCTTGCTTTTGCTTCTCCCTTCCTCAGGTAAGTGGGGGCCGTTTCTTTTGATTTTAGATGCCAGGTGTAAAAGTTCAGGAAACATGATGGCATGGACTGAAGGAGACCCTTAAGTGTAATGGCTGTATAGATCATAGTGCATGTACACGAGGTTTACCTTCTAGGTGCTGCCAGCGGTTCACTTGCTTTGGGTGCTGCAGGTGTTTGAGAGACAGAGAAAAGAAAAATACCTGGTAATAAATACCTGTGACAGTGACTTTGTGCACTGATGTTGATGATTTGGCGTATCTAGTGTGTCCCCACTTTGGTTATTTAAGATGAGAAGCTGGTGATTCTTGTGATGTGCGCATACATTTGCACATGTTCCTTGTACCAGTCCATTGCTTGTCTGTGATGCGGTTCTCCGGAGGCCGAGAGCTTGTTTCCAGGTGGTTGGGCTGCCCTCGTTTGTCAGGCTTCCCGAGCATCCGGCGTGTCCGTACTGCAGTGGTGAAATGGCCGTCTGGGTCCGGAGCATGCAGAACACTCGGTTTCTCCTGACAGCTGCCGACGTGTAACATGCGTAAACATGGGGGCACGGTTTGACAGGTACCATCTTGTGGTAGCGAGTGTTTACTGAGCATACATCATATCTCAGAGTGCATGGCCCGCTTTTGAAAATATTTAGTTTATGTTGCTCTTCAGTAAATTTTGAGGTATCTCTTGTGTACATTTTTTTTTTTAATCTGGGGAGCAGTGGAAGTATATCTGTGATTTTCACTGTGCACCTGTTCCACTGCTCGGAAGCTTTGCCGAGGGCCCTGCAACACTGTGCTTTTGGCCAGAGGGTGTCGCACAGCCCAGCCGCATTCATTACTTTCCCACAGTCATTTCTGGGTGTGGGTGGAACTGAAAACAAGATTCTTCTTTTTTTCCCTGTTTTTTTTTTTTTGGCTGAACCTCAAGGCCACCTTTCTGGTCCTGCCAGCGAGTGCCAGACCATAGCGTGTGGTTGTGCTTCAGTGATAAAAACGCAGCCCAGGCGGGCTGTGGTGAGGCTGCCTGAGGGCACTTTTCCACTGCACCAGATACTACACTTTTGGTACTTCAGAAAAGTACAAAGAGTACAGTACTTCAAGGTGTTGGTTTTCCACTGGCGAAAAAATAGGTACCATCACTGAATGACATCACAATGCAAGACAAGGTCTTCTGTACTCTATTAGAATAATGGCTGTCGTATATTATAGGGCTAGGCGATGTGCAGTATTAATGCCAGCATCATATGTTATGCACATGCAATTCTCACATCGCAAGGACTGCAATAGTCTGCTGTGTCGAAATCGTACTGTCCAGACATTATAGCTCGGGGATTTAAGTTTCGCTCAAACATTTTTACTTTGTCATAGGGTGCAAAACTTAACAGGCATTGTCATTTTAGTGATTGTTCCTTTTCAAGATTATGTAGTATTGGTTAAAAAATCATCAGTTTACCTCCGCTGCTTTTACATGAGCTCTCTGCTTTCTGAACCACTCATGATAATTTTCATCCTTTCCGTTTAAATTACTCCTAGACATGAGAAATTTTCGAACTCTTCTTAAAATAAATATCCCATTATTTATTAAAACTAAATTTTATCACAATATTTTTTTTCCAATTTTGTGCAACCCCAGTATATCATAGCAAATACTTTTTTTTCGTGTCATGCCATCCAGATCTCCTACTGGTTCTTCCAACCAGATTGCCGTTAAAGTTTGGGTCTCTTCATTTGTCCATGCATTTATTATTATTATTTATTTTTTCTTCATTTATTGTTTTCTGAGTTTGTAACCTTTTCCAAGACAAAGGTTGTATTGTGTTTCTGTGTTTGTGTATTTGCATAACCAATCGACAGATGAACGCGTTTGCAAGTCCCACCCCAAAGAACCAAAAATGTACCCCAGCAGGTTTGGTATTTTGGGTGCTGGAACTTTTAGTACTGGTACTTCATTGTAAATCAATGAAAATGAGAAAGTACCAGAAGTACGGTACCTAATGCAGTGGAAAAGCACCCTGAGAGGAGCTCATAGCATTGGCTGGTGTGACGGAGCAGTATTCCACTGTTTGTTATGGTTAACCTCGGACTAGCTGACGTGTGTTAAAACGCTCTCTGTCGTGCAGGATATACTCAACCGTAGTGAACTTCTGTACATGCTTCCAAAAAGCTGTGTGCTATAGAAAGTGACAGACAGGGGCATACCTGGGAAAGCTCAGCCCCTAGTGGTCGCTGGCCCTCCACTGCTTAGCCGGTCTGCTGTCATCAATAGATATATTTTCCTTCTGGCTTGCTCATTATCCAGACTTCTAAGGTTCTCATGGCAAACCACGATGCCAGTTATGGGATTGGCTGGATGAGGGTGCCGGAAATGGGGCTGGGGTGTCACTCGGCGAATTTGGAAGCTGTGCCTGTATACGGACGGCCATGGGATCATATCCTGTGGCTGGCAGGCAGGAAGTCATATCACTGCTGGGCCCTTAACCCCAGCTGCCTCTGAGGCTCTGGATGCTGGCAGACCCTGAGCTAAGACCCCAAAACTGTTACTCTCATGGAGATTAAGGTGGGGTGTCTAGAAACCTGTAATCCCGCATACGAATGGCACATCGTTCCTGCAGTCTGATTAGGTGTCTCTTCTCCATTCTCCCCGCACTGGACATTCCCTCCTTTACTGGCCGCACAGATGCTCTCTGATCTTTCTTTGCCTCATGAATGTCAGGAAGCATGTCACATTGAGATAAATGTCTCGCCAGTATGCATTATTTTTTATTTATACCAACCTGTTATGCTATGGGCAATCCATCACATGGACTTATTTACCCACCCGCTGATCAAGGGCTTTCTGAAGGATAGGGGTCTACCTGCTGCCTGGTACCGTGTTTATCATCGGTGCCGTCTGAGCTACGCCTGGCTCCGCTGCTTGTTTGCTGGACCGGCCAGTGACCCGCTCAGCTTCCCTGTTCACCCTTTCCAGTGACCTTCACTTTCCCTCGCTTGATGTCACCGCTCTTAAAGGCACAGTGTACAAAAAGACTGTATTGATCACAGTGCTGCATTCAGAAATTGAGAAGTGTCTATATTTAGGGACTGATGTATTTGGCATCTTGTGTGTCTTTTTGCCTTGTGCGAGTGGAATAATATAAGTTTACAACATGTGAGTGGGGAAAAAAATGATTGGTGAGATGTTTTACTGTCAGTCATTTATATCTGTTCTTGTGGCACGCCACCAGAGAACTGGCTTAGCTAGTCACCTCATGGCATGTCTGCTGAGACCAGGTGGGCGTCCCTTGTGGTTGTGCCGTACTTTCATTGACATCGCTTTCATCATCTCGTATGATTTGTTTAAACTTGTTTTCCAGTCTGACTTTATCTGGGTTGGAATTTCCTGGACCGAGATCCAGCTAGATTTGAATATTAGCAGGGCTGAGGAAGGATGCACACAAATACAAATGTCTTCCTGACCGTCAGTCCAAGGGGGCGACTCCTTGAGCTGCTGAGGAGTGATACATTTAATCCCCGCCCTCAGATTGTCCGCTCTCCCTGGGATTTGTTGGTTTAGGTTTGGCCAGTCGTGTGATTGGGTGACCGAGTACCACCCCTGGATATGCTAAGTGCAGCACGTGTTCTGCCAATAGTAAGTTTGTTTTTGCTCGTAGCTCTTTCACTCCTCCTTCCAGGCCTGTGAAATGGGCATAGTCAGCTTAAGGCTGTCTTCAAATGCGGGAGAGCAAAAAAAATCATTTTAAATTCCCCTTTTCTGCTGTGATTCTGGCTGCATTTTTAAACTGCACATGTGTCTATTGGCCACTTGGGGCAGTGACAACACCGATTTGGTGTTTCATTCATTTGGTCAGTTTCATTGTGAGTGTGACTGTATACTCTGATTCTGGGCCATCCCAGCCCCTCCTGCACTCGTCACCTAAATAAAAATAAAGTGTGTTAGGGGCGCTCAGCCTATAGGCTTCAGAGCCCCTCCCTCCTCCCCACCTGGCAGTAAGACATTCATGTATGATATAAGTGAAACATTTAGTATCTTAAATTTAGTATTAATTTCCTGCTCCTGCTGATGAGCCCTGCTGAGAGTGGGTCAGTGAGAGGCTGCTTCATTATGTGTGCAGTAGCACAACGGGAGCCATACCAGGCAGTCTGACCTCCTTCACCGGTGACCTTGGCCTGCCTGCATTGAGCCGTTCGTTAAGGTCCTCTGAGACTCCTTGGTCGACCTGATAGAGCTGCAGGAGGCCACATCACAGCCTCATGCACAGCTGCAGCGCCACGTTTCATGTGATGCTTGCTGATGATGACAGGCATGCTGCATCTGACTGAAGGGCATGCAAATGCTGGGAGGGTGCAATTGCACACGTGTATTTCTTTACGCTCGTGCGCTGGTCTGGTGTGCCGCTGCTGACTTTTTTTTTTTATTCCCAGGAAGAGCTAAAAATCTCCTGCTAGTGCAGCAAGGTGTCTCCTGTAAAGTTATCATCTGAATGAATTTGTATGAGCATTCTGGGTCATTTTCAGCCGTGTGTGTGTCTGTTTGTGCGCTAAGGTAAATTTATGTGTTTCGTGTTAGCCTAATAAATGTTTGGAACAATGCTGAGCAGCAGCCGTTTATCGTCATGCAGTTGGTCGTCTCACCCACAGTAGACGCCTCCTTGCTCAAGCAGTGAGGATGTCATTATTATGTTTTTCTTTTTTTTTTTTTCTGGGGAAGGTGCCTTGCGTTTTCATTTTGGCTGCAAAAGCCCCATTAAACTGACTGTTCACATAAGATTAAAGGTCTTCTGTTCACTGAACCCAGACACCTGTGGAGGATTTTTGTAACCGCACCGCCGTTCGGCACAGAACTTAAGAGCGTTTCCGTCAGCCCACCTGGCTTGAAGCCGTCTGAGGCTTGCATTTGGAGAATTTCCAATCGGGGGCTCTGAGCCGGACATAATGCTCTGGATTGTGCACAAACCATGCAGAGACTGAGCAGCGAGGCTGGGCTTGGGAGAACATTTTAAAATGAACTTGAGGAAGCACTTCTTCACACAGCGTGTAGTTGGAGTATGGAATAGTCTTCC
>JAODKC010000002.1:5893650-5906333 GCA_026777985.1 Mormyrops attenuatus
CCCGCCATCGATTTCTGTATCGAGCGGCTTGGTTGCTAAGGAGAGCCACTCATCTTGCCTTTGTGTGTGTGTGTGTGTGTGTGTGTGTGTGTGAGTGAGTGAGTGAGTGAGTGAGTGAGTGAGTGAGTGAGAAGAACTAAAGATGGTTATCATTGTTGGGATTAGTGTTTTCCCACAAAAATATAAATACAAACGTGTGTGTCTTTGTCTGTTTTCCCTTGTGCATTGTAGTACACAGAGGCAGTCTGAAGGAAAATGATCCCAAATTTGGTAGTGAGACTTTCGGCCCTGAGATGTAGAGAGTTGGCTGAGAGGGCGGAATACTTAGTGTCAGCTATTTGGCAAATAATCGGGCCTGCACTGGGCCAGACCCTGTCCGCTGTAAGGCTGTCTTTGTCCCTTACTATCAGCCCACTGCTTCTGTATTTGATCAAAGAATTGCTAAAACTGTAGGGTTATGCTGTTATTTCTGAACTTATTTCTGGGTTTCACTGACCCACTCGCAATTGTCCGCCTGTCTTCCAGCCACCTCTCAGTACGGCGTCCTGAGGGACAGTCGCATTGCCCGCGTGAGGGGAGTGTGGGATGCTAGTGAATCTTCCCAGCAGAGGAATATCTGGCAGCCACTCGCCAAGCAGCTTGGGGAGTCCCAGAATCCAGGGGTGTGCCAACCTGGAGAAGTTCAGGAAACGCTGAGTCACGACCGAGTAGCAAGCTGGAAATAACTGCAAGAGAAACTTGCGCGTTCGTCTCGGCCTAAGCAGCAAGAACCTGTTCCTGAAAAGGCTGAGCATGTCACAGTGCTCCTCTAGGGCAGCTGGCATCAGCATCACCCATGAAGGTGCCAGAGCCAGACAGGTGGCGCTTTGTGGGTGGGGGTGTTGTGTGTTTAGTAAATAGGCCATCTGTGTGGTGTGCCTTCACGTCATCTGAAGTCTGAGGTGGTGAAATGTTCTCTGTGCTGACTGTCTGCAGTTTTAAAGGAATGCTCTGTGTGGCTTATACGTGCTGTATCTGCTGCTGATGCACCTAATGTTGGCTGAGTCTGGTGACCTGTCCAACTCAACTCAACTCAACTCATAGTGCATTTTCACAACATTACATTGTCTCGTTCTTTACGTTTTCCCCGCCCAAAGCCCCCAGTGAGCAAGGGGGAGCCCATCCTCCAGGGGGCATCAGAGGAAGTCAAATGAGCAACATGGCAAAGTTCCAATTCACACTGTCCCAATTTGACATTTGAGTCTCAATATGGGGGGGCAGGCAGGTGCTGGTGCTGCTTCTGATGGCAGGACGAACAGTGGTACAGCGGCGGGGCAGGCAGGAGAGACGTCACAGGCAGAAGGGCGAGCAGGAGAGACGTCACAGGCAGAAGGGCGAGCAGGAGAGA
Source organism: Mormyrops attenuatus (assembly GCA_026777985.1). NCBI lineage: Eukaryota > Metazoa > Chordata > Actinopteri > Osteoglossiformes > Mormyridae > Mormyrops > Mormyrops attenuatus. Next base: position 5,895,038 of record JAODKC010000002.1, read on the forward strand.
CGTCACAGGTAGTGGAGATGTCGCAGGCAGTAGGGTAGGCAGATTATCTCTATAATTTGGGGTCTCTTGGCTGCACACCCCAGGAGGAGTAGGGGGAATAAAATGTGCAATTAGCCAAAGCAGGGGAGACTAGAGGCAGCGCAAACAGTTAGGTAAGTGTAATATGTAAGCTCCGGCAGATAAGGCTATGGCAGCATGAGTAAGAGGGAGAGGCAGGTGGGAACACAGGCAAGGGGGGGTTCCTAAACGTCAGCACTCCGATTCCACAAGGGGGGGTGAAGCTAGAGTGACGGCACTGACAGTTCAGTTCATCCAAAGCCAGTGGCACCGGTCCCCACCCAGCTCTACACCTCACACTGTAGGTCTAACTGGGGGTGAGCAGTTAGCTAGAGTTGGAACTAGAGTCCATATAAGCTAAACTAAACAGGTCTGTTTTTAGCCTAGACTTGAATATTGAGAGTGAGCCTGAATCTCGCACATCCGATGGAAGACCATTCCACAGCTGAGGAGCTCTATAGGAGGAAGCTCTGCAGCCTGCCGTCGCTCTTTCTACCCTGGGTAGTAATACTGCAGTCAGCGGCTTTGTGTGGCAGAACTTATTCAGGCCTCTCTGGCGGACGCTGGTCCTGAGTGGCCACAGGCTGAGACAGAGTTGTTTTTGTACGGCGATGAATATCAAACAGTACTTTTGCATGTTAAAAATTTCAGCTTTTGACCGCAGGCTAAAAGTGGCACTTTTTTTTTGCTTTTGTTTGTTTGTTTGTTTTATTTATTCCCAGACTTCAGTTGCTTTAACTCGTTTCTGCCCAGCTGTCTCCTGGTCCTGTAAGCGAGCAGAAAGGCAGGCCGCCCTCCCATGCCGCCGTGTTACCCATCCCATCCATGCTTGCTGTGTGACTTATTGATGGACTGAGTTGCTGCTCCATCCAGAGTGACATCTGTTAGAGCAGAGTTTCATGAGTAAGTCCACTGCTACGCACACTGCAAATCTGAGCGAATCGATTATGGGATGGCTGCATGAGGCATACTTTGGGGGTTGTCCTATGTGTGGAAAGACCCAGTGTGACAATTTCTGACCTGTCCTGTGTGGGAGCAGTCAGGGAACAGCCCGTCCAGAGCAGTACAGCCCATTTAAAACGGCAGTGGCAAATGGCTGCCTTGCAGACAGCTGTATTCAGACGTGAGGACCAGTGCGGGCTTCCTGAAGCAGGAGCATGGAGCACTGAAGCGGGAGCCTTTCCTTCTGTAATTGCAGTTTTGCGGGGGCTTTGCTGTTATTTCAGGCCTGCGCTCTTTGGGCAGCCAGCATGATGCTGCTCATCGTTCTTGTGGTGTTTTTTCCATCTAGGTTCAAATTGGTCTAATCTTACTAAAACCATGTCCTTTCTTGGGTGTGCGTGCAAGGAAGATGGGCCATCATTTCCGAATATTACTGAACACACAGTTCCTTTTGCCGTGCTTGTGGGCTGCTGTGGTCTGCTTTCCTGCCCTCTGCTTTTCAAAGGCTATTGTGACTCCTGGGGCAGTAGGCAAGGCAATAGAGCTGTCCGCCACTACTTGCTGGGCAGTGCAGCCGTCTGCCAAGACTTGGGGGCAGTTGGTGATTCAGTAAAGCCGTCCCCCGTGACTCGCCGGGCAGCGGAGCTCAGGCCTCGGTTCAGTGTTTCACGGCTTCTTTCGGCCTTTTCTCCTCTCTGCTGTGATGAGTGCCTATTAGATTTTTACATTTCTGCAGTTTTTCTTGGATCCCACCCCTGGAGGTTTGTGACTGTGTCTGGCAGTCCTGGCACTTCACGAGCTTTGGTGCTGCTACTGGCCCGCTTGATCACACTTCTGGTATTACGTGAATGTCAGCATCTCACTCGTCAGGCTGTACAGACGGACTTCATCACCACTCTCTTTTGTATTTAGCAGCCATTTATGTAATGGGGTGTGACAGGAATAGATGCCGGGTGATTATTCACGACTCTGTGCTGACTTTTAGCAGATTCCCTGGTGCTCCTATGTAGAGCTGCTGCGGACACAGTCATTAATAAGGAAAAGGTGATTAATCACCAAAATAACATTCAAATGCTGAGTGCCGAACGTGCTTGTCAGTTTGTTCATGGGCAGACAGCCAGCTTTCTGGTTAAGCTGAGTGTTTTATCTTTCTCTTATTCTAATTGATTTGTTTATTTAGACAGCATGTATGAAATGTCATGGTTGGCTTTAGCAGACAGTTATGGCCCTGTTGAAGCTGTCAGGGATAACTGTGAGGAAAAAGTATGTTTAACTGAGGAACATGAGACCATTTCATCGATCGATGGAAATGTGTTATTCTGGACACTGACGATGTGCCTAGAGTGATGAGGGTCAGGCTGGTTCCTTCTCTGCATTATCGCTTATGGGAGTTTGCACATGGAATTATCTGAAGGTCCGAATGTTCACACACTTTCAAATGGGAAGGACAGTCATTGCGAAACCTGTGGTTGTTGTACTGCCAAAGGTTCCACTCAGTGCCAAGTGCGTGGGGATGGAATCGAGAGCTGCGGTTGAGGCGCAAGAGCTCGCCGTTGGTTTACTGGAGTGGCATCCTGCTGACTTTCGTCAGCACACGTCTGCGCGCTTCCCGTAAGAGGGCGCTCTTGTCGAAAGGGCCGTACTTCCTTCACACCTGCTGGACGCCGCCTTTTCCGTCGGGCTTGCTGCATGAGCGTTGGTGCCCTGTGGAGAGAGCGCTCCACAGGGCTCCTGCCTGCTGATGTCATGTCGTGATGCTTTGATGGCATTTTTGTGTGGCTACTTCTCTGTCCTTATTGGAATTTATCAAAGGGAGCGTGATAGGGGCACTGTCAGGCTGGCATCGTGACACACTAACTTTGTCCTGTGAACTTTGTCCTTCTGTCAACATCTTTTTTTCTGCATGCACTGAAATAATGGTTTCTCTCACTCGGCCGTTTAGCTAAGCGGGGTTTGAACCTGATTCAGGAACACTTGGTCTGTAAAGTGTTACTTGTTAAGACCCCCTAAACATATTTAACATGCTGAGTTTTATAGCTCGATGTAAAGTGTTTTGCATGGAAAGGATTCATATACTCACACTCTTTACTTTTGCAGTCTTCCACGAAATTTCACTCCTTAACTGACAATAGTCGTGCAGTTCTGAGAATCTCTCATTAATCCTCAAGGGAGCCATTGGAAGAAATTGAGCAAGATTTAAAAACTAAAATTTCCAGTTGTTTGTTTATTGCCAAACCAGCAAAGTTTGTGAAAAAATTGAAGATATTAATGGTTTGGGCACATAACAGGCGTGTGTGTGAGAAAGTGGTGTTTGTTTGTTTGTCTGTATATATGTGTGTGTGTGTGTGTGTGTGTGATTGTGTGTGTATGTATTTGTCTGCACAAATCAAGCATTTTGCAGGTTTTCTGTAAATTATTCTACAATTTTGTCTAGTGCGTACCTTGCCTCGTGCCCTGTCCTGCCGGTGATGGGACTTGGGCTTCCCTTGCCATGACATGGGTATATGTTACTGAGTAGGGATGGATTGATGGATGAAATTTTTTCTGTACTGTATTCCCAACATCATTGCCCTGATGCACTTATCAAAATGACAGGAATGAGGTATTTAGTTGCCTAGTAACACACTCGAAAGACCTTTAAATCTGCAAGATGAGAAGGGCCGTCCTGTCGACACGCCAGTATGATCAGTCATTCTGCGGTTAGGCCACAGTCCTGACGAGGTGCCCGTCTCCCCGGCAGTCACCATGAATGCCTAATGACTGCTACTACGGAACCGGCCGGTGTGAGAGAGCCAGCCCCGCGTGTGTGTGGGCTTCTGCCGTTGCATCCCACGTTTTTAGGATGTCCTTCTTTGGGACGTCCTCTGTCTCCCTTCATGTTGACAGCCTAGGGCTGCTTATGCAAAATGATAACGAGAGCAAGATTATTGCCGTGTGAGAATTGCTCTGATGTGATGCTGTATCTAAAGTGGAAACATTCATCAGTCCATTAGTGCTTCATGCACACTGAAGTATGACGCCATCTGTGGGAAGCTGTCAGAATGTGAAGGACAAGTCGAAAACGGGTGGCTTATTAACGAGATCTTAATCAGCAGTGAAGTGTGTTGTTTTTACGCCTTAAAGAGTCATCGGATATTCAAATAAACCCTAAAAGGCTAATCCTCTGCTAAGACGTCTCAGGATAATTACTGTTATGTAACTGATAGGCAGCCAGCTGGCTGCACGTGTCGTAAACCTCAAGGTCGGCTGCATAACGGCAGCTTGGGCCCTGAGCGGCACGTGGCCATCCGGCTGCTCGCTGTCCCCAGCCGCTCCGCTGTCAGCCCTTAGAGATGCACCTTTGACTCTCGGTGCCAGGGGCACACGGACTCCCGGCGCCGCTGTCGGGCCATGCCGGCCTTGAGGTGTGCTCTGGCCCACAAACACATCTGCTCTTTGCGATAGTCTCGGGGTACTGAGGGTGTGTCCCGGTCGGTATGCAGAAATCCTCCGCCAGCAGTGAGGCTTTTAACGGCACCATTTGGATCACAGAATAAAAACCTTATATTAAAGGGATGATTTGGGTAGCTGGACTTGAAGCTGTTCTGTGGGTGACATTTGCCATCAGGAAATGGAGCGCTCTGCGCAGTTGTCCTTGGGGACGCTCGTCTTTAGGTTGCCCTACTCCTGTTCCCCCCGTTTGTTATTCCCAAAGGTGTCGTCCAGCTGCCCTGCGCTCTCATGCATGACCTGCCGTTTGACCCCTGCTGATTTACACCTAGACGCAGGTCTGGAAATCACACTGGGGGGCGGGAGGGTAACAAGATCTCTCCCCTTCACCTCATTGGGTAAGATCCTGGCTGTGTTGCCTCTGTGAACGTCCCTCCCCCACCTCCTGTGGCTGCGGACCTCAGGATGGGAAGTGGTCACGACCCCCAGTCCCCCGCACTCTCATCTTGACGTCGAATGACATTCTTACATGACATCCTTCAGTCAGACTGGTGACGCCGCTGCCGATCCACGCGTCTGTCTGGCTGCCTGCAAATGCCGTTGGCACACGTTTCAGTAGCTGCTCGCGCTGGTGGGTCGTCGCGTGTGATTAAAAGGCACCTTGGGGCTTTTTTCTCTTAATGTGTCCAACACAGGATCTCGATCTCGTGAAAATCGATGGAAGAATTGTTCCGCAAAGTCGCATGTGACTGGCTGATCTCCCCAATAACTAACAAAGAACTAACACAATGACTTGTTCACCCTCTATTGTTTTTGGTAGCAGTGTAGTTTCGTATGAAATTGTGTGGTTTAACCTACAAACTTTTCACGTCTACCACACTTGCTTAGCATAAAGGTCCTGTTGCGCGATGTGAAAGTGACACGCGAAAGTGGTTGAGAGGTACCGAAGTTCCCGGTGGAGACTGAGGAGCTTAGAACCAGGAACCAGGTTCCGGAACATTGGTGTGAAAGTGCCGTCTGACAGCAGCGTATCTGTCAGGCGGCTGGGGTACCTCCTCTGTTTTTCAGATAATATAAACCAAGTTTCTCTGAAATAACTCACTTCTAACATTTTATTGTGATTTAAAGACACATTTTCTTTGCTCTTTGGAAAAATTCACTATCGCATTATCTCCTTACCTCCTCAGTCTTTTTTTTTTTTTTTTAGCTACCAGCCCTCACCGATCTGTAATGTTCCTCTGCCTGATTTAAAGTGTCTGGTTTATTTTCTCTGTCGTGAGCTGTGGAATGAAGACATACCTGACACCCAGACGGAGCAAATCATTCCACTTTGGGGTCAGGTGGAAGAGTGCATCTGTCCAGCTGCCCCTGTGTGCCCTGGGAAGATCAAGTCCCATAATTTGTTTGGCCACATTAGGGTGTGATTGGGCTCTATGGGCTGCTAGATTTTAGATTAGATTAGTGATATTTCATTAACCCCTTGGGGAAATTCTCTTCACCCCATCTTGCTCTCCTTGAGACACACAGACACACACGTGTGATGGTCATGTGACAGCCACATGCTTTTGTGTACATGCCCTCTGAGTCTCCCTGCCGATACGGGGCATCTTGGCGTTGCCTACATGCTGACCATGGCTTCAATGGGGATTGTGTGCCCAGTTAGGTAGGACAGGAGGCGGATTTACTGGCCCGGTCACAGCGGAGTGTGCTGTCTGTCTTGTGGCGTAAGAGCACAGCCTGTTCAGGTCGCAACCACTGTCGGTGAGGACTTGTCTGCACGATAACGGGGGCGCTGGGCCCAGTGTTTAGGGCAGAGGCACTGTGGAGCGGCCCTGCTGGGGCTCTCCTCCCTCTGTGAGAAAAGTGCACTTTTCAGAACACTCTGTTCTTTTTTTTTTTTTTTTATGTCACACAGTCCCATGGCCAGATCCAGCGCCAGCGCATCTGTGGCTGCGGGTCCCGGGAAGGCCGGCGGAGCGGTCCAGAAGATCTGCCTGGTGTGCTCAGACGAGGCATCCGGCTGCCATTACGGGGTGCTCACCTGTGGGAGCTGCAAGGTCTTCTTCAAGAGGGCCGTGGAAGGTGAGACAGGCGGGGGTGGGGGCGTAGGATAAGGAGTCAGGGAGATGTTTCTATAAAATCGCGGCACATGCTGAATACGATACAAAACCCGTTCGACGAGTGATTTCCTGGTTTGCTTTGGAGCGGCCTGTCTGCTGACAACGCTGACGTCAGGCACGGCCCCCGCGCAGCAGTAATGTTTAAGGTCTAACATGTGCTGGTGCTGGGGAGTGCGGCTCATTCCAGACTCTGCCTCCTGACCCAAACGGGCCCCGGCCTGCAGACGCCACCCATAAATGTGGGCTTGCTTTGCCGGAAGTACCCGCTGACACCCTCGGGTTATCCCCGTGGTCTCACGCTTGGGAGGTGCCCTCTCCTAGCACATCACCTGGCTTTTCACCACTTTGTAAAATTTTATTTTAATTGTCATTGACATGGAATGAGAATCTCGGTCCACGAAGAAGCCCTGCTTGTATGTCTGAGTCTCCTTCTGAGGGAGGTATTAGTTATTCCCTGTTTTAGGTTATCAGTGAATCTGCTGACATCCATCTATGTTGTACAGTTAGGTCCTGCTCAGGGTGGTGGTGGGGGGAGGGTATAGGGGCTGCAAAGGCCAGGAGAAACTTCTAAGCAACTTGCAGTATCATCACTGCCTTCCTTGCATGTTTAAGTGATGCAGTTACTGAGTGAAAACATGTGAATGAGTCTTGGCTGTGCACAGGGCTCACTGAAATCCTAATGGTTTATAAACTCTGTTTTGCAATGGCTGGGGTGCGACACCGAGCCGCTTAATGTTCCTCCGCGCCGCCTTACAAAGGCTACCCCTCTTTCTGTTGTTACACGCGCCCTTCAGCTGTAGAAGTGTTTTCTGACACTCGGCCTGCCGTGTGATGGTGAACAGGCTTTAATCCGCAGATAATCGGCTCCTTTTGGCTCTGCTAAAGGTCGGGGGGGGGGGGGGCACTGCAGTGTAGTAAACAAACTGGCCCGTTTCACACGAGCGTGTGAGTCTGCTTCTCCTTGCAATGACTGTTTCGCTCTTTTAAGGTCTAATAGGAAAAAGTTATGAAAAAATGTATTTTTATGGAAAAGCTGTGCTAGATGGATTTAAGGGTTGTACTGATTTCAGCAATAGGCAGACTGCAGAACGCTTTAATGAAAGTCCGTTTTGATGAGAAGCCTGTTACAGCGAAAACGTTCAGTGAAGGTCATTAACATCGACCTGCGTCGGCTACCCACTGAGTGCGTTTTCACGGCATGCCATCGAGAGGAGCCGGCCAGGGAGTGCCCCTCCCCAGCCTGAAACCTGTGCCCGTCCTTTGAAAAGCCCGGAAGTGTCTCTCGCAGTGAAAATGGGCTGGTCGGCAGTGCAGGCTGCGTTTTGTCCCTGCTCTTCAGGGAGCTGATATTATCTGCATCAGGGAGCGTTTTCGCCGCCTTTTGTCAGCTAAATATGATGCATTATCCTTGGTGCCATTCAGGGGGGCTGGGGGTGAAGCACAAGCTGTCAAACTCACTGCTGTGGTGGTTAGATTGCCAGGCTTTACCTGGATAGATAGCAGCCCAGCGGGGTTGAGGGGCTCTCATGTCCCTCAGTCCTTATTTTAGGGGCCAGATGCTTCTGTCTTGCCTCCCTCGGTCTGTGCTGCTGTTTGTACCATCCAGCTTCTGTGTTGAGGCCCTGCCTTCGTACCACCTGCTCTCTTAACTGCACATTTACGGCCCAACACTGAAATCACTCTGCCCACCCTGGGATTTGACCCAGCGCCCCTCTGGTCTCTGACACAACATGCTGACCTGGTGAGTGAGTCACACAGTGACCCTCCCCACCCCCCTGCTGGCTAAAGATGGCCTCCTGAGGGTCTCCGCAGGAACCCATATTGTATCAGCGAGATGAACTTGATCCCTGAGCCTCCATATCATCCTGTAGTCTCTCATGTTGCCTCTGTGGTTTTTAATGAAAATCATCCATACTCAGCAGCTCATCTTAATGGGATTTTTTACTTAAAGGGGTGTAGCTTTAAGAGTCCTAAAGTCCCTGGGATTAAGGTGGGGTGGGGGCTCATTTTTACTTCCTGAACTTCACAGTGAGGCTCCGCTGCTTCCCATCATCCTGTGAGGGTTTGCTGTCTCTCTGCTGGTTGGCCTGACCAGCCGAGCCTGTGCACAGCGCCCTCTGTGGGCCCTGCCCAGCATGCACGTGTGTGGTGTGGCTCCCTCGGCCTTGCCTGCCCTCCGGCTGCCCTGAGCTGCCATACGGCTGGAAACACATAACTTTCCTTTCACTGAGCCTCTCAGCATCTGGCTGCTGGAGGGGGGACATACAGTGAAATTTCTCACTGGGGCAGCACGGCTCTGTGCCTCACAAAGGTCTTCAAACATAGAGTGGGCAGGGTGATGTTATCATCGGGCCCCAGAGCGAGGTCCCTAACCCCAGCTGGCCTAGGGACTGTCTGACTTTGTACGTCATTACAATTGAGAAAGCGATCAGGATAAACATGCTGGAGTAATAAAATCTTCTCCGTATTTATTGTAGTGCTGTTCAGCTTTGCTTCTGTCCTCTTGAGGTCTCCTAAGAAAAGGTGTGTAAGCACTTCAGCGCTTACAGTCATGATGCCATGTTTTGGTAGCAGTGGAATTATCTGCTAAGTTAACAAACGGGAGCTGCTGGTATCCGCAGAGCCAGAGCTAGTGGCCGGGTCCATGTCTCTTTCTGCGAGATCACAGTTGCTCGCTCCGGTTTATCTCCTGCTCCGCAGTGTGATCGCTGGGCCGCCACCTGCTGTGGCGTCCCTGTCCGCCTGCGTTCCCTAACACTCCTTTCCTGCCGTCACTCAGGGCAGCATAACTACCTTTGCGCCGGGAGGAACGACTGCATCATTGACAAGATCCGGAGGAAGAACTGCCCAGCATGCCGTTTCCGGAAATGTCTGCAGGCCGGCATGAACCTGGAAGGTACGCCCCATCCCTCCCTTGCGGGTCGTGTGCGTGATTCGATGTCACGTGTGGCAGCGGTGAGATGTGCCATCTGTACAGATGTGTAAACCGTCGGCGGATTGCCAGAACGAAACCCCACTCAGCTGGCAAGGCTCTCGGTCGTCATGGAAACCCTAATGGAGGACATTTAGAAGGGAATTGGGGGGTGGACAGACTAACAGGAAGCCCATTACGCTGCAGTGTGAGGGGAGCACAGATATTGGGAGGGACTAGGGGTGGGCCTGGGAGGTGTATGATCCTCACATGGGGGGTGGTTGTGTTCACGGGTGTAGAGAGACGTCCCTTAGTGCCTCGTGTCCCAGTAAATTGTCACGCTGCTGGTGGCAAGTGCGGGTCCAGCCTCTCTCTGGGGGGGAGGGTCTGAGGTTCTGATGGCTCCTCCCTCTGGTTGCAGCAAGAAAAACTAAGAAGATGAACAGGCTGAAGGGGGTGCAGCCAGCGGCCATGGTGGAGCCCCCCCCGGCAGCCATGGCTGAGCCTCGCACCCTGGTGCCCAAGTCCATGCCACAGCTCATTCCCACCATGCTGTCACTGCTGAAGGCCATCGAGCCGGAAACCATCTACGCGGGCTACGACAGCACCACCCCCGACACCTCCACCCGCCTCATGACCACGCTGAACAGGCTGGGTGGCCGCCAGGTCATCTCTGCTGTTAAGTGGGCCAAGGCTCTGCCAGGTGAGGAGTGGGCCCCGCGCCCTGCCCCGCTGCATGATGGGCCCCGCGCCCTGCCCCGCTGCATGATGGGCCCCGCGCACTGCCCTGCTGCATGCTGGGCTTAAAATTGGTACATGAGAACACAAGTATGGTTAAGTACCGATATTGAGAAATGTGTCCCACGCAGGCTTCCGGAACCTTCACCTTGATGATCAGATGACCCTGCTTCAGTGCTCCTGGCTGTTCCTTATGTCCTTCAGCCTGGGGTGGAGGTCCTACCAGCAGTGCAACGGCAGCATGCTCTGCTTTGCCCCTGACCTCGTCATCAATCAGTGAGTGAGACTACCAAAGCGGCGCAGGGTCGTCCTGCCCGCTGACGGCACATTGGGACTCAAGTGAACATTTCATACAGTGTGTCCATGTTTGACTGAGCTGCACCTAAAGGCGTTTAAGGGTTAAATCTGGGATTAGTGTTCTGTTTAACGAGCAGACTTCCAGCCAGTAGGCAGTTCGTTAATCTAGCTAATATTTAACTAGCTAATAATTAATATTTCGACCGCAAGAGAAACTTCAGCCGGAGTAGTGTGCTCTTAGGATTACAGGGTCCATCAGAACCAGTTCTTACCAAATCCGCTGTGAGCAATCCATAGATAGGCCATGAAAACACGTGACTGATTAGGCCGTAGGACTGCGAGTGATGCGTTCCTGAAGGGGGCAGCACTTAAGGCCCTAAGGAAGGCCTGGTGATCCTGCCCGTTTGCTTCGGGTCGTGGTAAAGAGCAGTGTGTGACGCGCTGCAGGGCTATGCCATCACAGTGAGGAGGGCTGTGATATCACTGTGATGTCACTGTAGGCCCCCTTTGGCTGAATGGGACCCTCAGTTCCCCTCTGTGCTGCCTCTGATGGAATGATTACATTAATAGGTAATGGCACCCAGTCCCTGTCATGATTAACCCCCTGGGGACGACGATGCCGCGTATCTTTCTTCTTTGTGTATTTCAGTTCATAACTCACTGAAATCTTATTGTAGAAACATGAAGCATCCATTGTCGGAAGTATTAAAGTTTTTAAAATTAGGTTAACCCTCTGAGCCCTGAGGGTAGAAAACACACTTTCACTGCCTGGGGCATGGTCACACATTTCTTCAAATATCAT
>JAODKC010000002.1:5920539-5935611 GCA_026777985.1 Mormyrops attenuatus
TAGGTTCTCCCCAAACGAGCTTGATGGGCCGAATGGCCTCCTCTCGTTTGTAAATTTCTTATGTTCTTATTTCTTATGGTTAATAAAGCATGTGAATGCACTGAATGAGAGTGGGTAACTGACAAGCTAGTGGGCTGGCTAAATTATGGATCAACTAATGAACTTTCACATTCAAGTTAGCTCTATGAGACTGAACATTAGCTTACGCTGTGACCACTGGCTGCCTGTGACATGTAAGAACACCAACTGATACGTTCACAATATGGCCCCTAATATAACTTCTGTTTGCACTGGCACCAGTGTTTCTGAATGATATAGCTAACAGGGCATGCTTGTCTTCACAGAAATAGATCGGAAGATCTGCTCGCAAGAGCTGCTCTGCCCTGCACATGCCTTCCTCTGTGCCTGTCTGTGGCACAGTAGGCTTCTAAGTTGTTATGTTATTACTTGTAACTCGTAACCAATCAGATGCTGTGGGTGGAACATCGTGGAGTGGTGACTACAGACAGAGACGCGGCTGCAAAAGAGCTGGAGTAGCACATTTTCAAACGCATTTGTTTTATCAGCAATCAGGTATAAATAAATAGATAGATACATAGATAGATTGATAGATAGATATACCAATAATCATAAAAATGATGAATACTGGATCCAATAATCGGTCGACCCCTCACAGACTAGGGCAGGTTGTTGCCACTGATTTCCTGAATTGATTCCATTCCGATTCACAAGGTCCCATTTTAATTCGATTCAGTTTTCGATTTGATTTAATATTGATTTGATTATGGATATTTCAGTTACAACGTTTTTGCGGATTGTGTATCTGGATGATCTCTTTAAAATTGTGGTATTCTGCAGTTTTTCGCAACCATCTTACATACAACTTCGCTTTTGTTCACAGTCTTCATATTTCTGAAATCCGAAATGCACCCAGCCTCTGCCTTTGGGCTTGACGGTATCTTCAGTGGAGCCCCCACCATGTTTATCTGTTTTTATCGCCAGATCTCGTTGCGCCAGGTTGCCCACAAGAAACTAATGGGGTTAAAGTTTCACACGTCCATGGGGGAGAAAAGGCAATAGACTGTAGCAGGGCGTAAATCAATCTTGGGATGTAACAAATGGATATCGGATTATGTGAATGAAGATTGATTTGAATCAGAAAACTGATTTTTTTTAATTCAGCCCTATGACAGACACAGACACTTAGACAGACCCTCAGACAGACTGACAGGCAGACACACAGGTAGATAGGCACTGTGACATTTAGGCAGGCAGGCAAACAGACAGACAGGTACTCAGGCAGACAGGCAGTAGGGTTGGGCGATATTACATCAATATTATATCGCGCATGTGCAATAATCACCAGGGCTTCAGATAATGGGCAAAACATTTGGCCAGACACCAGGTTTTCGGTACAATCCGAAAGTTGATTGACTTGTGGATACAAGATTTACTTATCTTGTGGATAAACAAGATAAAAAGACGTCATAGGTGTGGTGAAACTTTCCGCAGTTTAAAGTCCGACACATTTATTAAACATAAGGATATGTAGAATGTAGACTATGACACTCAGGCAGACAGACACTCAGGTAGACAGGCAGACAGACAGACAGTATGACATTCAGGCAAACAGAGACTCAAGTAGACAGAGACTCAGGCAGGCAGACAGACAGGTAGACAGACACTGACATTCAGGTAGACACTCAGGTAGACAGGCAGACAGACAGGTAGACAGACACTGGCATTCAGGTAGACACTCAGGTAGACAGGCAGACAGACAGGTAGACAGACACTGACATTCAGGTAGACACTCAGGTAGACAGGTAGACAGACACTATGACATTCAGGTAGACACTCAGGTAGACAGGCAGACAGACAGGTAGACAGACACTGACATTCAGGTAGACAGGCAGACAGACAGGTAGACAGACACTATGACATTCAGGTAGACAGGCAGACAGACAGGTAGACAGACACTGACATTCAGGTAGACAGGCAGACAGACAGGTAGACAGACACTATGACATTCAGGTAGACACTCAGGTAGGCAGACAGACAGGTAGACAGACACTATGACATTCAGGTAGACAGGCAGACAGACAGGTAGACAGACACTAAGGCAGACAGGCAGGTAGACAGACACTATGACATTCAGGCATACAGATACTCAGGGAGGCAGACAGACAGGTAGAGAAACACACAGGCAGGCAGACACACACTCAGGCTGGCAGAGGGTGAAACATCTAAATCGCCGCGCCGGGGGCCTGGAGGCCTGGGAAAATGACACCTTGTTAATGTGTCCCCACCTGCCGCGCTGACCGCACAGTCATGCGGGTGGCGCTGTTCACACCTATAAATAGGGCAGCTGTGTTAAGCCAGCTACTCAGCCGGGTCAGGAGAGACCAGCGCATGGCAGGGTTACATGGTGACACGGAGCCCCCCTCAGACGACGTAGCCCTTCCCATCATACACACGTCTCCCGTAGGAAGAGGAGGAGAAGGAGGCGACCTTCCTGCTGGCTGACCTTCAACGCGCTGGCTAATTTCCCACAATGCCTCTTAGGGAGGCCCCGCTCCCAGAAGAGCCCGCCAGCTGCCTCGCTTGTCCCATCTCTGCTCCGTCCCCGAGGGAGGGGTTATGCTCAGATGGCACTCTATTTCGCCATCCGTATCGATTCCCAGCCCCATAAATCTCCACAAGCATCATTCAATTAGTGTCACGGCCATGTGAACGGGGGCTCGGGAAGCTGGCTGGGCCAGATAACGGCAGTGCTCATGCACATTAAGCACAGATTGCCTCATATTTCCTGAGCTGGGACACAGACGGCCCATAAGTGTCAGCTCTTACCGCAGGGGAGAGCACGTCGACGGCTAATGCGGCTCCGAGCCGAGCTCCGGTGGCTCTCGTCACCTTTATTTACCAGGACACCTTCAGGCCCCGGAACGTTCCAGAAGGAAATAAGATATTTGATAAGGGCCTTCCTTCCGAAATACAGGCAGCAGCGGCAAGGTGGCCGCTGAGGAGAGATCTCTGTTTTCTTCTCTAAACTGTGTGACATACCTGCAGAGGCTTGCAGCTCTGTGCTGGTTTGGGAATTGCAATGCAGTGCCCCCCCCCCCCCCCCTCCCTCCGGAGTCTACCCTTACACCTTCCGTGTTCGGGAAGCACTCCATGTTTGGGAAGCATTCTTTATTTGGGAAGCGCTCCGTGTTTGGGAAGAGTTCCGTGTTTGGGAAGCGCTCTGTGTTCGGGAAGAGTTCCGTGTTCGGGAAGCGCTCCGTGTTCGGGAAGCGCTCCGTGTTTGGGAAGCGCTCCGTGTTTGGGAAGAGTTCCGTGTCTGGGAACGGTCCGTGTCTGGGAAGCGCTCCGTATCTGGGAAGCGTTCAGTGTTCGGGAACCGCTCCGTGTTCGGGAAGCGTTCCGTGTTTGGGAAACGCTCCGTGTTTGGGAAGCGCTCCGTGTTTGGGAAGCGCTCCGTGTCTGGGAACGGTCAGTGTCTGGGAAGCGTTCAGTGTTCGGGAACCGCTCCATGTTCGGGAAGCGTTCCGTGTTTGGGAAGCGCTCCGTGTTTGGGAAGAGTTCCATGTAAATACAAAACTGAAGTCCTGGCTCCCGGTGGCCCTGCACTCAGACCAGAGGGGGTGTCCCTTCCCTTCTGCGACCCGCCCAGCAACACTCACTGATCCAGGCTCTCCATTTGGGCGTAGGCGAGCCCGACCCGGATTCCTCAGTTTAAAATACATCCCTGTTAACAGATCCCATTTCCGATACTCTTCAGTGGGCCGGGGAGCAGAGCGACTAACCGGCCTCGTTCTGCACAGCAAGGCCCGTGCAGACGGCAGCCGGTACCTCCTTTGTTTTTGGCTAAGATATTAAACTGAGACTCTGTCAAGGCTGAGTCACTGTCACATATATTTTCCCAGGCTTTTTCAGCCATGTAATTAAAGTCTTAGAGCAGTTTAATTCTATCGAATAACCAAGAACGACAAAGGACGCCACAGATCCCCGGTCAGGAGAGATGTGGGGGGGCAGCCATCTTCAACAGTGACCGAAATGGAAAATGTGGCCTTAAAGGTCTGCCCACCCCCTGCCGATGATGTCACTGCTGGTTACACACACACACACACACACACACATACACATACACACACACACACACACACACACACACACACACACACACACACACACACACACACACACACACACACACACACATATTACTTCCTCCCCCAGGATTAAAGCAGCCCCGTCATTCACAGGCAAACCACCCATCTCACTCACACACGTTTAGATCTTTGTGTGGACCATTTATTCATTTCTATAGGAAACCATTATCCCAGCGCTAACCTTAACCAAATAAAATACACGACTTGAATTGAATTTTCCCTTGTGGGGACCGAAAAGGTAGTCCACATAACATAAAAATATCAGGTTTTTATCACATTGTGGGGACATTTGGTCCTCAAAATGGAATATATTCATGACCCACACAGACGCAGACATGAATGAACACATGCACACACCCAGACACACTAAGTTCATCACATTTCACTCTGCAGGACCCATGACAGAAAACATGCCGGCCAATCACAGTCCAGGCCTAACCACTCAACACCAATCTGTCCAATTAGATGGACAAGTAGATGGATGGATGGATGGACCGATGGAGACACAGCGAAGGGTTACTCACAGGGATTTGGGCCGATCCCGCCTCCCCTTGGGGCCGCTGTCCAGCTCCGGGTTGCTGCCGTGGACACTGTTGACATGGGAGCGGCCCGGCGCACTGCTGGAGTTCACGTGGACGGACTCAGCACTGGAATTCAGGGCCTCGCTGTCCCTCCTGTTGGCTGCGAGCACAGAGGGCAGTATGATGTCAGTACTGGGAGCATGCAGACGCAGGGCATGCAGACGGGAGGCACACAGACGCATGGGACGCAGACATGGGGCACGCACACGTAGGGGACACACACGCAGGGAACGCACATGCAGGAGACACACACATACGGCACAGTGACACAGTGAATGCAGACACAGGCGACGCAGACGCAGGGACACAGACACGGGGCACGCACATGCAGGGGATCCATACACAGTGAATGCAGACACAGATGCAGGGGCACACAGATGTGCTGGAGTAGCATGGGTGATACTACCTGGCTCAGCAAGTGGGGATGTGTGGAAGAAGGTGAGCGGGCGCTCACTGCACAATGGGGCTCTGCTGTCTATGTAAGGCCTCTGGGTCTTGCCCACTGGATCTGGCTGGCCACCGCCCAGCGGGGGAAGGCCCTTAAAAATCTGGGGAGGGGGTGGGGAAAGAGAGAGAGAAAGACAAAACGGGGAAAATAAATGTGGTTATTTCAGAAGAGGGGAAAGAGATGAACTGCTGTCAGTCAGCGTGAGGATCCCAGCAGAGGAAGCATAGGGGAGTCTGGATCCCAGAATCACCTAGACAGACCATCCCAGATGGGACGGGGGCCGCGGCGACCGGCGGCTACAGACATATGAGGAACGCCTTGCTGCTGGCTGTTTGCAACATGTTCACTCATGACAACATAAAATGGCCGACTCTCAGTGTTCTGACTCATGGGCGCCACTCTTCAGGGGATAATGAGCACTGTTGCAATTAAGGAATTATTTAGGTTGACCTGGGAACGCCCCGGCACCCCCTCCCCCCCCAAGGAGCTGGCAGAGGTGGCTGGGGAGAGGGAGGTCTGGGTATCTCTCCTGTAGTTGCTACCCCCGTGACCCAAACCCCGGACAAGTGGGTGGTGATGGACGGATGGATGGATGAATTCAGGTATTTATTAATGCATCGGGAAATGAAGGTCATCAGAGATTTGATGGGAGGGGGTTGGGGGGCAGCATTAACATCCTTAAAATTTATCAGTAACGGAAATACATTTCGGAAACCTAGTATACAGCTTTACATCACCTATTAGTGGCACGTATAATGTGACACACACACACACACACACACAGACAGGGCAAGCCAAGCCCTTTCCCTCTAAGATGAGACCATGACCTTAACTTAGAAGGTTACATGGTTTTGGCTAAATCCACAACCCCAAACAAAAGCGAGCTGGACCAGTGCTGCCACACTCACCCGCTCGTAGTTCTCAATGAGGATCTCCACGACAATGTTCTGGAACTTGATGTCCATGATTGCTGCCACGGTCTCCTCCTGGGGGCGTAGCAGGGTCGGCCCAAACACCACGCCCAAGTTGGCCACAGTCATGAGGTTCTGCTGGTGGTGCCTGGCCACACTGAGGCAGGCGCAAGAGAGAACGCCAGGTCAGGGTGCTTCCGGCGCTCAGCACGGGGGGGGGGCGCCGCATCCAACACGAGACCAATTTGAGGGCTGGCTGAAAGTTGCGATCAGGCTCAGAAATTAACAACCGTCACAGAAATAATGTGAAACATCTCAGGACGACCCCTTCCAAATCCAAGAATTGCGGCTCTCTGCCCAAACTATGATCTCAAATCGATCTCGTGGGAACACACAGCAGAGCCCTGAACGTTCCAGCACACAGTCTCACGCCCACCATACACAGCTGACACCAGCAGGCCCCAAGTAAGAACGCCTCTGTGAATCACATCCATTACTTCCTGAACTCACCCTGCTCAATTAAAGCCATGACATCATCTAAGGCAGAGTTTCTGGAGCCGGTCCTGGGGACCTACAGCCGGTGCTGGGGACCTACAGCCAGTGCACATTTCTGCTCCCCAGCAGCTCTCTTCCAGCTGTCTGGGGGTCCCCGAGGACGAGCTTGAGAAATTCTGCTCTAAGGCATCCAACTGAATCCAGGTGGTTCCAGGAAGGGGGGCCCAATGCAGGTATCCTCCAGTCCCCAGGCCAGAACCTCCCGTGGGACCCAGTGATCCGTCTCCGGGGTGTCAGCTGACCAAGGCTGTGAACAGCTGCACAGCCCGCAGACAGGAAGTGCTCCTGGGCACCAAGGAGGGTGGTGTTCCTGAAGGGCTCACCCAGCACCAAAACCCTCATGGGAGGATTTAAAAAAATATCCCTTACATTTCAACTTTGGCCAAAATGCTTACTGTGAATGCAGCAGCTCACATCACAGAGTTACATTGAGGAGAGCCTGCCGGAGGTGCAGAGAACGCCAACGGAGGCGCAGGCAGCCAGAAGGACAGGAGAAGTGGGGGGGGGGGGCACTCAGGCAGACCTACTTTGCCAAGTGCATCATGAGCAGGTCCAACATCTGCCTGTTCTTCTCTGGAAGGTGGTGGATGAGGCTGTGAATCTCGGAGATCCGGGTTTCGGGGTTGTCCAGTTCTGAGGAGAGAACAGAAAAATGACAATGCATTCTTCACCGTTCCCAAAAGCCAAGAGGGGGAGTGAATGGCCCTGCTCAGCTACCCTGCATGTGGACAGGCTGGCCCAGGACAGATGAACCCAGTCCAGGACTGCTGGTTGTCTCCACACACGGCAGCCATGCTCTGCACAGAGCCCTCAGAATTAATGGTGAAATGACCAAGCTAGAAAGCAAACTGCTGCCAATGTGGCAGTAGCGTGTCACACTCATGCTGTTCGGCCATATGGCGGCACAGAAGCCCACACGCGTGCTCATCTGGCGCCACCTAGTGGTGTGGGTGGGTACTACTCCGTACCGCAGTCCTGCCCTCACAGTGGTTTATGTCGCCCGATATCAGATTCATCCTATGCCATTCCCACTTTCAGGGGATCCAAAGGCTGGCCCTGGGGTCTCTCCCACATCCCTATGACACCCATGTAGTGGGTGGGGTAGTGGGGGGCATAATTAACAGCCCAGCTTCTCCCAAAATGAACAAAAAGCTTTAGGCCAGAGCGATAATGACACCCCCATTAGCATGGTAAAAGCATGAGAGCATGAGAGAGAGAGAGAGACCAGCCAAGGCCAAGCCTAGCCCCCAGCGCACACATGGGGGCGGTTAGCAGAGAGAGAGGGAGAGAGAGAGAGAGAGAGAGAGGCAGATAGAGAAAGAGAGAAGAGAGAGAGAGAGGGGGAGACAGAGAGAGAGAGCGTGAGAGAGACAGAGAGACAGACAAATAGAGATAGAGAGAGACAGAGGCAGATAGAGAGAAAGAGGGAGAGACAGAGGTAGATAGACAGAGACCAATAGAGAGAGAGGGGTAGAGAGAGGGGGGGAGAGTCAGAGTCAGATAGAGAGAGAGAGAGAGAGGACTCACTGGCTGCCTTGATGAATGTCCTCTGGAAATGGTACGTCATTAGGGGAGCAGGGAGCATTCTGTGATGAAAACAAGAATGACATCACCGCCATGCTGAGGCTCTGCTCCCCCATCAATGGACGGCTGTGTAGGGACCACCCCGGACCCCCCGACGGTGACAGTATAGAGCAGCAGGCCCTGATACCTCAGGTAGTGTTTCAGCGCACTGGTGATGGTCTTTATCTCCCACTCTGATGAGTTGCCCAGTTCCACGTCCGCACTGGTTTTGGGGTCTGCGGAACAGAGATGGCAACATCAGCAGCCCGCCACAAACCCCCAGCACCACCCTGGCCCCCCAGCGAGGGACAGAGAGAGCGGCATGTGTGTGGGACAGCAGCGGGGGAGGTCTCAGAGGCTCAGCTCTCAGCTGACAGGAAGGAAACAGGCCGGGAGAGAGGAGGATGTCTACACAGCTGCTGATATCATATAAAAATCAGGCTGGTGCTGGGGGGGCGCTGGGGGCGACACAGAGGCAAATACTACTGTCATCATCATCATCATCATTCTCAATGCTGTCACTGTTATTATTATTATTATTATGAGCTCCCACCGTTCTCGGCACAGCACTGCCATACGGCCCTCTTTCTCAGGCGTCTATAAGCACAACCCTCTGGGGACTGGACCCAACTTCCACCTGGAGCATGTGGTCAGCGCAGGTAACAGGTGACCATCCAGTCCTCCCAGCTCCCTATCTTTAATCCCCCAAGAAAACAGAGGCCTACTCTGTTGTTAAGCCCCTGCAGACCAATAGATGGCTGTGCTGGCAGGCAAGCCTCCAGTAGGGGGCGCCGTGGGGGCAGGAATCTTCTGGCCAGCGATTATCCCCTGCTGCTCCCCTTGGAAGGTGTATCATTACCCATGGACAGATTCAGCAGCTTCTGCACTCTGGAGCTGACTCCCACGATCCTGTAGAGGCCTTGTTCCTCGATGCCTGCAGTGAGGAGCATGGAGGGACAGCATGGTGGCACCGGAGAGTGGGCAACACATAGCAGAGAGCCCAGTAAACGGGCCAGAGCTGCAGAATACCTCAAAGGTTCTGAGCAGGACAGACTTTGGAATTCAATCACATCTAAATGTATTTTTACAGTAACTAACACAAGAGTTAAAACTGCTATGCAGAATGTTACAAGCTGTATACAGTCAAGGAACCTGGCTGGGTGACAGTGACAGGCAGGGCGCGGTCAGTGTGACAGGGACATGGTCTGGGGACAGGGAGACTCACCTCTGGTCTCCACGGCGTGGATGAACTTCCTGATGACATTAAAGCCAATACTGTCCAGCTGCGCAACTGAAAAAGTAAGACCTGAGTCATGCAGTGATTAGGGACAGACAGCAGGACAGAGAGACAGTAAGAAGAAGCACTGGGTCTCTGAGGGAGACCAGCAGCTGGCCAGGAGGGCGGCGGCCTCAGGAACCTGAACTGGGCCGGTCACTCTTCCGCCCTTAGGCAGAGATTCCCAGGAAAGACTAATTCTAATGCGAGACCAGAGGCAGAAACTTAAGAGCCGTGTAAAGTCACATGGTGACCAGCGATCACTTTCCATTTCCCCACCGATCCTGGGGAGTCGCAGAGCGGTAATGATACGCATGAAATTGCCAGCCCAGGGGCCTCGAGCGCACCCCCCCCCACACCCCCATCACGGTGGCCTGGAGCCCGGGGGAGTGCTTACCGCCTTCACTCTGGCTGTCCTTGTTCAGGTTATACACCTGTCAATCAAAGCAGACACACTTGTGATCAGCCTGTGTGCGTGAGCAGGACATCCCACCTAGGTCCCCGCACGCCTACACCCAGCAACTCGCCCTGGGGGCTGGCCACATGTGGCCGTGGTGAGCCAGAGCAGAGGACCCGTCTCCGCGGCCCATATCCTCAGGGTGGCAGCTTACCGGCTCCCTCCCGTCCATGGCCTCCATCCAGAGCCGGCGATCCTCCTCCGACAGGGCCTGCATCGTCATCACGCCGCTCCTGTCATCGAAGAGAACCAACGCTGCCATCAGAGCCGTGTATGTCACCATGGTTACCACCTGACAGTGCCGAACACGGCCATGCGGCCCTGAAAAAACCAGGGGGGCAGTTTATAGACCACCAAGCCCCCCCATCCACGGCAGCCGCTATGACGCACGCCGCCCCCATAGGCTGCTCTCAGCACTAAAGGCACAGCGACATGATCGCCGGCACGTAGAACTGGCCACACGGTGTCACAGCAGCAGCAGGAAACGCTAGGCACGCCGCTAGCGGTATCCCACGGCAACCGGAGGAGGTGGCGGCCAGACGGCTCCGTCTCCGGCCCCAAGAACCCACCAAGTGGAACAGCGCGGCCCGGCCCAGAGCCCCCATCTCGGCACCAAGCCGTTCAGGTTCTGTCATCGCGACGCCACACCCCCCACCTGCCTGCCGAACAACCTTCACCCTCCATACGTCGCAAACACGCAGGTTTGTCAGGCCGCTGACAGGGGGGGGCACTGCTTCTCTAGGCTTTACCTCACTGCGGTGAGGAGATCTCCTTCGTGACACGAGGAGAAAGGAGAAGACAGAGTATTGTAAAGGAGGGGAAACTAGGGAGGAAAATGAACAGATGCTGTGGAGGGGTGACAGTGTCACGACTCTGCCAAAACAGAGAGGGCACATCATTAGCCATCTGGTTCCTTTCCACCTGTAATTAGGATTCCATCAAAGATAAAGGTAGGGGTGTACCTATCTGACTTCAATCCCGATACCCATAACGATACCTGGGCTTTGGGTATCAGCCGATACCGAGTACCAAACCGATACCAGTGTTTCATAAGCTGTATGCCTCAGTGTGGAAGAGACTGGGATCATTCTTTTATGTGCATGACAACACCAGGCTTGACTGTAATGGTCATTTGGTTGTGAATAAATAATTTATCCAAATAAAAATAGGAATTTTTTCACAAATGCTATCAAAAATCCCTAACCTTTCATTATGTGCCAAAAATATTGTCAACTAGAATGAACTAAACTGTCATTATTTCCATCCACTATTCGGCTGTTCAAAGCTGGATATGTAAGCGGAGGGCGGATGCCCATTAGCAGATGCGGCTTTTCTTGGGTCATGGGTACATCAGAGGTATTTTCAGCAAGTGCATCACCCCACGGCAAATCTGAATCACCCCCCAGATCTGAATCACCCCCTAAATCTGAATCACCCCCAAGATCTGATTCACCCCCCAGATCTGAATCACCCCCCAGATCTGCGCTGGTTGCTCTCGCATAGGATCCATGCAGGCAGCCAGCTGCTTTGCCATATTTTAATACACTTGGCAGAAAATATTAATCATTGTGTTTCCATCTGGTACAAATAAGTCCTGGAACAACATCAATAGATACCGCCTTACCTACAAATCACTGCAGTGTATAAAATGTGGCTTGGGGTGCATTAACCTGCCTATATCACAGTAACCACACATTCAGGCTACGCGGCTACACCGTAACTACGGCGTGATCTACACAGACGTGGAAATCAGCCTGGATGCATTTGTACTTAATAATTTGTACATAAATTTTCATTTTTACGAACCAAAGAATTTATTAGCAGAACTACTATTTATGCTCGGGCACTGTAACGGTAATGGCAAACTGCGGTATTTCCTTGCAGTTGGGGTATTTCAAAATAGCGGAATAGTGGTGCTTTATTAAATACCGTCAATATGCTGCATAACTGGTTGGCATAGACTGCAGGCGTGAAATACCTCCAAACTGCTGACATTTTAGCGCTCTCCAAGCTGTTAGTGTTCCTTCTAGTAAAATGTCCCTATCTAGCAGACAGTGGACGTAAACATACAGTAACAAAGAACTGAATAGACTGGCCCCACTGTCACGATACCTCATCCCAATACCTCAGTATGAATTGAACTAATATCAGTATGGGATCTCTGTATGCAAAGGTAAAAGCCGTGGTTCATTCACACTGGCCTGAGGGCGTTCACCCCACTCGCTGTCAGGCAGACTCGAGGGCCCCATCTGCTGGCCACTTCAGACGGCATGTCTGCTCACCGGTCCATTGCCTCCACGTCGAAACAGAACCTCTTCTCGATGGAGTCAGTCTTCCTCCGAGTGCAGGACTTCAGCGTAAAGGACTCCTCATCGCTCTGAAGAGAAGACAGAAAAACAGATTGGTATCCCGAGCAGCTGTGCACTTTTAACACTCCAGTACTCCAGAATTCTACCGAGAGCGGTTGCACCGTGTTCCTGCTGCGACGCAGTTTTGCTCCATCCCCTGCACGTCCTCAGCTCCCACCAGAAGCCTTTCAGAAGCAGAGCATTCTGCTGACTCGCTAATTTTTCAGTCGTTTTGCATTTTTGTTCTTCTGTGGACAAAGCCGTCACATGGCTGTTGTTTATTTTTTTGCCCGTTTTAATTGTTTATTGCCGTTATTTTCTGCTGTGATGTGCTGTACTCTACACACAATGATAATTTAGTAAAGATGTTATGAATAATATGGATCAAAGATGTTTTTTTAGTTCTTACAAGTACATTCATACAGTGCGTATTAGCAGGAGGAAAACACTGGCATTCATCCTCCTGCTTCATGTTGAACAACCTCTGGCCGGCTGGCTGGGAAACCTCATGAATATTCATGAGGAAAGCGCTACCTGGCTGATTGGCTGGTTGAACGGCTGTCAGAAGCGACATCTGGCAAAACAGACTCGGCACTTTAGAGAAACACTGACTGGAGTGAAGCAGATCAGCTTCAGCAGCCGGGTCGCGGCCGGAACATGGCGCAACCACCTTTCTGGGAATTCTGGGCTCACAAGGAGGGCGGGGAGGGGAGGGGGGATGTGCAGGTTGTCCCAGAGCAGGTGAGTCCCCAGCTAAGGCCCCCGACGCAGACTTGATGAGGAAGATCCCAGTGAGGGTGCAGCCTGTTCGCAGACTGGGGCCCCCTGCAGGCGGGTGAGGGTTAAAATGAGGTCCGTATCAAAGCCACAGAGCCTGGGGGGGTCGAGGTCTCGCTCTGCCTTTGGACCCTAAAGCACAGCAGCTGGCTGTGTCTGTACACGTGTGTGAATCTGTGTGTGTGTACACGCCTGTGTGTCTGTACACCTGTGTGTATCTGTGTGTGTGTACGTGCCTGTGTGTCTGTACACGTGTGTGCATCTGTGTGTGTGTGCGTGCCTGTGTGTCTGTACACGTGTGTGCATCTGTGTGTGTACATGCCTGTGTATTTGTACACGTGTGTGCATCTGTGTGTGTGTGCGTGCCTGTGTGTCTGTACACGTGTGTGTATCTGTGTGTGTGTGCATGCCTGTATGTCTGTACACGTGCATGTATCTGTGTGTGTGTACATGCCTGTGTGTCTGTACACCTGTGTGTATCTGTGTGTGTGTACATGCCTGTGTGTCTGTACACGTGTGTGTATCTATGTGTGTGTACATGCCTGTGTGTCTGTACACCTGTGTGTATCTGTGTGTGTGTGCATGCCTGTGTCTGTACACGTGTGTATCTGTGTGTGTGTATCTGTGTGTGTGTGCATGCCTGTATGTCTGTACACGTGTGTGTATCTGTGTGTGTGCACACGTGTGTGTACATGCCTGTGTGTCTGTACACGTGTGTGTATCTGTGTGTGTATGCATGCCTGTGTGTCTGTACACGTGTGTGTATTTGTGTGTGTGCGTGCCTGTGTGTCTGCACACGTGTGTGTATCTGTGTGTGTACATGCCTGTGTGTCTGTACACGTGTGTATCTGTGTCTGTGTGCATGCCTGTGTGTCTGTACACGTGTGTATCTGTGTGTGTGTACACGTGTGTGCATCTGTGTGTGTGTGCGTGCCTGTATGTCTGTACACGTGCGTGTATCTGTGTGTGTATGCGTGCCTGTGTGTCTGCACACGTGTGTGTATCTGTGTGTGTGTACATGCCTGTATGTCTGTACACCTGTGTGTATCTGTGTGTGTGTGCATGCCTGTGTGTCTGTACACGTGTGTATCTGTGTGTGTGCACACGTGTGTGTACATGCCTGTGTGTCTGTACACGTGTGTGTATCTGTGTGTGTACATGCCTGTGTGTCTGTACACGTGTGTGTATCTGTGTGTTTGTGCGTGCCTGTGTGTCTGTACACGTGTGTGTATCTGTGTGTGTGCGTGCCTGTGTGTCTGCACACGTGTGTGTATCTGTGTGTGTGTGCATGCCTGTGTGTCTGTACACGTGTGTATCTGTGTGTGTGTACACGTCTGTGTATCTGTGTGCGTGTACACACCTGTGTGTCTGTACACCTGTGTGTATCTCTGTGTGTGCATGCCTGTGTGTCTGTACACGTGTGTGTATAAAGGTGTGTGTATGTGTGTGTCCTGATACCACTTGTCAGGCAGGCCACGTGCTTCCAGAGAGGTACCGTCTCTGATCAGAGTTCTGCTATTTTCCCCTCTTTAAAGGGTAGAAACATTTCACTGAATTTCACTTCAAATTTACCATTAAGTGAACATTTAAAAAACCTGACACAATCATTCTGAGACCAAGAGCGACCCCTGTCCCCCTGCAGTCCATGTCAGGAACTGCATGGGGGCAGTGTGCCCCCGCCTAACAGTTTAAGGGACCAGGCCGAGCCTGAGGTTCAGTCAGAGTTGTTTGCGCTGCTCACCACTTTGCCCCCGGACTTCTGGTCGAACATCACCATGCTGAAGCGTTTGGATTCGCGGTGGTAGCTACAGTAGTACTTCGCCCACGTGGACACGAAGGAACCTGAGAGCACAAAACAGAACCGGAACCGGAATGAGGAGCATAATTCCAAGCAAAACAGCCCCCATGAAAAGGTTGAGCAGGTAGCAGTGGACGAGTTACGGGATCGTGTCTGTCACGACATCCCGGCGCGTACCTCATCAGGGGT
>JAODKC010000002.1:5959404-5972699 GCA_026777985.1 Mormyrops attenuatus
CCGGGCAACTTAGCTCCTGGGATCATTGGAACACACAAACCCCTCCACCACGGTAAGGTGTCGGCTCCAGGAGAGGATGGATGTGTTGTGATACATAAAACATCATTACAGAGAAATACAGAATGGGAAAAAGGAAGGAAAGAAATTAAATAAAGTGAGTTGCTTTTGAGTGCCTGCTGTTTGCTTTGTGTTTATTTTCTATGGTACCCCTCTTAGAAACCTTCAGACAAAATAACAAAATGGCTTCCACTTTGTCCTCAACAAATTTCTGAAACCTTTTCCTACCTTCCAGATCAAACCAGGTGCATTTGCCAGGACATACCACTCACTTTGACCGGATGGGAATATGACATTCCCCATTTTCAGCTGCCAAGCTCACTAGCTGGGGTAAATATAGACTTGTGATGGCCATCTTAGGGTACGGTGCGTTTATAAGGGATGAACACTTGTGGGCGAGAGAGCGAAGGGCACAGACAGAGCCAGGATGTCTCACAGACCACCGAGAGCTCATTCACTATCCCGTTTGCAGATGTGGTATAAAAGGCTGCCACCTTTGGGCATTTTCACAGGTAAATCTCTTCAACCTCCCCGGCCGGCTGCTTGTCACTGCACATACTTGGAGGGATTTGTTTGCATTCCAGGGGTCTGTCAGGCTTCCCTTGGCCAGTAACAGAATGAACTTCCTGGAAAATGGTCCTTCTACACGCTACCCTCACATTCCACAGACTGCTTTTTCTGGCAGCCGCTGACACTTTTCCAAAATTCTTTTGGATGTAGAGACTTGCCAGATTTCTGGTTTTTAATGATAACGGGGTTACTACAGCTACTGTTCTAATGTGGAGTAATGGGTGAGCTGCTCTGACAGCAGCAAAGTTTCCCTAGATGGAAAACTCGTTCAATCTTATTTCTACTTTTCTTCATGAAGGAAAGCCGATAAGAATCGCTTCTGAGGCGGGTATGTTCTTAAATAAACACAAATGTGGGATGCGAAGTTAGTGACGATGCTGGATTGATGATATTAGCCGGAAATTTGCAGGGGCATCAGTCTGTAAATATTCATCGTGGCTTTCTTACCTTTGACCTCCTGGTATCTGGCTGCATTATAAACATGTAAAGATAATTTGATATGCTTTACCGGTATTTTCTTTTGGTTCAAATGTGATCATACGTGACTTACCGATTTTTTTTCTGTCAGCACACACGCAAGCTTTTCCCAAGACATCTTTGGCCGCTTACAAAAGTCGCGGAGCGCTGGGTACTTTCCCAGATTGCTCGGATAAGCGGATGAGAGACTGATGAGGGCGGCAGTGCAGCGCCCCGCCGCGGACCCCGGCCCGGGAGAGTGGTACATACCCCGTAACTGCGTTACAGGCGCACCTACTCTTACCGGGATCAGGACGCCGGGAGGCTGCCAGCAAAATGACGGAAGGGGAGATAACGGTGTTTCCGCTGGGGCCGGAGAATTTCGGGATCGACATGCAAGATTACAAGAAGCTGACGCGCCTGTACTGCCTGAACGGCGGATATCATCTGCGAATTCTGCCTGATGGGGCGGTGGAGGGCGGCAGGGACGAGGGCGACGCTTACAGTAAGGCTGCGGGCGACATTAACGCTGTTGGCAGTCGTTTGTTTACAGGTCGCCGCGCTGGTACCGGGGCGATGGGGCAGCCGGGACTCTCCTATCGTCCTCCGATCGCTTGCCTTCGGCAGATTAATTGCGGCCAGGTGGTATTTTGACATTTTGATAAGCGGCGACATCGCTGCTTTTAGCATCGGCGGTTTAAAAGGCTCCCCCACTTATCCACGAGCAATGAAAGGTGTTTGATGCAGGACGGCATTGCCTCTGGTAACGCGGGCACATGACAGACCTTTTGGTCTAATGCGATCTTAGCCAGTGATATACGGTGAGTCGTTTTCCTTGGCGTGCATTTCATCAGAAATCTAAGGCTGGAGCCTGATGCATTTCATCAGAAATTTCATCAGATTTCAGGAGGCTGATGGCAGCCGGGGGCTCTGTGGC
The DNA here is from genome assembly GCA_026777985.1 of Mormyrops attenuatus. Lineage (NCBI taxonomy): Eukaryota > Metazoa > Chordata > Actinopteri > Osteoglossiformes > Mormyridae > Mormyrops > Mormyrops attenuatus. Next base: position 5,961,425 of record JAODKC010000002.1, read on the forward strand.
ACGGCTGTTGACGTTGTAAATAAGCACCTGCATCGCATAGCTTGTGGATTTAGATAGTGATAAGTGTGTGACTGCTGAAAACGGGATCTGGGTGCCGGGCAGCTTCGACATGCAGCTTCAGCCACAGTGTCAGGATGGCGTCTGCTCCGTATCTCCTGCTGACGCGCCGTTTCCCTGCTGCAGACGTGATGCGGCTGAAAGCCGTCAGCATCGGCGTGGTGGTGATCGAGGGCCAGGAGGCGGCGCTATACCTGGCCATGAACGAACGCGGGCAGCTTTACGGCACAGTGAGCTTCCCGGCAAATCGTTTGTTGACCTATTGATTTTATTGTCTAAAATGATTTCTGGCAAACAGACGTGCGCTAAGCTTCACCTTTGTTTCCACATTGTTCCAGTCCAACCTGAATGACGACTGTTACTTCCTGGAGAAGCTGGAGGAGAATCACTACAACACCTACATGTCTCAGAAGTACCAGGACCAAGGCTGGTATGTTGGCATCAAGAAGAACGGACGGCCCAAGGCTGGACCGAGGACCCACATGGGCCAGAAGGCCATCTACTTCTTACCTCGCATAATAGACAACTCAAGCAAATGAAGACGGGCCTGTAGAGGGGAAAGACCCAACCAAGGCTGAGTAAAACGTCATTTTAGGCAATTTATTCCCATCTACTGACATAAGGAAACCCTAAACTTGCTGCTCACAGAAATCTGGAATTTCTGTCACCGCTAATATGTGATTATAGCTGATAAAAATGATTCAGCTTTTATCTGTAAGTACACAGCCCTTCACAGCTTGAATAGTCTCAGTGACTTCCTGTCCTTATACTGTGCACGACAACTTAAATGACACTAACGATGAATTAAATCTTTATTTTTTTACTTACATATAAGATCTTTTTTTGAATGTTATTTGGGTAGAAAATGTGCTTATATGAAACTTGTGTTTTCACTTTACTGTAATACATGTATTTATTAATCAGCCAGTTAACCGTAAAATAAGAGCATAATTTTGTCCATAAACACCCACAACTACACAGCGTCTGGCATTTAGGTGCATCAACATGTTAAAATGTCGAAGAACCGAAATGGTATCACCTCTTTGTATGAGGTTCTATATACAGGGATATATAAATATTTATCTATGTCTTTGACTGTTATATAAATTGAATATTAATGAAATTGATATAATTAAAATATTCAGGCTTGCCATGAAATAATTACGATAAACACATTCAAATTAATGCTTTGTTGTATCCCACGTGAGGGGGAGAGAATTACAAACGTGTTGGTATGAAATCAGTGACCTCCGAGTAGCACACTGGCTAGTTTAATATGTAACAGTTCAAGATCACATATTGTACTGTATTTCACCGATAGTCTGAGTTAATACGTCTTTGGATCGTTTAAACAAACCCTTGTATTCACATATGAGCCGCTAAGATGTTCTCACCTGAAACTGTAACCCGCTAATTAAATGTAATGTAAACATTTTATGGTGTCCGTGGTTGTTTTAAACTGAGTGCTTTCTCTGTCTTTCTCGGCACGTCACGTTAGAACATGAACGGTCGTCGAATCATTGTAAATTGAGGCCACGAGGTGGCAGCATTGTGCCGTAAAAGTCGTCATTGTGGCGCAAGTCTAAACACATTTTTGCGTTTATGGGATGAAGTGATCAGATTCCAGCTAATATCAGGTCATGGATGTAGGGGGGCAGAGAAGAGTCTCTGTTATGTAACTGTCCTACTTGAGCATAACATTTCTTAAAAGGCACGTTGGGATGTTCGCATCATAACAAGAGCCAAGAAAAAAATTAAATGATATCAGCTGCCCATAGTCACAGAGAGTCACTTATAAATATGTCACTAGCAGATCATGGGAAGTGTAGAGTTCCTCTTTGTTTTTTAATAGCACATTTTCTTCAAGGACTCAACAGATCCAGTTTGGTGAACATTTGGTCATACGGTCCAGTTCTGTGTTTGAGCCCTTGGTGGCAAAGTAGGGTCTTTGCCCGGTGCCTGAGGAGCAGTTCGGTGCCGTGTGACTGCAGCTGTGATCTGTGCCCCCTGGTGGAGAGTACACATTGTGTTTGCCCTTGATACAATCTGGCAGGTACTCGGTACCTCTGAGCTAAATTAAGAGGTAATTATAGGTGCGACGAAGACATAATCACTCCTGCCCTTTCTGGTCAACATTCTCCCGATACGATGAACTAAAAGTGCAATGAAACGGCGGCTCACCACAGCCTGTTCTGAAACACAGGGCCGCCGTCAGCCTGCCAAGTCCTTATTACGAGGTTAGTCTTTGTGTTGACTGATCAGTTTCACTTGGCCCAAGACCTCGTTACACAACACAGGGGAATGAAGTGTTGCTAGGGTCTGTGTCTGGGCTCGGTTTGTGAAATGAACGCTCTGCAAGTCTGGAAACTTGCACAGGCACTGCCCATGTGGGGGGCTGTATCTGTCCTCAGCCTAACCTGGGAGCTTGGCGAGGGGGGTGACTTGTGAGCGAGAGAGAGGGAGAGAGATCTCCCTTGCTGGCCCCTGGCCTCCATGCTGCAGAAGGAGCATAAAGCTGAAGACGCCCAGGCTTCCTGTGGGGCCCCTGTCAGGCACAGCCGGGCCCCGGGCCCCATAAAACACGGCGTATGGTTTCCATCCAGGTGGGGAACCAAGCCCAGCTAAACTGCAGAAGCACTCTTCTACTGTCCTGCCTGCCTCCCACCCTCCACCTGTTCCAGGCGGCCCCCGCTGCTCCATCCGGTCCCCCCCTTTCACCTCCAAATAGATGGTGGGATATCCACAGCCCCACCCCCATTAATCCTTTGGCCCTTGTGCTCAGAAATATAAAAAAAACACACACCCAGAAACATGTGCATGTACACACGCAGACACACACTCAAACATGCGCACGCACACACGCAGACACACACTCAAACATGCGCACGCACACACGCAGACACACACTCAAACATGCGCACGTACACACGCAGACACACACTCAAACATGCGCACGCACACACAGACGCACACTCAAACATGCGCACGCACACACGCAGACGCACACTCAAACATGCGCACGCACACACGCAGACGCACACTCAAACATGCGCACGCACACACGCAGACACACACACATAGGCACACACACACACAGACATATACACGGGTCTGTAATTATATCTTTGTGGGGACATTCCATTCATTGCTATTGGGAAAACTCTAATCCCAACATGACGACCCTAACCCCTACCCAGAGGTAAGAAGCGCTAACCTTAACCGTAAGTAACTAAGCAAAATATGAGACTTTTGGCATTTTTAGGTTCATGATTGCAGTCACAGATGGTCACACAATGTCAGAATGAGAGGTTTTTATCACATTGTGATTACATTTGCTCCGCACAATGTAATAGTAACATAATCCACACATGGACAAGTTGCATTAGCCTCTATGCCATTAAAAAGCCATGTAAAAGAAATAATCAACTCAAAGATAGAATGGCGAGTACAGGGCGCAGAGGGGGCCCTGCCTTAAGCTGTACTGGGCATACGACGGGCATAAAACAGGCATGCGGCGGGCATGTGATGGGCATATGACGGGTATGCAATGGCATGCAAGAAGCATTTCTGACTCCCAGTGACTATTCGGCACTGAATCAGTACTTTTACGCAATATTTAGTTGGCGTGTCTCTTCCTGCTATAATTTAATACATTTGAAAAGTTGTTTTACGAGGTTTGGGTATGAATTTGGGGAAAAAAAATTCAAAACAAACAAAAACTGGGCTTTAATATAGATTTATACTCGTATTCTCTGGCAGATCTCTCTATGTTAACCAGATATATATTACAAAACTCTGTATAAAAAAGCTAAATGATTTATTCAGAGCGGTCTTGCGCAGTGAATAGCGCCGTGTCTGACTCAGCTGTGGGCTGTCATCTGGAGACCAGGTGGGTCATGCCCCTTCCCAGGACCTCCGCTGTGAGCCGCCCTACGCCGTGGTCACATACAGGCCGACCGGAGCAAATCCCTTCCGCTCTGTCATCCAGGTTCCTGCTTACTCACGCTGCTGACGCCAGAATCGCATGGAGAAGCCATCCCTGCCTGTCTACAAAAGGCACACACACACACACACACACAGAGCCAGGGTGTGTGATGGTGTGGGGGGCGGGGTGGTTAGCTAGGCCCAGATGTATCGGTGTGAAGCAGCTCTGACGGCCTCCCAGCTCTCTCCATGTCATGCTGTCTCCCAGGGGTGGACTCTGCTCGACTGCCCTAGTGCTCCCAGGACAGAAAGTCCCTCTCCGTCTCATTTTCTATTTTGGGAAAGAGTCGACTGTGTTGTGTGTCTGCTGCATTTGGGGCTTGTCAGATTTGTGACGAGAGAAAATTGCGTGCTTTACACGCGTCATCAGCATGATTCCCTGGGCAGTCAGCCCCCTCCCCCGGTCAAGGTCACTTCCACTTCCTGTCATTCTTTGACCGAGGACAGAGGGAACAGACTGATATCTGTGGCGGTGCACAAACAGCAGACTATTAATGGCAAATATCTGGCATTCCCTACGTATCCGTCTACAGGATATTACGTTTTGACTGAGTGTGGAAGTCACTGCTATTCATCACCCTTTCACACAACAATGTACAGAAGCACACCAAGCTTTTGAAGGCAGCCTGGTTCTAATTCTGGGACACTCAGGGAAAGCCATTCACCAGAGTTTTTCCTGAAGACCCGAAGTGTTCAGTGAGTTCCTTTCCAGTGAATGGACCTCTTCACAAAAGGGCCGGTCACCAGGCTAGTACCTTCCAGACATTTAAAGGAGACCATCTGTCTGGGGGGCTGTTGACCATGTGTCAGATTAAAACTGTGCTCTTTCAAGGGACGAATCCATGTTGTGTGTAAAGGCAGAGTCACACTTCTGTGTAGAATCTACGCTATCTTGTACCCTACGTTGTAGCCTGACACGCACCTCCACAAAAATGTAACTACAGGTGTAGGCTACAATGTAGGTACATGGCTACCAAAAGCACAGATTCTACGAAGAAGTATAATGGCGCTTTTCCACCGGTATACCGGAACCAAGCCGTACCACGAAGAGGCACTGGTTACAGTGTGGTTCCGGCTCGCTTCGGTTTTCCACTGCAGAAGGGTGCTTGGTAAAGGCGTTGCCAGGTTTGGAGAGCAACAGTGACATAAAACCAAAGAGGTGTAGATCACGATTTACTATGTGCTAATTTCCACTAGCACATCTCTGAGAATCACCATCTTATGGCAGCATCAAACTCTATATAAATTAGCTTTTGCAAAATTACATTACAAATGCATTCCATTCAGCAGTTCTAGCATATGTTTTTAAGCAGCCCATTGGAAATGGTCAAGTTCTGTTATTAGGATTTGGTGATCAGTGTTGACACACCACAGCACACAACAATGAAATGTGTCCTCAACCCATGTGTGACACAGCAGGGGGCAGCTAATTCAGCACCCAGGGAGCAGCACCTTACTCAGAGTACCTTAGTGGTGTTTTGCTGATCAGGGATTTGAACCTGCAATCTTTCAATTACAAGTGTGCTTCCCTAACCATTAAGCCACCACTGCCCACATCAAGAATATTTCAATACATTGTGATGTGTGATACTACTAATAATGAATAATATAGAGAATGTGCTCAGTTTCCCTTCAGATAGCAGGAATGTAGCAGAACACCAGTAGCTCCGTGCATTTTGACCAGTCAGAAGGTGGCAACGCAACCAGCTCGGCTTGGTGATGCTTTTGGCCCTGTGAGGAAGCAGGGCCTTGTCACCGCGGGTACAGTGCAGGTACGGCTTGGTGGGCTTGGTCCTTGGTGCCAGTGGAAAAGTGCCATTCGTGTGGATTTATCCAAAAGGACGCCGTAACGGTGAGTGAAATAACATGTCACTCTTCCTGAAATCATCTGAGAAACAGCCCTGTAATAGGAACCACATTTTCTAGCACTGGGAATATAAAGCACAATATTTCATAAAATGTCGTCGGTGATGTTGGGTCATTTTTAATAGCCAAAACACAAGTGATGAAACTTTGTGATTTGTGCAGAAATTATATTAAAGTCATGAATATGAAAACTGACTTCACTCATCTAATGCTGCAAAAATGCATCTTTTTGATTGAATAGAAAGGTTCAGAGTATGAAGACCAACATGCTTCCCCCTCACAGAGAGCCTCATCTGCGATTCAACCCCCAGTGAAACAGAACTGCTCAGAAGTTTGTCCTGCCAGAGGGATTTCTGGGAAATTTGGCAGCTTCATTCACGATGGCCTCTGGGGGCTCGTCATGTGAGAGTCCAGCTTCCTGCTGAGAAGTGGACTGAGACAGGCTGGGCCTCTGGGATGTTGTCGTGGAGACTAACTTGCCTGTGAGATGTGGGTTGGGACTGTTGGTCTGTGTATGTGTGTGTGTGTCCCCACAGTGATAAAAACCTGTTATTTTGCCGATGTGTGCGCATGTTTTTGGTCTCCACAAGGGGAAACTAAATGTTATAATAATCTGTGACTGCAATCAATAAAGATGCCTAAAGTCAAAACCATGCAAATTTTACTTCATTACTTCTGGTTAAGGTTCAGGCTTGTAGGGGTTCAGGGCAGCATTGCATGGATCAGGGTTTTTCCCATAGAAATAAATTCAGATTTACCCCGAAATACAAATGAATACAAATATGTGTGTGTCCTGGTGTATTGGATTGTTTGAAAAAGTTATTTGGTTTTTTCATCCCAAAAAGACACAGAATAGAGAGTCACTGTGGTCCCCTGTGTCCCTCTGGCTCAGTGGCGTCTGTAGAAAATAAAATAATCTATAAAACATCTATATTTTGTTATTTAGTTGTGTGTGGGGGGGGGGGGCGGGCAACAGGAGTGGCCATGTATTTACTCAGGGGGGCATGGCATGTGTGGGCCTAGGTGTCAGAGAGAGGGATGTGCCCTGTCCGACAGCCCGTCAGGGATCCTGGCACGTGTGGGCCTAGGTGTCAGAGAGAGGGATGTGCCCTGTCCGACAGCCCGTCAGGGATCCTGGCACGTGTGGGCCTGGGTGTCAGAGAGAGGGATGTGCCCTGTCCGACAGCCCGTCAGGGATCCTGGCACGTGCCGGCGGCCTGTTGTCAGCCTGGCTCCCTTGTTTTGGCCATGGAGCTGCACTGATGCTTAGCATTTAGCATGCCGGCTCTCTCCCACATGCCGCTGCTCTACACTGCACACTACCTGAGATACACCAGCCTGTAGCACAGCGACTGGTGCACTGCAGTCTTCGAAGGACTCTCAGTGATGCAGGGTGATGTGAAAGAGGTTACACAGATCTGAGTACTGCTCAAAAAAATGCACGACTTCCTTGTGGAATGCGATGACAGGATTGCGTAACGACGCTGGGAATTGTCATGCCAGGACGCTAAACGGTAACTGCATGCTACGGTGCGTAAGAGAATGTCACACCGGGTATACAGACATTCCCTGTCGCAGTGACCCTGCATTGCAGCTCTTTGTCACCAAGCAATGAAAGCAATCCATCGTCGAGCTGATTCTACTATTTGTTTTAACAAATATATATGACTCATCTGAGTATGTGGTTTCCTAAGGGAGATTGTCTACAAAGACACTCACGGAGGAGGGTCACTCAGGAAGATTTTCAAACTCTACTTTAGTCTGCATACTCCATGGACCTGACAGTACACTTTGCCCAAAGGTGGGTAGTTCAGGTCCAGAGAATAAAAGTCCAGACCCAGATTTTGTTTCCACCAACCAGTTGAGTATAAAGAGTCACAATCACAGACTACTCAGCTCGTTGGTTGAAACAAAATCTTGGTCTGAACTTTTATTTTCTGGACCTGAACTACCCACCTCTGAGTGTGTCCCTAACAAATAGGATTTAAAAATCAGTGCTGAATGTCAGAGCTCATTATATAGCTCCATACTTGACAACATGATCCTGTGCTTGTTCTGCTTTGTCAGCTGAGTCCAGTTACAGCTCTGAATGACTCCCTAAAGCATAACGAGAATCACTTCCTGAGCCGGTCAAGCCTGCTCCATGAGATCTACACAGCCTATGGCAAAGAGAAGCCAATCCAGACATAAGGATCGCATTAATGCTTTGCATAGACCTAGAGGCCAGCTTTTATCTGTCCTCCCCCCATGAGGAGCCAAGTACAGGCCACGGTGCAGCTGCGGGATGTTCATGGCAGGCAACTAATGAGTTGATTTTGATCCGTCCTAATCAATCACGGATGCCAAGGGAGGGCCTGGCGGAGAGCCTTGTTTCCTCTGTGAACAACAACAGTGAGACCCGAAAAGATGACATTATCACCCAGGGAACTGACAAGTATGTACATGCACGTGGTGGGGTGATTGCGTAATTCCCAATCACAGAGGCTTGTTTAACAGTGAATTCATGTTGACGACATCAACTAACTTCTAAACAATGTTGGAGAGCATTCTTCCATTAACTAGAGAGCACTTTCCACAGCCTGTGGGAAAGTAGGCGTTGTACCTCCTGAGAAACACAATTGCAGGAAATCAAAAGGACAGCCTCCTTGGCCCCTATTGTTTAGGAAGGTTGTTCTGTCTCTCAGTTCCAATAATAAAAAGCCCAGAGGAAAACAATGAGGAAGCAACTTTCACTGCACTCCAATCCAAATTATTCAGTAAGCTCCAGTCCACACTAGTCAGTAAGCTCCAATCCAAATTAGTCAGTCAGCTCCAGTCCACACTAGTCAGTAAGCTCCAATCCAAATTAGTCAGTCAGCTCCAGTCCAAATTAGTCAGTAAGCTCCAGTCCACACTAGTCAGTCAGCTCCGGTCCACACTAGTCAGTAAGCTCCGGTCCACACTAGTTAGTCAGCTCCGGTCCACACTAGTCAGTAAGCTCCAGTCCACACTAGTCAGTCAGCTTCAGTCCACACCAGTCAGTAAGCTACAATCCAAATTAGTCAGTAAGCTCCAGTCCACACTAGTCAATGAACTCCAGTCCACACTAGTCAGTAAACTCCAGTCCAAATTAGTCTGTGAGCTCAAGTCCACACTAGTCAGTAAGCTCCAGTCCAAATTAGTCAGTAACCACTAGTCAGTGAGCTCCGGTCCACACTAGTCAGTGAGCTCCGGTCCACACTAGTCAGTGAGCTGCGGTCCAAATTAGTCAGTGAGCTCCAGTTCACACTAGTCAGTGAGCTCCGGTCCACACTAGTCAGTGAGCTGCGGTCCACACTGGTCAGTGAGCTCCGGTCCACACTGGTCAGTGAGCTCCGGTCCACACTGGTCAGTGAGCTCCGGTCCACACTAGTCAGTGAGCTCCGGTCCAAATTAGTCAGTAAGCTCCAGTCCACACTAGTCAGTAAGCTCCGGTCCACACTAGTCAGTAAGCTCCAATCCAAATTAGTCAGTAAGCTCCAGTCCACACTAGTCGGTAAGCTCCGGTTCACACTAGTCGGTAAGCTCCAGTCCACATTAATCAGTAAACTCCGGTCCACACTAGTCAGTCAGCTTACCTGTACACTACTCAGTCAGCTCGTATCTACCTTAGTCAATAAGCTTGAGTGCGCACTGGTCAATCAATTTGAGTCTATAGTGGTCAATCTGCACAAATCTCAACTAGTCAATCATTTAGAGTCTATACCTAAGAATCTGAAGGCCACCCTTCTCGATCTATTGAGTTTAGATCATCTGATTATCTTCCTTCAGCAGAATGTTTGTTCAGATCACAGACTTTTGACGTTTAAGAGAATCGACTGGAAAGGGCCTGGCCTCTTTCCTGGTGGTGGGGGGGGGTGCCCTCCGATGTTCTTCCTGTTGGGATTGGAGGTGACAGAAGCTGTGACCTGCCATCGGTGACCTCCTGGCTCCATGTGATTCTGTACTCTCTCATTCATTATAAAATATCACTCATAAAACTGGTAAAAGATGCTTTGGTGCCAATGATAAGCTGAAGTCCAGGTTTGTAACTTTGCTGAAGGCTCATTCACTTTGTAAAGCTGCATCTGCCCGGTTAACAGAGAACAGCACCATGGGGGTGTGTGTCTGTGAACATATAAGCTTACAGCAGCCATGTTTCCCAGGGCTCACCTCTGTCACTATCAGAAATCGCCACTTCGGAGTTCATAACAGGACTTGTAAGTGGCACAGAACAAAATTTGATTTGTGGTCAAGCTGAGTGTGGGAGTTTGCATCTGCCTTCCCGCAGAACCTCTGGGGGGCGTGCGCCGTTTGTGCCTCGTTTAGGAGCCCCGCCCGATGTTTACGCACGGCGGACATGCAAAGGGAGGGGCGACGGGGGAGTCTGCTTCAAGACCAACCTTGTTATCATCCCGAGTGATGCAACAGAGGCCAGGAAAAAAGGATCCATTCTTCCGACTTTTGCTTTGAGTCCTTTATTTAATTTTCTTTTTCCTAGCGAGTGCTCGGCACTTGAATGGAAGCGGTCAGCCAACTGTTGCGACCCACAATGGCTCCCGGGTCCCATACAGATGCCAAAAATGCATGCCCAGACCCGCTCTGCTCCCCTGCCTTGAGCGCGTGCGTCAATGACTCCCCGCGTGACCCTGCCTCCTTCCGTCAAAAGACAGAAAAGGGGGAAGAGAGAGAGGCGGCCGCCGGGAGTGGAGCCCGGGTCTCCCGGCGAGGGGGCCGAGGCCGGTGCAGCCAGCGAAGCGGGACCCCGGGGGCCACAAAAACGCTCCTCTGTTAAGGAGCAGAGAGGTGGAGTCGGAGGAAGCACTGACCCGGAGAGCAGCTGTCTGCTTCTCTGATAGAAAGGCCAAAGCCAGAGGCCTCTGTGCCTCTTAAGGGGAGCCATTCTACTTCTGTATATATTATATAATAACAATGAAAATAATAATGCATTTTATTTATATGCCGCCTTTTATACTTACATAACGAAGCAGACCCAACCCCCACACATACGTATGTTTATATGCATGTGTAGGTACAGACCGGATCATCACTTTGGTTATTCTGTAATGCTTTTTGGCAGATATCAGTAAGCGCTATTTAATGTCGCCACGCATCAGCTTCCCAGCCCCTCGCGGGCTTCCGCTTTTCACGCTTTAACGTTTCCGTGCCAGACTGGCCCCCGGCGCTTGTTTGTGCTCGTGTTTCTCCGGTGCCTCTCCGCGGGCTTTGTTAACGTCTCCTGTGGGACTGCCCTCATTACACCCAGCTGGGGGGGGGGGGGGGGATGGGGGCGATGGTTTTAACCCCAATCAGGAAACGGCAGGAAAAGGATGGCCCCCGCCAAATTGCAAAATTCGCGGGCAAAGCCAGG
>JAODKC010000002.1:5980722-5990744 GCA_026777985.1 Mormyrops attenuatus
ACTCAGTCAACACGCGCACACAGTCACGCACACGGTCACGCACTCTCAGTCAACACGCGCACACGGTCACGCACACTCAGTCAACACGCGCACACAGTCACGCACACGGTCACGCACACTCAGTCAACACGCACACACGGTCGCGCACACGGTCACGCACACTCAGTCAACACGCGCACACGGTCACGCACACTCAGTCAACAAGCGCACACGGTCACGCACACGGTCACGCACACGGTCGCACATGATCACACGAGGCACACAGACACAGTCATGGACACAGCCACACACGGACACAGATGCACACAGTCGCGCACACACAGAACCAGTTGTACATAGCAGGTTTGGAGCAGGACTGATTTCTGCTTGTGACTTGTCACCCTCGATCACCGCACCCCCTACACACGCTGATGCCCCCTGATTTCCTGCATGAAGTACAGCTCCAGCCTGAAACATGAAAATGCCCCCCCCACATCACCCGAACACCAACTGCATTAAGAGGATGACGTCTACGCCGACATCTGAACGCCAGTTTCACCAGCTTGGCCATGGCTGTGATGGCCGCTTACCAACAATTATTATATATCTCAAAAATGAGCACGGGCCCATTAGACGCCATCACTCTGTCCATATCTTCATATTCTACATACTTATATTTATCCGCATGCTGCCTGTTCTGTCCAGCCCTGGCAGAAACATACCAATTCATAGGCAGTCGTACTGCAATTCCATATTTCGCAATAAATGTCTCGACACATTTTTCTCCAAGTCACCATTTTATCTGAATGCATTAGCATTACTGCATAATTAATGGCAGGAATATTCATGTTGAGGTCTGACCAACATTTCCACGGGTTTGCTTCCCTTATAACATTTCGGTGTGGTTGTAATACACAGTTCCAGTCCTGCATGACACATTCTTGGTCATGTTCTCCGTCTCACAATAACACAGGGGCAAACAGGGCAGTGGATTGGGGGCGGTATACAATAACCAGGGCCTGAGGAGCGCGCTCAGTCAGCGCTGGCTGTGTATCGGAGCGCAACAGGAAGCCATGTCTAAGTCCCTCCCTAAGCCTACCTGTAAAGGCAGGGCTGAGGCAGGCCATGCTCTGGCCCTTATTGCGGTCTTTGTTATTTTGCCCCTCTTGATGCCCCTATTGCTCTCACTTCCTGCCATCTTGCATAACTGCCCACGCCTTCACTGCCCTGCGACACCCCTGAGCCCAGGACGGCTCTGCCAGACCTGAAAATCCAGTCGGCTCAGTAGCTGTGCCGCGTCCTCACCGGTCTGTGCGGGTCACAGCACAGGCACAGCCAAACTAACCGACATCAGGCGGACTTCTGCAGGGGCCACTGGCAAAGCTGCTTACAGGTTCATGCCAAACAACCTAGACGGGGCAGCCACATAACTCTCGGGGTTAAGGCAAAGCACTTGTGTGTAAAAACGTTTCTGTCTTTCCCAGCCACACCGGGATTCTAATGGGGGGGGTCTATACAAACCTACATGTGTAATTGTGGGGGAGGGAGTCTGGGAACCTCACGGACACACGCCAAAAACACCAGCATTCCAGGCACCTGCATTTTCAGGTTTCCTACTTTGCTCAAGGGCATAAAGGAAGGAGGATCCTGTAGTGTGTAGACAGAACCGGCAGCACGGTGCACCAGCGACGGCCACTCAGAGACAGGCGGAGCCTTTTGGGGTGTCGGTCTATGGCGAAGACTGTCCGAGCCTGCCGGCCCCGAAGACAACATGATTCATACAGAATAAACAATTAACGTTTCACAAAACTGATATGCATTCTGCATTTGCCCTCGATGCAGGTCATTCACAACACTAAAGAATTATTTGACTTAGAATGTTCTTCACTACAGATCTCATCATTTGTGGTGTTACTACCGTTTTAATTATTTTATTTTTTTCGGTTCGATAACCGGCATTTGTCCTTTGGCGGCAGATAAGCGGCTCGTAGCCGGTGTCCGTGGGAGCAGGGCAAGGCGGGATGAAGGCAATTTACAGTAATTCCCTCAGTAGGGTTTTGGTACACATCAACAACATCCTGTTCTTTTGTAAGCCCCCGAGTGCGGGCCGAGCCCCCTCAGCGCTTACGCACCGCACGGACTTTTAATAAACATCCATCTCAGGAACGTAACGTGACAGTCCTTTTCACATTTGGCCATGCATTTACAGTTACCTTAGTAATGACAAAGATTAAACCTTTAGAATCCATTTTAGGTAAAAGAAAATTGTGGCACATCCATTTTAAGGGAGGTTTTAAATCTGCAAAGCGCCAGAGCCGTAGCGGCGAGCCACTTCAGAAAGCTCCGTTTAAAGACCTGCGAGCTTCGCCATCTGCTCCCTTTTTATTTTCCTGCGAAGAATCCACGCCGCTAAAAGTATAAAGTGCACATCCCGTGAGCTAAAAATTAATCCATTATTCATTATTTGGCTGCCGGAGGTGACTAAACACTGAGCAGGGTTTATGGGTCTGGCGAGCCGCCAAGTTACATACTCTTTTATGGTGGTTTGGGTTGAGTTTGCAGTATGAAATCTCTCAAACTAATCCGTCCTTTTCGCCTGCTACAACGTTTGTTTCAGGAATGGAAAAGGATTTGCTTTTGCTTTTATATTATGCACAACAGTATTGAAATTACAAATCAGGAGTATAAGTCGAAACGGAAATGTCACATGGAAACTCGCCGACTAAACCGGCTTTCGGGCCTGCTGGACGATTACGAAGCGGTCATTTTAAATAATTTATGCGCCGCTGCTTTTGTCTTTGTGTATTTCGTCCATCAGTCATGTCAGTAAAATAAAAAGTGCAAACGAAATCCCTATGGAAATCGGGTTTTCAGGGCAAAAGCTCCAGCCGAAATAATTCAGTCTGCGGATGCATAAATAAATAGGAAACGTGGCGTGAGGTACACGCTCATCCATTCATGTAATCCTCTCTAACGCTGCCCTTCAGGAGAAAACACCCCGATCCCTCCATTCATGAATTTCGGACACGGCGCTTGCGCAGTAGCGCTCCGATTCCTCCCATTCATAAAACGATAATCTCGGTCTGAAACGCTATGCCCGCCCATTCATAAAAAAAATCCCCAGCGCATCTGCGCAGTGCGACCACCGCCCTCCCATTCATAAAAGCCATTTCCCCCAGCAGTTGCAACATCGCAGCTCCAGCTCGTGTCCGTCCTGCAGTACGGTTCAAGCCAGCGAAGACTTTGGAGTTTTTAACCTGGAGCGACAGTTTTGGAGTTACCTATGCATCTGAACAAGTCGGGAAAAGACATGCGCATTTTCCGGCTTCAGGTACGCACTCTGATCTGTATTTGTCCTTTATGTTTTGTGTATTTTCTCGTTATTCACAGATTGCAACCGAGACGCATTAATTTAGCCAGAGATACCAGCGTTTTATTTTGCAATACGCTGGATGTTCAGGTATCGCCGTGACTTGCACAGGTTTTGCCGAAATGGACGTAAACGCGGGTCTCACTTCATGCTTGGTGCACTGGCTTTGGAAAAAGTAGGCTTTCGTGAAAAACTGGGGCATGCGTATTTTCTAAATGTTACACGGTGATAGCTTACAGTGGGTTTAATACCTTGGAGAACAACAAGATAAGACCTTACATTATGAAATCGCGGTACCAGCATAATGTGCAGTCCAGCGGTCACTGTTCACCTGTGATGCCCGTTAAACGGCTCTGGGTCTTTTTATAAGCCTGGGTAGGTTGACATCGTCATTTCGGTCTCACTGTCAAGCAGAGAATAGTTAACGAGACCAGATCTCTGGTCTATTTCTGCGGCTACATATTGCAGAAGGACCGCTGTTACATGTTAAATGTCACACTGCAGATGCGTGTGCGTCCATCCATAAGGGAAAGGGACAAGATTCTAATTTGGTGTCTTTGTAGAGCAAAAATCAGCATAAATACATGCTAGATTTAATGGAGTCCAGTGACGTTTGTACGTATAATGTCAAGCATGCTTTTTGCACTGCAATGAAATTTCGGCAAATTTCCTTTGTTGGAGTGCTTCATACAATAACCCGCAATATCGACTATGATTTAACTAAAGCTTCAGATCTGTAGCGATTTATATTGACTCCAAATAGTTATCTGCGTCCATAATTATGTACTGAAGTAAGCTTTGGAAAGTAATATCAGAACGAGAGATCAAGATATGATCCTTGCTGGATTTAAGATGGCAATAAATATGGGCAAAACCTCACATCTGGAATATATTTGGTAAAGGTGATAAAATGCTGTCCAATTATAGTTTTGAAGCACTGTAGCATGCAAACTGTTAGCAGAAATCCAACGTGGATTCCGGTTAAGGTCGTTTAAAACGATTTTTTGACTTTATTGAAAAGCAATAAAATACATAATTTCCGTTGCGGACTCGCTGGAGACGCGCCAGTGACCCGGACACCTGCGGCGGATCAGCCTTGGACTGGGACGCCTTCGCACAGGCATTTGGCAGATCCCTCCTTGTTAAATCGCCGTGTATTGAGGATATTATTCCTACGGAAGACCAATACGAACATGTCACTTCGGATAAAGCTTAAATCCCATTGCGTTTATTATGACTTCATTTTTCTTTGCGCAGATAAAGATCCGGTTAACGTGTCTAAAACAACTGAATGTAAATGATCGAGAATTGATAAACTTTCGTTGCCGTAGTCAATCCAATATCTACTACTACAGCTTAATGAGTATAAAAAGCACATCTTGGTTATCATTAAAAATGAGCTGTCGACCGATATTTTTAGACCCAGTCTCCAACGCGGATTGTAACGCAGCTGTGCTCTCCGTGCAGGATTAGCAGATGCTCACATGGAGTCGAGGGTCCCTCACCACATTCCCGGAGTCTCCACTTCCGTCATGGTGCAGCCCCTGCTGAACGGCTACGGACGGCTGCAGCACCCGCTCTCCATCTTCCCCATCGACCAGATTAAATCCTCTCGCGTTGAGAACGACTATATTGACTGCCCCGCCGTGGTGTCACGACAGCCTCCTAGCCAGAAAGGGGCGAGGGCGCCGCCAGACTGCCTGCCGCGCTGTGAGCCTCGTGATGTCACGCACCCCTGGATCTCCTTTGGGGGCCGGCCAGGCTCCATCAGCAGCTGTAGTAGTGGCAGCACCTCCTCTGATCAGAGGCTCCTGGACCACGCGGCCCCACCGCCCACAGCTGGGCCTGCCTCTGGCTCCCCCCGCTTCGCCAGCCCACAGGCCCCCAAGGCCACAGGGGTCGTGGATGGACACACGCCACCCTGTCTCCACTGTGGCAGGTGCCGCTGCACGGAGTGCACCCTACCTCGGACGCTGCCCTCCTGCTGGGTGTGCAACCAGGAGTGTGTGTGCTCAGCCCAGGCTGTGGTGGATGGCGCCACCTGCATGTGCCTCGTCAAAGGCGTCCTCTACCACTGCACTGATGACGAGGATGACGAGGGATCCTGCGCTGAGCGGCCCTGCGCCTGCTCCGGCGCCCACTGCTGTGTCCGCTGGACCTTCATGACCGCCCTGTCTCTGGTGCTACCCTGCCTGCTCTGCTACCCGCCAGCCACCGGCTGTGCCAAGCTCTCGCAGAAGTGCTACGACCGTGCCAGCCGGCCCGGGTGCCGCTGCAGGCATCCGCCCGTCTGTAAGGGCACCGACGAGGACGGCGTGGGGGGTGGTGTGGACAAGCGGCTCTCTCGATAGGCCGGGCCCAGCGAGCTCCAGCCGTGGAGGCTCTAAGGAGATCAGCTGCAGAACGTAGCCCGCAGCTGAGATTATGGTACTTAAGAGGGTTTGTTGACCTTCTCCTCGTATGACTGAACTCTAGACGCCCTCCAACGGTGCATGGCGGTCAACGGTCAACATGTGACCAAGACGGCAGTA
Source organism: Mormyrops attenuatus (assembly GCA_026777985.1). Lineage (NCBI taxonomy): Eukaryota > Metazoa > Chordata > Actinopteri > Osteoglossiformes > Mormyridae > Mormyrops > Mormyrops attenuatus. Next base: position 5,986,603 of record JAODKC010000002.1, read on the forward strand.
ACCTAGCGACGACAGCTAAGTCCCTGCAGTCTGTCACTCTGCTCTCTCCACAACGCTGCACTCTCTCTGCCTGCAGATGCGGTCGTTTTCATAGTTCGGCTAAATGTGTTAAAGGACCTTGCACAGAGCAGCCATGCTGGCCTGCTGGCTGGGGAGTGGGCTCACTTCCATCGAGCAGACAACACAAACGGTACCAATTAACATTTGTCCACTCTGTACACCCCCAGTCCAAATGTTGTTTTGACAATCCAGCTTCCCCTTTCAGAAGGGAGTTGAATTTCACATGAACAATGTAGGGGTGTTTATTGGCCTTTATTTGAATATAGAAAATGTTCTATGAGACACGGATATCTGATTCCAATTTAAAAACGCAGTTCAGCATGTCTGCGACATTCAATCGTAATGCACCTAGAATGTGTGGTAAAGCAGGAACGCGGGTCGCTGTAGGGAAAGACCTCAGGGAGATCTCACTCACTTCCAGCACACGGAAAAATGTGCGCGGGCGGCCTGCTTCCCTACTCTTCCTGAGCAGATAACACGCCTTCACTCCCAAGGGGGAACATGAGAATTGCAACATGTCAGTGGAAAATGTTGTTTTCATGGATTTCAAGCATCCGATTCAAGGGGGGGGGGGGGAAAAACGTAGCAAGACTTGCACAAAACCTTTTTGGTTGTTTTCTTTCTTTATGATCAAGCAAACCCTACATGTTAACGCGGAGACAGTATTACACAGGACCTCGGTTAACATCAGTCAGTCTCCCATCACGTCCGTCACATGACGTTTCTATTTTGAGCAAAGTCTGCAATGTGCTGCTGTTGACCTCTTAATGTCGTAAAGGATATAGTCTTATTGTAAATACTTAAAGTTTTCCCATAAGATCTATTTTAGTGATATTATGATATTCCAGGGCTTTAGCCGAAGGAGTACAGAGCGCTATTTCAAATTTAATTTCTCTTTTGTTTTGTGCACTCAAACTGACTGAAACACAGCTCGGGACGCGGTATCCTTACCTTCACACACGCAGGTTGACCTCTCTGCTCCACCCCCCCAAAGATTACTCAGTCGTCTGTGACGTATCCCGGTATTAGCTGCACAAATTTGTAAACCGCTGGGCAAAAAGGAGAATTGGGTGATGGAAAGCTAAGCCCACAAACAGCTGCCACTCATCAGGGTCAACCTAAGGAGGATGGCAAACGGACGGTCGTGGCAGTAGTGCGGACCTGTCTCCTTGTACATGTTGTGCCACCATCCTGTAGGAAATACCTACGTGGTACTTAAGTCTGGCCGAGGATAGGGAGCTCGATGGAGAGCAGAGCAGCAACCACCGATTTCTTTGAATACTTTTCTTGTCCATTAAAAATCCCTCCCGTTCATGCAGTTGGTGCCTCGTTGCAAAGATGGAGGCTACGCTCATTTTTTCTGAGCCCACAGACTTGTCAAATCGCTTTTGTTCCATTTGATTCCATCAAACCTGACTTTTATCCGCCTTATTAGAAGACCAGTTGACCATTAATATGAAAAAAAATTATGAACATCCCAGATTCCCTGACTTTCAATGGGGAAAAGCCTGCATCCATTTTGATAATGAAGAGCTGGATCTTTACCCACCTGGCCTGGTAAACATGTGTGTAACCACAAGTCCCACTGTAACTGTAGTCTTATTAACTGCCCAATGAACAGTTTGCTCCCACGGAGACTTCGCCTGAATCTGACGGCCCTTCCATACTTCTCTGAGATCATATCCTGTGGATAGCGATAGTTATATTACCCGTAACCTCTTTTCACACCGATGGCTTCATGTACTCTCTGTGCCATTTAAATGTTGAGAAAATAATCTATATTAGTTTTTGTCATGTTTAAGAAACTCACAATTTCCCTTTATAGAAATATTTATTTTGAAGTTCTATTTTATATAGTATTTATTTTAATTGCTTTTTTGTTTGTGATGAAGAGTTTTAAAAGCCTTGTCAAAACAGAATGTACATTGAAATTAAATATATATATTGTTAAACATAACCTTGTGTTGTCCTTACAGTGAGTGATGTCTGTCCAAACCATGACTCTTTTTAAGCACTGAGTGATTTGTGTGGGGGCCCTAACTGGTATTTTCCGTATTCGCCTTAAACAGCAGGTTGGAGACTGGATTCCCTACACTGGCAATTGTAACGAGAGACAAATCGCAAAAACCTACAACAGCTCTTGGCAGAAAAGGCAGGTGCTGGAGTTTTTCATGTGGACGACAGGCCACCGCTTGTCTTTCCGTATTAATTACAGGGAATCCTTGCGCTATGGTGTGTGTGCGGACCTCCAAAATTTGCCTGAGGTTGAAACATGCATTCTGCAGCTCAGTATGAACCCCTTTAATTCAGCCTGGTTTAGCAACAGCTAATGTTGCTCCAATACTCTATAAAGAGCTCTTCCTGCGACACATGGGTCAGGAGCTCCAGAGATGGCACTCAGCTCTCTGCTTTACACCAAGAGCAGATAGAATTCCCAAGAACCTTGCATCAGTGGACATTCCGGCAGAGCGCTGGACGGGCCAGGCCCTGTGCGCTGAACGATCAGCTGGACCTGTCACTGTTTTATGCTTTTTTTGGTGTCCTCTGGAGCTCCAGCCCAGTCTGATTAACAGTTTGAGACGTTTATGGTGAGAATCAGAGTGTGGCTATGGCTAAGGCAGCGTCCCCCCCCACCCTCGAAGATCCACAGAGAGCTCTCGCTGCAGAAGCATTGCTGGGTTGTAGCCCTGCCACTCCCCAGAGGAATGTAAGGTCTCCCAGTAAAACAGCTACCAGGACAAAAGGGAGGTGGACGAATCCCCCTCCGACATGAAAATTCACACCAGCAGCGCTGTGACTTCCTCATGCCATAAACATAGTTAGCTTAGTCGCTGTGTTTGTGTCAGGGCGTTTGAGGGAGAAGAGCAGTTGGCGGCGGCTGGCTGTTTTTATGCCTTTTGAGGAACATTCTTCTGATCTTCAGTGGCTCCCCCTCCTTTTCTCACAACCACCTGGCCCAACCTGCGCTAGTCACGCAGGGGTGAGCGGGAGGTGAGAATTCATCTGTATCTGACGATGACTGAGCTACTGGTCTCACTTCCTTTCCGGCTGAGAGAAAGCTTCCCCCTTGCCTTTGGCTCTGCCACCTCCTGCCTGCTTCCCTGTCCGTCCGTCATTCCGCTCAGTAGACCCCTCTCACACGTACACACCAGTGCAGACATCCCACGGCAGCAAAGTCACGCTGGCCTCCTGCCAGCCTCTAGCACAGAAAGTGCTTCAGCAGAGGACAGACTCACACTGCTCACGATCGAGCCCGTATGTGTCGATTTTCTGGGCTCTGAAACGCCAGAAAGCTGGATCGTGATATGTGACCCTCCCTCTATTTCATGGCAGAGGCTTGTAAGACTGGATAATATGCAATTTGACCTTTTTAAAGTGAATATGTCTTTAAAAACACAATCAGCAGATCAGCGGCAGGACCTTGGCTCTTTTAGGACAGCAGAGTGCCCCACGCCTATATTCCCAGGCGACTCAAACATTAAGCCTGAAAAACAGAATAAAAGTTCACAAGTGACTTAGATAAGAAAAAATAAATCATATATTTTGAACATGATGAATTTATATGAATACATCTAACCTGAAGAATTCTGAAAGTCAGCCCGTCCACCTTGATGTCGCTGGTGAGGGCCCAGTTCTTTCTGAAACTTCTTTAGGGGTCCACAGTTTGGGTCCTCGCTGACGTGCTGGACCCCAGGCACGCGGTGAGTCCCTTGTGGTTAAGCCCCGCAAATCTCTGCACCTGGATCCCATTTGGGGCAGCAGTGCTGGGAGTGAAGCGCCGCTATGCTAACGCAGCAAACATCTGCGTCTCTGACAACTGGATGGGGGTCCGGAGATAGAGAGAGAGAATCGGGAGGGGGGCGGCAAGCCAAGCCTGAGTCTCCAGGCCCAACTGAACCAACCAGAATCATTCATTCTCCATGCTCCATGACACCTAACCAGCTGTGGGTCTGAAACAAAAGATCCACTGTCCTGCCCCAGTGGGGGGCGGGGCGGGCGGGCGGCGGGCGGCGCCGCGGGGGGCGGGGGGGCGGGGGGGGGGGGGGGGGGGGGGGGGGGGGGGGGGGGGGGGGGGGGTGGGG
>JAODKC010000002.1:5996183-6021312 GCA_026777985.1 Mormyrops attenuatus
CCCCCCCCCCCCCCCCCCGCCCCCCCCCCCCCCCCCCCCCCCCCCCCCCCCCGGCCGCCGCTGCTGAGAATTTAATTGCCTATTTGCACAAAAACAGAAAATGCAAAAATGTTGGTCCCAGCAGGCAGACGTGAGCGAGTCTATAATGACGGGGCACAGGCGGCCGGCGGGCTCTTTACAAACCCTCAGTTGTACTCTTTTCATTTGGGGCCGGGAGCCGCAGCGAGACAGCACAGCTCTGTTTATTTGTGGGCTGCATGTGGCACACAGGAAGCCCCAGGGCCTGGCCTCTCGCTCTTTGTTATGGGCGCAGAGGAAGCGCCTTGCCCCACTGGCACCAGGATGGAGCCTGCATGCAAGCGGCCGCCTTAACTCTTCACTGTCCTCTGAAGCGGCCAGCACATCGCATCATAGCGTCCCACAGAGCGCCGCCCTGCTGGTAGCCGGCGCGCACTTCAGCCAAAGCCCTGTTACTGGTGCCAGCTATAAATCAGAAATGTCCACTGGAGAGGCTTACGCCTGTCATCAGGTACTGAGCTGGGATGCTCACTTTTAGCATGTAACCATGTATTCTCGATGTCTTCTCTATTTTTTTTTATGTGGGGGGGGGTAATACACCCTCCCATTCCTCTTCCTGCCCTCGCTTTCTCCAGCAATTTGTCATCCTACCACATCCAGTTCCCTTGGTTCCGGCGCCTGGCTTGGCGGACCCGCCGCTGCCCCTGCCAGCATGCTCTCATATGGTTTTAACTGAGTGCTTCAGTGTCGTCTGGCTGGACGGGGGCCGCTACGTGACTGGCTTTCTGGAGGGCACAGCGGATCGCTAACGGCTCTCGGGGATCGGCGAAACGCAACCCCCCACCTCCAGGAGTCTTTATTCAGCGATCCGCGGCATGACCTCGTATCAGGGCTGGGGGGGGGGTGGCAAACGGCGCCCACGAGTGCAGCAGGAGCCTGGACTTCCTGGCCTTCAGAGCATGACTTCCTGTAGCCCAGCAGAGAGCGTATGTCAACAAATGAAGGCTTTTGAAAATGACCACTGAGTCATTTCAGCAGCTGCGGAAAGTCATTCTTTTTGGTCAGAAACTGACTGGTGTTCAGGGCACCGACGTGCACAGCATAGAATAAAATGAAGGAAAGGCAGCCGTCGCTTGGAACAAATATGGTCTTCTGCGAATCGGAGAGTGATGAGTGCGATTCTGTTTCTGATGATGTAGATTAATACGAGTGGCTCAAACATTTTTGTGGGTGGTCAGATCAGCAGAGCGGTCGCTTTAACTGGGGAGCATGCTAACCACTGGTGTATGGTGTGCTTTGTGGACTGGGAACTGTAGAAAACCTGAAAGACCAGACCAGTGGCCCTGCTGTGAGTGAGTCAGGAGAGGTCTGCAGTGGGCAGGGCACCGTCAGACCAATCAGGCACATCGGCCTGTAATTACAACTGCAGCAGCAAGGCACCGTTAGAACCCTAATCTAACTGATACAGAGTCAGCGGACGTGCTGGAGAAGACAGCGGGTGAGACAGTACGGACTTGCCAGCATGCAGTGCAGACTGAGGCTCGCGCCCCTGCTTCATAAACCGCACAGCGAGAAACTAAACAAGAGATGTGACCCCTGCTCCTTTTTAAAAACCCGACACGGGGAATAGCATAAATCCAGCAGTAGCCTGTCTACTTTATGGGCACCTCATGAAGCCAGCAGGCAAGCGGCTGTAGGACACTCCATTTAAGTATATCCCTGCTTGCTAACCTGTCGCCTCACATGCCGTAATGACCAGGAAAGACTCCTAGGGTTCGCGGCTTTATGGAGGTGGACGGCTGTCAGGTCTGCATCACGTCCTGCTCTTCTGCTTCATGGGCTGAACCCACTTAAGACTGTCTTCAGATGCGCCGCACCGCTGGCTGGAGCGCGTCTTCCGAAATTAGTCCAACTCTATCAATGACACTGATCCGATGTGAAGTTAATGGCCCGGCCCACTTGGCCGGCTTGGTGTGGGAAGCACATTGGGGACTGCTGCAGTAAATCATGGCAATAAGACTGTTTTCTATATGTGCAGCCTGTCAGATCATAACAAGCTCTGTCAACGTGGGGGTGCGCCTAGGGGGTCTCAGACATGTCCTTCCGGATTAAGTTTAGTTGCTTAACTTATCCAGAGTGACTGAAGTTCGGCTGTGTTCACATTACAAGTCTCAATGTTCAATTCTGACTTTTTGCTTAGATCAGATTTGCCTTTTTGTGGTTCACATTCATAATTACAAGTGACCTGTATCTAACTGCAATGTGATCATATCTGTCCACGGAAACGGCAAACATGTACACATTGATACGTTTTTGCATAAGTCATCTTCATCACCGATAAAAAATAGGCAAAAGTCCACAAGAATGGCGATCTGACTGTTCACATTCATGTCGCGTGACCATGAATCGGTACATATCCTGTGTAGGACCAGACATGAAAGTGACTCAAATCTGATTTGAACAGACCGAATTGCTCTCTCAAGAGTGGGGGCCCCTTGAACTGGCTACAGGGGGCGTCATGGGTCAGTGATGCCTTCATCTCAGCTTTGAGGTCAGTGGATGGCGGAGTTGATTTGCAGCACTTGAGGAATTCAATCAGTAAAGCCCAACCAGAGGCCAGGTGAAGGTCTGGTATAGGGTCCTGAATAGTGTCCTTTTTAAAACAGCCCCCCCCCCCACCTTGGGAAGACTCCTTTCCTGTGGGGATGAGAAAGTTAGATCTAGTTCAGCTTGTTTTGAATCTTCGGCAGGAATTCTTCACTGACCTGTTTCATCATATCCTCGCCGAAAACATCCTCTCTCCCGGATAAATAAAAGGAGCCGTTGCATTTGCCAGAAGATAAATGACTCCATCCCTTGGCTGAGGTGAGCACTCAACTATGCCGGAGACCCCGCTGCTTGTGACGGAATCGGCCAGGCTGAGCGCTTCCAGAAAATTCCATGTTTGTTTTTGTTATAATGACAGCAGGAAGGAGAGGAAATAAGTAGGCAGGGAGATCGGGCCGGATGTTGAGCAACACAACAGTGTGAGCAGGCGCTGAGTCTTCACGGACCCCCACATGACAAGGAACCACGAGCTGGGGTATGCAGACGAATGCAGACAAACACGACGGAAAGGTAATGCCCCCTCATATCCTGCCACTCCCACGTCGACGGCAGTTAGCCCCCATTTCCATGCATGAAAGCCCCCGCAGGATGAGCGTCCCGCGGTCAGGCCTCCTGAGCGCGGGAGCAGATGGGGAAGTTAAAACAGTGCAGGATGAGATAGTGGGAGGTGAGTAGAAGCGAAGAAGCCTTCGTTTGTCTCGCATGAACCCAATTTAAACAGGAACACTCAGGTAACTCCACATAGTGCAATTATGCAACATTCGAACAGATTGCATGTTTTATATGGTAAAAGTGAAGTCATTTATATTTCCACACTACTGTGATTACCCGCTGAAGGTCTTTCAGCTTATGAGGAGGGCTTTCTGAAACTGTAAACATTAAAAAAAGAAACAGCATTTTCTGAGGTACAAAAACCAGATGTCCAATTACTACAAAGTAAACTGCAGGCAGCTGAATTGGGAGAAGGGACCCTGAGGGAGGGGACTCAGAGAGGGGACCCTGAGAGAGAGGATCCCGAGAGAGGGGACTCTGAGAGAGGGGACCCTGAGAGAGGGGATTCTGAGAGAGGGGACCCTGAGAGAGGGGATTCTGAGAGAGGGGACTCTGAGAGAGGGGACTCTGAGGGAGGGGATTCTGAGAGAGGGGACTCTGGGAGAGGGGACCCTGAGGGAGGGGACTCCAAGAGAGGGGACTCCGGGAGAGGGGACTCTGGGAGAGGGGACTCCGGGAGAGGGGATTCTGGGAGAAACAGATGTTTGCAAATCTGCTGTTTTTCCCCTGCTTTGCTATAGCATTGGCAATCGGGCGTCTGCTGTGGCCCTAAAGGGAAGGTGGTGACAGTAACCTGCCAATCACAGCAGAACCCTTCCCTCATCCCCTGACACCCGCCGACCTGGAGCCCTCAGCCCTGCCCAGGCGGGACAGAGCTGTAACGAAGGACAGGTCTCAATCCAAACCAGGGAATGAAGGAAGGAAAAAAGTGCAGAGGATGTCAGCAAAGGCCACTCTGAGCGCAGCAGGAGTACGGCTATTTATAAAGGCACATATCCGTCAGTAAAATTAATAAATGCTCACAATTGAAGGCATCCTGTTATTTTGTGGCCCGGATTGAGGAAGTTATTTTGTGGTACACTGATAATTTTGGTCAGAGCACCCGGCTATAAATACCGCCAGCTCTGGGCCCTGGTTCAACCGCCAAATGACAAACTTGTTTAGGAATCAACAGATGAAAAAAAAAAGACTTTGGGGGGGTTTCTGTACATAAACAGTGTTTAACCCCTTCACAACCCACACCACTCCCCTCGCTGTCACACTCCACTGGAACTGTCCACTGAAGTATCAGGACCCGCATCAATGTCCGAGGGAGACACACATGAACGGAAACTCAGAGTTACTGTGGGGACATTTAACGATGGCGGTATGATTAATGCGCGAACAGCAGGAGCTCAGCTCTGCTGGGAGTCAGGAGGAGAGTGTGGCTCCTCTCTCGCTGCGCTGACATCACTCTGAATCACAGAGTAGAAGATGCAGCTTCCTGTCACCAGCTGATTCATCGCTCACATGACCGTGCCCCGGCCTGTAGGGGGTGCAGGGGGGGCGGGGCATGGAGGCCATGTGTTAACCCAGCGTAACCATCAAATATCTGACATCAAATGTCTCACACGTGTTTGGAGGAGGACTTTAGGGATAAAACCAAAGGAAGCTGCAGGAACACAGAAAAACCAGATAGAAGCTCGGACCTCAGCGGGGCTGCGTCCGTGTGCCCTTGTGCCTGTGTGTCCTTGTGCCCGTGTGTCCGTGTGCCCTTGTGTCCTTGTGCCCGTGTGTCTGTGTGTCCTTGTGCCCGTGTGTCCTTGTGCCCGTGATCTCACAGAGGGTTAAAAAAATGGTTGTAAACCACTTTGGTGAAAAGCACTTGCTTAGGAAGTACAGAACCCCAGGGGTGTCATACAACATGCCTGCTCTCTGCTTTGCCTTTAAATAACGTTTGGAAGCAAAAATAAATGCATCCAGTAAATAATGTGGGCTTGGCTAAAAGGTCCCTGTCCGGAAGGCCACTTCCGCTTACAAAGGCAGCAGGAGCCCCTGTCACCCGCCGGCTGGTTGCCAAGGGATACCAACTGGAACCAGTCAAGCTCTTTAACCTTCATTTACGGTTGTTAAGGTGGAGGAAGGTGCCAGAAGGGATTCCTGTTGGATCTGTCTTGTTGTTAACTTTACAACCTCCCTTTATTTACTGATCAGTAACTGCCCCCCCTGCCCCCCGCTCGTTAAAGGGCCCGGCTCAGACGAGGCGGACAGTGGACAAGCATTTCAGAGACGACTCCGACAAGCGTGTCACATCCTGTGGGCCTTCGGAAGCCCTCAGGAGCGCCCCCTGTGGGCTCTCACAAATCGTCCCCTACGCTCCTTGGACAAGCTAATTTCACCAGCAAAAGTGGTTAGCAGTAACCCATTCACAGAGCTCCATGTTCGCTGTGTTAGTTTTAACCCTGTTTTTAAGTTACATGTACAGTAACACGTATGTGTACTTTTTCTCAATAGCAGCACCCCCCCACCATACAAGTGGTCTAAATCATGTGACTAATAAAAGCTCCCAGAATAGACGTAGGTGATGTAGGGCACCCAAAGGAGGGCAGGACAAGACTGCATTAATGGGCCCCAACAGGGCCCAGTCCACCACGACCGCTGGATTGATGTCGTATTATGAATAGGGCTCAGGCGAGGACATTCATCTTCATTTTAGGCCTCCCGTATGCACTGGGAGGGGTGATCGCTCTTAATGACAGGACAGTGCTGGTCGGACCCCTACTCTGCCCATTCCGCTGCAGAGAAAATGTGATTGGGGCCGGTGGGTTGGACAGGGGACACCCCGGCCTCCTAAGTGGGGGGCACTGAGGCCCCAGGGCCAGGTGTAGGGAAAAGACCAGGCGGACAGCCCAGAACACAAGGCCCATTCAAAGCTTAGTTTTCCCCGCTGTGCTCCGGATCTGCTCAGAGGGATGCCCCCCCCCCACCCCAGCCTTTCACCTCTGCGACTCACCGTACATGTCTGGATTTCCTGTGAGGCTCACCTGTGCCTCCATCCACCCTGAGAAGTTGATGGGCATTTGGAGAGCCAGCGACAGAGGGAACATACGGACAGGGACTGCTGGTGATTCCATAGGCCTGTATTTAGGGGAGGATGAGCTGCCTCAGGAACGTGGATGGGGGCTCCTGGTGTTTAATAGGCATATCTCCCCCAACACCAGCCTGGGACTTGTGGCCACTCTCCCCTGCCCACCCCAATGAGGCTCCTGGGGCAGGGAGGTCGGAGCGACTGGCCGGTGTGAGGTGTTCTCCAGCTGCTCGGTGGGGCTGTTGTCAGGGAGACCAAGGCTCCAGTCAGCACCAGACTTGTGGACCATCTTAGAAAGGCTGACATCCATGAACTTTAAAAGGTTGAGTCCCTGCCCCTAGCCCCCAGGAATGAGCAGCCACACACTCCTTGGCTTAGAGGAAGGACAGGGTATGCTAGCGATGTGTTTGTTCAAAGATCTACTCGCTCAACTCAGTGCTGTGTACCAACATAGACCTGCTGTTATCTCGACAAATGGATTACTGCTCGTCTAGCAATTCGTTATCAGCGTCAGGATGGTGGGAAGCGGCCTTACTGGAATCCCATAATAAACACCCCCTTCCTCCTCCTTGGACCTGCCCAGGCTCACGGAGAGACGCTGGACAAACTCAATTTGCAGAAAAATAGCATCTAAAGTCCAAACCACTGTCTGTTTAAGCTTGATTGTGATTTCTGTTTGGCCACCAGTAGGAACAACTGGACCATAAGATCAATACGCTCTTGGCAACTGATAAACATTGGGTCACTATTATTCCCGGTGGGAGCAGAAGGACCATCCCACTGGCTGGTCACCAGTTTCCAGGGCGTCGGTCTCCCCTAGTCCTTCGGATAGAGGATGTTCTTTTGAGAGCCACCAACTGGACCAGCTTCATAGGAGCATGAGCAAGCAAGAATCCGTCAGATGAATGGAACAGTAAGGGCTGCTTTATACTCGACGCCCACAACACGTACTCTTTCGCGTGCTGTTGTTACACAGTGTTGCTGCGCACACTTGCACGCATAGTTTATGTCAATCTGGAGGATTAAAAGTTATGTTCACTAGGGGCAGTGTGAGGACACCATCCTGGCCGGCTCCTTTGTTTCCAGTCGCACTTGTTTGTATGAGGTTATGGCATGAAATGTTTTACACTCGGCGTCTCCACAGCGAGTTGCTGATCCTGTGATGCTGTTGCAGCATTTTCTATATTCTACCTACTGCACCACTTCGTATTGGTACTTTGCTGTACCACACATCACCTTACTACCTCATGTTGAATGTTGAATTATGTTAAATATCTCTTAGTAGCTATTATTTTGTACTCAGTAAGGTTACCATATGTCTGGGTTTCTTACTATTACACCTGCATGATCAGAATTTGTCTTTTTTGTGACAAAATTTGATATTTATAAAACTAATAAATAAATTATTTTGAAATAAATTCAAAATAAATTTGTCACAAAATCGTCTATAAATGACTTAACAGCAAGGATGAAAATGATTACGATTGGCTCGGAGAGTGGAAGCAGAGATCGTGCAAAAGTAGCAGCGGTAAACTTTAAACATATACTAGAGTATCTTCAAAAGGAACAATTACTGAAATTGTGAAGCTTGCTAAGTTTTGTTTCATATGACAGAATATAAATGTTTTGGCTAAATTAACCCCCCAGTCTGCAAATTTTATCACCAGGATTTCTAAATACTGGAACTTTATTGGAAAATAACGCTGTTTATGGAAATACGTTACATGGCGGTTATATCCTAGCGATGTGAGAATTGCAAGTGCATAACTTGCGATGTCAGTATTAATATGGCACATTGCCAAGCCCTACTTAGTATATTTTGTAATGCAAAGTTGCACTGTCTTGTTGTCTGTAGTCTGTGGAGAGGACATCCAAATATGTACTTTGTACATATGACTGCTTTCTTAGTTGAGACTGAATTGGGAAGCAGAAGAAATTTAAACTGCCATTCAATTTTTCAGACGCTGTACACCGAGGCACACAATAGTGTTAGGAATGTTCTCTTGCCTTTGAAAGTATTCCGCTTTGATTATCCTGTTGGCCACTCATTCTAAAAAGCAACTAAATTAGATGCTATTTAAATATCAACTGTAACGTATATAAACACGCATTCCCATGCCAAAAGTTGACCATACTGCCCCCCAAGATTTTTGGTGGTACTGCACCTCGCATATGCATGACATTAATTCCCCGCATAGGTGCACAAACTATGCGTGGATTGAACCCAGGATATGTGGCAGCCATGATGTGTAAACAGACACGTTGCGAGTGCCAAGTATAAACGTGCCCAAAAAGGAACAAAGGTCTTCTCTAGCTTGCTATTTTGTTTTTCATTCATGTCTCTATTAGGTATAAAGAGGTCGTGAGGATCTCAGACTCTGTTGAAGATTGGACTCGACCATGTGTGAGGGGTTCTTGCTGCCAAAACACTGGACCACACCATGTGTGAGGGGTTCTTGCTGGCAGAAGACTGGACCGCACCATGTGTGAGGGGTCCTTGCTGGCCACTTCCACACTCTTCTAGCCTGTGAGCCCTCGTGCCAGAAGGTGCAGGTTCAGCAGAGCAAGCGTTCCCCCTCCATGTGGCACTATTCAATTATGTTGAAGAGGTTAAGGACCCACTCTGTCTGGGCCACCTGCTACCGGCACAAGAAGAGCAAGCTAGACGGAGGGAGGCATTATTCAGGAAACCGCGGCAGATCAAGGGTCCCCCTAAGTCCATTACCACGACAGCCAGCACGCTTGACTTGGCCATTTCAAAGCAGGAAGCGGCTGCTGCCGGCTGGTCTCAGGGGAGGAGGATGGTCGGAAGCGGATTAAAAGTCTTAACCTTCCTAGTGTGCCTTTCACACCTGCCTCGCCCAGCCAAAAGGGGCCTCACAGGGCGAGGCAGGAATCCCGCCGCTGCAGGCTAACAAAAGAGAGGACTGTGATGCAGTGCCTCTTCATACGTAGAAAAAGGAGCAGTAACTCCTCACTGATCTTCCAAGGCATTTATCAGCTAGCAGGAAAAACCACAGCTCACTGTGATAAAGTGAGGAACATGGAGCATGTGACACATCAGAGATCCTCTGAGCATGTCCCTCTCGTTGCGTTCCCATCAGGACCCCCATTGCTATGTTTCCACAGAGATTTAGCATGTTCTTGTGTGCCATTGGTGTGAATGTGTAAGATGAGGTCATGTGGAAAGAAGTGAATCCCTGGTAAGTGCTCACCAGCCAGAGGCTTGCCATCTGGACCAGAGCACACTCAAGAAGGTCCTCTCTGGAGAAACAGCAACATTTTGGCAGCAAACCACCCCATACAAGCAAGTAGAGAAACATTCACACAAGGGTGCCATGTGATCCTTGTATGGTTAGCAAGAGACTTTGCCTTCAAATCCCAAAGCAGAACTACCGGCATTCTCAGAGGCCCTGGATATACATAGAGCTCCAGGCTGAAGATCTTTTTGTTCTCAAGGAAGGGCATTTTACACCTGAGATGTTCATATTCCTAAAAGGTGCTCGCTTAAAACCAAGAGCACTTGGTTCAACTAACAGAACCAAGTATTCTAAACATGGAAAATCAACACGGAGAAGCCAGCAGACACATTCCACGTGGGTTTTGCACATACAGGGGCTCATGTATGGAAGCACTTTCATTCACGGGGGGTAAATTGAGCCATTAAAATCCACTCAGATTTTCAGTATAGCCACTTAAGGTTACTTAAAATCTTGCACTTGCACAACAAGGGTCCTTGTGCCCACCCCGCCCTCCAAGGGAGGTCCAAGGGAGAAGGACCTGCAAACTCGCCCTCTGTTTAGGAGGGTCAGGCACCAATTAGTGGCTGCTGGTCTTGAATGGGCACCTTTGGGGGGGGGTGGGGGGAGGAGAGAACAAAGGCAATGGCCCCAGACCCTGCATTGGCCTGTCTCTGCTATTCTCCACAAACAGCATCCTGGTCTTCCTGCCTCTACACCTTTGTGGCACCCCCACTCCACAGGCTAACACCCATCATCTCCCCCAAGCACCTGTGCCATGCCTTAGGGGGAATCCCACAAAGGAAGCACTCCAGCCATTACCCAGATGGTCCCATGTTGCCCAAATTACAGCTCCAGCCCACTTCCTGCCGGCCGGCCAGCTCCCAAAGCCACACCCGCTATTAGGCTGCCAGATTTCACGCTGACATCACAGAAGCTGATTCCTGCGATCAATAGGAAGTCATCGAGGGCTGTCGATGGTTGTGTCATGCTGGGAGCCATTCCGGCTGCCCAAGTAACTCAATAAGCCAAAGTCATTTAATGCGCTGTCGGATCAATTAAAGGCGCCATGAAAGGGAGGACCTCAAGGTGGAGGAGGTAACTCGGAGTGGGGGGCTTGCCGGCAAACCCCAGTGGCCCCCCTGGGAAGCCATTCGGGAGCCCACACGGCCTACCTCAAGCAGCCTTAAAGCATGGTGACATTTTGAATGAAGGACAGGGAATCCCAGTGACGGGTTATTTCCAGCGATAGGTGATTCCCAGCCAACCAAGACAGAGAACTTTATTTGCATTCCAGCCGCAGCAGAGGACAACCCAGAGATCTCAGCCCATCCATAGTTCTCCTTCTGAAGCTCTAAAATGTCGCATTCAGTGCAGTGAATTTTCACCAGCTTCTGAAGCTCCTTCATATTTTGGGAAACGTCGTGTGCCTGATATTCCCACTGTGAGGGTGACTTCAAAAACACAACATGTCCCCTGAAAAGGTTTTGCAGGCCTGAAGGACGGTGGAAGGACTGGGCAAATGTCACTCCTGTGCTATTTTACGCTACAGCAGAGTTCCTCTGGGCGCGGGAAGTCACACTGAACACTTATTTCTGGCCAGTGAGCGAGACATTTCCAGGCAAATATTGACTTAATCAACACACACTAGCCTGGAACCATGAAAGGGAGCACACGCACAGACACACGTGGTGACACGCACACGCACGGACACACGTGGTGACACGCACAGACACACGTGGTGACACACACAGACACACGTGGTGACACGCACACGCACAGACACATGTGTGCTGCTGGTGTTCCAGGTAGAGTAGATATGCGGCGGCGCCATTTGAAATGTGACCAACATCAGGGACGTCCACAGCAAAGGAAGACCACAACCCCCTGGCAACAGCCAGACACTCTGCAGGCCCAGCCAGTGGGACACCTCCACGTCTTGCTCAGTCCCCCCCCCCCCCAGGGTAACACTCAATCCCCTTCACTTCCCCCACAGCTTCCTCACTCGAATATGTCTCCAGAGAATGCCTTTTCTGATCAATAACAGGAAATCAACAAAGTGTGTGTCTAATTATAGAACAGGGTCTGGGGGAGGATGAGACGACAGAGCTCATTGGCCGACGATTCGGCCCCCGATGACTGATGGGGCTGAGCTCCCCGCCCCTCCACAGAACGCAGGAGAGCTGAATCACACTGGGCCCCCCCACCAACCCCCAAGGACATGAAATGCCCCACAGCCAATTCTGTCACTGAATGCAAACCTCTCTACAACAGCTGGGCAACCAGATTATTTCAAATATACAGTGAAATATGAATTTTTGAAGACACAGGAAGCGGAGAAATGTAAACAGAGCTGAAGTGTGTCACCCGATCAGCCTGTCATCTGAGCGGCTGGTGACTAACATTCTGCCTTTTCCTCCTCAAGTACAGCCTGCTCCCACATGCTGTCTTTCCCCCCCCATGCCGCATCCCTCACACGCGGCGGGGCTGGAGCACATGCTCACATATGTGACACACACACACAGAGCGGCCCCCATGTGGCACGCAGGATGAGGTCATCCATGGCCTGTCCTTCCCGTCAGCCCCCTCTCCCTGCACGCAGTGACGTGCTGCTGTCACTGCACACTGCACTCACTTTGGGGAGGGCAAGTGGGATTCATTCATACAGCTAGTCAATGAAGTTACGGAACACGGGCGAGAACGGGTGAGAGAGAGACGGGGGTGGGGAGAGGAACAGAAAGACAGATAGAGACAGAGGGAGGGGGGCAAGGGGGCTGCTGAAATTCATGCATTACTGCAGTACGTGGGTCACTTAGCCAAGGAGGTCACTGACACACGTAGGATGTGACCCCCCCCAGGCAGCGTGAGTCAGAAACAGGCTGCTTATCTGTGCAGCATGAAGACACAGCGCATCATCTGGAGCTCTGTGACTGCCCCCACCTAGCACCTTACAGCACCCTATCAGGAACCCTACAAAGCACACTACCGCCCCCCCCCCCCCCCCCAATACCCAAACAAGCACCCTATAGAACTCCACCCAGGGACAGGCTGTTCGGACAAGCAGCAGACACAGGCCCGGTGTAGCGGCAGAAGCCCTGTATCTTTACAGTGAGCAAATGAAGGGCAGCACTTTTGCTGACCTGGGAGAAAAGCCCCATGTAGCGCGGAGCCGAGCACCCCCCCCCGGCACGCTAAAAACAGCCCGTCGATGACTCACAGCTGCTCACCCAGGTGAATCAGGCAGCAGGAAGCGAGTGCAGCGTTTACTCAGGAAAGCCCTCCCGCGCACAATGACGCTCCCTCCCCCACAAGCCTCACATGGACCCTTAAAAATGCGAAAACACAAGCCAATTGTCACTGAGGTGACACGAGACCCCCACCAAAAGGAAGCAGACAGCACCTCACCACAGTGTGTCGACAGGCTTGGGGGAGGGATGGAAAATAAACAGACACGTGCCTAAAGAGTGTTTCCCTGAGGGAGTGGCCTGCTCCCCCAGCCCCAGGCGCGTACTATCACTGAGTCATGAGCCCTGCAGTCAGCCTCGTTCTGGCTCTATTCCTGGGATAAGAGAGCAGCCAGGTACCATGAGGATCCCCTGAGGAACTCCACGGACACCACGGTGTTAAGGTGTGACATTCCAGGGAAAACTGATGCAAGCAATGCAACCATAGATTAATCATTAAAGATCAATGCAGCCATAGATTAATCATTAAAGATCACTGCAACCAGAGAGTAATCATTAAAGATCACTGCAACTAGAGATTAATAATGAAAGAACAATGCACCCATAGATTAATCATTAAAGATCACTGCAACCAGAGATTAATCATTAAAGAACAATGCAACCAGAGATTAATCATTAAAGATCAATGCAACCAGAGATTAATCATTAAAGAGCAATTACCACTCAGTGGTAATATAGCTGAGATGTTTCACTTTCTCTTTGTGGAGCTGGCTGCTTAAACTGAGGTATGTTGTTCTTTCGATACTGATCAACCGAGCTTCTAATGCACATTTTTCTCAAAATAAATAGCTTTGTGTTTCTGGACCCTTGTCCCGGAAGTTTTTCTGAAAAGAGTAATAGAAACAGGAATATTTCCTGATTCTTTATGATTATACTTTTTTTCCTGACATGGTTGGCAGTACTGACACATCAGGCCTCCTGGGCTGAGGCAGTAATCCCACCCTTGTTCTATATCTGCAGTTCTCATGTTCTCCCCGTGATACCTGAGTTTCCTCTGGGAAATCCAGCTTCTCACCACAGTCCAAAGACAAGCTGTGTCATTGATCTGAAGGTCACCAGTTCAAATCCCAGGGTCAGCAGAGTGATGTCACCGTTGGACCCCTGAGCGAGGCCCATAACCCCAGTCACTCCAGGGATGCATGATCCTGCTTTCTGTCTATAAAAATGTACATCGCTTTGGATGAAAGCATCCCGCCCAGGGCGTGCCCTGCCTTGTTCCCTCTGCCGCTTGCCTAGAACAGGCTCCAGTCTCCCTCCATAGTAAATAAGTGTTTGGAAGATGGATGGGTGGATTTCCCAACACTGACACAAAAACCGAAGTCACCAGCGGTGAGGCAGAGCCTGACAGTCAACGGACTCACCCATGCCCCCTGCAGGTCAGCTGATCGATCTGGCCGGAGATGTGGCAAACACTGGGATGGAATCGGAGCTGCATCTTCATTGTGCCTCGGTAACACCACCTCCAATTTCCCTCCCTCCACTGTCCACACGACCCCCAAACCTGACACACCACAGACGCACATCAGCTTGGCAAGTGCCCGTTCCTTCCCCTGACAGACGGAGCCTCCTGATGGGATGTCGCAGGAGAAAATGATTCATAACATTAACTCAGTGTTCTATTTTTCTTAAGCAAACTGTAAATCTTCAAAAGCACAACAAATACTAGGATGGATACTAGGAGCATGAGTGTATGCCCCATGAAGGCATATCATATTGGGCCCCCCAGTCCAGACATTTCCCAAATTCTCTAGGCCCCCTGTCAGTCAGGGGCCCTTGGAATCGTCCTAACCCCCCCCCCCCCCCTTATGCACCCCTGCCTAGGAGTACACAGAAGGTACACAGTAGACAAAAACATTATTGGGGTGGGCTTGGGGGTGGCAGACACCATACTGAGGAAATTGCCTCATAACCTGAAGGTTGCGGGGTCAAAGCCCGTCCCCCGCCGGGGTATCCCTGGGCCCGGTGCTAAATTACTCCAGTAAAATGTGCAGCTGTACAAACGGGTGACAGTCATAAATGACTGAGAATGAAAGTGACAGCCCAGCAACAAACTTCACTCATTTTCCTGCCCCGATTAATAAAGAAGAGGGATCTGAAAATCTTTCACTCCTCTCGGTCAGGAGCCACGGGCACGACTCTTATCTTAGCCGCCAGGTCGGCTGGACCGAACTTAAATTAGTAGCTGCAGATAACGGCGACATCCCCATGATGTCCCAGCGGATTTTGAACGGGAGTACCATTAACATTAGAGGAAGCTCTACTGTAGGAAGACGTCCCGTACACATCCGCAGAAAACCGTCGATTTTATGTTTAAGTAAGTCATCACCGCCCTAAAGTCAGCCAGGATCCGCTGAATAGACCTGTGGCGCCCGCAAGACGCGCGACAACGCCTCTGCTCAGCGAACTGTCCAGCAGAAAGTAAACCCTAACCCTGACCCTAACAGCCTCAGCCAGCCGCGGTCCCCTCCAGCGAGGCTCCCGCCGGCACGTTTCCGCGAAGCAGGCGGAGGGATTACGTAAGTGCTACAAGAGCAGGAAAAGAGCTCCCTCCAGCGGCGGCGAGGAGGTACTGCGTAACACGACCGAAAAAATACAAACCCGAGACAAAGACCCGGATGGAGGAGCAAAAGCCAAACGCACTTAAAGGGTAAGACAACTCATTCCCATGCAGCGATGAACACGTACAATTAGCAATATAATTTCCATCTTACCTGAAATCCTGTTTTACGGTGCAGCGGCACTCGAGCCAGAAATTTGAACGGTTCTTTTTATATTAATTTCGATAGTTTAATGAAATCATAGCAAACCAATTGCTTCGGACAAATACCCACATTAGTTCACCAGTGATCACACTGACGTTAGCAATAACACCACGCACAGACAGAAGTGACATTTATTAGAGATGTCGGTATTTACAGTCTTGCTCACGTTTTGTTTCAGCATTTAACTCTTAGTGATAGTGCTCTTCAGAAACAAGGCACTCTCCCATCACAGGTAAAACACAGGGCACCCGAGATCAGAACAAAGGATATGAAATATCTAACACCTTCAAGACTGAATTTACTGGTCACGTGTTTTGTTAAAACAGAAGCTGCAAGATCCATTTTAATTAAAAGGTGAGAAAAGTACGCAAAGTTTTTGGTGCCCGGGGTGTCCGGCCCAGTCGGATGAGCCGCTCCGGTTCAGAGGACGGCTGCTTGCTCCCTGCCCCAGCGAGCACTGGCTTGTGGGCGTCCGACTCTGCAGACAGGCCTGACCACTCTCGCTGTACCCGAGCGAGCAGATCCCGCGCACCCGGACCTGGCGCGGCGCCGAGCCGAGCCGCTTAATCTGGACGGCTGAAAATATGCACGCACATACACACACACACACGCTTCACAATCTTCTGTGCAATAAGTTCACCAAAAAAAATTAAAATTGTATTTCAAACTGTTCCTAGAAAGAGCCATTTCAAAATTTACAACTTGTATAAGAAATCAGTGCTTTAAGGCCAAAAGCCTTAAAAACACGGGAAAGTGCAAACCACTGTGCGGACCATTATAACACCCGCCCCCGCTGTGAATCATCATCAGTCGCCGGAGCCACTGCGCCACCAGATTACATGCATTTTAAGACAGAAAAGAATGACCATGCGCCCTCTACTGGCTGACAAAGGGATAATGCATGCTAATTGTATAGAGATCATACGGCATTATTCATACATCACAGACTCATTTTCAACTAGCACTTAACATTAGCCACTAACAATTCAATAGAATTCTCTGCATCCACTAGTAAATTATTCCATCTACAAACATAGAAAGTATTGACTGGGGGGGGAGGAATGACATCTGAAGCGCTGATCCCTCTGAAAATCAGTGGTCTATCTCAGAGAGATCCAGAAGGTTGCTGTAGGGTTTTCAGAGCTTCCTAGTGGGACTCAGCTTCTTCCATGTTCCCTGAATAATAAAAGCAAGAAAA
Organism: Mormyrops attenuatus; assembly: GCA_026777985.1. Classification (NCBI taxonomy): domain Eukaryota; kingdom Metazoa; phylum Chordata; class Actinopteri; order Osteoglossiformes; family Mormyridae; genus Mormyrops; species Mormyrops attenuatus. Next base: position 6,012,872 of record JAODKC010000002.1, read on the forward strand.
TGGTTACAATAAGCACCGGCAACAGATGACAGAGAAACACATGCATGGTCCTCCATCCTGAGTAGGGCACTTCAGTTACCAGCCTATCAAGTGCGCCTTACAGACCAGTTCCTGACATACCTTTAGTAGATAAAGAGGACTCTAGTTCGGGGCAGTGTGGAGAAGGAATCAGCCATTTTCCGCACCTTGGCGTAGTTGATAAATCCCCTGAGGAACAGCAGGAGTCCTGGGGAAAGAAGGCACGGCGTGTTCACCAGCGCGTGTCAGGACAGCGACCCCACAACACCGACGCCGCTGTGACCATAACTCACCGAGCACCAGGAACACCCACCAGAGCCAATATTGGCCATCAAAGTACCCGGGAAAGTACGTGGAGAACTGGAAAATGAAAATAAAAAAGTTTGAAGAGCTTCCAAAAGGGGGGGGCATCCACACCCAGCCTCCATCGCCCACCATCTCACCCTCACGATCAGGATCCACTTGATGAGCGACAGCCCGAACCCAGATACGGCACCATAGCGTCCCGCTGCTGATGTGGTCAGGCAGAAGGACAGGAAGAAGCCCACCCAGTTGAAGAGGAATGCCACTGGGGGGGGGGGGGGTCATTAGTTACACTGTGCTTACTTACACCTCTTAATAATTTCAGCTTCATGGCTAAACCCTGCTGTATTTTTCACACATTTACTCATTGTCCTTCTTATTGCAATGGAATTTTCCCCACTGGCATCAGTTGTCCACTAGAGGGCCGGTGCACACTCAGAGCATGGATAAGCGATAATGGCAGGCACAAACTGCAGCCTCAGAGACCCTCTCTTCTCTGCCCCTGCAGTCACCACACTCACACTGAACAGGGTTCAAACTCGCTCAGACTCACTGAAGAAGGTCAGCATGAAAATGGCGTCGTTTCCTATCCGCAGCTGGTCGGCGTCATCAAAGTCATCCCTGGCCGCAAAGTCGTCATCCTGTACGGGGGGAAAGAGACGCTGGCAAGTCCGCTTAGCACACGGTGTCTTACACCTGAATGACGATTCCAGGGAAAGGCAGAATTTGTGACCCTGAATCTGAATCAAAATCTAAAGGCATCTTAGAACTTCTATGCAGCGGTTTGACTCAGAGAGGAGCTCAGCTCACACAAACTCACGGGGTTATCAGCCAGTCTGAGCTGCTCTCTGCACATCCACCTGCTGCGTACAAGAGCTTGTGCTGACCTCACAGCCATTCAGTCCTGCCGTCAACACAAGCTGACACCCGTCTGCAAGTGGCCTGCAAGAACCACAGAGCAAGGTGCCCCAAGGGGCGGCCGTACTGGCTATCGGGGTCAATATTAAAAGATGTTTATTTTTAGTGCCACTTGGAGAATGGCAGCAATAACCAGCCAGAAACAAAGCCCAGGCGAGGCCATTACTGTGCCCAGTGTTCGGGAGAGAAAGTCTACTGCTATTTAAGTTTGACTTTCTGGGGGAAGGAAGGGGCGTGTCCTCTGCTTCCCACAGAGGGAAGGGGCGTGTCCTCTGCTCGCTTATGTCCCCACCGTGCAGGCCACATGCTTGGGGCAGGCTACACAACACACGCACTCTGTCAGCATACCTCTACGTAACGGAGCGTTATGTCCTCAGAAGCATCCAGACGTTCGCTGTGCTGCGCGTGAGCAATGCAAGGGCGGCAAAGAGACAACGAGTAAAACGAGAAGACGGGGAACAGGCAACTACTGCAGAGGGTACGAAATAAATGAGATGATGCTGAGTACAGGCACACTGGAATGCTTTAGTTTATACATATTGCTCTCGTTTTTCTTCAGAGTACAGCGTCAGCCATTAATCTGGCACCCCTGGAGCATTTTTCTGGGGGCGGTAGGGTAAGGGGCCACACTCAAGAGCCCACCAGTGATGTAACTATTCCAAGGACAGGATTCAAACTGGTGATCTTCCGATGACAGGCACAGAGGCCTAACCAACCCGTCCAACCTACCAGCACCGTCTGCAGAAACAGAAGCAGCTCTTCACGTTCAAGCGCTCGAGGCGGAGGAGGGAGAGGGCATGTCAAGGGCAAACGGCGCCCTCTATGATCCCAGCCCACAGTGACGTGACACTCAGGGCCTCCAAGCTCACCCTGGCATTGACGAGCGGGACGCTGGCTCCCGCTTTGCTTCTCTCCGCCTCGTCGTAGGACGGGAGTGATGTGGCCACGTGGTAGGAGGGAGGCTTGGGGAAGGACCCATCTTCTTTGAACTCAAAATAAGCTGGGGGTGGGGGGCATACAAAATACATTAGGTCACAAAGACACACCGCAGAGGGAAGTCACTATAAGGATCATAGGAAGACCTGCAGAGAGCTGCCCTCTTCCCCGTGACCCGCAATAGTAACGATGTGGGATGGGAAGTCACACAGCCTCGCACACACAAGGGACACCCTAAGGGCAGCAACAGGCTGACTTACAGCCCCAATCGAGCAACACACCAATGTCTGTGACTCACCAGAGCCTCACAGATCAACCGACCATTACGGAGCCCGGTGACCGGCTGCCCCAAAGCGGAAAAGCACCCGGTTACCGGCCGGGCCAGGCCTCGCGACGCCACGCTTCTCAGGGAGAGACGGGAGCACCATCGGCACTGCAGCAGTCTCACCTGCATTGGGTGCTGTGATGTTGCTGTAGGGGGGTGGGGCATCAGTGGTCCCTGGGGCACCCTCCCCTGGCTCCGCTTCGTCTGTCAGCTGTGGAGGCACACAGGGTGTGTCGGTCAGCCAGCGAGAAAGCTCAGAGTCCCCTGTGAAGCAGCCCTGCTTTGCTGGCGCGCACCCAGCGCACAAAGGCACACGGTCCAAATGTCCAAAGAAGCCCCCAGCTCTTAATGAAGGCCCGGCTAAGTCACTCCACTGTCCACCATTTTGCATGGTCATCTTACAGGACAGTGACACTGCAGCTACTGGCAACAGAGTGGCCTCGTTATGTTACCTCTACTGATGACCTCATACACTGGGGCATTAACCAACAGAAATATTGATGACGACGCGTTACAATGTTCTGAATCTTAATAATGGACAGTTCATGCATCAAAATAAATGACGAAATTGGTCATTATACTTATAATGGCCTTCAGTAAACCATATAATCCAGTATTCAGACTTTACAATGAGCATAGGTAACTAGCTGTTGCACTAGGTAGCGGCCATCAGACACTGGCAGGAGTGACACTGGATACCAGCGTCACACCTGATACCAACACATAACCCTAAGAGTCTGCCCCATAGGCCTCTCCCGCCGTCTGAGGTCTGAAAAGCCGTGCAAGACCCAATTACTGTTTGGGCAGGTTAGTGCCATGCTAGTGCCATGTTAATGCCCCCGCTGCCCCGTAACTGGCACGTGGTCTGGATGACGGGGTCGCCGCGAGACGGGCAGAGAAGAGGCCATTCGGACACAGTAAAAAGGAGCTAAAGTACCGCTAAACGAAAGCGAAATATTAACCAACTACCTAACGATTCAGTTTTACTGAGAAACACCAGGCTTACTTGCCTTCCAGGTGGGGGAAATGTTTGCCACCTTGCATAACAACTGGACAGCTGCGTTTATTACAGATCTAACGTAATACGCTGTAAAAAAATACCAGGAAAACAGGTTATGTCGGGTTACTGACGTTATTTATGTTTATTTAGGACAAAAATAAACGTGACTAATCGAATGGCAGTTCGTGTGACGTCCCGGATAAGGACTCATTAGACATAGTGACAGAGTCCGATCAAAGCCGAAGTCCGCCGAACGTCTAACGAACTAGCTCGGCATTGGGGTTTCTAAATAAATAACCATCGGGTTCGAACCGCGTTAAGGACCAAGTTTTAAACGGAAAACGCTACAACGTGAAGCAGCGGAGGTGGCCGACAGCCGGTTAAAGAGAGCTCCACCACGGAAGACAGTGAGGCCTAATCTCCGCGGCCGATCCTGGGCGTTTCCTGCGCAGCGCAGCGCCTCGCGATCCCCGAAAGCGGCCCGCCGGCCCGCCGCACACGATAACTTACTTGCTGGTATCCGACGCTTGGCTCTGTCATTTTCCCTCAGGCTCGAGGCCTCTGCGATTCTGTCCCGAAAGCGAGCGAATTTAGAGCTTCAGGGCCGCTGACTGTGTGCGCAGTGAGACGCGGCGCTCCTCCCCTGCAGCCCCGCTCTCCGTCTGAGGATGACAACAATAATGGCTGCAAAGGCTGGCGGCCTGCCGCTGGTTCCACGTCATATCCTGTTCCTCACCATCCACGCCTGCAAGATATCCAGTTTCAATGTACAATAATGCCAATAATAACATCTTTCTGGGTGATTTCAAAGCTGTTTTTTTTCCTTCAGGGAATTCTTAAGCATCTGTTACTATACTGGATAAGGCGGATGGATGGATGGTAGGAAAGAAGGAATGTGTTGCCTACAGTCAGAGGATTAAATAGTAATGTACAAACGAAAAAGCATCCAGCTACTTATCTGGGTGGTAAATGTATATTATTTCAGAAAAAATATAATGTTGCATCAGAACATGTGCAAATTAACAATAACACAACAAGAATTTCTTCTGTTCACCAAAAAGTTAAAAAATTTTGTTGGAGGGCTGCTTTGGTTCCCAAACCCTTCCCTGGGGAACACCCCAGCTGTTCCACATATTCGTTAAATTTCACCACCAGCCCTGTTATTTAATTGAACTAGTGTTAAAAGTCATTGAGGTACAGTATTAATAAACCACAAGGAATGCACAGTAGTCAAGTAAAATAATGGCTGTATTTTACGGTTGCTGCAAATCCTGGGGTGACTTTAGGAGAGGATATGGAATGCTTAAAGTAACACAGACATTATATCATATATATAGTTTTACACTAACAAGAAGCTCATGTAAACATAATTTTTTGACTGCCTAAGACTTTTGCACAGTACTGTTGTGTGTGCCAAATGCCCAAAAAGATACACACAAATACATTTCTGTATCACACACAAAAGTTTTATTATGATTTGAAATAAAAACACAGAAGAAAAGACTCTCCACAGTAAGATTTCTTTTAGCTTAACTTGATCAGGTGGACCTGTATCTGATGAGGACAGGATACGTAGTGCCGATGTGCGTGTGATTGTGGTGGTGACACACGACGTCGACCTCATAGAGGCTAAAGGAGACCCTGAGTCTCTGGTGGCGTGCGCTCAGGAAGCAGAGGGTGTACAGGGCGAACTCGAACTCAGGGCTAACGCCCATAAAGATGCTGCCCTTCCGTTTAATCCCGTTCTTCCAGCTGAACTGCAGGGCCAGCATATGTTTATTCTCATCAGGCTTGATAAAGAAGAGGAAATGAAAACTGTATTTCAGAATGAGCAACCCTGCATAAATGATTCTCAACAACAATCTCCATCCTGGACTGCCATGCCATTATATCACTGTACTTTATTACACTGATAAATGTTCAGACTTGCACCACAAGGTGCTGTAAACTGTAGTCTACTCATATGCACCACGACCAAAGTCCAGTTTTAACAGCTTAGAAGAATAAAAAAATCACGAATGCAATTACATAAGTCCATTTAGTGTCATTGATAGTTGATAGCATTTAGAAAGTACTGGAAGTTAAACATACCCTTGTAACATACAGCACCAGTCAAAGGTTTGGGCCATAGAAAGGTTTACTGTATTTGTCCCGTTCATTATAATAATTATAAAGACATCAAAATAAAAAATAGCATATATGGAATTATGCACTGACCAAAGAAGTATTAAACAAAAAAATTACTTGTTGAAGGGGGGAGCAGCTCTGTGGGTTAGGACTCAGAAGGCTGCTGGTTCAAATCCCTGGGTTGGCAGAGTGATCCCTCCACTGGGCCCTTGAGCGTGCCCCTTTACCCCAATTCCAATTGTTCCAGGGACTGGCTGACCCTACTGTCTCCTCTATAGCAGGTCCATGAGGTGGCCTCCCGGGATGCTGTCCTGAAGGAGGTCCACATACACGCTGAGCACACATTGCCTGATTTTCCTTCACTCTCTGGTCAAACTCCGCCAAAATCATGGCTACTGTGTTTGGGCCAGGTGGCCAGGTCATGTAATATGTCACTATCAGTGTCCATTGTAGGTGGCTTGGCGTGTCCAAACTTTTGACTGGAGCTGTATGTACCATAAAACCTTTAGGATCAATGGGATTACACTGGTAGACAGCAAAAGTTGTTGTTTAAATGGAAAAGCAGGTAGTTGCTTACTTCTGGGGAGTCTGCATCCAAACTATATCCCCTGTAGTCAATGTGTCCCAGACGCTCCTGCAGGTACAGCTGGATCCAGTTGTGGAATCCAATTACTGTGTGACTGCCACGAGTCTCTCCGACAAACACATGCTCAAACCCAGAGGAATCTGGTCTTAGGGACAGAGGACGGGGTCAGAAATCTTCCATGAACTCTTACGGAGCTTTTCCACTGGCATACAGGAACCTAGCCGTACCCGAGCCGTACTGAGAGGAGAGACTAGTTATAGCTCAATTCCAGCTTGCTTCGGTTTTCCACTGCAGAAGAGTTGGCTTGGGGTTGGGAGAGCGACATTGACGTAAAACCGAAGAGACCGTTGAATGAAACACCTGAATTCAATGATTAGGAGGTGTGTCTCCATACTTTTCTCCATATAGTGTATGTTTGGAGAAAAACAGTTGCAGAATTTCATGAAAAGAACACCTCTCCAGCTGTTAAGCACGGGGGTGGGTCGATCATGCTTTGGGCTTATGTTGCAGCTAGGGGCATGGGGATCAATTTAGTGGTAAAGAGAAGAACAGATTCAGTTAAACACCATCAAATTCCGAAAGCAAACATCACATTGTTTGCGGAAAAAAAAACGAAGATGTAAATAGGATGGCTTCTACAAGAGGATAATGATCCTGAATAAACCTCAGAATCCACAATGGACTACCTCAAAAGGTGTGACGTTGAAGGTTTTAGCATGGCCTTCACAGTCTAAACATCATTGAAAATCTGTGGATAAACCTCAAAAGAGCAGTGCAGGCAAAATGGCCCAAGAATCTCATACAATTATAAGTCTTTTGCAAGGAAGAAGTGGTAAAAATCCCCCAAACAAGGACTGAACGACTCTTAGCTGTTTACAAAAAGCATTTACAAGCTGTGATACTTGCCAAAGGGGATGTTACTAAATACTGATCATGCAAGATGAAACTATAGAATATGGAGGTTAAGAAAGTAATCTTGCTTAAAATATTACAGAAATGTGTGATCTTTATGTTTTTTTTTGGAAACCAGGTCATCTTTTACTTGGTTAGCTATTCACAATAACAAATTTTGACATGGGGCACTCAAGTTTGCCACGGTATATTATCTTCTTTTTTTCCTTTTGGGATGAAAAATTAAAGATCCAAAAACCATAAATATCCCCTTATATTTTGGTTTTCATTTTCTTTTGCTCACATTAAAAATCTTTAACTGTTAAGAGAATGCATATGGGGATCTAACTCTGCTCAGACAGACAGTATGAGAAACCTGGCCCTTAGGAAAAAAGGCTGAAAATTTTCGCATACCTGCTCGATCCCTTTCTGGCATATAGTTCAAACCAGATATGATAAAGTTGTCGCTTAAATTCCTGTGTGTCTGTGGGAGAGAGTTTTCTCTCTGCAAGGTACTTGTGAGCAATCTGTAACAAAGATGTAAGAACATCTAGATGTAAGAAAATGCCCATCTTAGTAGGGAATACGAGTTCAGGCGTGTTCTTACAAATGTGCCCGGTTCATTCATGCGCACTGCAGAGATACTGGGCTACCACACCTTCATGACTGCGGTGTCCATAACGGCATCAAGGAACCTGTGGTTTTCAGCTATCTCTTCAGGAGTCACGACCTCAGGCTCTCCTGTGTCACTCTCGTAGTTGTCAAGTAACGAGATGAAAGCTGGAAGGTAGGAACCCTTCTAGCTTATGAGGCAGTGACAAGGCCACCCACAGCTGACAGCATTCCCCCCCATACCTTACCTAAAAATGTCTCCTTTTTGAAAATCTCTTCATTCACAAACAGGAATAAGGGTGAATGAGTTCTGTCATTGTCATCATTGGTGGTCACTGTATCCCCAGCTCTTCCCTTGAGGCGCCATGTGGGAAGCAATGTAAACCAGGGTAAATTAGTGTAAAGCAGGGTAAATCAATGTAAATCAGGGTAAATTAGTGTAAAGCAGGGTAAAGCAGGGTAAATCAATGTAAATCAGGATAGATTAATGTAAACCAGGGTAAATTAGTGTAAAGCAGGGTAAATCAGTGTAAATCAGGATAGATTAATGTAAACCAAGGTAAATTGGTGTAAAGCAGGGTAAATCAGTGTAAATCAGGATAGATTAATGTAAATCAAGGTAAATTAGTGTAAAGCAGGGTAAATCAGTGTAAATCAGGATAGATTAATGTAAACCAGGGTAAATTAGTGTAAAGCAGGGTAAATCAGTGTAAATCAGGATAGAT
>JAODKC010000002.1:6021412-6036442 GCA_026777985.1 Mormyrops attenuatus
TAATGTAAACCAAGGTAAATTAGTGTAAAGCAGGGTAAATCAGTGTAAATCACGATAGATTCATGTAAATCAAGGTAAAGCAAGGTTAATCAACGCAAAGCATGTTACATTAGTGTAAATCAGTGAAAAGAAGGGTGAATCATGGTACATCAGTGTACATTGGGGTAAATCAATGCACATGTACCAGATATAGTTTCATTCTGTAGTTTGTTTACATGGTCCCAGTGAAAGAAAAACAGCATTTGGTGCAACTTGTTCCTGCACATAGGAGACTCCCCCGATTCTACCCACCCCTGAGACAGCCTGGTACATAAGGTTACCTAATTATTTTTTAAGCACCAAAAATGTATCACATGACACGTTTCCATGATTTTTTTTCATAATAACGACCATGGAATGTTTGGAATGGTAAAGGATTTCCGAATATACGACTCCTGGCTTCTCGCCTGCAGAGAGATGCGGTAGTCTTTCCCAGGCTGCAGTCGATTCACATCATGGTCCCACAGTCCTCGCACCACTGCACACAGGTCCTTTTCGCTTTCTTCCATAGTAGCTGGTCTTTGTCCAAACCAGACCACAGATGCTGTGACTATCTGACCAGAGTAAGTGGGGGGGGCTCTGCGAGGGTACCCTGTCCACAAACCATTGGGTTTAGGTGAGAGTATAAAGCCACATCCCTCCCACTGACTGCATGATACTTGCCTAGTTCATAAACCTCAGTCTTCTCCTGTATGTACAACAATTTTCTTGTTTTTACTACTGTATTTCCACAAAAGAATTAATATTACTCATATATATATTTCTCTGGACATTACAGCTAAAGCAGTGGCCTTCAGGCTATGAAACTTAAACATATCGGCCAAGTTATTTAGGTATAGTTTAGAATTTGTTACATTTTTGAAATATTAAATAACATAATGAGAGCACTATGGAACATGTTTATGTTATAAAACCACGCAACAAACTATTTATCTGGTATATTTCTGTTTTGATAGTGATATTACACACTACATAAATATTCAACATAAATATTGCTACATAAATATTCAGCGGGTTTACCTGGTTTAGCAATTAGACATGTGAAAGATCATTTGATGCAGTACAATCAAAGGCTTAAACCTTTGGTGGGACACAATGCAGTGGTTTAATAAAGTAACCAGATAAAAACAAATACAAGCATAACTTTGGATTTTCTCGTCCATTCCTTACTTTTTTGGTGCTTTAATTTCCTGCCCCTTCGAACATGCTCCCGGGGCATCCGGAGCAGTGCCGCTGGTGTGGGATGTGGGATAAGCACTGCACCGGCCACTCCTACGCCGTGCGGGGGGGAATTTGAAAAGGTTATCCAGAGTCAGCAACTCTAGCCAAAGGGATTAAACGGTGTGTCTTGTTTTTTTTTAAATATCCTGCTACAACGTGAAAGCTGGCTTTCTTTCCATTAGTTCTGCATTGCTGTGTCCTGTCCCCCTTCCTGCGCCTCTGCCTGTCCTGGATCCACTCCCTCTCTAAACCGGATTTGCAGTTTTTACTGCCTGCCAGAATTTGCTGCCATTGCCGAAATTTGCAGGTGTATCTGTTTTCGCTACTTGCCAAAAAAATTCCTACCCATAGTTTTGAATGGATATTTGTATAAGGATAAAATAACTGTCAAAATAACTGTCATGTACTTTATATTGGGGTAGCAGAATCTTACATGTCATTTTATGTTGCCAGAAAGTGCTACCTACAATTAACAAATTTAGGTCATGGTGAAACTGAAACGTAGGCCAATATCTTGTTAATTGTTATTGAAATTAAATATTTTAACTTTTTAATTAAAAAAATATATTTAAAAAATATATTTTATTTTTAAAGAAAGACAATTTAAAGTAGTCTGAACAAGGAAAACAAATATACATTTACCGTCGAGTTCAATGGTAAAATCAGATCCTATATTTACGGACTTCATATGGCGTAAGAATACAAACAATATAATAACAGTTACCTCGATTGTGTGTAATAAACACAAATGTCAACGAAATAAGAAAGAATGACATTTAAGATAGATCACGTTAACATGCAAGAGTAGCAAAGTTTTTTAGAAATTGTAAACGTGTGATGTAATGTTGATTTACACATGCGCTGCTGCGTTTGGAAGCAGTTAATGTCAGGTTGGAGAAAAAGGGCTGGAGAACTTGTGGCTTTGATTTGCTATTCTTTCACACTGAGTACCGGATACAGATCAACTCTGGCAACACAGATTATGTAACAACATAATACAGAAACGAAATTAAAAACTGATAGGTTTTTAAAATTAAAGCAGTCCTGTGCCAATATTGTCACAGAATATAGGAACGTCTCAAAAGAAATGTATTCAGGAACACACCAAAGTGCAATAAAATGTAAGAGCATACATTTTATTTTATAGATTAATACAAAATTTCGTCTTTTGTCTTGAAGCAATTGCTTGTGCACATGAAAACCATTACCGTGTAGGCAGAGAAATCCTGAATCTGCATATTTAGTCTAATCATTGAACCTGAACCGTGATCTGGAGTGAAATATTGCAAACATCTCAGATGTCCATTTCTTGGTGTCTCAGTCACTGTATGGCTTCTCTGACATCTCCACCACTTTTGCATTCCCCTTCTGCACTGGGGTCAAGGGCTTCACCAGTTCGTTGTGGACACGCATCATACCTGGAAACGAGAAGCAGCCGCACACTGTTATTCTCATAATGCCCTAATAACAGGGAACGGAGCAGCACTGTAATGAATATCATCATGAGTAGATACAAGTACTGCAATAATCGTTCCCCCAAAAACATATTTCTGCTCCTAAAAGGACAGATGAAGGTCACTCGGCATGGCTGTCTACAGCTAAGCACTTACTGATTTAGCCCGTTTCCCACTGGGTACATAACTGGTCCTCATTGGCACTGGTCTGCAGAGACTTATAGAGGAGCAGAGGCAAAACTCTTGGGAACGTTCCAGAAATTTAAGGTCTACACTAAAACAATTTCTTGGACTATGTAATTGTACCCATATTTGGTCATTCTTGTCATTGTAGTAGCCAGTCTTTTGAATGAGTATTAAAATAATGAGCTAATCTTGATATTAAACTGCTTATTCTTAATTCGTAAGGCATCAAAAGGTAACTTTGTTTTTGAAAACAAAGCTTGTCTTTAACTAAAAAGAAGAAAGTTACAAAATATGAATCGATTTGTCTTGTCCCCGATGTAACATGCCAAGGAAACAGCATTTCTATGACTCTACTGTCTCTGGGATTGTCCCACTGCTGCTACCTGGTAATACTGCTGTCGTCGTTATTTATATAATCTTGTTACTGTACCCTATTGCTGCCACTCTGGTTTATTTGTTTATCCATTTATTCGTTTGTTTGTTTGCTTTTGTCTATGTCATATTTGTCCATCTTCATTGCTGCTACTTGATACTTGTATTTGTTACACTTAAGTGTCAGGCTGTGAGGAGATGCAAGCAAGAATTTCACTGTATTTGTTACACTTAAGTGTCAGGCTGCGAGGAGCTGCAAGCAAGAATTTCACTGTATTTGTTACACTTAAGTGTCAGGCTGCGAGGAGATGCAAGCAAGAATTTCACTGTATTTGTTACACTTAAGTGTCAGGCTGCGAGGAGATGCAAGCAAGAATTTCACTGTATTTTACCAGACACTACATACATATGACAATAAATCTTGAATCTTGCAGTAGCTGCATTAGGTTGATAGATTTTTAAGCTGTAAACATGAAAAGGAAGTAAACATTCGGTCTGTATGCTGTAGGCCTATACAGCCAAAATTAAATAAATCTATCCTTGCTATCAACCTAGAAAACAGTAGGTGCATTAGGTTCATAAACTTTCTCAAGTTTAATATACAAACAAATATACCTTTGAAGTACTTGACTGTTTTGACGCGCAGCTCTAGGGTGGCGTCTTCATCACACACGAAGAGTGTCTGTGGGTGCTGCTGGAAGGCCGACACCGTCCACATATGGTTGACGCCCTCTTCGATGGCCTTGTAGAGGGCGAAAGCTTTGTGTGCCCCTGTTATTAGGACCATCACCTTGGAAAATGAACCGTGAGTAATCATGAGACGGCTTTACGTAATGGTGATTTTAATTTCAAATGCTTCAGCCTATTTAAGACACAACCCCTGTCGTATGCTTCTGTAACATCTACATCGCATTCAGTTACCCAAGAAGCCCAGTTGGATCCCCTCCTAGGATATGAGCTAGCAGCTGTGATCCAAGGCGTATACATAATCCAGTCCCGAACTGTGCGGGGAGATGAGAACTTGTACCTCTCTGGCATCCATGACAGTCCCCACCCCCACGGTCAGGGCCATCGTGGGCACCTTTGACAGGTCACCATCAAAGAAACGAGCATTGGCCAGGATGGTGTCCAGAGCCAATGTCTTAACTCTGGTGCGGGAGGAAAGACTTGAGCCGGGTTCGTTGAAGGCTATGTGTCCGTCAGGTCCAATTCCTAAAGCAAGATATAAGTGTTTCTTTTACAGGGATTACTTTATCTGTATCGAGCGGTTTACACTATCGACCGTCGCTGGGTCATCTTGTTCTGAATTTAAGTCTTAATGAGATCACTGGCACTCTTCACTAGACAACATCAGTATCTGCTCATACCTCCAACAAAGAGCTCGATTCCTCCTGCAGCCCTGATCTTCTCCTCAAAAGCGTCACACTCTACTTGCAGGTCAGCAGCATTACCATCCAGGATGTGTGCGTTCTCAGCCCGGATGTCGACGTGCTTGAAGAAGTTATTCCACATGAAGGAATGGTAGCTCTCTGGGTGATCTCTAGGAATTCCTATGCAAAGTTAATTATGGAGTCATTCACAGGACAATTATGTTTTGCTGTTATTGATCAGCTGGTGGGTGAGAGATTTGAAACTGGCATAAATGTTCAAATGTATTCAAATTGGAAGAGAATGACGTACCAACATATTCATCCATGTTGAAAGTTTTAATGTATTTAAAGGAAATCTCTCCATTCTTGAAGTATTCTATTAATTTCTTATAACATCCAAGTGGGGTTCCCCCTATGAAATGCATAAGAGTAAGATTATGACTTAGAAAGAGTAAAATAGAGTGAAAGTAACTCAATGCATATGGTGCCTTACCTGCAGCGCTCACAGAAAGTCACATGACACTCGCTTAATTCTGTAATAATGTTGCAAATTTGATGGTTTCATAACAAAAGTCCATTGACAACATACCTGCACATCTTTTCTATTTTCTTTTTACTGAGTTTCATTTTTAACCCAGAACAGCTCTGTTAGCTCTTTCAATTTATTAGTACTTGAAATTAATTTACTTAAAACCTTCCGGTTGTTTCTAATGTGATATATACTTTTTCTAATCGAATGAAGCAATGATTATTATTATAAAACAAATGAATTTGACATACAATAAAATTTTACTGAATTCAGTAACTGTACTGTGATTTTCTGCGAGCACTGTGTCTGAAGACAGCAAAGCAGCCATGGAAGGTCTCTGGGCCTCCTGCCCTGGGCCAGCTTACCGGTAGGCAGTCCTAACGTGAAGAACCGCTCTGGTCCAGGGTTAAACTGAATGATCCTGTTCCGAATGTATTTCGCTGCCCATTCACTGGCCTTGTCATAGTCATCAAGAATGATGAGTTTCATTTTCCCTGGCAGGACAGTCCTTCAGAGCGGTGTTTACACACACACACACACACACACACTGTATTCACACAGCAGAGGAGAGGCAGCTCCTCTGCTTTGTTCCACCCAAATCAGACTTTAGCCCCATAAAGAGAAAACATCAAGACAAGCCAAAGTTCAGGTAGCACTTAAAAATATGCAGATAATACTGGTGAGTGGGGGAGCGAACACAGAATCACAGCAGGGAAACTTGGCGGGTTGTAATGTAAAACAATCGTCTTGCTGCCAATACAGTTAGCATGTAAGTTCATGCCTATTGTACTAAGCTGCACTCTCCAGCTGCTTACTGTCTGGGTTTCCTCTTGCAGTCCAGAAGCCTATAAACTGCTTATAATGTATGATTGTAATTGTGATGTATGACTGTGTGATTGTGATGTATGACTGTGTGATTGTGATGTATGACTGTGATGTATGACTGCGTGATTGTGATGTATGACTGTGATGTATGACTGCGTGATTGTGATGTATGACTGTGATGTATGACTGTGTGATTGTGATGTATGACTGTGTGATTGTCCCATGTGGTGGACTGGCATCCCATCCTTGGTGTGGAGACATTCACTCTATTCGTCAAATAAAGAAAACTAGTAAAGTGTTGTACTACTAATTCACACTTTCATTTCCTGTAGATCCATGGCAACATTTTTGCCAAGCAGAACACCACAGAACCCGTCTCCCAGTGAAAGACAATGATGAGCGTCTGAACAGTATTTATTCCAGTTTGGTGGAACATCATAAATAGAGCATGAATACCAAGCTATGCAGTATGACAAACACAGAGAAGCAGGCTTAGGGTCCCATGCTTCAAACGGAATTTATGCAGGCACCAGGGGATGGGGAAAGCATACTCTGGTCTTCCTGGTGACACCCCGAAAGCATACTCTGGTCTTCCTGGTGACACCCCAAAAGCTTACAGCTCAGCAAAGCAGGGCATCTTTGCTTTTGGACAAACAGATGTAGCTCTTTTTCACAGCAGTTGTTAACCAAAGACAAACAAGTCTTATGCTCTATATTCTATAGAGATGAAACACTGCCTCACAGTATCCAAACCGCCATTTCGGTAACACTCTCAAGCTCCTCATACCTCTAAAGACATTTTGCAACCTGTGTCTTTTTGAACATAGTTTTAACAGAAAAATCTAGCTAGAATATTTTTCAACCAGGGAAAAGGCAGGGATGTCCTGTGTGGTACACACACACTTCTAAGGGCAGAAGGAGAGGTACTGAGGTGGCTGTTTACAAACCAAGCAGAACGTTAAGTCAGTATTACAGCAAACATTACTGAACCTCACAATTTACATACAAAAAAAAAAAAAGGTTTTATTCCTTACAGAAAGGTTTGCTAACGTGACCTAACAGCAGCTGAAGATGTCGCTTGCATTACTGCACAGCAGTGCCATCGCCCCAGCACTGCCAGGCCAAGCTGTTTCTCCGAGAGGGGGCAGGCTAGACTGACACTGCTGTGGAAGGAGGAGGAGGCCACTGAATCAGCTCAGCTGGAGAGGCGCAGTGGCCCCCGGCCGGCTAGTCCACCTCCATCTCAGGCAGCTTATTCTCTGTTGACTGGGGAGCGGAGTGGGAATCAGCGTCAGCCGATCCCTTGGTGGGACTGGTGGACTCCTCCCCACGCACCGGCCCGTTCTGTTCAGCCTTCTCGTCCTTGGGGGGCTCCACCATTGGCTTCGGCTTGTTGATGACAGGGTTGCAGACCGAGCAGAGCTCCTGCATATCATGGGAAAAATGTGTCATGAGACGTCAAGGCCTCTGAAAAGAAACCACAAGCATAAACAGCCCAAGTTCACCGCGGACTAAACATCTATTCCCCAGTGTGACGTCGCTCCCTCACCTTCGTTTTTGCCCTGATCTCCTGAGCTCTGACTTTCAGCTCATCTGAGAGTTCCTGTTTGCGCTGCTCATTCATTTTGCTGTTCATCCACATCATGGCTTCAGTGACCACCTTGTCCACCTTCTGGACCTCTGTCTCATCCAGGTGATCATACTGCGTCTCCTGTGGGTGTGACCGACAGCAGTACCATCAGCTTCGCGCTTCTCCAGGCCTTCACGACACAAAGGGCGCTCCTCAGGACCGTGCCTGAAGCACACCGCAAACCGGCGCTTTTCCACTGTAAAGCATGCGAGCCGTAGAATGGAATGGATTCATAATGCAAATTTATGCAAGCGAATGCTAATTCCACTAGCATCTCATGCTAATATAACATGGCAGATCTCACAGATGTGCTAGAAAATTAGCACATAGTAAATCGTGATGTACACCGTGAGAACAGTAAATACATAAGCGCCTCTTCAGTTTTACGTCGCCGTCGCTCTCCAAACCCAGCTTTTCCAAGCCGAGCCTTCTGCAGTAGAAAACCAAAGCTGGCTGGAAGCGCACTGTAACTAGTCTCATTTTGTGGTACGGCTTGTTTGCGGGTCAGGTACGGCTTGTTTGCGGGTCGGGCACGGCTCGGGCACGGCTCAGTTCCTGTATGCCAGTGGAGAAGCACCAAACCGCAGCGGAAGCAGACACACTAGTCACCTTCATCTTGTACGCCTCGATGGCCTTCAGGTACTGCTGGATGTGTCTACCCAGTTCCTCAAATGCCTTTGGTCTCTCTTCAGCCTCGCAGCATCTCTCCAAGATGGGCTGGCCTAGTTTCTAAAGAAAAGCAGATGACATTTAGCTTCCTTCGACAGTGCAGTCAGGCCTGGAAGCTGGGAGGACGGGACACGGACACCAGTACCTGCAACTCGGCCAGCTTATCAATGTATACTTGTTTGAGCTGGTCCTCTCCATCTTCATAGAGCCAGCTTTCAGTGTCTTCCAGTTTCAGTGAGAAACTGTTCCTGTCCTACAAGAGATGGATGTACCATAGCTTTCAAAAGGACTCAACTTCAGCTGAGTGAAATGACACAATGAACACCGTTTATCAAGAATTTCCCTGGGGATCAGTAAAGTTAATCTGATCTAAAAGTTCTTTTCATATACCCCGTCTTACTCTCCATGACACACATGTAGGTGAGAACCACCTTGGCTGCGAAGGGCAGCAACCTGCAGCGGCGCCCATGGAGTGGGGGGTAAGGGCCTGGGGATGTGACTATATGACCCCTGGTGGCACACGCAGAAGGTCACAGCCCCTGGTGGCACACGCAGAAGGTCACTCCCCCTGGTGGCACACGCAGAAGATTACATCCCGAAGCAGGTGAAGTCCACTCACTGCTTCACTGACGAACTTCTCCAGCGTGCCGTAGAGCTTGTCCCTCATTTCATACACATACTCCTCCAGGGTGTTCTTGGCATCGTTCCTTTCCTTCTCCAGCTTGTCCTGCATGATCATCTTGCCCTGACAGAAGCAGGCGAATGACCCAGGATTACAAACGGTCCACTCTCAGGCTGAGCCTGGACTTCCCAAATCGACGGTGGCATTGATGAGGCGCATTCGGCAGGGTGAGCAGAGTAATAGTGTGGCGTTTGGTCACTCGGCACTGACCTCGTTCTCGATATACAGGTTGAGTGTGTCACTGGGAAGCTGCCACTGCAGACTGCTTTCCATGGGAAGGTCTGTCGTTTTCGTTTTCACTTTGGGTTTCTTGGCCTCAGGGGGATGATCGTTCGTCTTTTCCCCCTTTTCACCTTCCGGCAAGATCTAAACATACCAACAAACATACACCATGTTCCAGATGATCATGCAAGCGACATATCGGTAACCTTTTCAGCAAATTACAAACCTGTTGTGATCTTCTTATTGTTAATTTTTAATCCCTCTTTAGATAAAGTGCACCAATCGCAGTTTAGTTTGCCAAGTGACCTTCATTAATGAAAAACCGACTTAAAATTGTTCCACATTATTGTGCATAGTCATCATTAAAAATGAGAACGAAGATGATCTTTCTAAATCTGAAAATACTGCAAGGTCTTGCAGCAGGCATGAAAACAACTGATATATCATAAAAACTGAGAGATAAACCGTTAAAATTTTTGCGAGAATCCAGATGGAAGAGATCAGACAGAGAATCATTAAGAAATGTTTCAGACAGACAAATTAATCTTCTTAAAGTGACCACTGTACATATGATTGTTGAAATTGCTAGTGTTGGTGCCATTGCATGAGGCTCCTGGGACTGAGAGCTGCGTATGAACAGGCATTAGCCAGCCCTCAGCAAGGAGCATGAGGAGAAAAGCTCAGACACAGCGGAAAACAACCTGAGTACTTCACCCATGAATGCTGCCCTAATCCTGGATGGCCCCAGTGGATGGAGCTCTGGATGGCCAGTCAATGGCTGCCCCGTGCCCACCAGACTAAGGTGTCAAAAAGATGGTAGAGAAGCGATGCTTTGGGCAGGAACAATGGGAAGTGAGATGGCAGACTGCTTTAGGGTCCCTGATGGTGCTAAACCGACATCAGCAACATATGTGAGCTTCCTAACAGGACGTTTCCTGCCCTCATGTAAAAAGAGTCATGTCTACTGAAGTGAAAGGATCTACATGCAGGACAAGGTACCACCACATGCTGCTGAGAGCACCATGCACACCTTGGAGGTTATGGCCATAAAAACATGAATAATGGTTTGGCCACCATCACCATTTTTAATAAGACAATATACAAGGATGGGTGGCAGGACGTCTGGAAACGACAGCTCCGGGAGGACACACAGGAGCAGAAACCCTACATGCACCCACAAGTTGATGATGGATGAGAGAGTTGTTAAAGTAATTTCGAGGAATGGCTTATACAGTAATATGTATGATCTATTAGGATGTGTCTTGGAGAACAATATGCTTATACAGCAGATATCCCAGATTGAGATCAAGAGATCAATCAGATTCAGCCATTTATGACAGACTGAAGTTTCAAGATGGCAGTCTGCATAATAATTTGGCACACTGTATTTTTTTTTTTCAGGTCATATAAAAATGATCAGGCATCGCTGCTTCTGTGTATTCAAAAAGAACCGAGAGAGAGTTGACTCTTTTTAGAATAACCAAAAATGGCATCTGCAAAATCATTTGGAACACGGCATACAGGAAGATGGCCAGCGGCCACACCATGCCGGCGAAGTAGGTTCTCTTACACCACAGGGGACTTTAGCATAAACACAGGCCAGTTGACAGTCCGCATCCCACACACACACACACACACACACATCACACACACAGGCAATAGCACACACACACACACACACACACACGTTCACACACACACACCTGAAAATAGGACCGTGACGTCTCCAGCTTGAGGCCAGTATAATCTTTCAAAGGATAATTAACAGTATTAAATATCAGGGTGTGTGTGAAAGGGCAGCAGCTGTACAGTGAGTCATCCTGGACACCAGCGCGGCCCGGGGGAGCACATCTGCACAGACGGGGGAGCACATCTGCACGGACGGGGGAGCCACGAAAGCCACCGCATTCACCTCCATCTCCTCCGCCTCACACTTCCCCTTCTGGACATCGCTGTGGGCATTCACCTCATCTTGGTCGACCTGCATTTTGTTCTAAAGAGAGGCAAAGACTCAAGATAAAACTCTTGTATCGAATGAGCTTTTCCCTTCTTCCGGTCCTTAAATAAGTATGTAGGCAGTCTGGGCAGAGTGCTTCAGATTCCACTTTGGACCAATCGGATTTTGAATAATACTTAAAATGATTCTGTATATGGATCCCTACATTTAAACACATGCTATTCCAGTCTGGTTCCATTACGAAATGCTTAAACAACTGATCTGAGGGCCAGTAAAAGAGGCGACCTCACAGTGCACATGGACACCATGCAGTGGCCCATTCCATCAGAAACACGCACCTCTTCCTCCCTCCCGGCTGGCTCCATCTCCATGGGCTCCTCGTCCTCCTCAGACCTACTCAGCTCTACCAGTGAGGCGCTGGACATGCTGAACAGCCCGTGGATGTTAACTCGCACCTTCACCTTCAAGCTCCCCCCCGAGGCCGGAGCCACCACCTTCTGGATCCTGAACTGACCTGCGTGCAGGTTTTTCCAGAGTGAATGTCCACAGATGAGCTTTACGACCAAGTAAAGGCAACCAGAAGGGCCGTGAGGCTGTCCTACACCGCGCACCCCGGCATTCCCATACCTATAGTAGGATCTGGATAAGGCAGCTCCTTAGGGCAGCTGTAGAAGGCCTGCAGGGCAAACGGCTCCTTGCGGTAGAAAGTCAGTACTTTGGAGAAAGGTGTCGCGTGGTTCTTTGGGAACACTTCACACTCGCTGAAACGAACACATTAAGAATAAAAACTTTGCCATACAGCAGCTGAAAACTCCGTGTGGCAGCTTCGCAGAGCTGCAATCGGGCCGCAGGTTGGTACCTTAGACCTTCATCTGCTGCTGGAGTCCACTTTACCGAAATGGGGTAGGGGGCCACATCCGTGATGAAGAACTCCCGGACTTTGAAGACGGGGGAGAGTATGGCGCACTAACCGGGAGCGAACGGCACATTCAGGTTCAACAAAACAGGAGGAGGACAGGGTCCTCAAGGAGCTTCTACAACACACAGTCAGAGCCTAATACTCATAAATGTGCAAATGTTCAGCTTCTCAAAGCAGCAAGACCCTCAAACCCAACCTGCAATGCCGGTCTGGCACTTCATAAACGTCTTTTTCAGAAAGACCAGCTAAACAGAAAGCCAGCCTACTCCGTCAAAGGCAGGGGCGGGGCCATGGGGGCACTGGCTCCAGTTGAAAGCTGATTTGCTCCCAGAACCTGTCACTCATCAATTCAAAGCCTATCACTGGTTAGTGATAAGTTGGCCCCCTTCTGTATGATCAAAGACCTGCAGTGAGTGTGCAAAGGGATGTAAAGGGATATACAAGCACAGTGGTTGCACCACTTGGGCCGATGCTCGGCCTGTATTTGTGAATGAAACACCGCTGCCCCCCCAGGCAGCCCAGTTCCCCCGAGGAACAGGCACACTAAGCCATTCACAACTGAACTGGGACACACACTGGCCATCCTGCCCTTTTACTAGAGTGGCAAGTACGCGGAAGAGCGCCGACCTGCAGGGCACATCCTCTTGCGACGGCCTCATCCGCATTTAGTGTGGTGCTCAGCTCTTTTCCAAAAAATCTGCTGATTCGCTCCTTGACTGCTGGAATTCGGGAAGCACCGCCAACGATCTCCACGGCGTAGATGTCCTCGTTCCGCAGCTCTGACAAGACGGGAGAAAGCATCAGTGCTGACTGGCTGGGAGATCCTACGCCAGCAGAACAGCGTGAGCTCCGCTTTACATGCCAGGTTAGCTACTCACTGGCTTGTTCCATGACGGCTTGGAGAGGACCTTCTACTCTGCCCAGAAGTGATGCACACATCTCCTCGAACTGTCCTCTGAAGCGACGTGACACAAATAGACGTCGCATTAAATCATGGTGTACGTAGAGGTGAATCACCTGCATTCGGTGACGACACAGCGAGTTCCCCGACCTGTTGAGCTTCCCAGAGACATCGATCTCATTGATGAAACATTCGATGTTTAATGGCAGATTTGAAGAGTTGGCACTCATTAGCTTCTTCAGCTTCTCACACTCCTGGTAGAGTCGCACCAGAGCCCTTGGCTTGGACCTCACATCCACCTTGTATCTCTGGCCGAACTCCTCACAGAAGTGTCTGACCAACACCTCATCGAAGTCTTTCCCACCCAACTCGGGGTCAAATGCTGTTCCAAGAACCTTCAACAAGAGAAGGAAGCGGCTCAAAATCTTCTTGAAAAGGTGGACATGGCCGCATAGAAAGGGACCTTTCCAAAACCACACAGACCTTGAGTTTGCCCTTGTTGAAAGCACAGGCCGAGATCTGGTATCCAGAGTGACCAAGATCCACAAACACCACCGTCCTGGGTTTTTCTTCAGGAGTGGGGAGGTCCTGTTTGTAAATGCCATATGCCAGGGCCACTACAAGCGAGTGCACATATGAGCATTGAAAAGGAAGACTCATCAATACAAAACAATTCCCATAAATGCCAGAACTTCACTGAGCATGTGCAGATATCTGAGGGCTATAAACTGACTGTAACAGCTGCTTTAAGGTTTTAACGGCCAGACGTTCGGATTACCTGCGGTGGTGTCATTCATGAGGCGCAGACAGTTCAGCCCGACAATCTGCGCCGCGTCCATGACCGATCGCCTCTCAGCATCCGTGAAGAAGCAGGGCACCTGGGGGAAAGCTACGTGACATACTGAAACCTGACAGACGATCACTGAACTCACTGGGGGCGGGGGCGGGGGAGAATACGCCTAGGTTACTATATGCAGTATCAGCTTTTCCTCCTGTAACATTAAAGGACCTCAGGTGTGTGCACAGCCACGCAGCACTCACAGAAATGACGCAGTCCACCACTGACTTCTGCAGGGCGTTTTCAGCAGTGTCCTTCAGTTTGGTCAGCAACATGGCAGTGACCTGCTCAATGCTAAAGACCTTCTCCTCCTGCAAGTACATCACCTGTAGGCATGATCCACAATCATCATCACATTTTTAGGACTCATTATTTCACTGTTCACCCAATAATCTCCCCCAGACTGCTGTTTAACTGTAAACAGCCAGGTATTTTTCTGGGACCATTCATCTGCTCTGAGTCCATAGTGACAGCTTCTAGAATTAGAATTACATCACAATTCTGCGTTCATGGCCATTATACTACCTACTGTTCCTTACTGACATTAAAACTGTTGGTAAATGACCACATATTTTTCACAAGGGTTAAAACACACACACACTTATAATACAGAATTCTGCAGCTGTTTTATGGGAAGCCAGGGACTGGCTGACCCTACTGTCTCCTCTATAGCAGGTCCATGAGGCGGCCTCCAGGGATGCTGTCCTGAAGGAGGTCCACATACACGCTGAGCACACATTGCCTGATTTTCCTTCACTCTCTGGTCAAACTCTGGCAAAATCATGGCTACTGTGTTTGGGCCAGGTAGCCAGGTCATGTAATATGTCACTCTATCAGTGTCCATTGCGTTGGTGTGTCCAAACTTTTGACTGGTGCTGTATGTATGTGCATTATGTCATTACAAAAGGCTGCTAGTAAATTTTGCTGTGCTTGTATAAACCACTTGCACAATGACAAATAAAAATCCTTTGATCCTTTGATTACAGCCAGAATAACTTCAGAGAGTCCTAACTATGGCAGACGCTTCACCAAGACTCAGTGAAAAGCTCTCACCTTGATGCCAGTTGTGCCGATCGGGGTTTGGGCGAGATCGTAGACGAGGCTGGATCTCAGGGCCTGGACAAAGGGGTCTGAGAACGCCTGAATTTGAGACACCACTCCCGTCTGCAGTGAGAGGTGTGAGGAGGCGAGGAAGTGTACATGCCGCATATTGGGT
>JAODKC010000002.1:6036702-6054032 GCA_026777985.1 Mormyrops attenuatus
CCCCCCCCCCCCCCCCCCCCCCCCCCCCCCCCCCCCCCCCCCCCCCCCCCCCCCCCCCCCCCCCCCCCCACAGCCCAGGGATGTTCTGTGAGCTGCCTGCCTGTCTGTCTACATCAACACATATAGAGCATTTTGACGCTTGCCAACATAAATAAACTATGTTACTTACATAAAAAATAACAGAACTGCAGACTGACACACAAACTGACACACAAACTGACTCTCACCTGGCTTTTCGCTGCTGCTCCAAATGAACGATTCCGTGGCCCAAAGGACACACATGCTCTAAGAAAAAGAAAATATGTAGCACAGCTTTTGAGCAAGATAACTAAAATTGCCTGGAAAAAAAACGCCTCACCAAAAGTGAACCAAGCGCACAGATTTGGGGATGACTGTGGGGACAGGTCCCTAATAGTACTGTGGGAGTACTGTGCCTGTGCAGGGGGGACTGGGGCTCATTTGGTCCCTAGTAATGTCGAAACCAAACTAAAGTGAGAGAGACTTGGGACGGTTCCTGCTTCCTGTGATGACAGCGTTCCCTTTGTTTTTCACTGGCCCCTGGCAGTCTGTGCACTGCACGAGATACAGTGATGCATACAGGCACACATATGCTAACAGTAATCACTTCTAGAAAAGTGTACATATATTTATGTATAGCTAAAAAAATAGAAGGCATTCACTACAAGAGTATCTCTACAAGGAGTGATGGAGCACTTTATAAACTGTCACTGACAGTCATTTATTTTGGGGGGTGGGGGTCCTCACCATTAAATTCCCTAAATTTCAGGTTCATTAATACCCTAATAAGACCAGAACAACACACAAGATGCAAGATGCTGCAAACTAACATCAATTACCAATAAATAAATTAACTCTGTAATATGATACTACAGTGGAAAAAAAAAAACTTCTGGCCGTTTTATCAATACACCCCCAAAATAAAAAGAGTAAAAAACACATCATTTACATGAGTAGTCCTTATGACTGCTTATGAATCGTTATGATTGTTACTGTTCTGCTTATCATAAACCTCCGGGATTAACTTCATATATAGAGACCAGTTAGGTAGCCGGACATTGCTGGAATATTCCGGACTGCGGCTACTGACTAAGATGGGGAGATCACCAGCAGCACCTTTCGGGCTGGCACCGTGCAGCAGAACGTCAACACACACACACACACACACACACACACACACACACACACACACACACACACACACACACACACACAAATCAGCTTATTGGCAGCGCAGACGGATCTGATCAGCGCAGTCGATATGGACAAGGGGGCTTTGGGGTAGCCGCTGACGGGGGACTCAGCATTAAACCTTCAGGTGATACTTAGTCACCCATCAGGTACTGATCAAAGAGTTCACATCCTCAGGCCTTACTGGTTTATATAGCATAAGCCTGGTGATAAAGTGAAGCTGGAGACGAGCCGGCAGGCAGCCCCGGTGCGGCTGTACTCACGGCGTGCATCTGTCGCTGTACTCGTTGGCGACCGTTTCTATCCCTCCGGACCGGGCTACCGCCACGTAGCAGCTTTGGAAGCCGACGTCAAAGCCCACCACTGACATTGTATCCTGTGTATTTAAAATGTGTGTAAGCAGCAGACGCCGTGATATTTATAAATGAAGAATGAGCCGTGGCAGTTCGCAGCGATCGGCTATTTTAACTCATTGCCCGCCGAACCACCGAATGAGAGCCGGCCAGCCAGACGCCCGCGAGCCGGCAGAGCGGCCACGCCCACTGGAGCCGCCGCCAAATCTCGTCCCATTCTCGCGAGACTGCAAATAATAAAGTCCAGTCTGCGCCCAAACGCTCAACAGCTTTTATATAAAAAAATTAGAGAGAGCCCCCGGTTATAGTATGTGGTAGTTTTTTTTTTTTTTTTAAATCTCCAAATCACTTATTTTCTTGCGTGCAATTGTTGCATGGTACACATTAGTGGAAATATCAAGCACTGGATGGATGTAAAATGAGAGCAAGCTAGGGAACATTAAACCATTCTTTTTCAGCACAGCTATTTTTAGACACCGCAGGCGTTTCACCTGCATGATCTATTGACATGGCCATTCGCATTTATGTGTCCTTCTAACGGGCATTCAACTAACATACGTACTTAAGATTTAGGCAAAAGCTTATGCGACATCTTCTTGTTAGGGTAATCCGTTATATTCATAATCCTGCCAAAATTATGAAGTGCGATATTGTTTTATTTTTTTTGCCGTGTTAGTTATAGTTATATTATGCTATGTAATTTCTACTGACAGCCGTTTTACCTGTTGAGAAAGGTTAGCCCTAACAACATAATATAGTATTGCCCTGTGTGGATTTTTTGATGCAGATACAATAAACAGTGAAACTTAATAAATATTTTAAAACGAATGCTCCCTAACCTGACCTCATCATTTTAAAAAAATACGTTCATGGCTGCCTATAACTCATGTCTGCGATGTCGACAGTCCTGTAAGTTTGTAATGATTTGTGTGCAAGACTCATGCATAAAAATGTTCAAGTACAAAAAGATTCATCCTGCATAAGACGAATACAACACTAGCTGAACGAAGTTAACTATTTGCATTGTTTATATTTACTACTAACTGGTGCCACATTTTCGTACGTAACATGTAGGCCTAGTTCACAGAATGGAAATAAAAATGGTCCCTCCCATTCTTAAATTGGCGTACAATATAAAGAAAAACCTTTTGGTTGTCCAGTGGTAAAACGCGAAGTGTTTATCCGTATTATTCACTGCGATGCATAATACAGGTTTAATTTGTTTATTATCAAACGTTTAACAGCTCTACCTCAAGATATTGAATTACCCTGCTTGACCAAGCGCGTCCACGTCACGTTATCTCTGTCGTCGTGCACGGGCTCGAGCTGGAGTAGACGCGCGTACAGCGGATCATAAAGAAACTGCATTACGCATGCGCATGAAGATGGGCCCCTGAATTCCATGTGACACTGAGCTGGACCTACAGTCGGCAGCAAAATGGTCGATGACAAAGGTACTTGTTGTGTATCTTTTCATGAAATACCTATCTCTGTCACTTGTGGCAGGCAGTGATTCTTTGGATAGTTAAGCTACTGGCGAACGTCATAACATATGCGGACCTTCTGCCCAGTACACACTGTAGCCTATTGTCTATTACAAAAAATGACTGAGGACGTGACCACATATTTCGTGTTTCAGCGATTTGTATGTTCTTTTCTCTATTCCAATTCCTTCTTCTGACCCAGCGCAATTTTCTATCCACGTGAGCTCATAATTAATTAGACGGGGTTTAGACTGGGATTTAATTCACACGTCGGGAAAGATTTGTTTAGAATCTCCTACAATTTTAGTTGCTTAAAAACGCGCCATTGCGTGTCAATTACTAAACCTGTGTCCTCAATATGGAAAGAAATTGTGGACATTCTACGGGAATAACAGTTCAATTTAGAAAATTTGCGGTATTTTTCAGAACTTGAATTGATTGACTAACGACTGTGAACTAGAAAACCATTCGTTTAAATCAACATTACATTTATTTTGAGGGATAAAAACTAATTACATTTCGAAAGATCAAGTTATTTTCATAATCGGGTTTTTAAATCTCTCGATTCATTTAATTAACAGAACAAAGAGCTCAGCTGAACGGAAAACCGTAATAAACGGCGGACTGCGGGGACCACGACCGCGCTGCCATGTTGCATTTGGCATCAGGTTTGAAGCAGGACGGATGCTGGGCGGCTGCACCTGAAAGTTGTGAAATGCATACCCTTTACCGAGCTTTTCCAGAAGCAGCTCAGGCGGAGAGGTCCGTCTAAAATGTTGTACATGCGCAAATCTCCCGACGAGACCTCTCATTGACGCCTGTTACATCAGAATCAAGGACAACTGCACAGGTCAATGTTGTTCCTGGATTTTGGATGGGAACGGCTTTTAAAAATCATATTCGCCGTTTCATTGTGTCGTGCACAAAAGTGGAGATCCCCAGCAGTATGAACCGACGCGAAAAGAGAAGTGGGGCAATTAGCCCTGTGATGGCTTGGCTCTTCCAGAAGGGTGGATGCGCTGAACATCGCAGGCATGTGACGTAGGTCTGGCAGCCAGCACCCCACCGGGACGCTGCTTGCTCGCTAATATGTGCTAGCAAACATCAGCTGGCTACTTAGTCGATTAGCTGCACTTCGATGGACTGAGAAAGTGGGGCGAGTGCTTTTAACTCCGTCGGTAACGTAGCCACTGATGATGATGATGATGATGATGATGAAGAAGAAAAATATTTCGGCATAGCCGTACCTTCTTGATCACTGCCTGTTTTTGTCACTTGGGGGCACAAACTGGAAAGTGAAAAAGACAAAAGGCTTTCCATAGAGATGGTTTGGGCCTAATAGGAGATCGCAGAGGTAAGCACGATCGTGTATTTCCAACATGAAATAGCCGTGGTGATAACTAGCAGCTGGGTGTACCTGACGAATATTACTTTAACGGCAAAGGAGACCGTTTGCGCCTTTAGCAGTTTAAAGATTGCAGAAGCTGCTTTGCCAAGCCACCGATGGCTTTCGTTATCACACAGGAAGAATAGCCCAGAAGTTGCTGAGATGAAGTCAGGATGCTCACTTTACGATATATCACTGTAGAAAAGCCCTTTGTGCTGCTGTAGTGTACGTGTGTGCAGCCACATAGCTCCACAATATCACTGCTGCTCTATCGAGGGGATGCTAACACAACACACTGGGAATACATTCAGCAACCAAAGGCATTCCGCACGTCTTGTTCGCGATAACCGCTGCAGTTAGCACCCTCATACAAACCATTGCAGTTATAGGTATGCTCTATTTGCAGTTTTACGTGACGCAAATTTGCACAGCACCTGTCGTGAAGGATGAGTTCAGTAAGGAAATATGTGTGCAGGCATCGGGGCTGCTTTGCCTGCTTCGGTGGTTACAAGCGAAACATCTATTTTGTTTGAGAATAAACCCAGAGCTCGTTACTGTGCTCGTGAGGTTGTTAATCGTGCTTGAGACACTAAACTCGACCAGTGCAATCCGCTAATTAAACGGGCAAAATGTGGGCAATGACGGTTTTATGCGTGTATGTATCTCTGCTCGCGTGCGTGCGTGCGTGTGCGCGCGCGCTCGGCCATGACGTCAGCGCTTTGTTCCCGTCACGGGCTCAGGACCGACTTCGGTGGGGGGTCACTCATTTGGCAAAATGACGCCAGTTAACTTGTGTGACACCCCTTATCTGTGTAAATCCTCAAAATCAATCCAAATGGCGTTTGCACGACGCAGTGAAGAAATGTGGTTATTAACCACTTGGAAATAAATGCATGCCTGTTTGTAATGATCTGTAAGCTCTATGGAGACTATTAAATTCTAAACCTCTTTTAAAATATGGTCACAGATAGTTATTCTTGGAGTATACTCTGCCAGTTGACATGAATATATACATTTGCGTTTTTGTGAGTATTTCACTAGCATGACCTGCTGCAGTTCACCAGTTCACGGCGGTTTGATTACATGAATCCGAATTAATATTACAGGCACAAATAACAAAATGCAACTTGCAAAAAGTAACCTTTGCTAAGAGGGAACTTTGTACCGGCCTTAATGTGCCTAGTTGGCCTCTTCAGACCATCGCTTGACAGTATCACCGGAGTTTTATTACCTCTGACCAAGTCTGGTGATTCAGAAACTGCGGAAACATTATAATCATACATGGGTATTGCTGTTCCTCCTGCCAGCTCCATGTCGGGTTAAAGGTTTGAACGTGAGGGTGGTGATCTCTGGAGAAGTTTTGATTTAAATCTTCATCGTAAAGTGACTGTCTTCTGTCTACGTTTTATAACGTGTTAAAAAGTGCAGCTACATTTTGACTGCTTTGCAGTCCTTTGAGAATATTGAAAGGAGAAGTAGATTATGCTAAGAAGGGGGTTTCTGGAAATTCTTGATGCGTGTGTCTTAAGGTTGGAGTGGAATGCAGGTATAGGATTACGTCTGCCAGGTTATTTTGGCGTTGATCAATCTAAGTATGTTTTTGAGTAATCAGTAACACTGGGCGAGTTGTGTACTTAATCACTATCCAGCTTGGATACAGCCTGTCACTTTGCTAAAGGCCATAGTGATGGAGACACGTGGGGTTACATTAATTAAAGGTTGGGGTCTTATAATCTGAAGGGTGGCTGCCCAATGCCATTAGGAGCTCCACTGTTTCACTACTGAGAGAGGTACTTCGCACAGATTGCTTCAGTAAACCGCCCCGCTTTTAGAATGGACACAATTATAAGAATGTAGATAACAGCTTTGTTTTAGAATGAGGAAGAGCATTACTGTGCTGTGCCATTGCTGACTCTCAGTTGTGGGTCCCTGCAGCTGCTGTCGGCAGTGAACTTGTTAAACTGGAAAAGGTGAGATGAAATGCAACAAGACTCACGAACACTGGGGGGCCGGCTGGTCTATTAAAGCTGACTTGGTGTGAAAACAAAGTGACAGACATGGGCCGGCTCTCTGCGATGCCACGTAGCATAGGGGTTAACATCATGGGCTTGTGACTCAAAGGCTGCAGGTTCGAGTCATCCGCAGCACCTTCACATTAATAACAGCAGCTGTTCCATGTCATGAGGTGAGGGTCATGAGGTCGCTGGAAAGGGGTGTGTGCGCTCCCGATATCTTTGTAAGAGGACGAAGCTCCAAGTCTTTAGAGTCCTGGTGCTCCCTGATTTGCTGTATCGCTGTGAGACATGGACGCTATCCAGTGAGCTGAGACGAAGACTGGACTCCTTCGGTACTGTCTCTCTTCAGAGAATCCTTAAGTACTGCTGGTTTGACTTCGTGTCGAAAAAGCGATCGCTTAGGGAATCCCGGATAAGGCGCATTACCTGCATTGTGAGGGAGCGTCAGTTACGGCACTATGGCCATGTGGCGCGATTCCCTGAGGGCGATCCGGCTCAGAGGATCCTCATTGCCGAGGGCTCGAGAGGCTGGACCAGGCCAAGGGGATGCTCACATAACACCTGACTGTGGGAAATGGATGGCCATTTCTGGAGAATAGGCCTGGACCATGTGTCTGCTCGGGGGGGGGGGGCGCCAACTGTGATCCCGAGGTGTTTCGCCATGTGGTGGGTGCAGCAACGCGCTGCATCAGCACATGCTCCCCAACCTGACCTGACCTGACCTGTTCCACGTGACATGCATGGATGTCTGTAGTTTATGGATGATCCCTTTTGTTTTGATGACTGTAAACCAGGAAAAGGAACTAGCTATCAGAACAGAAAAACCAAACAAACTTTTGCCTGATACCAGGGTCTCTGTCTCCTTAAGAAGAAACTCGCCATAAGTTTTCCTGGAACTGCCTGTCATGGCTAAGAAGTCAGACACAGCATCTAAGCGAGACAGAAAGTGAATGCATTTCATACTGTGTAGAAAAAAACATGGCTGTTTGCATATTATTCACCGCATTGTATTAGCTTCGTTTTAAAGAGCTCTGCGAGTCACTCAGAGCTGAACTGAGTCCGTTTTAGGCCTTATGCCTGTACGCGTGAAAGAATCCGTTTGGGTTTCTCCCAACTTTGCGATTATGGTCCAGTGTTTGGGAGCACGGTGTTGCCTGGCTTCTGCCTGACAGTGTGAGCGCTTTCACACCATCACATCCGAATTGGCCCTTGAATGCCTCCCTTTCTGTGAGGCTGATTGAATCTGCAGGTGCTGAGGATTGGACCCTTGATCCATTGTCTGTGGAATCTACATGTTCTCACCCTTTGTAGCTGTTAATTGCCCCGTCACCGCGGATGAATGCCGCGGATGTCACCTGGCCTGATGTCTGGGGCTGGCTGCGGTTTTGACTGGATAAGTGCATGTTTAAAACAAGCGGACGGTAAAGCTCTAAATCGCTTCTTTGTCTCCCAGAAGCTCCCCTTGAACTTTTGAATTCATTTTAATTTAGCTTCTCTGTGGCACTGCATGCTGTACATGCTCTTAAAGAGCCACAACTCTTGAGTGCTGTTAGGATTCATTTATATTCTATAAAATGGCGATTTCCAGACCTTTTCAACAAGCATCCACCCTCTCCATGACCCTTTTATAATCTACCCGCTTCCGCTAATTAAGGGCCCGAAAACCAGTTGAGTAGTTTAATCAGACTGACAGGGCTTGGAGTCGATGGAAATGATAGGATGACCAGGGCTGCTTGATGGGTCAAGTCAAAGTTCTTTATTTGTCATGTACATGACGAACACATTCAGCCGTACACTGAAATAGGATGGTATGGTGGTGGCCAGCAGGGGGAGCTGTGTTTCCTAGGATGCTGTCTGCAGTTTTACCACTGAATCAGAATGCAAAAGTCATCACTAAAAACACGTGTTGATTTCCACTGGTAAATCTTAGCTTCATACATACAAAACACAGATGACAGTTGAGGTTTATCTACAGTAAGGACCCTAAATTGGAAGCTTCCTGTAGTGCCTGTGATAGCTGTTGAAACATCGGGGCATTGTTGTTCTTGCATGCAGATAATTCAGGAATCAGGATAATTTGTTAGATTCCGCTTAATCCCGGTCAGTGTGGTGAATATATTGTTCTATAATGACTTGCTTGATTAGTGCCTCTTCTTTTTTGCACGCTGATGTACCTTTGTGACTTTGCACAGCCATTTCCTGCAAGCTGATTCGGTTTCATTACAGTTCGGGTCCTTGCTGCTGTGTGTTTTGTGTTTGCCTCCTTGGTGTCGTCGTTCTGTTTTGCCAGCTAGCCGCTCTCTGTAACACCTCAATTCTGCTGTCACACCGAACATCTGTCTACAGCCGGATTATCATCAAATTTATTATTCGGATGTGGAATCATAATTAAGAAAGAAGGGAAATCTGTCTTCTGTACCCAAATCTTTGTCATGTTTGTGAAGTGCCTGGAACCAATCCCATGCGGCACAGGGCTTATAAAGGCTGAGATGCACCCTGGACAGGATGCCAGTCCATCGCAGGGCATACACACATTTAGAGACTCCAGTTAGTCGAACTGCATGTATTTGAACCCCCCCAGCCAAAAGCAGGTGAGAGATCTGAGGAGATCAGATCTCGCTAATGAAGAGATGAACTGAAGTGAGGAGGGTGTTCTGTGTAGTTGTGGTGTGGGAAGGCAGCCCTAGTGTGTCTCTGTGCGGTGACAGCTGATCAGTGTGGCGGCGGGCTTTACACTTTGGGATGGCAGAGCAGATAAGGCCGCCGTAATCCTGCCTGACGTATTTCACATGCTGTTATCTTTAACAACCACTTCTGCGATCTGAGAACGTCACCTTGTGTTACTCCAGTGTGCTTTCGGCTTTGGCAGTTGCACACATCTAAATAACTTCTGCTTTTTTTCTTCAGTATTTGCATTTTGCACCCATCCATCCATCTATCCATCTTCTCATCACTTTAACTTCCTTAGGTGGAGTTACCATTTTACTGACTCCTTAAAAGAAATTTTTAGTAAAGTTCTGCCAAAGGCTTTTTTTAAAAATTTTTTTATCAAAAGCTAATCTTATTTAGGTGGTTTTAACTATCTGTAGCGTTTTATAGTCATTACTGAAGTTTTTCCCTTTTTGGTTCTTTGCTCATATTAAAACTATTTATACTCTCCACGAATACAGCCCTAGTTGCTGGCGTGGTATTAAGAATCCGCATAAATCTCATTCCTTATGGAGGTGAGTCTTATGAGGGTCCTGAACCCTATCCCAGATGGGATGCCAGTCCACTGCAGGACACACACACAAAAAATGCCCACCCAGCCCTAACCTTAACCATAAGTAACCAAACAAAATACAAGACTTTTGGCATTTTTAGTTTTTACTATTGCATTAACAGAGTTTTATAAAATTGAAGTTGCTCTTGCGGGGACTGAAAAAATGCCCCCACAAGGTGGTAAGGTTTTTAATCACATTGTGGGGAATTCTGGTCCCCACAATGTAATAATTAGACATACACTAACTCTCATGCAGTTGCACACTATTTCCAGTTCTGGGGAGACCTTTCTGTCTTCTTTACTGTAGCTTCCAGCTCACTCTTTTTTGAGTCAAATGTGTAGATGTTTTCCGGTAAGTTTGAGTGGTGTGGTTTTACTGGGAGACCAGTGAGGCATGGCGGTGCCCAGTTCAGCCTCTGTGGCTGCAGTGGTGCAGCGAGAGTGAGAGCTGCTGAATGGGACTGGCCCTCTCCCCTGGCCGCACTGCAGAATGGAGGAGAGCTCCTCTCCGACGTGCCGCTTGTCAGTGTGCTGCCTCCCCCCACCAACTCAAAACGGGACCTGCGCTTTTAAAGAAGTTTCTGGCGGGGCGTCTTCAGGACTTCAACCTTTGTGGGGGAGGGAGAGGGTTGATCATACCGGTCTCTCTGATTGGCTGTGCTGTCTGTAAAGCTGTGACATCAGAAAGGGGACTAGCTTCACACAGCTAAAATAACATGTCCTTTTATGGAACAGGATGGACTGTTCCATTTCAAGCGAGCGGGTGGAGTACCTCCTAGTACAATGGCACCTCAGAGAGTTGTAGCTCAACATCAGGTCTGTGACAGAAAACGTAGTTTCACAAATGTAAACTGATTTCAAGTGTTCTGCTGAGAAGTTGGGCATTTAACAATTAAATGTTTCAGAATTAGTCATCATTTCTTTGTAGTTCTTACTTGGGATTGGTGTGTGTATAAAGATCATTTAACTTCAGGGCAGTACTGAGCGTCCGCGGTGTCCTTTGTATTAACTAGCTGAATAATTAGCCTATTCCAGTACAGCTGGCTCACACACAGGACACCTTCCAAACGGCCACTTACTTACCGCGAGTGCATGTAAATGTATACCCCCACCCCCTTAAAATATCACTTATTGTTGCTGTGCTCAGTACCCCCCTGCTATTCCAGAGAGTGGACTTTGCCACGAATGAGCCGTACCCTGCCTTCGCTCGCTCTGATTTATCGCTGAGCAGATAATGTTGATGCCACCAAAGCGGCTGCGTTGCTCCCGGCGCGGAACTCGGGCCATGAGAACTCA
This sequence comes from Mormyrops attenuatus, assembly GCA_026777985.1. Lineage (NCBI taxonomy): Eukaryota > Metazoa > Chordata > Actinopteri > Osteoglossiformes > Mormyridae > Mormyrops > Mormyrops attenuatus. Next base: position 6,047,709 of record JAODKC010000002.1, read on the forward strand.
GACGTGACGTCTCCTGGATTTTTCTTGGGTCTTCTTTCCAATGTTTCAGTGCCCTGGACCATGGCTTCTTGCACAGGGTAAGCTAAGGAGTGAGTTTTATTTTAAATTTAACGCAAGAACATTTTGCTAGAATTTGCTAGACTCAGTTCCTAAAGGTACCAAACAGACAGGCAAGGAAAGCTTTGTTTCAGTAAAAATAGTTGAACAGTTTAACTGGGTCACCTTACTAAGCAAGTAATTTTTTTTTTTTATGTACACTTTTTCTATTCAGAATCTAACTGTAGATATGAAGGTGTCAAAGTAGTTGGATGGATAATTATTATTATTCGGGTTGTGGCTGGGTTTGTCGTTCCAGAAGGTGTTCAGTTTCATACCTTTTTAGGATTTAACAGACGGCAGAGGCTGTTTAATGAAGAACCAAGTGATCATTAATACTGAAGAATGATTTAGGTGTCAGGTGATATGTCATTATATGCTGCAAACAGTTATGGAGTATTAGTCATTGATTTTTTTTGTATTTTGTAAAATTGATACAGATTTCAATCTAACATTAGTCTGACTTATTAAATCCTTTGGTTTGGCTTATTTGGGTTTGTATATGATATGATTCAGCTTTTCTACAGCTGAGCTAGGATCCATCGGTTTGTCCTGAAAATGGAATGTAAATTTATAAATTGCAAATATTAGTCATTTGTATACCCTCCTGGCTGTCATCATGAAAGAGAACCTTACTTGAATTCAGTTACCTGGGAAACGTAATCTTAGTGTGTTAAATTGTGAACTGGCTTTCTCTGGACCTGTTGCGTCTGGTCTTGAGGTGTCAGCTTCCTGAGTGATTGACCAACCCTACTTCTTATCATCATTTATCCATCTGCCTGTCTTGCTGTCCATTCTGCCGGTAGTTGGCTGACTTGGGTTTTCATTCCCCTGTACTTTTTATGCCTGGATTTTGTCAGCTGTGGGTCTGTGTTAATTAACACTTCAGATTTTAATTCCTTGTAATTGAATAAAACTGCAATGATCACCTCATAACTTTGTGTTAGATTGGACTTGCACTTTTTCAGGAACATCAGTCTTACCCACACATGTGAAACTGATAGGTCTTCAAAATGTCCTCTTTCTGGAGTACCACAGTAGACTACCAGAAACAGATGAACGGTTTTCTCTACACTAAGCCATTTGTTGCTTTGTGTGATGTTGGCCAAAAAATTCACCAGTCACCTTCTTGTTAATTAACAGCTTTGTTTTGGGTTTTTTATGTTTATAAGGACAGTATAAGCCTTAAAATGCGCACATCACAGAAGCTAGATTGCCGAATCAAATGTGAATGTTTTGAGAAATTTTTGGAGCTTCAGACAGACATGCTGTAACAACCGGTGTAAAGGACTGCTACACGGTGACCAGGGTAATTCAGTTTAGGCACAAACTCTTATATTCCCTGGCAACACTCTTGCAGCCTCATTGCTTATATATCAGGGATTATGCTGGATGTAATTTAGTGAGGTCATTAAATGAAGCGGGCAGGTTTTTTAGGCATCCAGCCTACAGAGAGACAGCATTATTAACGTCACTCTGCACCACTGACGGCCGGGGACTCCCAGGAGAAACCCGGAGCTTGCCGAGATGTATCTGAGAGAGTGCGACGTATGAAGCTGAGGACGGGTACAGCCCAGCTGGTCAGGGTAGCGTTTTGCCTGCCCCACCGTACGGCCTGATCTGGGCCTGGCGGACAGATCCCGCAGGGCTCAGCTCTGTGGGAACAGTGCGTGACGAACGAGATCACCCGGCACAGAACGTTTTGTCTGATTCTCATCAGGACCCGGCAGCTTAATCAGAAGCTGAGACAGAGAAAATAGGACACTCCTAGGTGGATTTTTAGCCTAAGCGCGGTAATGTCGCGATCCCTCTGGAAGAGAAACGCAAAAGCTTCCCTTTTCCCCGTAAGATGGGGTGAGGTGTGTCGCCCATGAACGTAAGAAGTCAGGAACCTGGCTGACGGGGGGTATTGATGGTTGGGGGTATGAGGAGATAGATGTTTTGGGGTCCAAAGGACAGCTGGCTGATTGATAAGCGCGGGGAATGTAAGAGCACTGACTGCGAGCGTGAAGGGTAGTTTTGTTGGGGGATGGTCACGTGACGGGGATGTTTATACCAGCTGAAGAAGAGGTCCCACAAAGCCCTGTGCTTCAGGGGGTGGCTGTCGCGAAGGGTGGCACCACAGACATGCAGGTGGGGGTGGGGTCTGGGCTTCCGTTAGCAGGTGACGTCCCCGATGGAAGGCAGCCAGAATTAAACCGTAGAATAGTCTAGATGGACAGACGGGAAGGGATTCCGGCAGTTGGAGAGGGGGGCGGGACTTTCAGAAATGTGTTTGTGGTGGGAGGGGTTTGGAGGGGAACGCAGGTCGGGGTAGCCAGGCACTGTAGGGTGGGGTGGGGAGTGACATGTTTTGGCCCGGGTTGCCTGACAAGGGGGCCTCATCCTGAAGCTGAGAATGGGTGGTAATTTAAAGATAAAACAAAGGGGGGAGCTCAGGGCACTTTCCAGGATCTTAAGACGTCGGGGGTTTAGCCCTGAGACCGAATCTCTTCAAGGGTTATGATGTAGCACTACGAACGTTTTGGGAAACTCGGTCCTGGACTAGCACTGCTGAGATGTATGGAATTCCGACACTGAGAATTGAAACAAATCATTTGGGGCTTGCTTACATTCATTCAGGGCTTTGTGCCCCAGGCTGGTGACGCGTCTGGACAAGCCCGCTGTTTGTCACATATAAACTCTTCAGTAGAATCCAGGAATAAGTTGCTGCTTACCTTTAGATGGTTTCTAAACGTGAAGTTTTACTATCATGTTTACTTAAGTCAGAGGGGTGGCTGTGTGTCACCGGTCACTGCCTGGTTCAGCAAAATAAAACCAGCATACAGAAACGTCCAGTGGCACATGGCTGTTTGATGGCACAGCAGCATTCGAGTGTCCCACCTCTCTCAGCAGTACCGATCGCCAGCGAACCATCTGAGGCAGCCCTTTGGCATCTATGGGCCTCAGTAGTGGAGGCTATCATGCTAAATACACAGTGGGCCGGGGTCAGCGTTAGTGTAAAAATGCGGGCGTGTTTTTTTTTTTTTTTTCCCCTTATTTTTCCACATAGTTGTGAATGAAACGGTGTTTGCCCCCCAACGCTTAGTGACCGTGTCTGTGTTGTTAGCAACATGAACCGTGAAGACCGGAATGTGCTCCGTATGAAAGAAAGAGAGAGACGTAATCAGGAGATCCGGCAGGGCGCGGAGGCCTTCCCAGGGAGCTGCCACCTCTTCCCTGAGCCCTACAAAGTTGTAAGTTTCTCTCTTTTTAAATTCCTATCTGTGCGTTTCCCGTCAATTGTCAAGTCTTGGACTAACACTGTGGTGTCCCTATGTGAGGTCTGTGTGTCGGTGCTGGTGTACGTACTGTATGCATCACACCCTACGGTCAGAGGGATTTAAAGGCAAGGCAAAGCTATGATCACTATGCGGAAATGGGGCTCCAGGAATGATTTTGTGTGTCAGCTCTGGCGGCCGGTCTGAGTCAGCTGAAATTCGCTGCATTCTCTTTATGGTTTCCATTTCCTGTGTTCCAGATTACATGGGCAGGATTTGTAGCCTGATGTAGAATCGCGTACCGGCCGACACCCCCTGCATACAGAGAGATTTCCGGGTGCCCTTAGTCCAATTATAGTCGGTCCACTTATGGGCAAGTGTTTAAACTTTCACTGGTCGAGGCATAAATTGAGAGGCTATTTTGGTCATGGTGTTTCCTGCCAGCTGAGGTAAATAGATGCTTGAGGGCAGGAATTACAGCGGAGACATGAGGGGGTCTAAGGTCAAGTGTGACCCCCCCCCCGCCCCCCCATGGGCAAGTAAGGCAGTGATTGTGACAAGAGACATGGGAAACTGGATATGGGCACATTGCCCTTTATCACAGATTTCCAATGAAGTCTGTGTTTCTGCTTTACGGTTATTTCAGGGTTTTTCATATTACTTGACAGTGTAAAACTTGGATACAGCATTACCCAGTAAAATGGCAGCGTGCCGACAGATCCGGCCAGGATATGGCCTAACGGGGTATGTCCTGGTAGAGCATCGATGTCGTCTCCTGGAGTGCGTTTCCTTGCTCAGTACAGTTAAAAGGCTGCCCGCGTTGGAAGGTCCACGTGATGATGCGGCCGACCCCTTCTGTAAACAGGCATCCCCGTGTGAAGGTGACTATGGGAAATTGGACATCCTTGTCAACATCTGGGTCCTATCGTTCTGTTCCCGGTGGTTCCTTTGGCTTTCCTTCTCTTATCTGTTTGCAAGGCGCCCCGCAGGCCCAGCATTAAGATGGGGAGCTTGCGTGCCGCGTGCCGCTCTAGCTGTAACAGAGTTTTGCTCTCTCTGCAGTCCAGCAAGGAGGATAAGCTGTCCAGCCGCATCCAGAGCATGCTGGGTAATTACGACGAGATGAAGGACGTGATCGGAGAGAGTACGCCCAAGCTCGTCGGCCCCAAAGCCACCGGCTCCGTGTCCCTGGAGGACCGGCCGCAGTTTCCGGAGCGTGTGGCTGGGAAATGGACCCCAGTGGCCTCAGGAAGCAACTCGTCCCAGGGCCCGAAGAGGTCTGGCCCATCAAGCAAAGAGGGCAGCGGCCAGCGGGCTGTGGGGAACCAGAGGCACGAGCGTGACTACAGCGGCGGGAAGAAGGCGAGCAAGCACACAGCAGAGCACGGCAAGGCCCACGTGCCGAGCCCGACCAAGGGCCCTCTGAGGCCGCATGTGGCTGAGCATCACACCAAATCCCCACGGGAGCGCGAGCTGAGCTGGGACTCGCCCTCCCGCATGCAGCATGCCTCCTTCCCCAGCGGGCAGCCCACCGGCCAGGCCTTCCCGCCGTCACTCATGTCCAAGCCAGGTCCTGTACAGCAGAAGCCCACGGCCTACGTGCGGCCCATGGACGGCCAGGAGAGCTTGGAGCCCAAGGGCGCCTTGGAGAGCTACGGCGGCCAGTCGCACAGCACTGGCGTGGCTGAGATGAAGGCGAGCGGCAAGAGCTCCCTGTCCAAGCTTAAGATCCCCTCGCAGCTGCTGGAGGTGGGCACTACTCTGGACCGGCCCTGCAGGGGGCGCTGTACCCTATCACTTATCTTATAAACCATTTTAGTAAAATTAGTTATTGCCGCTAGTATGCAGTGATGCAGTTTGCATTTTCTCTATGAAAAATGTCAAAGTTCATTTGCTGCGATTTACTTTACAGGCCTCTATGTCAGGGGACACCAACTGTGTGGATGACATCTTAAAGGTAAGACTTTCCAGAAGCATCTGCTTGGGTTTGGCCGCTCTGTCCTCCTGAACTCCTTCAAAGTACTGCATGGTTTCATTGTGCTGAAATGTGTGAACCATGACTGGTCTTCACACGACAGACCATAAGCAGTGAGAGAGGAGCAGGCTTCCTTCACTGTTTTACTATGGGGTCGCTCGCCCTCTGTCTGTCTAAACACATCCAATCCGATTTCTCCCCTGTAGGAAATGACTCAGTCTCTCCCCTCACCTCTGACTGCTATTCAAACTCCCTGCAAGCCAGAATCCTCAAAGTTTCCATTTCCTGCCAAGGTCAGGCTCAGACAGTGTAATTTGTGTTTTGTTTTGGCTGGGGGGGGGGGGGGGGCGCTGTGCAGTGTGTTAACCACACAGGCAATTTAACTTCGTAATTCCTTGCTTTAGTCAGTGACTAGATTAACAGCAGGACAGTCTGATAACTTTAGTGTCTCCTTTAACACACAGAAGATGGAGTTGTAGGGTGAATAGTGACACTGAATGTGCGTTTCCTCCCGCAGGGGGCTCAACACTCCAGCTTTCCCGGAGGGGGACAGAGTAAGTTTGCGCTCGCATGTTGCTGTTTGAAGGTTAAGTGACAGTAAAAAGCCAAGTGATCCTGTATTCTCCGTGCACCTCCTGTATTCTCTGTGCACTTCCTGCTTGGCTGTCAGCATTCTCACACTCAGGTTTATTTTCAAATCTCTGCAGAGCGACATGGTTCGGGTTCGAGGTCGGCCTCACATCAGCCTAAAGGAGGCGAGGGCGGCACCTCAACCAAGTAAGAGGAGTGATCTGTGAGGGGCTGTCATGGGGGTGGGGGCATGGCAGGGGTCTAGCGAGCTGCCAGCTTACAGATGACGCCTTTTTTTTTTTTTTTTTTTTTTTTTTTTTTTTTTTTTTTTTAATTAAAAAAGCGGATAAGGGACCGGGGGGGGGGTGTGGGGGGGGTGGGCGGTGGGGGGCAGGCCCCCCAGGCGGCCCCCCCCAACGCGAC
>JAODKC010000002.1:6054042-6071281 GCA_026777985.1 Mormyrops attenuatus
ATTTTGTGGTTGTTTCGTGGTGGGGCGGGCCTGGGGGGGGGGGGCTGGGCTGGGTCCCGCGCGCTGCCCCCTTAAATCTCCCCCCTTTTTTTTTTTTTTTTTTTTTTTTTTTTTTTTTTCTTCTTAAATTCAGTACACTAATAAGCGACCTGGAGCTGAGTAGTAGTGAGGAGAGCGATGAGGAGCAGGACCCCAAGGCGGCAGCCAGAAACGAGTCCACCAGGTGCCTTCAGGACGCTGCGTCTTCATTCACACCATTCAGGGAAGCTGGGGGGATTGAGGGCCATTAACACAGACTCCTCCCCTTCTCCCACGTTACCCCAGCAACCACAGTGAGGGGGCGGACCTGTCCAGGGGCGAGGAATCCAGCAGCCCCAGTGAGTCCGAGAGCAGCTCTGGCTCGGACAGTGAGAGCGAGAGCAGCTCCAGTGACAGCGAGGCCAACGAGCGCCCCCACGTGGCCACGCCGGAGGTGTGGGTGCTCGCCTTGCCACCCCCCTATCCACCCTCCCTTGTCGTCTCCTCCTCCCAATCTCATTTTTCTCCTGTTCTTCCTTTTAGCCTGAACCTCCCACCACCAATAAATGGCAGCTGGACAATTGGCTTCACAAAGTCAACAAGTTCTCGCCAGCCTCTCCGGCAGACGGCAACGTGCCCACCAAGTACAAGAAGGACCCCCGAGACTCAGGTTCGGGGCGGGGCTATGGTGGCCAGGGCGGATCCAAGGACTCGGGCGCATTGGCGCCGAACAGGGACCTGCGGGTGGTGCAAAAGGGCTCAGAGGGCGGCCGGGGGAGACAGCGGTCACCCGCACAGAGTGAGGGCTGCCCGGTGCAGCGCAGGACTGTCGGGAAGAAGCAGCCCAAGAAGAATGAGAAGGCGCCTGTGGTGGAGGAGCCCAAGGGCGGCCTGAAGGTGGAGAGCGAGACGCCTCCAGAGATCCAGCTGCATCGGCCCAAAGCCGCCACCAAGGGCTCCCGCAAGCCCAGTATCAAGAAGGAGGCGCGGTCCGTGACCCGCCCGGCTGCCGAGAAGCGGAAGGGCAAAGGCCCGGCCAAGCTCAACAAGTCCCGGGAGTTTGTGGAAACGGACACCTCATCTGATTCCGAGGAGAATGAGAGCCTGCCATCATCATCCCAGACCCCAAAGTACACAGAGAGCATCCGCACCCCGGTCTGTATTCCCTCTCCTGTGGAGAAGGAGGTACTGTCCCCGCTCAGTGACTCCGACGAGCCCTACCCCGTCCGGCAGGAGCTGCTGGTCCGAATCGACCTCAACCTGTTGTCTAGGATCCCGGGCCGACTGCACCGTGAGCCGGACCCGCCCAAAGTGGAGCGCGACGCCACCGCCAGCGAAAGGGATGGCAAAGAGTCCCAGAAGCAGCCAGGCGAGAAATCTTCCGGAAAAGGCAAAAGGAAGCGGAAGGTGGGAACTGACTGTGACGCCGCATCGATGGGGCTCCTCAGGGGTCCTAAGCTCATCACTGTCTTTTTGTGTCCCACCCAGAATGAGGACGATGCCGTGAAGGGCGACAAGAGGCCCAAGCTGGATGACAAGAGCTTATCTCATCACAAAACCGGCGGCAAAGAGTGAGCGGCCAGCTTCTGCGCCTCGCTGCGTCTCCTTTGTCTCCCTTGTCTCCCCGCACACCTCCCCTCATCTCCCCTGCACCACCCAGCTTCACCTCCACCTCTCCCTCTGATTGTAGGTCGTCCAAGAAGGCCACGGACAGGAAGGAGGAGCCGGCGCCTTCACCCTCCATCCCTGGACTGCAGAAGATGCCACGAGCTGAGCCACTGAGCCGCAAGCGCACTGCCAGCCAGTCCTCGGCGCCTGTCTCTGGTGGCAACAAGGAGGGCAGCCGCAGTGGCAAGGGGGGCAGCTCAACCTCCAAGCACAGGAAGGGCGAGGACCGGCAGGCCGGGACAGCCAGGGAGCTGAAGGTGGGTCCCCGCTGGGGGAGATCTCCCCTGCCGCCGGGTTCTCCGTGTTATCATCTGGTTCCAGCATGCACGCGGATCTCTCTCTGGTTTATTAGTTTGGATCTGCATCCTGTAAGCGGATCTCCTTCTGCCCTTTTCATCAGAGATGACTTTAATCCTGTAGTAGGTCACCGCACCACGCGCGATCCACCTGAAGTGGGCTGTGAATATGAATGAAAGCGTCTGACGCCTCTCTTAATTCTCCATAGGAGAAGACCTCCAAGGTCTCTGATGGCCAGCCTGCTGCTCTGCTGTCCTCAGAAGGTTCAAAGTCCCGAAGATCAAAACTCACATTTGAGGACCGGTAAGCAACAGCATTCTCACTGTGTATGGCTGCCAGATACGTCTTAGCCCCTACCCAGGGATAGGACCTGAATTTAGGGTGATTGCCGAAATGCATTTCCGGAACTTTCTTCCACCTTTGAACTCACTCTGTTTCAGACTGCACTCTGCTGACTACTACCTGCAGGAGGCCAAGAAGCTGAAGCACAATGCCGATGCGCTGGTACGAGGTGTTCCCATTGGCCGGATTCAGAATCGGGGGCGGGGCTTCTCTAGTCTCAGACATGAACATTCCCGTGCATTTAATGATCTCCAGAATCCTGCCGCCAACTGTCACATTTTCCTAAGGGTTTTATGTAAAGTGACTGGTCCGCAGTCCGGAGCATTCCAGGTGGTCTGGATCCTTTTATATGGCACGGTGCTGGGCGAGCAGCTGTTCTGCAAGGGGGGGGGGCCCTCAGGGTTAATAGGAAGCTGTCGCACTCTGCAGATGGACCGCTTTGAGAAGGCTGTGTACTACCTGGATGCCGTGGTCTCCTTCATTGAGTGCGGCAATGCGCTGGAGAGGAGTGCACAGGAGGCCAAGTCTCCGTTCCCCATGTACGCCGAAACCGTGGAGCTCATCAAGTAAGGCCCTGCCCCACCCCTGCCCCCGTGAAACCCGGGTCTCTCGCAGCTGCGTAACAGAGATGTCACACTTCCTGTTGCTCTGCTCCAGGTACACAATGAAGCTGAAGAGCTACCTGGCCCCCGACGCCACATCTGCTGACAAGAGGCTGGCCGTTCTCTGGTGGGTGGGCTGTCTGGCGCGTTCCGCGGTACTCGTACGCTGCCAAGGGCACTCGGTCCTTTGACTAAGCCATTGTGGTTAGCTGCATCTGCGGTCAGCACTGAACTCGGTGACTCCGAGCTGCATAGGGGCTGAGCCAAGGTGACTCTGAGTGCTACCTTCTCCATCTGCTCCTTTTCCAGTCTCCGCTGCCAGGCCCTACTCTACCTGCGGCTCTTTAAGCTGAGAAAGGAGAGTGCCCTCAAGTACTCCAAAACCCTCACTGAGCACTTGAAGGTAACCCCTGTTCTCTGGTTCACGGTAGAACTACTCTTCACGGTCCCTCATGGCTGGTGGTCTAACATCAGTGCATTTCTCTCTCTCTCTCTCTCTCTCTCTCTCTCTCTCTCTCTCTCTCTCTCTCTCTCTCTGCAGAACTCCTTAAGCAATACTCAGGCTCCTTCCCCTGGAATGGGAAGGTAGGTAGTCCTAGTGAACTCTAGGTGTGTATTGGAGGAGGCCCCTGTAGTGAGCCCTCATCATAGGTCAGTATCGGAGGAGGCCCCTGTAGTGAGCCCTCATCATAGGTCAGTATCGGAGGAGGCCCCTGTCGTGAACCCCTGTGATAGGTCAGTATCGGAGGAGGCCCCTGTAGTGAACCCCTGTGATAGGTCAGTATCGGAGGAGGCCCCTGTAGTGAACCCCTGTGATAGGTCAGTATCGGAGGAGGCCCCTGTTTGAACCCCTGTGATAGGTCAGTATCGGAGGAGGCCCCTGTTTGAGCCCTCGTCATAGGTCAATATCGGAGGAGGCCCCTGTTTGAGCCCTCGTCATAGGTCAATATCGGAGGAGGCCCCTGTATGAGCCCTCGTCATAGGTCAATATCGGAGGAGGCCCCTGTATGAGCCCTCGTCATAGGTCAGTATCGGAGGGGGTCCTGTGTTAAGCGGCTTGCTTCTCCCTGTTTCAGTAAAGCGGCGGGAATGCCGTCCCCCGTGTCCCCCAAACTGTCCCCGGGCAGCACGAGTAGCCACTCATCCGGCGCGTCCAACAGCAGCGGCTCCTCCTCTGTCACCATCCCTCAGCGCATCCACCAGATGGCGGCCAGCTACGTGCAGGTCACCTCCAACTTCCTGTATGCCACCGAGGTGTGGGACCAAGCGGAGCAGGTGGCCAGGGAACAGAAAGGTACAAGGCGTTCTCATAGACTTGGGACAGCAGTTACTGCCACCTATTGGCTGTAAGGCAGTATTACACTGGGGATGTCGGGAACACTAGACTGGATGTACAGTCAAACGTAATTCCTGGAGTCAGGGATCTGTGTATTTCAGTGCAGAGTTTCCAGAGGGTCAGAGGACCAAAAAAAAATGTCCCCACAAGGTCAAAATAGCAGGTTTTTATCACATTGTGGGGACATTTGCCTCCCCACGGACGCATGTGCAGTATGTCATGATTTCCATACTGACCAGCATGTCGAGAGGACTTTCTGAGGCAGGGTGGGGGAAATCCAGGCAGGGGCTGTGATCAGATAACAAAAGCAACCTGACACTAACCTAACCACTCTGATTTACCTAACGGCAGAGGGACATTTAAGACCAGCACATTCCATCATCCCGGCACGCCACCTGCTGCCAATGAGGAGCATTGCAGGCTGCATGTCTAATCCTCCACCACTTTCTTGCAGAGTTCTTCACCGAGCTGGACAAGGTGATGTCTCCCCTGATCTTCAGCAGCAGCAGCATGACGGAGCTGGTCTGCTACACGCGGCAGGGCCTGCACTGGCTGCGGCTGGACAGCAAGCCTGCGGCCCAGCGGCCGCAGACCCCACTATGAGCCCGGCGGTGCCCCCGCGTGGCTCTGCAGTGAACTGCCATCTCCTCCAAACTGTACGACAGGTGAAGCCTGTTTCATTTAGGACGGTTCCCCAGGAAACACAGTAGAGTACCTGCTTCGTTGAGCCTCTGCATCGCTCTTGTAGCCAAAGTACCTGGTTTATTTATTTCAGTTTTTTTAACCAAAGGTGCTTTCACAAAGGTTTTTTTCTCACCTCCGTTGTCTTTTTGTGCCTTGTGTTTTAAATATAGGCTCGTTGTTTGTCCCATACTGCACCACACATAGTATTTGCATCTGGTAAGTAAACACGCCACCCCCCATAGGAAACTAGTCCTTAGTTCATTGGAAGAGTAATGAGACCTGTGGGGGTGAATGTGTCCCACCGCAGGGTGTCCCTGCGAGACTGAGGGCGGGATGTGGGGGCGTCGAGAGGTGAGGCGAGTGTCTGACACATCATGTGCAGTCGACGCGGCGTGCCCAAGGTCCGGGGGACGGGCGTTTAGTGCTTTGATGCCCCACAGTGCTGCTGGCTGCGCATTAGCCGAGTTTTAACATTGTTATTAACGAAGATTTTATGGACCGTTTCATGGTGAAACGCTGAGCTATGAGTTCTAAGTGTTTTTCCTCTTCTAAAATCCTGCAATTGAGACCATACCTTGTACAGTATTTCATAAGGAAAAAAAATGTCTTGGCAATGTGTGATGTTGCTATCAGAAGCTAACCTTTAACAGGGGAAAACGTGCACTTGAGTTTTAACTATTTGCTAGCATCTTAACATTTAGACTAACGTGAAACCTGCTTGTTCGCCATAATCATGTAATACGTCTATCATGAAATATTTAGGGCTTCACACAGGGTTGATATGAACAATAAAATGTAGATTTGGGTCCTAAAACAGTTTTGCAAACTGTCACTGTTGTTTGTTCTCTGCAATTAGATGATGCAAGACCATCAAATTAAAAACGTTTTTTTTTTTTTATTTTATTTTATTTAATTTTCTAAAGACTGGTACAGTCTTTATATATACCAAACTGAATGGTGTATTTCTTAACCATATGTCATATTGGCTTAACAACATGTAAAAATGTAAATTAAAAATGAGAATGCAGGGATTAAACTGTACGTCAGAGGACGGGGGACACAGGACATGGTTTGGAAGCAGAAGAGGATCCTGCGACCCGCGTGAGTCTCTCGTCACGGCCAGTGTGGGGCCACCACTGCTTTGCCAGATTTTGCACTAAAACTTCACCTGTTTCCTGGTCTTTTGGAAACCACCTTCTCCCAGAGCCTCTGATACAAGTGTAATCTATGCAGCCTTTTTTATTTTCATGTATTTAATAAAACACTGGTTTCAGTACATATTGTCAGGTGTAAAATCAGAGGATGTGGAGAGGCTTGCCTGCTGTGTGTAGTAGTTGGTGTTTTGCGAACCCCACTTGATGATGTAATGCCAGGAGTAAATTAAGGGGTAAATAAATGGAGGGAAAGGGCCAAAAACCATTAGATTGTATATACGTAGAAACCTATTAGAAATATTTACGAAATACTGGCTAATTATTAAACGTCCTTCAGTCCTGAGTTACTTTAATTCTAAGTTTGTAAAAGTGCAAAGCACATCATGCCTCTTTGCAATATGTACAAATGCATACCATGAAGTCTATTAGTATGATTGTCTGAATTGCTCCAGGCAGGACAGTGAAGACTGTTACAAACGACCACGTCTTAAGGCTTCTGCTTTTCCCTTTTACGTTGCTGTCTGATCATCACTACACTGATCGAGTATTAATGTTGCATTAACTGCCAAGAGTGTTAGCAGGGTGAGAGATCATAGAAAAAGGTCTTTGGAACTGCTGCCACTCCAACAACACTGTCCTGTATCATGTCATCCTGATTTCTTAATGTTAAAGGGTTCTTATTTTTACAGGCTGTCAAATAGGTCCGTTTTACACGAACAGTATGAATGCAGTATGTCTATCTGAGGTACTCTTGGGTTCACATTCTATTAAGATGTGCTTGTGAAGTGGGAACTCTAGTTCTGTACATTTTTTTTGTATTGTATTAAGAATAATATATACTGTAACTGTTTCACATTGTATTTTAATGAAATGTCAAAATTGTTTACTGACATTTTGTACAGTAAAGATCACCTTTGTATAACTGACGTTCTGTTAACTGATTTAATTTCATAGTTTGAGTCTTTCAGTTTATTCCTCTCCACGCTGCAGAAACCACATCTTATGAGCAGCAGCACCACTGCAATACCAGTACGAATATAAATAAAGGAGAGTGCAGGTTCGCTTTATTCATGAGAAGGAACATCATCCAACACAGGCTTCACTCATCATTCTCAAACTGTTTGGGGTCCTTCTTCTTTCCCTGCTCGTGAACTTGGTTTCCCCAGGTGTAGGTCAAGTACATCGCCACCATTGCTTAAAAAGAGGAGAAAGATTGACTATTAATCCCAAAAAACTCTTGCACACTCACTGCTATTTACGTAGAACATCTGAAGATGCCCTATTCCAAGGCCCCTACTTTTTAAGATTAACACTTTTACATTAACTAATAATAGGGTGTCAGATGTCTTTGAAGGCGATTGTGCCTAAATCCTTATCTGCATGAATATCCATACCTACTACCCATCTTCAGATATCAAAGGACGTTTCCTTTTAAAGGACCAAGTGGAATCCAGCTCTAGTACTCAAGTGAACTACTTAATCCAACTAACTCCAATTAAACTGTATTCACTAGTGATCAATGTGAAAGCAGAGTAAGATGATTCAGGGGTATGATAAAATGACGTCACAGATCATTACTACAAACATCAGTGTTTGGCAAAACGGTAACGATCTCTGCTGGAACAGAGCGGGACAGAATTTCAGAGTGAGGTCCATATTGACTGCCCTCCACCTTCTACAGCAGAGACCTCCCTAATCATACTTACGGGGTGCCACTCTGAACACAGACGACGTGAATCGTCTCCACAGGTTGGGAATTCCCTTGGAAAAGTAGTTTGCAAAGGCCCTTTGCTCAAAGGGGGACAAGCTGTAGGTGATGATGTGCCTGACCCTGGCCAAGTCTCCAAAGTGACGGCCCATTCTGCTATCTGGGGCTGGCAACACACCACAAAACAGGAGCTTATGTGAAATATGGTTAAAGTACATCGATTTGATCCAGACGCTCGTCATTCTCCCCACCTCCAAAACTTGCATATGCGATCACTAACCATATTTTGTGCTTCGTTTATAAATGAATATACGCAAATTATTTCTTCTATCGCTAAATTACTTACGTACACTTAAATCCTACCATTCGCTTGTCATCATTTTTTATGAGTAGCTACTTAACTGAAAGGTTAACCCCAAACTCAAAGGATATATTAGATATGCTGCACTGGTATAATACATCACACAAGTATTTAACACGGTACGTTAGGGTTAGAATACTATTTAACCAGGAAGGCTCCTTAGTGCAAAAAGACCTTGCTTGACATTCACGCGGCACACATATAAAACAACAAACCAGAAGCTGAATAAATACAAACTCGACAAAACGCAGTTTCAGCAGAAAGCGACTGCTCGTCTACCTACACATATCATATACTCAAAAGAAGCAGAAATAAATTAATACATAACATCCACCACCGTACCTGGCTTTCTCAGGGACTGTGCCGCAATGGCGTCGAAACGCCGATCAGACCTCGCCTTTAAACTTCCGGGTGAGTTGTGACGTAATTTCCGCCGGTACATCTACTATCGGGTCCAGATGAATTAACTGCAAAAGACTTACTCATTTCAAGACCTGCCTTCTGTCCTATTTAATGGAGGAGGATCCAGGCTCAACATTGACCCTATAGCAGTTATTGGAAAATGAAATGGAAATGGATGAATGTACATTTAACGGAACTGATGTAAGACTATCTTGACATATATAGGTATTTCTTAGCCAGGCCCAAATTGCCATAAAGAGCAAAATATTTGAAACATTTGCACTAAATTGAACAGCTTGAGGCTCCCATAGAATAACATGATGCATTTCAAGTATTTTGAAATTATTTGCAGAAATCAATATTCAAACTGAGTTGAGCAAGTTTCCTTTTTAAGTATTTTTCCTCAGATTCAACAGCTTAGTTGTAAGTAGCCATTTCTGGATAAAGTATATAGCAGACATCTGAATCCTTCACTCCAGTAGGCATATGGCCTTTCCAGAAATGCCATCGACTTGATGTCATCAGAGGGTAAACCTGTGTATAACATGAGAGGTGCACCTGACTCATAAGATCTAACAAGGTGAATGGAGTGCATTCAATTAATGTACTCTGGGGAATTACCAGTATTTCAAAATACTCAAAGTACAATCCTTTCAGTATTATACAAGTATCCTGACATTCTTGTAAAGTATGACTGACCCCAGTAAGAACTGTTAAGATCAGTTATTCAGCTTTTCATTCTCCACTATCTCCTCTACATTGTTAAAGAGGGAGGTTTTGATTCTGTTGCTGTAAACATATAAAATTGACAAACGCAGCTGAATGTGCTTAATTTTTTTAATTCCATTTTCTCCTCTGAATATTCCAAAATATTCAAATTTAATGTGATGCCAAAAGTTGACTGGCCAGCTCTCTGAGTACAAACTTTCCCATAAATAGGCATGGTTTAAATAGCTTTTAAATGCTTTTTAACATTAGTTAAATGTACATTTCATTCTCCACACAGTATTTTCAAGGCTGAGAATAATAATTGTCTAAGACTTTCAGAAGCCCACTTTAAGACGACCTTCTGTCTCGACATGGATGGAAACAGCTGTCTCTGAGACAGCGATATGCATTAACCCGGTATAAAATTAAAGTAAAATGCTTTAAGAACGCTGAACTTCAATTTTCCCTATTTTGCCTAGAACAGAATTACATAAAAATGTACAGAGTAGGGAACAAGGAACAAAAAACAGAATATAAACAAAAAAAACAAAGGTCATTTCTAATCACAGCTGAAATGAAAAAGTGCCATTTCACCTCTTCTGTTTTTCTGCAAGACATTTTGTTTTGCAACTAAATTAAATAAACATTAATAACTGAGGGAAATCGTTACAATTGGGAAAAAGAAAAAAATTTCAGCATTTATACATTGTTTTCATTTATCCGAATATTTTATACAAATTTTCCTCCAGATTTCCAAATACCATGGAATGCACCTCGTCCCAGTCAATTCAACAATTTAGTACATTTACAGACAAGAGTTCAATAATGAATGTCGAATACTTCAAGGTGACACACTTGTCGCATTGCATGCTGGTAAAATGACACCCCAGTAGAGAATGTTAGCGACAGGTGCATCTTGTCGCAATCATCTCCTCATACTCTTTGTAAGCGATCGAGCCGTCACTCTCAATGATTAAAACGCTCAGTGGGCTGTACTCAGATGGTACACAGGAGGGCCTAGGCACTGATGAGTCCAGCTGCTCATAAATAATGTTTTGCACCATCGTGTGCACAGGGGAACCATAGATTGAGCTCACAGCCCTGGGGCAAACGCCTTTGCAGTAGCGAGGGTTGTATTTGTGGGGTGCTATGATCCAGTGGTCCAGCCTGAGCTGGCTGAAACTCACCCTGAAGTCATACAGGCTGCAGTCATCAGTTGGGAATTCGTATCTCGGCATGTGAACAGTCAGCTCAGCTAGCTGGCCGTGTCGAGCCGCCTGTCTTTTCGATACGCGTCGTCTCCAACGTGTGGCCTTCACGCCTGGCTCGGACACCTTTGTCAGTAACGGACTTGTCAAGGCACCCACAGGTGATTTAAAACTTTCTGACCCTGACAAAGACTGCCACCTCTGGAAGGCCACCATGCTGGTATCATTAAGGTACAAAAGGAGAGAGGGTGACCTGAGGGGCAGTTCCCCAGGGCCTCTATGCTCCTGGGTGCTACCAGCTGCCTCTCTGTCTTCAGCACAGGTTAAATTGATCAGAAGATGGATTTCCTTCTTCTGGGATCTTATGAGAGGTAACAGGAAGGGGGTTACATCTACCTCCACCCATATGTGGCGGCCCCTTTTCTCATTTTGGACTCGGAAGCTGGCGGAGTGGTGAACACTGGAGCAGAGCTGCTGGCCGGCTGGTTCCTGCTCTTTTACATCCAGATAGCAGACAGACCTCAGCGGCGTGGTCTGGTCCTTGTCAAAGGAGTACAGCAGGATAGATTTCAGCAGCTGTTCCTGAGCTCGAACCCTTGCTAAGTTGTAGGAAATATCTTGCATAAAAAACTCTGTAGAAGACAAAATGTGTCACGACATGTATACGGATTTGGCAATTTTACTGAATTTTTAATCAATCGCGTTAAATCAAACGCCCGACGGGGCCTATCGATCAGAAATTTGTCTCATTTACTACATTTATACACAAGCACAAGGGCACAGACCAGCCGTTGGGTAACAAGCATTAGTTACATCTAATAATAACTCAGCACGATGCTCAGCGGAAGCGGGCAGTCGTTTACAGGGGATTTAGAAAGAGTTTCATACCTTGATTCTGCTCAAGACATTCATCGCGGGGTGTGATCAGCCTCACGGTGTTGTACAAATGGCTTGTGCCTCTCCCAGGATCTCGGCCCTGTTTCGAAGACATCTTATACAGTCTTTTCATATAGCGCACGTATCTGGAGTCGGGTCTCAGCCTTGGAATAAGGTCTTCTCCGATGGAATGCTCTGACAAGGCTTTGAACTTTTGGGAAAGTATACTGCCGTAGTACGTGATGGGATCCGCAGAGTCAGCCGCGTTTGCGGCTCGGGGCGATCGGTCGGCTGAGCCCGATAATCCGGGGCCACAGACGCAGCAAAGCACGGCGAGCACTTTGATCAAAGTCTCCATCGTAATTAGGTCCGTAAATGGTTGAATAAACAAACAAAACAAAACAAAATACTTAACATACGACTCAAAGTCCAGCCTTCAAGAGCAACTAACACACGTCATTATAAAATCACAGGTGTATGCAATTAACTTAAGGCGTCCATCACGGCGCAGTCATGCCAATGATCGCCCTGCAGAAACGGACGCTATAAAGGCATTACTTACATGCTCATTAGCGGGGTTTCAAAGTTAGACGACGTGGAAGTTTAAAGTATATTGAAGTATATTTGCAGAGAAATAAGTCCTCCACGAGTGTTTTATCGGATACTCGGAGTAGCGCTTTCACTGGGTTGCCAACTTTGGTCAGCTGGTTGGAGTGAGATGTTCAATGCGATACAAGTCTGCACACACATGCACACGCTTTTACATGTATGTAACAGTTTTATTACCTTGTAAATGATCTGTATGGTTTGCAAACCACCCCAACGCTCTTGATGTCGCTAATTTTGGGTTTATGATGGAATAATCTAGATTTGCCGTAAGGTTGCTCGCGGGAGTCTGGAAGCGCGAGGGTCACTGCAGATGCGTGAGAGCTGGCAACCCTGCGTTCATAATGGGTTTAATCCTCCGTCACGTTTCTGCATCTAAATCACTTAAACCTGCGACCTTACTACAAGGTGGTTTAATACCGAGAAGGAGCTTCGGACCAACAGCACTTAACTCTGAAATTTAGTTTGTAATACGAATTCACACGAGTCCTCGTTGAACAGAAGAACAAATATAAATCCATGTCAAATCTTGCTGGGGAGGGTGTATGGAAAATGGTATATTTACGGGAAATGTAGCTATGACGCCTCGTCGTACGTTACCTTTCAAGCAGAACCTGAAATTCTGCAATAAAAGTGTAACAAGTACAGAACAAATCACCATTCAACGTATTTGTGATATCAGGATAGTAGTGGTGAATTGATACTAGATGCTCGGCTTGCTAAACACCTGGGATCGATCTATCATCTGGCTGATATCAGCTCCAGGTCCCTGATCAATTACACAGTTCCAGAAATCGTGATTCTAATGTGGAAAAAATGTAGTGCCAACTATAGAAGAGTTAAGCCATATTTATATCCAATATTATAGATAAAGGTAATTCTGTAGTTTAAGCAAAGGGTGACACGAACAGGATCTTGTTTTAATAGGGTGTGCATATTGCTGTCTGGACGGCAGTACATTTCTTTGGTATATAAATGACAGATTCAGCTGTCCAACATGCGGAAAGTGTTTGTTGCAGTAGCCTTGAGAGATGGCACGAATTCAGAAATTGAAGTGAAATAAGAGCCAGTTGAGGAACATCTAATTTAAAAAAGTGTGGCAAGGTTTTGAAATAAGCTGACATCTTTATCTACTGACTACGGGACTTTAACCAACAACCTACTGATTTTTAGGAACTGTAACCTGCTGCCCTACAGTATGTTTTGTCAAGCAGTTAAATGTATCAAAGACAGAAATATTTAACTGACCCTGCACAGGACAAACAAGAACAGATGGATGGATGGATGAGTATGAGAAAACTTGCTAATTTATTTTAAACTGTTCACCTGCATGGTTAACCACTAACAAGACCTAGTACTGAGAACATCCTAACAGCCTGTAGTATTTCAAAAAAGACAGGTCGCTACCTTGGAGCGGAGTTTAGACTACAGGAAACATGTAGGCCTACATTGGCTTACCAAGTTCAAGATCGGAGACTGCTTGTTTGTAAGGCGTAGGCTGCCATCTTGTGGTTACAACCTGCTGTTTCTTCTGTTCGGTTGATTAAAACCGATGTGACGAAATCCTGTACTAACTAATGGCAAATATGCATTTTGTTCCACCTTGAATAGGACAATTTAACATTACAGTACATACAATTAAGCGTGATTGAAAACTATAGACCTATATAAAATCTATTAACTAATGACGTCAGTGAATAGCGTGATGTAATATTATTGTAAATAGGCTTCACAGAAACTTGCCAAACTTCAGCTTGGACTCCTGGGATAAAGGTGACGTTCAGGACGGCAGTTGTTTTAATGGCTTTTATGATGCAGTATATTCAAACTCTGAAACCTTCATAATTATACAAGTAGGCCTATGTATGACATTGCCACCATATATAGTTGCCTCTTGTAGTCTTATATGGAAGAGCTTAATATTTTATTTGTTTGTTTGTTTGTTCGTTTGTTTTTACCTGTTCTCCGGAGGAACATTCATAACTTGTTCCATAAAAGTAACGGGCTGAATCACTTTTTAATAATAATGTTTTATCTCATATTGCGTACATGTGGTGATATGATGTAAATTAATTGCGCTGCCTAATGAATTTACTAATCTCGCATAACCTTAACTCGTCTTTATGCTTCGGCTTTAAGGTTTTTATCACCAGGTACGGTATGGCTTACGCAGCTGCGGTCTCACTAAAGTTTAAAATTTCAGCGCACATGAACTTGACGCCTCGTCCACGTTTGACGGTGGACTCCGCCTATTGCTTACCGGTGATTGGTTAAGCGGCGACCGGGTCAGCGCCGCCAGCTTCAGCTCCGGAGCCGGGGGCGCGCAGAGGACCGAACTGCGCTGACAAAGGTAACGAAGTGAAGCGGTGCATCCTCAGGTAAGCTCCAGTTAAACACACTGTTCTGGATCAGTCAGCTATATTAAAATTAAATTGGATGTTTTTTTTTTTGTTTAATTCGGTTATTTGGATGCTATTAATAAAACGTTTAGTATTAATGTATTATGATGTCATGTAAAGATATATTTTGTTATGTGTTCAAATATTAACCCACTCGTAGTATTAATTTAACTTTAATGTCCACAGTAATCATGTCCACGTTCTCCTTAAGCTATTAATGGGAGACTATGAAGAATTAAATGGGTTTCTTCGTCTTCATGATAAGGATTCGTAGTTATAATTAAAATTTGAGTATAGCATACTTATGTAATGCCACATCAAAAACATTTATTTCTATAATTATCAAAACTTCCGTTTTGTATCTCTAAGTAATTTGCATGAATTCATATCCATCTGCGATTTTGTGTAACATTTGAGAGACGTTTTGGTAAATGTCGTTTTTTCGAATGTATTCTGGAAGTCTGAACAGATCGTGCGGTGTCATTGCTCATGCCCCTTCTCAGACAACTGCAAAGGCATAGAGATAAACACCAGCCGGATTATCTCACTACAATTGTGAAATTAGTTAAAAGCTGCTTAGTCGAATATTTTACACCGGTGTCTTTGAATAACGGAGCATGGCTGTATACAGGTTGTCTGACACATATTCACCTGAAATGTTAAAAACTGATTTCTGTAGTCAGAATTTTTTAACTAATCTTTACTTCCCAGCCATGTCAATCTTTCTGTTATTATTCTTGTGTTAAACCTCAGTCTGTTTATGTTAGTCGTATAGTTTCATGTACTGATACATGCATTTCAGGAGCAGCATTTTCTTCAGATAAAGTGACAGGGACCCTTTGTGGTCTGTCTGGTCCCGGAAGTCTGTCTGAGGGGTGCGGTGTGTCACATTTCACTCTCTGATATTTAACAGAAGGAATTTGCGTTGGAGTCACAACTACTGTGATATGGTGTGGTGCTGAAGGAAGGATGTAACTGTAAAATCTGACCATCCTCTTTAGCTGCTCATGCCAGCTCTGACTATGATATGGCCTGAGCATGAAGGTTTGCTTTCTGCTGTGGGGGCGGTGGCAGGCTTGTCAGATTAATCCAGGTGCTGCCTGTGTCTGTTGTGGTGTACCTGTATCTCAACCGTGGTACTCAAACAAAACCCTTTACCCTCTTCTGCAAACATACATTCCCAGTGCTGATCTGTTGTCCTTAGATTCTTCCCCTTAATGAACCTCACCTCATTAAACTGACTTGCATCTATTTAATAGACACTTTTATCCAAAGCAATGTTCCACTGCGAGACCAGGCTCACACAGTCCCTGTGGCAACTGGGCTTAAGGATCTTGCTCATGGGCCCAGCTGTGGAATCACTTTACCAACCACAGGATTTGAACTGGTCACCAGCACGGCATCGTAACCCACTAAGTCGCATATCAGTCTCTCGCATTTCTTCCCCAATTATCTGAGGAAGTTTTTCTTTTTTTGAGGTTAACTTCGGTGGCACTGCGCCTAGTTAGCGTGACACATTACATACAGTGAGCCATCCCAGAATACCCCTGGTGTAAGAGCACGGGGTGTTTTTGGCACGCCAAGGTCACCAAGGTCGTCAAACCGCAGTGGGGGGGGGGGGGGGCTTGGGACGATCACAAGTAACGTCACGCTGGAGACATGAACAAAACAAAAAATATGACCAGCCTCCTGGATTGACATAGTAAATTTCAGGTCAAAAGCCACGTATGTAACGTATCACTCTTCAGGGCTTTGGCTTACATTGTAAGATGGGATTCTGTAGATGGACAGTCCCTGGTCTCCTGTACATTAGCATGTCACTTCCTTCCATCAGCTATATGCATTTTTATCTACAGACGGAGACGCTTCTGCGTTTTTGAATCATATCGCGCACTGGCTCGCGGACTGTTGCGATCCGTGTCCTCGTGTCCGTAAAGTGTGCATACATCCTGTTTATTCATTCATGTCCTTCTCTCACCCACACACGCAGATAGACTGCAAGGTTGCGCTGATGACCTTCCCTCGTTGCACGGCAAGGTGACCGCTGAATCAGTTTTAGCTTTGCCTTTAAGTACATGAATCTGGCTTTCAAAGCCTCCATGTTGGGGTCATTCTGGGAGAAACAGACACCCTGTTCAGTGGATGGTACATTCCACAGACAGTAGGCTTCCCGGTCGTCTCTGTGTTTTGAAGTGGGTGAAAGTATGTCTGTATTTTTTTCCCTTTACACAAAGATACACTTTGTCACAGACTGATGTTTCAAACTGGTAAAAATGCTCATTCATTAAATTCTGTGAAAGTTTAATTTTATTGTCACATGGTGGGGGGGGGGGCAGGGGTGCAAAACAACAAGAATAATAATTCAGAAATGAATCAGTACCACTTTGATCCAGCGTAAACCAGAGGTCGTGAGCTTCAGAAAATTGGAATTTATGGCAGAAACAGTTTTGTACCCGAGACAGACGCACGGAGACGCATAGCCTTGCATAAGGAACACAAACTTGGACCCACAAGTAATCAAAAAATGTAACATGTGATGAGGCGTCTTTCTTTGCTATTTTGTGTGTTTGGAGAAGCTCAAAGTCTGTTAGCAGCTTTTAAACGTGGTGGAAGATCCTCCATGGAATGGGCAGTAACATCATGGGACTTATTAGGTGCAATGGTCGCTCTGCCAGATTGCATAATGGCTAAGGAATGATGCTCTTTTGTAGGATAAAGTGCATCCTTTGATGTGACCCTGTTCCCTCACTGCGTTCCCGATATTCCAGCACCATTAGCTTCCTCCCTTATTGACTTCTGAAAGCAAAGCCTGGCTCTACTCCTTCTCAGCTCCTGGACATGATAGCACTGTTCGGTGTTTGCAGTATTTC
>JAODKC010000002.1:6071381-6084533 GCA_026777985.1 Mormyrops attenuatus
CTTCTGAAAGCAAAGCCTGGCTCTACTCCTTCTCAGCTCCTGGACATGATAGCACTGTTCGGTGTTTGCAGTATTTCCTCCAGCCCCTGTATCTGTTAGCATGTAATCTGTTTCGCACCCTCACACCGCTGGATTACTCAGCACCACATCCCGGATATTAAGAGTATTTCACGGTGCTCCGTTGGAATTCTGGAATTCACACCTTGAGCAGTTTCCTTCAGATGCTTCTGGCCTGCGCTGCTCCTTGAAATACCAGCAGTCCAGCAGCACTGGGGCCGTTTGTGCGCCGACTCCACCTTCCGCTGTGGAATGTGCGCCGACCTCGACGCTATTCACCGTGAAAGGACACCATTCCACATTCCCCAGGGACGGCGACGCCACTCCATCTCCAGCACGCACAAAGGCTTCCTTCTGCCCTTGAGCTTGGGCGTGGGGAAACAAACATGCCCCCCCCCCCCTTATCCAGTGTCTTAGTTCTTAGTACAATTGATGTGAGATTAACGGTGACAAAAATGCTAATGCTGTGGACCGAGAACGGGTCGAGGGAACGCTGAGTGTCTTGAAGCACCTTTTCCTTCTCCATGGCCGTAAACACTGTGGGTACAAAGTG
Source organism: Mormyrops attenuatus (assembly GCA_026777985.1). Classification (NCBI taxonomy): domain Eukaryota; kingdom Metazoa; phylum Chordata; class Actinopteri; order Osteoglossiformes; family Mormyridae; genus Mormyrops; species Mormyrops attenuatus. The sequence continues at coordinate 6,071,992 of JAODKC010000002.1, forward strand.
TACCAGCTTGGAGGAGAGGCTCCAAGTCCATGTCAACTGTTTGGTGTAAAACTATGATGATGTTTGTCAGCTTAGCCATTTCATATTTGCAGCAACCATCCAATACACCTGTGCATTTGCTGACCACTAACCCAGCCTGTTAGTTAGTCATTGAGTTACAAATTAAGTGAATTAATGAATTGAGTTTGTTTTCAATGGCTGAGGTGCCCCTGAGGAGAGGTTAGGGAACCGAAGTGGTGTTCATCTAGCTATCAAGCAAGATATCGGCCACTTTTCATATTTTTTTATTGTGTTACTGTTAATTAGCATACGTTCACTATGTTAAATTTTGGTTTTTTTTCCTGAGCAAATATACACTTACTACTACTAAATAGCCTTAAACATTTGCTTTGACTGCCTAAGACTAAGTGTTGAGGTGGAGTACTGTCTGTCACCTTTGTAAGACTTTATACTAGATTTTAAGAAAGCAGACAGTGACCGGGGTTGTGCTGCCTAAGGGATTATCAAATCAAATCACTTTTATTGTCACGTCACTTGTTACCAGTACACAGGTATGATACATTTGTCTGAAATGCTTCTGTGAAAAGCCTCTCGAAGCAGCTGCAGTATGACACGAATTAACAATCAAAATAAAAGTATAAATATATAAAGCAAAACATTTGACAAATCTATGTATGTACAAAACTGTGTGCAGTTATGCAATAAGAATGTACAATTATCTGTCCTGTTTAGTCGCTTTTGTAGATATCGATACCAGGAAGGTGAGTGAAGCTGAGTGTCTCTAAGGCCAGCTGCCCTTACGTCTCTGCCTTAATGTTGTGTGCTGTGCTGATGGAAGGTTCAGCTTAAATGGATGCAGTCAGACCGGCTGTAAACAGCAGCGCCGGATTTGCAGTGCGGGGGTTGACACTGTACATACAGGTCGCCTGTCTTGGAAGCAGGTACCTGGCGAGTCACATGTTAACGGCCCTTGACATTACCGAGGGTCATTATATGGAGGATCCAGACTGGAACTGGGGGGGGGGAAGCTCCTCTTTTTTGTTGTATCCAGAGCCCTTTGTTTTTCGCTCTTAGCTAACCGGTGTATATGGCATGGTAGCTTAGCACAGCGCAGCATACATCTAAACACTGCTGAAAAGAGTCACATGACCAGGTGTGGAGAGCTTATAAAGTGCATAGTAAAAAGGTTGTGTTTCTTAAGAAATGGTGTATCCTTTTTAACGAGTTTTTCCATTTTTTCGGTAATGATTGTAACATGCAGGGATTTCATGGGAGACGAGCAGCGCCTACAGCTGAGCGTCTCAGGGTTTTTACTGGGAGAGAACCATGGCTACCTAACTGGGAGGTGGGCTGTTTGGCAAGGCTCAGTGGAGCGGGGCCCCTCAGGGGTGACAGAGGCTCCCCCATCAGCAGCGGGCGTGGGCTGAATGCCCCCCTGTCCGGCTTCTTTTGATGCTCGCCAGGGATCCAAGGTCTTTTTGTCTGGACGCCATTATCAGCAGTGAAATATGCCGGTTCCCTCTGCGGACGTCTTGGATGGGGGCTTACGGCTCCTAATGGGAATCTCACAGGAGGTTTTCTGTGGCAAAGAGGACTTCCGCTATTGTGTGGTAAGAAGGTCTTAAGCGGAGAGTTTATTCTGATAGAAGTGAGGATTTAACAGAGGCCACGCACTTCAAAGTGCATAAAAGTAAGTAATAACTGTAGGATCTGACCACAGATAATGGAGATACTGAGCTCCCTGACAGGGTTTGGCCTGCTGTGACGTATTTAAAATATGCAGCTTTTGTCTTTGCTAATTTGCTAATGAGGGAACGAACGTGTACCACTGCGTTTTTGTGTCAGATCGGCAGGCTGGTTCTCTCCGTGTCCATGGTCACGTTTCACCCTTTAAAGCGAGGACAATACTGGTCTGTTGGGTTGCCTGCCAGTGTGCACTGGAATGAAGAAGGCATGCAGAGTTTGCTTTGCAAACAAGTGGCTAATAGAGATATATTTATACAACCAGCACTTTAACCTGTATGTCAGATCTGTATTACTACTAATAATAATTCTGATAAAGATCACACATCTTAGTGTGTAAAGAACAAATAAATATCAAACAAATATTCTTGAGCTGGTATTTCTGTTACCTGGAAATGTAATGGCAGCCCTGAGACTGTTCTAGAAAGAGCACGTCAGCGATGGAGCCTCTCTGTGAGGCGGGCAGCCGTTCTCTCCTCACTGCAGGCCACTGCTGTCCTGTCGCAGTCACTGGCATCCCAGCATGTCGTTTCTGCTGAATGGGTCTCTTCTTTGTCTCCATGGAGCTTCTCAGGAGACACCCTGGAATCTAACGGTTCTGGGCAGTGGTAATAGTTTAGTGTTATGGTCAGGGCTGGCCCAGCCCTTTCAGGGCCCTACGAACAACTTGATTAACTGAGGATGAACGACTACATTAAATGGATGGATGATGGATGAATAGCTGTCGTTTGTCATCATCCTTTCCATTCTGACAGGCTGATGTGGTGGGGGGCCCCCTGGTGGCCCCTGGCCCCTAAGTAGCTGCTTAGTTTGCTTATGCCAGGGGTGGTCAGTCTTATCCAGAAAAGGCCAGTGTGTATGCTGGTGTTAGGGGTGACTTTTAGGTCAGCTGTTCAAATCCAGGTCTGAGGATTCTTCAGCCAATCAGTCCTATAATTAGTAATCTAATTAGGCAGTTGCGGCGAAAACCTGCACACACAGCGGTCCTTTATGGAAGTGACTGGCCAGCCCTGCCTCCCTAATGCGGGCCCTGACTGTGGTACATTTTGGGTCGGTGTTGTGTGTGCCTTAGCATGACCTTTTCTACTGGATCAGCTCCTCCCTGCCCTTGTAGATACCTGTGACTCAGTCCAACATCACCGGCTTCTGGCCATAAACTTCACATCCACCTTCTGGGTGTGGCATCTGGAGGTCTTCACTTTGGGATTCTCTTCAAAGAAAGCCTAGCCAGAAATGCAGTATATGCTGTGCACCAATCAAGAATTACAGAATTATGTTTAGTGGCGTAAATAATAAAATTTTGAAAAGTTAAAATTATAAGTTGTGTTGTGTCGTCTGTAAAGGAGTAACATGCAGAAGCCCCAGGAACCACGGGGCACTGGGAGTTCAACACAAACACGGTATTGCTAGTCAACACAGCCCTGCAGAGGCAACAACATCAAGACTAGCTATCCTTGCTGTTCCATAACATGCAGATCCTATCACTGAAATATACCTTTTAAGGTTTGTTACACTGCATGTAAATATGCAGCTTTTTTCTCTTTTTTCAGGGAAACAAAAGCATGCTAACTGGATGGGCTAGTACATTTTTCAAAACCAAAAAATCACATTAAGTTTAAACAAATACGACTAATAATCTATGATTTCCCCCTCAGGTCTTGATGGCATGATGAGAGTGACTCAGATGAAAAGGAAAAGACGTCTCTTGAAGGTGTGAGAGTCCAGGTTTCCCCGTTCATCTTAGCTAGCACCACTTCCAACTTCAATGGATTCCTGCAAGTTCAACCCAGAAGGCGTGAGTCGGCCATTAAACTGCCCTGTTGGGAGACTCAGCCCCGCTAAATCCACCAGCAGCATCGAACAGTTTGTGAGTCACCGTGGTAATGGGGACTCTGCGTATAGCTCGTTCTCTGGGGGCTCGAGCGCCCCTGAATATGGGCCACTCCACCTTGCTGATGAGCTTGGCTATGAGGGCTTCCTGGCGTCAGACTTTAAAAGCGCCGTGGACGACCCGTGCATGGTACCCAGCTCCCCCTCCAGAAGCGTGGTTCACTGGTACCGCACAGCCGAAAATGCCGCAGAACCCAGGGTACCGCACACTTTGGCTTGGAAGAATTGCAGCTGGGAGCCTCCCCCAGCCCCCCCGGCACGGCTGGATAGCTTTATAGCAGTTAGGAGTATGGAAAACTCTGGAGGTAGTTGGAACCCCAGGGATCAGTTGGCACGTCCCAGAACAGAATTGGCCCGTAGCCTTAAAACTTCACAGGCTAATCCAAGAAACCCAGTGGAGTACCAGAGCTTTACCGAGGGACTCCAGTGTGGGAACCATCTTCACAAGGTTCAGAACATCATCAACAGCCATGTCCAGCACAGAGTGAGCAATAAGGTTAAGCCTCCTGAGATGACCGGCGAAAATAACCATCTCGCTTGTCTGAACTGTCGAAGTCAGCTTAACATGGATGATCCAGACTGTGTTCAGCATCAGTGCCAAGGTGACCAAAGCCTATATTCAAACAGGAGAGATGAAGAGGACCTCCATACCAGCCCATATGGTTCTCCGTGCTCCTCATACCTGTCCATGGTCGTCCAGCAGAACATGGAGCACAAAGCAAAGTGTCACAGCACTTTTAGGCATCACAACAGCTGCCAACTCATCTTCTACTCTGGCCCAGAGAAAGGCGTCCCTGCCTTCAACCCTGACAAAAAGGAGAGGGCTTTTTCTCTCCAGGGGCTGGACCATGCTAACAGAAGTGCAGGGACAGACATGGCACAGCCTGTAGCAAACTTGGCTCTCGATGAGATCGACAAGGCGAACACGCCACTGTTGTTTCACCTGGCAGGAGAGACCAGGGGCACGTTAGTAAGGAAATCTAAAGGTGAGATTGAGACTAATGTTACCCTCAAAGAAATTAGACTGGACAGCAGCCCCAAGGGGCAACTGGGAACCAAAGCTTCCGATTCTTCTTCAGACTATGGCTGCAGCAGTGGTGGCACTGAGAGCAGCCGCCAGCTAGAGGTGACCGTCCTGGGGGGATGGGGCAGCAACGCTTCTGCTCTTAGCTCGCCGAACGATTCACCCAGGATGACCTCCAGCGACGGCGTGAGAGACACGCAGCCTGCGGTCCTAATGGAAACTACCTCCAAGAGGGCGGATCTGCACACCACCCCCGTTCCGTTCAAGGTCACACAGGTCCCTGGACACACGACCTCTTCCATCTGCTATGTCACCCTAGCCCCGAATTCCAAGGTTTCCTCTGAGATTCCTGAGAGCTTGGAATCAGGCATCAGGGGAAAGCAGAATTTTGCACAGCTTCAGGTAGCACGAGCTGGACTTCTGAAGATGCTGAGCCCAGAGCAGAGGAACCTGTGCTATTCTGATCCAGACAGTTTGAATTACATCGGAAATGGACCTGCTTACAGAGGCCACAGCTCAGTGGATGACCACCTGGTGGAGCCGACGAGCAAAGACAAACTGAGCGGGCAGGGTCTGGTAGCGGCTAGACGGAAGCTCTTTGAAACCAAAGGCCGTGCCCTGTCAGCTTTCTGCTTCTCCAAAAGCGCACTGAAGCACATCCAGCACGAGGCCCTGCAGGCGTACGTGGAGTATGAGGCAGGCCACCAAAGCACAGAAGGCCTATCTCCTGATCGGAGACACTCCATGGCTGGGAGGGTGGCGGAGTTTGGCCAAAGGTCACTTTGCAGAAATGAGGAGAGCAGGCCCGTTTCTGCAGGCCGCCCGCTGGACCCCCCAGCCGGCAGCGTCGGCTGCGCAGATCTGGGGTCTCTCTCCTACTGTGAGCCAGGACACTTTAATGAAAACGCGATCCCAGCTACCGAGAGATCGTCTTCTACGGACAACCTCTGTCAACTGCGTTCCACTCCAACTCCATACGCCTTGCAGGTATGTGTCACGTTCCGTTATTATGTCTAACATGCTGCAACCCCCCCCACCGGATGAGTAACTTGTCAGAAATGTTTATAGCTAAATAGCCCTAACACTGGAGGTGGTCCGCATCTGAGCAAGGAGTGGGGAGCATATTCATGGAAACAGGTGTGTATCAACACAGATATAATTCTGCCTTTTAAAATTGGGTTTTATCAGTCTGCATTACGTTATTTCCAAGTAGCTTTTTGCCATTAAAAGGTGCCTCCCCTGATTTGGCCATCCATGTTGTTAATGAGCTAAAGTTGAAAAAGTACATTTTGCTTCTTGGTTAAGTCAATCTCAGAGTCAATGTACCAAATTTGAGATCTTTTGTTTTTGACTTCCTCTTCCCTCACATTGGGATGTGCTTTTGCTGTGGCAAATAACAATAAATTATTTGTGTTTGTTACTAGACTACGATCCGCTCCAATGAATCTTTACCGTTCAATAACCTGACACTGAGGTGAGTGACTGGAATATCTCAGTGGTGTGTCAGATAACACAAACAAATTGCGCCTGAGCCATTGATGGCCGTCCGAAACACGCACTGATGAGCTGACCTTTCTGCTGAGGAGGAGAAGGTGACGTCTTGGCTGACTGCCGTGTGTAGCCACACCTTGGGGTGTCTCAGATACCTGAAAGCTGACGGTGGCCTTTGTCCCTGTAGTCCTCACACATTCTGTCATAATCTTCATGTGTGACAGGTTTCCTGCAGTGCATTTCCTGTAGGTCATTCCATAACAGTCATAAACATTTAAATGTGGTCTACACCAGGCTGACCATTCACAGCAGACACCAGCAATCATGCTTGGCATTATATGTTAATATAATCATTCATGTGGTCTACACCAGGTTGATTATATTAAACCTTCTTCCCAGGGTAGTAATGTAGCTATAAGGTAAATGTCTTGTCAGTTCTCAGAAATCAGTTGAAGGGAAGTCTTCAGTGAGCAAGTACCCAGTGGATCGGGTGGACCCAGCGGATCGGATGGAGCCAGCGGATCGGATGAACCTAGTGCATAGAGCGGACCTGGGGCAAGTGGGCCGTGCCATCTGCACGGCAGATTCTAGCAGGGTGCCCAGGGAGGAGGCAGCCACGCGACGGGTCGGCAGGTCCTGGGCCTCTGCTTCAAGCTCAGAGTCCGTGGAGCAGCTGCGAGGCCGGCGCATGGCCCAGGCCCACGAGCAGAGAAGTTCACCGTCCTTCTTCGAGGGCCAGGAGAGGCGGCAGGCGCTAGAGCACAGGAGGCCACTATTCAAACAGGAGTCTGCCCCACAGCTTCATGTCGGTGAGCTCGGGAGCCGCGACCGGGCACGCAGCAAGGCTTGGGCCATCCCTGAGCCATCCGCCACTGGGGGCACGACCCACTTCCCATCAAGCCCCTCTCTCAGTCCAGCTGGCAGCCCCTCGTCCCTCCCTGTGTGTGGTTTGGACTTCCGTAAAAGATGGATCCAGTCTTTATCCAGAGGCAGGTCCAGCTCCAGGTATGAAGGCAAGGCTTTATTTGCCTCCTCATCCAGAAGGTCCTGGACCCTGGGTTTGGGACCTTAAATTCGACATTTACCTTTGTGTAAACTTCATGTTTTTTTATAAGTGGTTCACTTTTTCTTCAGAGTGAAGACGTCCCCTGTGCAGCCCTCACTGCTGGAGCTCTCGGTGGATGATCCTGAAGAGATATTTGGGTCCTTCCCTGAAGTGTTTTTAAACCAAGGAGTGACGACAGACTCGGACTCGTGGCTCAGGACCACGGATGGGGAACGTCCCCCACTAGGGGGCGAAGGAGGTTCCCAGGGAACCAGAGACACCCAGTATCAAGTTCAGGAGACGGACCCAAGCACCAGAGAAGAACTTCCGAGGAAGGAGGAGGAAGATGAGGAAGGAGTTTCAGTGGATGAACCCGAGTCTCCTGCAGTCCCCACCGGGGAAACGATAGTGAAATGGCAGTGGGAGGAGCTGGTGGGGCAGGTGGCGACAGAGGATCAGACATTAGCACATGTGCTGCTGCCAGCAGCCAATCGGATCACTGCAGTCGCACTGATAGAACAGCTGCTTTCTGGGGACACCTTACTGATGGAAGAGCATTACAGGAGGAAGCAAGCTGAGGGGGCCAGCGGCCCGGACACAGAGGACGGGTAACTCGGTGATTACTGCTACAGAAAGGCAGTGGTGGGCACAACTAACCAAAAAGATAGTTACGAGAATAGCTAATCTGCTCACTCTAAGGTCTAAATTGATACTGAACTTATCTTCGGTTTGGTTTTTGGCTCTGAAACCCTTAAAAACACACTTAGAGATATAAAATTATAACCTGTTAAACACTGAGGTCACATTTGTCAGACTAGAGTGATTACTAGGGGATATTTATGGCTTACCCAACTGGATATCGCTGGATTCTGTAAAGTCTCCGGAATAAATGTGCATTGAATTTTTTTCTCTGATATACCGTTTGCGAGGTATAAGCGTTTTGTCGTAGGAGCCCTATTTCACAACTAGCCCATGCTGACATTTTGAAGCCACTTGGGGACTACAAACATGGTGCCGGTTACCCAGAAATGCTCTAATAGTTGGTTACCCAGAACTAGGTCGATAGCTCTGTCAATCAGAACTGAGAAAAATACAATCACAAAGCAGGATCTCTTGCTTAGCCGGATAACTTCTTGGATTAGTTTTGCTAATTAGCCATTAGTGGACTAGTGGAACCCTGCCCACCACTGCAGAAGGGTTGTGCTGGCAGGTAGCATGTAAGTCACTGGTAGAGAATCCATTATTCTTTGCCAGTAATCTTTGTTATTCAGTCATTACTATTTTGATCATCACATACAGCCTGACTGTAATTAAAAGAAAATGGACAGAAAGCTGCCCTGTTCACGTACATTTGAAATGAAATTTTGGATGAATACAGTGCTCCACTTGGTTTGTTGCAGCTTTGCAGCAGATGTGGTGTGTCCTTTTAATGCTGCTCATCCAACCACTGAAGATCAAGCTCAAGAAACTGGCCAGACACAAGGCTGGGCAGGAAGTGAGGTCACCAAGAAGAAGGTAAGAATCTCCATCGAATTGGTTCCTTATTCGTTATTTACGTGGAAGGTGGCCATAACGGATCACTACAATGTTATGTCAGTCATGTGACCTGCGTGCCCTCAGAGGCTGTTGATGTCATGCATCGAGTGCCACCTGGAGGCACTGGCTGGGCGGCGGGCGGCCCTCAGGCAGGAGCTGCTGGCCCATGGGGAGAAGGCCAATGCCATGGCGTCCCTGGTACAGGAGCACTGTCTGCCGCTGGAGTACGAGCGCTACACTCAGTTCCTGGATGATCTGGAGCGGGTGGTCAGCCTGCTTCTGTGCCTCTCCACCCGTCTGGCCAGGGTGCAGAATGCATTGAGCGTTTCGGACCAACATATGGACCCGGAGGAGAAGGTACATGAACCACTGTGCCGGAATGGGCCAACACACTGCTTATTAGTGATGGACAAAATTACGCTTCATGAAGCATTTGCTGAATTTTTTTGACCCCACTTGATGGCGCTCTTGTTTGATTTGGGGCATGCTTTGTGTCTTTTTTTGAACAGAGAGCAACATCTAGTGGGTCAAAAAATACGGCAAATGATTCATGTAGTTAGAGTTCCAATGAGACATGGACCCTACCCAGTGAGCTGAGACGAAGACTGGACTCCTTCGGTACTGTGTCTCTTCGGAGAATCCTTGGGTACTGCTGGTTTGACTTTGTGTTGAACAAGCGGTTGCTAGAGGAGTCCCCAATGAGGCACATTACCTGCATTGTGAGGGAACGTCAGTTACGGCACTATGACCATGTGACGCATTTCCCTGAGGGTGATCCGGCTCACAGGATCCTCATTGCTGAGGGGATGCCCACGTAACACCTGGCTGCAGCAGATAGATGACCATTTCTGGGGGGTGGGACTGGACTGTGTCTTTGCCCGGGGGAACGCCAGCCGGGGTCCCGAGGTGTTTCGTCATGCGGTGGGTGTGGAAATGAAGCGTCTTTTTGTCCATGACTACTGCTTATGCCTTGGTTTGGACTCTTGGCTTGTTGAGGAGAGCAAATGTTTGACACAATAGTTAGATATGGGCAGGAATAACCTTCAGTGACTGAAGGCAGAAACCTTCTCCATGTGTAAGGGAGAGATCTGAAAGGAGTGGGTTATAAAACGACTCCCGTATTTAATTTGTCAGAATCAGTCAGAAGTCAGTCAGAAGTCAGAACAGGGTTCCTGAATTCTGGTCCTGGAGGCCAGTTTGCAACACAGTCTGCAGATTTCTCTGCTCAGACACACCTACTAAACCTGGTAATTGGGTGATTAAGGTGTGTTTGAGCAGGGAAATCTGCAAACTGTTGGATTCTAGCGCTCCAAGACCGGAACTGGGGAACCCGAAAATTAGCGCTTATAGACATGCATTATTAGTGACATACAGATCGGCATGTGAGTCTTCGAATTCTTCATCCGACCCTCATTGATCAGATCACCCAGGGAAAACTTTCCAAGCTGCCACCGGCAATCCCTGGTCTGTAGCTAGAGTACATTTAATGTGATACAAAAAGTGCTCTGCGACTGTCCCATATTCATTTTAAAGTGTAAGTTTAATTTTAGTAGGTGTTGTGTTTGTGTCGTCTGTTACCAGATGACTTGAAAAGTTTAGTTTTTAACCACAGTAAAGCTGAGCCCACTTATCGGTCGCACCTGTCTTTATTTCTGTTTTACTTTAATGATTCGTCTTGTCACTAATTAGCAGAATAGTGCACTTGTTTCCACTAATTAAGTTCTAGGTGTGACATCTCTGAGGGTGATTCCTCCAGATGGAGACCGCTCTACTTTTTGCCTGCTTTTTTTGTTTTTTGTAAATATTTCTGAAAAGGCCATTTCCAACGTTGTCATTGTTTCACACAAACTGCAAATGTTACGTCACATACTATACAGTATATTCAAACAGTCTGTTCTCATGTGCCACAGTTTTCTGTTGCTTAAGTCTTGTTGGTCAAAATGGACTTTGTATTTTCTCAGTGAAATAATTTTATACCCAAAAATATATATGTAAGTGGTCATTGTGTAAGCTGCTGCACGCAAAGCAACTCACAAACTTTCAGAATGATTCACGAGTATATTTCATAAATTGCGGTGATATGACATTCTTGTATTTTTGGTTCCCACAGTACATGATTTTGTTGTAATTTTTTGCTTTTGTGGGAAATTCATCATTCAAAATTACTGCCCAGCCACTGACATTCTGACAAGACACCCAAGCATTTTGACTTTCGTGGTTTAAACAATAACAAACCTTCTTTTTCAGTTTGGTGGCACTCACTGATTCATTGATTGAATTATTTGTTTTTGAGACAAAAGTTAACTTTTTGGGAGTCACTATCTTTTGGCGCGTAACCATGCTCTTGCTGTTGTGCAGTTTGCATAAACCTGCTTTGAGAAATGCTCTAATAGTTGTATGAATGTTATCTTTCATCAAATGTGCCAAAGCGATTAAAAAATAATACTGAACTGCTTGTTCTATTATCTGTGCTGCCCTCTAATGGTAAAATAGTTCTTGTCTATTGAATTAATCCTGTTCCTTCAAAACTGCCGTTCAGTTTCCTAAAAACCATTTCATCCTATTGGATGATTTTCTGTTCGTGATCAGTATGACTGCGTAAGTCATAATCATAGCCTGGTTCGGAAGGCGGCCTGCTCTTGTGGATGGACAGACGATGGCTGGACTGAGAATCTTTTCTCTTTTGGTCCTCTCCCCGTCATTCAGGAATCTCTGCAGAACCGCCACCGTTTGCTGTGTAGGCAGAGGGACGACGCCAAGGGCCTGAGGGAGAACCTGGAGAGGAGGCAGGGCGTGGTGGCCGCCATTTTGGCCAAGCACCTGAGTGCCCAGCAGCAGGAGGAGTACAAGCAGATAGTGCAGACCAAGGCCTCACTGCTCATCCGGCAGAAGGACCTGGACGAGAGGCAGCGTCTCAGGGAGGAGCAGCTGCAGGCTTTGCTGGGCAGCCTGCCCCCGTAGCCGCGTGATGGCGCCCCCTAGAGTGGCTGCCAGTGAAACCTGCTCTCTCCCGCTTCCTTCCGTAACCTGTGAAACTCGCGTTGGTTGTATCTTCAGGTCTTTTGGGATCTGCTCGATTTCCTACGATTCCCTTTGCGAGGGATCTTGTGTGAAATACAGCGGACTCACTTCTCACACCTCAGCCCAGGAATGGTGGTACCATATTATTTAGCCAGAAATGTTTCTATAGCTTATTTTTTACTACAGGCTTCTGAGTCCAAAACCTCTGAGATAGAGATGTCGCTGTTCACCAGAAGGCAGATATTATTTGGACACCATCACTCTCATTCATGTTGAACCTTTAGTGGATGATCTGAGTGATGTCAGTCCTGCTGGTTCGTTTATGAGAGAAGATCATGACATTATGCGGCCTTTTTGAAAGGCTTATCCACAAGGTAGAGCATTTTTGACCACACATTCACCCACATTTTCTTTGTACTGTTTCAAGTCCACTTTCCTTTCTAGTCTTGCAGTGGCATGTGCAGCTTTTCCGGAGAGATTTTCATCACGATGTTTTTTGCTTGTCTAGGTTTATTAATGAAATGTTAGGGATATTCTCAGTAGGTTTAGTGCAGGTCTGATATAATAGATAACTATTTATTAACTATTTGTTGCTGCTATTTTAATTAATGCTTCCTGAAGGTAACAGGTAAAGCCACCAGAACCTGGATCTTTTGAGAATTCATTGTTGTCGGGGGGGGGGGGGGGGCGGTGTGTTTAGTTTGAAGGCAGGGTTTTATTTTCCGAAGGGTAAAATGAAAAAAAGCAAAAAAAGTTGAATTTAAGATAGGAAGAGGGTCGTGTGGGGTCTGG
>JAODKC010000002.1:6086082-6100854 GCA_026777985.1 Mormyrops attenuatus
CCACCCTGTCCCCGCCCCATCCCGCTCAGGCTGCCATGGAGTCCTTGCGTGTTATGTGTGGTATTTCCTGGTAAAGCCTCGTACAGCTGGGTGTGCCTCCTCATCAGTTGTCATCAGATCATACACAAACACGCATGCATTGGTGTGACAGCTTTAGTTATAAAACCCAGGCTGGTTTCACATGATCGTTGACGTCATAAACTCCAAAGGCTGCTGAAGACTCAGCCCCACCCCCCCGGCCCCAGACTCTGACTCACAGAGACCGTCTGCCTGATGGAACAAGCCCGAACACCCTCGCAGGTGGAGGTGCTTGTGTGTCACTAGGGGGTGGGATTGTGTTCAGAACCTTCTCTTGCCGAATTGCAGCTATGCAGAACGAGCCTTTGGTCTGACACACAGACAGACCAAACGGAGGGGCGTGCAGGATGCGCCGCTGGGAGGGGTCATGCTCATGGTACTGGTTTTTCTCCAGTCCTCACCTGTAATCAGAGCATCCGCGTCCTGGTAACATGTAAAGGAATGCGGTCGTATCTGCTGGGCAAATAAGTGGCCTTCCCCTATATCAACATATGGTGGGGGAGGGAAAATACAATGAAGAATTCATCCACTGCACAGCTCACTTCACCCACCCCCAGAAATACACACTCAACAAGGAGGCTTGACTGAGCAAGTGTGGGCACTGCACTTCAGTGGGCTGGGGGAGGGGGGGCACTCAGTCGCAGAGGTGGGGCAGAAGATTCTGTGTGCCCCGTGTTACATGCCGAGCTCAGCAGTGAGAACAACCTGAAAGGGAACACAGTGGCCCTTGGTGAAATGCCAGGGCGGGGGGGCAGCAGGACCTCGCAGCCGGTAAATTCAGGGACGAGAGCAGCATGTGTAACTGGGGGCAGCGCTGGGGCTGCCTGTCCTTAGTTACAGCGTACAGAACGTTACATCAAAAACAAACCTCGGTTTCTGCTAAGGAATTCCGTTTGGTATAGACCAGCAGGGGCCCCTAGGAGCTTGGGGCCCCTGACTCAATGTCACCATGGGCCCCTGCTAGATTTTACATATAATTCTACATACTCAGGGGCCCTGTGGAAATGCTGGCCCCCCTGAATCTGCCAGGGCATCCATGCCCCTCTGACACCCCTGCAAACCAGGAAGACAGTGCAGATTTTGTAAAACATCTTTAAATTCAGCAGGTCTCATTATTATGTATTTACAGTAAAAGACTTTTCACAAATATCAAAGATATCACAACATAAGGACAGGCTGCTGCAACTGGGCAGCTATAAAAATGTAGGAAATTTAGGCTTTTATATCATTATATAAATGTAGCTACTCTGACCTCAGTATTAAAAATGCAGTACAATCCAGACTTTAAGGCAGACGATAAAACAACGTCCTTCTTTACTGTGGTTAAAATAATATCTTGTTAGAAAGCAGCAGAAATCAGCTGGCGGCCTTAGTGTTTTCAGTGGAACATGTCGGAGGTGGGTCTCTGCTTGGCTCCGTTCTCCTCCTCTGCTACTCCGCTCATTGAGGAGAAACTCGGGCGGGTCTTGTACTTTTTCTTATGTGCCCCGTGAGGCTGGAAAATGCGACTCAGCGTGTTAAAGCCCTTCTGATTATCTGGAAAGGCATAGTTGTCCAGCTTTTCGTGAGAGACCTCTTTGGAGAGCACTTGCGGCGCCCCGAGCAGCGCCCTCAGCTCGGACGGCGCCCCCTGGGGCAGATAGTGATACGGCTTCTTGCCGCTGTTGTCCCTGAGGTGCACGTTGGCGCCAAATTCCTGCACCAGCATGGCCATGGTGGCCCTACGGTCGTGGATAGCTGCGACGTGCAGGGGAGTGTAGCCGCCATGCGTCTTTGCGTTGACGTCGACCTCCAGGCTGCCCCGCTTGGCTATCTCAATGATCTTGGACAGCATCTCATGATTGTCGCTCTTGGCAGCCCAGTGCAGGGCTGTGAGGCCGGATATGAAGTCTCTCTTTTTGGCCAGATGTGTATCCTGCAGGAGGAGACCGTGGACTTGACTCCAGTGCCCTGCGGCGCACCTCACCATCCACTCGTGCTCTGCGGGCTCCAGTGGGATGGTCTCTGGGAAGTGGACCTCATCTCCCGGTTTTGGGGTCTTGCAGGCTCTCCTGACCTGTGGGGACCCGGGCACACTTCCACCCCCCTGCTGTCTCCTTTTGAATCTGGGCGATCTCTCACTGGAAAGTTCTGGGACACTTGTCACCGAGTTACTTTTCGTTACATCCGAATCGGCTAATTCTACTTTAATATCAGGAAGGATCATGCGAAGGGGTAATGCACAGGGCTTTGGGCCCGGTTTCTGTGCTTCGGTCAAAGGTGTCGTGGTGCTTGCTCCATCCACCTTGACGTGCATCACACGTAGATCAGCACTCGGCGTGTCTGGCTGGGGCTTCACGTCTACCACAGTGTAAGCAGATCCAGTCTTTCTGGTTCTAACTTCACCTGGAAGATTGCGATCTTCGACTTTCGGGGATTCATCGTGTTTCTGTGACCTCACCACAGGTAAACCTGGCTTGCTTGCATAGGTAACCTCCCCTGTTCTGCGTGTTTGCGGAGGATCTACGAGATGCGGGGTGGAGGTACAGCTAACACTCATTAGGTTCTCATTCCTGGCAGTCGGAAGGGTTAGCGTGCTGTGCTCAAGTTGTGAACGCAAGATCTTACCGTCTTTTCGACCATGACCTCTGTGTTCCACCTCAGAGCCAGCTGAGCGAACACCGGTTTGCTTTTCAAACGTATCTCCCAGATCAGGCTGCTGCGCAGTTACTGGGAGTTTTCCCCCAGATAAGTTCTTTTTCCTAAGTACGACATATTTCACATCATCGACTTCCTTTACAACAGCGATGTTGTTGACGAATTTCTTGAAAAGCTCCCGGTTCCGTTTCTTTTCCTCGGGATCGCTGCAGTTCAGCAGGTCTTTAAATGTTTTTAATAACTCGGAGTTCTTCGCGTTTCCGCCCCGCTCCAACAAGAAATTGGTAATAACGTCTTGAGTCAAGGCCATCTTTTTGAGACCTCCGCGAATTGATCTTAACAATCAGTGAGTCAAAAGCTTCCCCATGAAGCGCCAGCGTCCTTTCCGATCCCTGCGCTCCGTTCTGCGGATACCTGCTGCTTCTGCGCAGAGGCTCGCCTGGGAGCGCCTATAATAACTTATGCGTATAGAAGCGTGGGGAGGGAGGCGCCTTTCGCTAACAGGTTAGACACCACGGCAAGGTCCTGCTTACCGTAGCTGATCGGCAAGTCTCTGGAAGCGATGATATGTCACGCGGAACACGTCATTGTCTTTATTAAAAATGGGAAACACATGCAATAAAACAAGAGCGGCTGTTCAGTGTGGATTACTGCTCTATGCATGTCAATTCATTATAGTTGTATATATTTAAATAGCCGTACAGATTGATTGTTAGTGACTTTCAAGCAATTGCAAGCATTTAAATTGCCATATTATTATTATTATTAAATAATTTGTGGAAATTGTGATCGCAAATTAACCTTAATTGTAGAAATATATATTGTGTCCGTTGTATGATTTTGCGAGCTTACTTCTCGGAATCTGAAATTTTAACATATCATAAACAGACGTACATGCAAATTGGGAGATGACCCAACACCGCACTTTATGACAAGAATATCAGTAAACTCAAAACATGCATTTGACCGAATACTGTTATCAGAGGCACGTGTAATTTGTTATATCCACAGTGGAAAATGGCTATTGATTTACTGCATTACATAGGGAACCTATATACCCGTAACACCATTTAAGTGCATTCTCACGACATCCCTGGTACCTTAGGTTGATAGTCAGATTGTCAGATGCCTCCGTGACCCGCACGGGCTCCCGGCGGCTCGCAGGATGGAGTTCCAGAGCCAAGTGGGAGTTTCCAGGAAGAAGCCATATTGGATGCGCTGAGCATTTCCACGGCGTTATCCCGACGAAGACAGCCGCTTCTTCGCCCCTAAAATCTTTGGACAATGGCTGCCACGGATGTAGACATATTTCCCGTAAGTGTGCAATATTTTCGTATTATAGGCAAGAAATAGCGAGGAAGATTATGCTGGTCCAGCAGAGTACGTGCTGGGAATTTCTTATCTCTGTATACGGATCCTGTAGTTGGACAGTGGGTAGAGATCTGATCGTGATTTGCTTCCTAGTTTCAGTTTACTCACTTGTATGATCGGTGCTGTCATTTGACTGGGCTCACATTATACAATTTATTTTTATTTTCGTGCATGTGTGAAGGATTCCTGCTTGAGAAAACGTGTGCCTTATTCTGCATGCTAAACTGCGTTCATGTTAGTACGCTTCTGGTTCTCTGTCAGCCATTCATGGGGATAATCGTGCGTTTCTGCAAGGCATTAAAAGAAAAAGTTTCACCAAAAACAAATGATGCTTCCCAGTCATAGATGACCTGCGTGTTTATCTGATGCATCAGCTATACATGTGAAAAATGTAGATTTTCTTGAGCTCCTCTGCATTCGACTAATAATATACTAACAAGCGCTGAATAAACACGCCGTTCAGAAGATCCACATTAACCTGCCTGAGGCTGATGGCTCCTGTGCGTTTTAACTCGTGTGCCTTGCCATGTTTCGGGGATATATCGTCCCTAAAATTGTGTACTACTGACGTAGACGACGTGCGAAAGAATAGTTGGTCTTAGGAACTGCTGTAACCTTCCGAGCTACTCAACAGATAGTGACAAAACGGAACTCAGACCTAACCTGTAAAGTACAGATAGACAGGGGCGCAGGTCCGGGAGGGGAGCGTGTACCCCCCAATATTTCATTTAGCTTTATTCGTCCTACCCTAATAAACAGACCTTCGCATGTAAATTATTATATCGTGTCCCCGCCCCCCCACACCAAGCTCTCCTACGCCCCTGCAGTTAGGTATGCAAAGCACGCGCTGAATCTCTTCTTCACCCTGATCTAGTAACTGCATCTGAAGCATTCACAGGTACCTCTGCATGTCTCTGTTTCAGAAGAGATCTGTGACATAAAAGGCTTCTCCCCGGCTTTTCCAGGCGCCGTAACTCAGGGTGCCCCGGGGTCAACTCCTCTTATAATAGAAACACTTTTGTGGATTTTATCCTGAGTAAAAACACACAAACAGCCATGGATTTCGCTGAAGAAGCCGCACCATGTGGCCTTAGCATTTTTGTTAGCAGGCCTACAGTGTAAATTGATGGCTGTCGACTGCCCTAACTGTTGTTTTTGAGGTTATGGAAACCAAGTAACCCCATGGAAAAACAGCCAAGAAAGCTCCCATTGTGCTTTGTGGCACCGATGACCGTTATTGTGATTTCACGTAATGTCACTATTGGCAAAGTGGGAAAAAATGAGAAAAATCTGGATTAAAAACCTGAATAGCGTGTAGCAGCGATGTGCAGAATGCTGTCCGACCTGAAAAGGGCGAGTGTATGACATGGAGGAAGCAGCAATACTGTAAAAGTGAGACATCATTAACATGGTCATTGTCACATAGACTAGGGTTTCCCAGTGTTTTGATGTTCACGGACCGGTTTACGTCACACAAAAATGTCACGGGCCAGTAAAACGGCTGGGGGCCAGACCGGTGGATTGACTGGCGATTTTCATAAGTTTAATCGTTTCAATGGTATTTATCATCTTTTGTTGTCATTAGATTGGTGTAAAAAAATCATTTGGAAACCTTAAGGCATGTGAGGATGGTAAAACATTTGATCTCCATTGCCTGCACTTCCTTTGTACTGGCAGAGATTCAAGAGAAGCTTTTCAGACCGCAGCAGATGAAGTACACAAGGCCTGGGTTTGTGCTGGTCACAAGCTGTCGCCGCGTGTCACAGCCTCACGAAATCTGGCCCATCTGCAGCTGCTCGCTAGCATCCAGTGCCAAGGGCCGCCGTATGTGGCCACCGAGGTTCTAATGAATGTTGTGTCAGTGCCTGGAGCGGGGATGAAGGCTCGCCCGAGGACAGGAAGTGGCGCGGTCGGGCCCAGCAGAGCACGCTCCTGTTCTTATCCATCGCTAACAGACCAATGACAGCCTGCCACAGTTTATTATGATCAGGTGTAAAACTCAGTGATCTATAAGCTGAAGATTCCTATTATTAGGACTGACAATATCTGAGGAAATTTGATCACTCAAGTGTCCGTGGGACCAAAATCATCCTTAAAATGCGTATTTAGTAAAAATAATAAAAAATAATGTCATAAGGTATTTTGTAGCGCATTTATCTGATGGTTCCAGTATCGTTTACACAGATGGCCATCTGATTCAGTAAGCTTTGCACTGGAGCCAGATAATCCTACTGCAACATTTCATACATTTTTATTAGAATCACATGACACCACCTGCTATACCAGCTGTTTTTCTTTATTTGAAAATGAATGTCATTTAAAATGCTGCATTAATGTACGATCGTTCTTTGGGACGTTTGGGTGTTGACAGTGGCTTCTTCGAACTTCCTAGAATGAAGAAAAGCGAATCCTTGACTTGGGGGGGCGCGTTGGCTTTGACAGTCTTCCTGACCAGTTGGTTAGTAAATCGGTAACACAGGGATTCTGCTTCAACATCCTCTGTGTTGGTAAGCAAATCTTGCCCTGTCCATTCCTGTCCATCCTGTCCATTCCTGTCCATTCCTGTCCATCCTGTCCATTCCTTTCTGGAGGAGATACTTTCCTGATAATCTGGTACATTCATATATGATATACCTGCAAGCCCCTACCCTATAAGGTGGTTACATAATTCTTATTTCTTCCTTTGTTTCCAAGGTGAAACCGGTATTGGCAAGTCCACTCTAATGAACACTCTCTTTAACACGACATTTGAGACTGATGAAGCCAGCCATTACCAGAATGGCGTGTACCTGAGACCCAGGACATATGAGCTGCAGGAGAGCAGCGTCCAGCTCAAGCTTACGATCGTAGACACGGTGGGCTTTGGAGACCAGATCAACAAAGACGAGAGGTATGTCACCATGTGAGAGGCCTGCAGGTCTGCAGACCTCACTCCCTGAGAGTCTGCAGACCTCCCTCCCTGCCTTTGTCTGTCTTTATGCGGTGCTAGGAGATGACCGTTAGGTCATGCAATCAAAACTGGCAGTACACAGCATCCTTAATGCTTATCCCAACCATCATCATGCATTATGAAGGCATCTATAGTGCATTATAGATGAGAACTTCATAGCGCATTCATAATGCATAATAAACATGACTTTGTGTTATGCCTTTTTATAAACATTTATAGCCATGTTTATAATGCTTTATGAATGCATTATAATGCATTATGAATGTGTTTATACATTGCTCAAAACATGCCATAAGTAAAGTGTTACAAAATAAAATTACTCCAAATAGACAATAAAAAATAGACAAAATAGGTCATAAAACTGGAAGGCAGCATAACAGCAGCTTTAATGAAAGTGTGTGGCGTAAGCATGAAGGCCTCTGCGACCTCATACAATGGCTCACTGATTGATCTATGACAAATAGCAAACATATTTGACTGCTTAGTATGCAGGAGTTTGGACCGGTTACATTCCAGCAATGTGATTAAGGAGGCTTAGTTTCCATGCGTCATACATCCATAGTAAATAATCATTCGGGAGTCCGGATTTATATATATTTACATTCATTTCTATATAGCGCCTTTCACAGCACAGTTTCCTCAAGGCTTTTATCAGGAGTGTGTGACAGTATATTATTTGTACACAGATATTAAAAGGAAGAAGGCAAATGGTAGGAAGTGAGTAGAGAAACACTCCCATCGTTTGGGAACTTGGGGATGCCTGACTGACCGGCACCCGTCATGTTAACGTCATGCTGTGTTATTCCTCCTTTTACCTATGATCAGGCACCCCAGTGTGAACGTGTGTGTTCCAGTATGGCCTTCATACGGTGTGATGCTAAACTTCACCTGCCCTGTTTCTGCTCAGCTACAAGCCCATCGTCGACTACATTGACAGCCAGTTTGAGAATTACCTTCAGGAGGAGCTGAAGATCCAGCGCTGTCTCTTTGATCATCACGACACGAGGATCCACATCTGCCTGTACTTCATCGCCCCCACGGGACACTCGCTCAAGTCTCTGGATTTAGTCACCATGAAAAAACTGGATAGCAAGGTACTAAAACACACACACACACTCATTACTTCTACGCAGAGTTATGTCAGTGACCTTGAGATAGTAGTGTTTTTTGCATGTTTTGTCCAAGATTATCAGCAGTATCATACAGTATGTTCTCGATGGAGACACTTTATGAGTGGTGCTCTTGAAGAAGAACATGCACACTCTTCACTGGGATTATGTACTTTCTGAGAAAACAGAAAAAAATACTTGCAAATGAGATTAATGAGACTGCATAATATTTAAATCTCTGTGAAGCATCTGTTGTTCGCTTTGAAATGAAGCTCTGCTTTCATTGCTGTGATGTAAGGTGATTCTTTTCTTTCTGGAATGGTCCCTCTTTTGTTTTCATGCAGGTTAATATTATACCCATCGTAGCTAAAGCCGACACAATCTCCAAGAGTGAACTGGACAAGTTCAAGATCAAGATTATGAGCGAGCTGGTTAGCAACGGCGTCCAGATCTACCAGTTTCCCACAGACGACGAGGCCGTCGCAGAGATTAACTCGTCCATGAATGTGAGTCTACCAGGAGAAGTGTCAGAGAGTAGTCAGTGGCCTCCCCCTGCAAAAACACAATGATGGGTCAACAATAGATTGTTCATAAGAACATCCAGATGTATGGAAAACATGTTAAGGGCACATTCACACAGCAAGCAAACTCTCACCGTAAACTGAGAAGTTAGATAGCAAGCTGTGGGCATTATTTAGAGAATATCTCCATATCCAGCATGGTATTCTTTGTGATCTTGCTGTAGTAACAGGTTCTGAGCGCACGATGTGAGACGACCCCTGTTACCTGTGTCTTACAGGCGTACCTGCCCTTCGCTGTGGTGGGAAGCACAGAAGAGGTGAAAGTGGGAAATAAGATGGTGCGGGTCCGGCAGTACCCCTGGGGCATGGTGCAGGGTGAGGGCCTCTCATTCACCTCATCCTTCGCAGGCATCTCGAAAAAGCGTGACGCTTTCCCCGTTAAGGGTCTGCCCGCAGATTCGTTTAGTCTCCTCTGCTGATCCCAGCTTAGCGGAAGCCTGTGGGATCATGTTCAGTTCGTATCTCCCTCGAGAACGGCCCGAACCCCTTCTGTTTCGAGCTCTTCTGATGATGATCTTCGGGTGTCTGTTGCTGTGGTTGCCATGACAATGGGGTGGGCCAGGCAGTCCTTCAGCTGATGTTACGGAAACGGCGTTCAGGCCGTCCTCCTCCTGCATGGGAGTCTCCTCCTCATTTCATCATCTAGTGTCAGCTCAGGATTAACTTCTCCTGAGAGTTTTTGGGCTTGTTAGTTAATTAGGAAACTGTGTTTTGGGTCCTAAACGGATGCGGACATCCATTTGCACCCTGGTCATTCTATGTGCTTTTCCTGGACTTCTCTCTTTGAGATGTACACACTGAAACATACACTATATACATATTTGTGTGCCCTGTGAAGGACTGACATCTTGTCCAGGGTGAGCTATCGGTCTGTGCCCTGTGAAGGACTGGCATTTTGTCCAGGGTGAGCTATTGGCCTGTGCCCTGTGAAGGACTGGCATCTTATCCAGGGTGAACCCCAGGCCTGTGCCCTGTGTTGCCTGGGACAGGATCCAGACCCCAGGGAGGTATATATGAGGTCCTGTACTGTCCATATGGTCTCTCTTGGATATTGTATAACATCCTTAGGTATGAGTTTCAAGTTTTATTTGTCACATACACAGTCATACACTGTACTACTGTGTAGTGAACTGCTTTTTCTGCATGCTTCATAGATTGTGCTTAAAAGGAAATATGCAATACAAAATAATATAAAAAGATAAGAATTAATAAGAAAGAATAACAATAAAAAAATAAAATGACTGCAAAATAGACAATAAAAACAGAAAGCAGAAGATCAGTAGTTGTAAAATAATGAAGATGTGTGATGCTATAAAGAGACGTAGGCCTCTTTGCCTGGCTGTCTTGCGGTTCTTCGGTGGATCAAGCTGAAGGTGTCGCTCAGATTAAAGGAGCTCATCTATGCTCAGCCCATCTTTCTTGGGGGCGAGCTGCGTTTCAGCTGTGTCACCATGTTTCCTGCCAGTGGAGAACGAGAGCCACTGTGACTTTGTGAAGCTGAGAGAGATGCTGCTCCGCGTGAACATGGAGGACCTGCGCGAGCAAACGCACGTACGCCATTACGAGCTGTACCGCCGCTGCAAGCTGGAGGAGATGGGCTTCAAGGACACGGACCCCGACAGCAAACCCTTCAGGTGAGTCCATCAGGACTGGCTGTCATCGCGTCCCACAGGGGTCAGCAGGCAGTATGCAAATGAGACCATTTAAGACTGTCGTCCAAAGGCCGTGGTTTGCATGGTGAGGATGGTGGGAGAGACATGGTGCGGACTTTTTACCTGCAGCCTACAGGAGACTTACGAGGCCAAGAGGAAGGAGTTCCTTGGGGACCTCCAGCGCAAGGAGGAAGAGATGAGGCAGATGTTTGTCAATAAGGTGAAGGAGACAGAAGCGGAGCTGAAGGAAAAGGAGAGAGAGGTAAACAGGAGCCGTTCCCTCAGGAAGCTGGCAAGATCTGTGAGTGTGAAGGCTGTTTGTAGGCTTCCTGTGCCCTGGTGTTATGCTGAAGCTCTCCAGCACCAGCAAAGCAGTAAATAACACGGGCTTACCAAAGGCTAACAGGCTGTAAATGAAAAGCATGTGAAGTCTGGCTATTCAGTTTGCAATGAGGAACTCCATCGTGTCTCACTGAGTGGTTGTCAGAAGCTGGCTGGTAACCGCTGACCGGTCCACTGCGTGGGCACATGTCAAAGGCACACCAAGCGAGTGTCAGGTGATCTAAGGTAAGCCATGTGATTGTATACAACCTCTTCAGCTGCATGACAAGTTCGAGCAGCTGAAGCGGCTGCACCAGGAGGAGAAGAAGAAGATGGAGGAGAAGCGGCGGGACCTGGAGGACGACATCAACGCCTTCAACAGGAAGAAGATGGCAACAGAGACCTTACAGGCTCAGTCACTGCAAGGATCCTCACAGCAGCCTCTCAAGAAGGACAAGGACAAGAAAAAGTAAGGACAGTCTCTCTCTCTTTGTCTCTCTCTCTCTCTCTCTCACCTTCTCTCTCTGTCTCTACCTCTGTATCTGTTTCTTTCTGTCTGTCCCTGTCTCTCTTCTCTCTCTCTGTCGGTCTGTCTGTCACTCTCTGTCTCTCTTTGTTCCTGTCTCTCTCTGTCTTTCTCTTCTTTCTCTCTCTCTCTCTCTCTCTCTCGCTGTCTCTCTCTCTCGCTGTCTCTCTGTTTCTGCCTCTCTGTCACTGTCTCTCTCAGCATTCTGTCTTGGTGGTAGTAGGATAAGAGGCCGGGAAAAGAGCACAGCCTTGCCCAGTGGGATGTTGGCAGGAGGGTGCTGGTGAAGCAGCCTAATATTATGCTCCTGGCCTGGACACGGCAGGGATTGTCTATTCTGAGCCCGGACATAATGTGATAGCAGCATCTTATGTGGGGGCCGCGATGCTTGTGTCTAACATGGCTGCTGACCGGATGAGGGTGGGAATACACCCATAAGGCTGGGGGATTGGGAACAGCCCGAGAAAGTAGGAAAGATAATCAATCCAGAGTATGAAGCAAGATCTGTGGGGGTTGATGTTTTGGGGTTTAGAGAAGGGCCTCGACGTGGGTTTTAATAAACAGGCTGGTGAAACAGACCGCTTACGCTTACTATCAGGAACCCTGTAGGAATTTTTCTTGCATTGCTTAAAATTAAGCTCTAATAGAAAACAAAGTAAGATAAATATGCTAAATATGTAATTCTCTTATTCTGTTGAGCATTTGGTTTCATTCCAGGTACCTGAACAGCACTGCGCACTGCATGTCATCGTGTTCACCTTTCATTGGTGTCTTTCATGGTCGCCTTAACGAACTGGCTTTAGTGTGTAAGACAACTTCATTCTGTCTAAAGTGATGAGACCTCCATCCATGTCCGTGTCGTCTAAAAACTTCAGTTCACACAAGGGTGTCTTTGCTTTCATTCGTGTTCATTGGTTTGTGTGTTTTGTCATATTTGTGTCATTTTTTTTCTTTCAGTTAATATGTGGGAACAGCCAGTCCAGGCCAGCTGCAGATTTGTCTTCCATCACCATAGCGACGTAACGCCGTTTTCACCGTTTTTCTGTTGTGACCTCATGACATTGTGTTTGTGGACCAAAGGCCATGATGGACAGGGGACAGTGGACTGTAGAGTAATTTAACAACTTTACTTTTTATTTGTATTTATTATTATTATTGCTTTTTTTACATCAGCCAGATTGTCAAATATGCAGGACTTTTAAATACTACATTTTATTTCTAAGACTGATTTACGATCAGAAGGGAAAAAAATCTATGCAAAAAAAAGAAAAACTTTTATGAGATACTTGGTACTAATAAGTGTGTCAGTGTGTTCCTTGAGGTAAGCTGACCTTGCTATTTAACGTACTGTGTGTAGATTAGCACTAAAGTAGCGTTAGAAAGCTTACCTTGTACAGTATCAAATATTGTCTGAGCCATACTGAATCTGAACTACCTTCATGTAACTTTGTCTATTTAAAAGGTATATATGTATATTTATAGTTGCAGAAACATAGTTATCACTGAAATTCTGAATACATTAATGAATCCGTTGCTGTTATATTAAGTCCAGATTTGCGTGTGTGTTCGTGTGTGTATCTTAAGAATGTAGTTTTAGGCAGAATGAGTACAGGTGTTAGAATTAGACTTTCTTTAATATTTACATTCATAGTACAGTAATAAATATGACAGTGGCTTCACTTTGCAGAGCCAAATGAATGGAGAAATGCGGAACACTTCCTGGTTTAGGATATAGGGATAGATATAGGATATAGAGATATAGAGTATCTTTTAACTGGGAACAACTGTCTGCATTTTTATTCACGATATAGTTAGGAAAATCAGAATTCTGTACTAGATAAGAAGCTGGTATCACTGAAGCTGACATTCACTTCAGAACTGGGTCAGTGGTGTGTCCGTCCGTTCATCCATCCATCCATCCATCCATCCTCTAAACCAGTGTTTCCCAATGCAGTCCTTGGTGACCCCTAGACGGTTCACGTTTTTGTTCCCTCCGAGCTCCCTGCCAGACAGTCTGTGGGTCCCCACGGACCACATCGGGAAACACTGCTCCAAACTCTTATCATTAGGGTCACATGTACATTTTGTCCTTTCTTTGTCAAATTCATTGATTAATCCTTTCACTCATAATTACGTATAATGTGTAATTATAGGTAATAATAATTTCCTTATTATCTTGGTGTGTTTTATTATTCCCTTTTGCATGTAAAGCGGCTCTGTGACAGGATCCCTCTGTATATACTTAAATATTACATGATATAAAATGATGGCTGACAGACTGAATGGGCCAAACATGGTGCTGCTTCCCGGCAGGTTAGGGAGTGTGTGGAAGCTCCTACCCACAGGCAGGACTGTTGGCTGGCCGGGGGGGGGGGGGGGCGCCCCCCCCCCCGGCTCTTTGAAACGGCTCCCACAGACCACCGGAATTGGGTTTGGGTGCGGTGGGAGGGAGCACGGCATCGGGTGCAGGAATCTCGGCCTGGTTTCATAAATTGAATTCTCAAGCAAAAACTTTTGCATAAACTTTAGCACGTTCTGCGGGTTCCGGATCCAGGCCCAGACACACACGCCCCTGTAAATCTTAACCGTAAATCACTCCAGAGATGACACAGGAGCATCAGTACGGGTACGCCAGCCCGCTGTCTCCTATCAGCCCTGCCATCATTCTACCCCCCTCTAGGTTTTAGTGTGAGGGATTTCGACTCTCATTATGAAACCGACTGTTACTTGGGCAAGAAAAGTTTCAATAACACCGGGCCCTTTAGTCAGTGAGCGTTCCATTACAGTTCAGCTAATTCTGTCCAACTTCGGCTAATCCCATGGTTGAAACAAAGCACCCCCCCCAGTAAAAATCCCACAATAGTCTCAGAGCACCTGCTGCCTTGTCAGGAAAACCGCACTTGAGAGAAAACATCCCGGAAAAAAATACTCCAAACTTCCAGCCTTCTGTTTTCAGCTACATACATCTACCAGGAGGACAAAGAAAAACACTGGTGTTATTTCTTGCAGTGCTTCTGGCAGTGTTTCCTGCAGTGTTTCTTGCAGTGTTTCCTGCAGTGTAATCTCCGTGGTAAGCTTCAGCTGGAGATGTAAAGCTAGTCTCCAATGCCGAGATGGCAGAACAAACTCTCCCGTATCGCTAGCTCGAGTTGGGAGCCAGAGACCGGCATACCGAAACAAACATAACCATTTTACTGGTGTGCTGGCTACAAAATGGGATTTCTGGTAATGTGAGCGCAGGATTTCAAAGAGCTATGTGTGCAATGTGGCCCCTGGGAGGGAATGTAAGTTGTCTTTGAATCACTGCATCCCTTTAGGGTCCATCCCTGTCTGACGTGCAGGTCCACTGCATGCTCGCAGCTGGAGACAGCCCGGCGTGTAATTAGTCCATCTCTTGCTGTGCTGGCGCCTGCAGCCAAACTGGCTTCCATTGTGCGGGAGAACTTGGCGTGCAGGTATGGGATGGGGGATGGCCCCATAATGTGGCAGCCTGTGGAAATCCCCCCGCCTTCCCCAGCATGGCTGTTGCACTTTAAATTATTCTGTT
>JAODKC010000002.1:6100954-6143407 GCA_026777985.1 Mormyrops attenuatus
ATGAATGCACATATGGTGATTTGAAAGAGGACAGGCAGCAAACAAGGGGTCTCTGCAAAGCCCCATGAAAAAGCTCACAGTGCGGCCTGGAGCCATCTGCTTGTGGGCAGCCTCCTGTGTATGAGCAGGCGAGCGTGCCGTTCCTCGGCGAAGCACAAAAAGAGCGCTGCAGTGGAATTTGCAATGCGTGCATTTATGCATAAATATATATTTATAGTCCTGTGGGTATGCGTGCTTGCTTGTGATCTGTGGGGTTCTCTGTTTCACATTTGTGAAAAATCCAGATATTTTAAGAAGGTACAAGGACAGTAAAGTCAGAGTGCGGATGTTTGAGGGCAGTAAATACGAGCGGAGCCTCCGGAGGTGCAACAGAGTAACCACTCGACACGCATCTCAGTACAGCTTCTCGGCTGGCCTGGGAACGCCTCAGCACCCCCCCGAGGAGCTGGCAGAGGTGGCTGGGGAGAGGGAGGTCTGGGTATCTCTCCTGAAGTTGCTACCCCCGCGACCCGGATCCCGGACATGCGGGTGGTGATGGATGGATGGATATAGGTGATAAAGGACTGCACAGACTTTGAGGGCCGTGTAGTGTCAGTGCGCAACACTTCAGGGGAGATGTTTTGGATTTCTGCCACGTTTACTGTCAAGCCATATTAATGTTAAAACACCAACATGGTCTTAACACAGAAGATCAGTATTAACGGGACTTAATGATTTCGAACTACAGTTCTACTGATTTTTTTTGTAGCCCTGTTTTCCAAAATGAGCATTTTTAATGGTGGTATTTTACCTGAAAGGTTTTTCTTAATAATAGCAAGCATACATAAATATTAGCAAAATTAATTTATTCATACTTTTATAGCGATAAAGAAGACTGAACTTGTGTTATGTAAGCCGGTATATTGTTATTGTTTTTCTGGAAACTGCATATGGTCGGGGATGGTTTTCTGAGTCAGCGTAGCAATAATCCAGTATTTCTGCCCATTAGTCAGTACAGCGTTCAGACAAGCTTCCTAACATTCCTAAAAAATAAACAGAAGATTACAGGTTACATGAGAAAATCCTTCTTTTATTAAATGAATGGCTGTCTTTGTTCTGTTATTATTGCACTAGTGACCTTTACTTGCTCAACCAGGGCCTATTCAAAAAAGGATCAAACGCCACAGCCACTATTTGTGTGAAAGATTAGCAGTTTCTCATTAAGAAATGCAGACCTGCTGTAGGGATTCGTTGCCTGACAGTTTGTTTAGCATCCAGTCCTGCAACAAATGCTAGCGATTGTGCCCCTGGGTTGTCCTGTAATGTCACACCAGCAGTATTATGGGCGTCGTGTTCCCTTCCCTAGCTAGTCATCTGATTTTCTGTTTTCTTTTTCCCCTTTAGCTTCTTTAGTCTCCCAGGCTCATGCTCCTTACCCTCAGGAAGGAATTTAAATTAGAAGATTTTTAAAAACCCAAATCCACACCCCCTCAACCACCACAAGCAGAGGAGTGACTTTGGCTGTTGTCACACTTGAGATTGTTATATATTCAGCACTTTACACGGTGTGATGTTTATGACGAGGGGGTGTAGGCTGTGAGAGGAATGTCGGCTTGGAGCTCGAGGTACCCGTGAGCCTCTGGTGGCCCCCAGCACCGTAGCCCAGCTCGCTGTCTCCCAGCTCTCCATGCTGGTACTTGACATCATGACTTCCTGTGTGACGCCAGCTCCATGCTTGCTTGACACATGCTCCCGTCATTGTAACTGGTAATATCTACACTGTCATTGTGCCTGTAGGTGTCGCAGGTCACAAGGTTTGGTGGTAAGGCGCGCTATCGCCGCCCAGCAGGAAGCCGTTGGCGTTTGTATATACACTTACCTGCCGGTTTTTGATCTTTACTCAGACTTCCCAGATGAACCCGTGTTGTGCCAAATGTGTCATTTTTGGATTGCAAATGCATTATTCACCAGGAATATTTATAAACCAACAAGCAGAAAAGATATACACATTTATAAAAAACATGGATTTTGAAATTGATATCCCCAAATTGCTATGAACAGTTCACGTATGGTTCATATTTGTATTTGCTTGCCAACAATAAAGCCTTTGTTTTTAAAAATAAACAACCCTTAGCTGGCATTTGGGTTTTTGCATCAGTCATAACATAGAAAATAGAATTTAAAAAAAAAAACTTTGCTGACTAAGGAACAGGATGATCACCACCCCCTAACTGTCATCCGTGTGGCCTTCAGTCAGATACCATGACGGCTAAAGCTAAAGTTTCTCTGAAGAAAAAAAAAAAAAAAAGAGTCACAGACATGAAATATAGCAAATAAATTTACTCAAAGTTTTGGCCATTGTGTTTCACAGTATACAAAAAAATATTAAAAGTGTCTCTGCAGTTTAAATAGTATAAATAGTTTTATATTTACAAAGACGTTCACATTCAGCTCCATGGCCGCCCTTAAATGTCACCAAAAGATTGTACTGATTCTTACACCATCTTGCATGTCTACCCACTGCATTATGAAGAGAAACATTTCAAACCTAACACAATATTAAAACCCTCAACACCATTGGGCAACTTAGTTTTCTATTTTTTTTGCAAGATCTAAATTATTCATGAAAATTACCCTAGTTTCCTCCTCTGAGATCAATGACGTATCACCCGACTAAGAAATTAAACTTGCATTACAAGGTTTTGTCCAGAAACGGGCAAATTTTCTGTGTAGAAGAAACTGGAGTGGTAAGTACAGTATTTTTAACTGAAGAGAGTAAAACCTAAAAGTATTAAATAATTAAATAGAGAGGAGGCCCCCCCATGCGAGTGACTGGCTCAGTTGTGCATTGCTGACACTGTGCTGCACCACCCTCCTCCCCGGATTCACTAGCAAACAGGTGGCTGAAGGGGGGGGCAGCCCTCCATAGCGGCAGAGTGAGCACTGAGGGTCTCCCCAGCCTCCAGCGCCAGCCCCTCACTGTACAGGCACCCGAACCCATCGCAGAAGTCGTCCTCTTCCTCCATGGCGTCCACTTGCAGCAAACTGGGCTCAACCACAAGTGGATGGGAAATTTGTGAGCTGCTATTCTGAAAGCACGTTATGGAGGTGGGGTCAAAGATATACACCACACTGGGTTTGAGGGAGTGCCTGGGGGGCAGAGTAAACTGCCGCTCCGCCATTTCCCTGCAGCGGATAAGCTCCATGCTGTCAACCTCGGGCAGAAAAAGGCGGATTTCGAATAAGAGCGGTGTTTTTTCATCCATTCGTTCATCACGTGCATCTAACCATCTTTTAACATGAAGAACCCAGAGCAGCATTTTTCAACCCGGTCCTCGGACCCACGGACCGTCCACGTTTTTGCTCCCTCCCAGCTCCCAGAGGGAGCAAAAACATGGACTTCCTGCAGGTCCCCGAAGGCCGGCTTGAGAATCACTGATCTAGGGTGTGTCAGAACCTTGACATTTAAGACACCCGCCTACCTGTGCTTTCTTTAGCAGATCTGTAAAAACAGAGAACCAGTCAGGAGTGAGCCTCTCCACCTCCAAGGTAATGATCGCCAAGGCCAGTGTGGAGCCTTTAAACTGTGACAGCTGGTGGCAGGCCATACAGTGCTGCACCTGTCTGCTCCACAGCGCCGCCTGGAGGCAAGGCTCCTTCTGAGCACACATCTGGGGCAGATGTGGGTGGCCGGAGAGCACCAGAGCATGGAACTACAAGCGTCAAAATGGAAACAGAAAGCCGGTCAGCTTCCCCCATCCACTCGCCATGGACGCTGGAGGACATCTCCACCGACCCCATCCTCATGTGACATGCTCATCCTTCTGCCAACCTGCTCTACTCGTTCATCTTAACGTTGTACGAACTGAACGAAGTCCTCATTTCATTCTAGCTCCAGGTAGCGTCAGTTCCTGACCCTTGTTAAACTTGATTCACAATGTTCTCGTGTTTCACACTTTCTAATCATTCTAATCTTTTGAAGTCTTTGGTGTCACTTTATTTACAGACGTGTTAGTGTTGTGCTGGTGGGTGGAGCCATGGAACGTTTGTTCAGTTTCTAGAAACAATTTCTAAACAAATCAGGTTGTGGTAACGGTGATATGCGTGTGATATCAATCACTTAACAGAAAGATGACAACAAAAATAAGTGAGAGGTTGTGTGTGTCAAGTTACTGCATATTCATAAATACATATTCAAGTCAGCTGCTTCACGCTTAGGATCATGAGGAATTAGAATTAGTTTGGGAATCTGAAAGGAATGGATGGGATTTCTGCAAACAAACATTCCACTGCATGCTGCAATTGCAGTGCCACTGAAACATCTTTGCAAAATGTGACCAGACACCCAGGAATATTTTTGTAAACTTCAGATATTTCAGTATTTTACAAAGCCGGAGCTGTTAAGTACTGTGAATGTGGTTTAGTAAATGCTGGACAGTCCTGTGAATCTGTGCTTGAGTACCAATTGCAAATGTTTGTAGGATCTTCACTGAATATATACTAAATATGTATAAATTTATCAGGGAAGATTACGCGTATTTTAAGTATTCTGTAAGGAAACAGACAAATGAGTATGTCTGCCCATGTATTGATCACTACAGCAGTGTAAGCCTTAGTGCCTTAACCTTCCAAACACAGTGCTCAACCCACAGCCACATGACATGGGCCAATTTCACCAAGACTGATGGAGCTCAGAATGGTCGTCTGGGCTGTTAAACTTCCTGTTGAGGTGTCAAACTCAGCGACAGATGCTAAGCTAAAGGGACAGATGGCTCTGAAGGTGAAGCTGAGCGTCTGCAGTAGATACTTACGATATGGACGAAGTCGACCGCTGTCGAGGTGTAAAGGTCCCAGTGAAGCTTGTTTAAAATGATCCGCTCCATTCGAAATATCTCAGCTGCCGAAAAGCAAAAGGCGCTCTGTGACACAAGGTCCTTCACAGACACAATCACCTGTTACGAAAAAAGAAAACAAATCCAATAAATGACCATTTGCTCTGCACCTTGTACTGTAATAAATGTTTGCATTGTTTTCAAATCAGGCTTGCTGACAATTTAGAACCAGTGTTATCCATGTTCAATTTCACAAAACGGAACATAAAAATGACTCACTCGATACCATTTGAAACTATTAACTAAAACTACTAACTAAAATGTAGCTCGCCCAAGCAAAATCAGAGATGAAATCGTGATTACCTCATCTTCCTCGTTAACTTTTGCAGCGAGAATCAGAGAGGTGACGGCAATGCACCGGAGATATTTTGGGCGTGCCTGCAAAATAAACGGATTCAGAAATATTGAATGGATTCTGGGAGATCAGCAAACCTCATGCGTCAGACCGTGAATGTTTATGTCCTGTTACCTTGACTGATGCCAACAGTCTGTTCAAAATGCTTACGGCGAGAGCAAATGTTTCAGGGCAAAACTTTAATAACCGACTAAGGTTCCCAAGCCATGAAATAGCATCCTCCTGCTGAACTGCCGATATGTCCGTACCCTGTTAAAAATAACAAAAGAATGTTAAATAAGGAGAAGCTAGCAGGGTAGTGCGGCGCACAGCATTTCACTGGGACCATCAGAGGCATTACTTGAATTCTGCCGCTTTCGAAGACGGGCGCTTTCCAGAGGCGCGCCTCCCGGGCCAAGGCGTCTCCCAGCATCCGCAGGAGCCCCTGGCCGTCGGCGGGGCCGGGGCGCTTCAGGGCGGGCGTGCGGCCGGCCAGCTTTCCCGCAGGACATGGACACCTGCGTGCCGGGGACAGAAGGGCCACCGAGATCAGCCACAGTGTCGCGCCGAGCCTGTAAAGGCGGATTCTCTGAAATGTCAGAAGCATGCATTTTATGTTTTGAATGTTTCCCTTTTCAGTAAAAAAGAAAAAAAATCCCTTTTAATCGCGCTGTAACAAAGTTTACCGAAGCAAAACCGAAAGTTAATTAAATACAGTCTTGTACTCAACTAGCTAAATATAATGCCCCACGTTATGGAATAGGAAATTCTTTATTTTATATATCGACTTGATAATTAAGGAAGGGCTCTGCGGCTGTTTGTTTTAAAATTACACTTCCTCGTTGCATTTCAATATAAGTTGGTTTAGGACAAAACCTAAAACCGATAACATTTCAGCCAGTCAATCCAATTCTCCTGGCGTAAGCACAAGGAAATAACAATGAATTGCATCAGCTAAATAAGTAATATCACAACACCGAGAGTTAATCGCTTTTTGATACTAGTTCTACCAGAGGACAAATAAAACTAACTTTAATCTCATTACTAAATACTGTAGTATATGTGATTATGTGCCGTTGATTTATAGTTATAGAAGCGCGTTTTACCCATTTACCTACAAACACCGGAGGCTACAGGACGGCATCTGTTTTCGTCTATTTAACAAAACGTTTGCAGCTGTAAAATAAAGAAAGGCAGCCTTACCACTCCGTATTAAAAAGAGGGATGAAACTCAAAACGCAGTCAGCATTTTTCGGCTTTTTGCATCTTCATTCGCCCATTTAGATATTACCAGCTATTAATAACAAGCTAATACTGGCGAAATCACTCTTTGTTGATGTTTTAATAAAAAAAGGTCGTTGAGTATCTTTTTGCGAAACGTTTAAAAAGAAAAAGCACGGCATCAAAAAAAGGCCAGTCCTTTGTACAAAAGCTTAAATTAATTTAAAAAGGAGAAATGTAAGAAAAGCGTGCAGCAACAGCCGGGGAGACGGCAGACGCACCTTTAAAGGGCCCGGCCCCTCCTGCGCGACACAAAGGGGCCGCCTCGTGTCCGCCATACATCAAGCTATTTTTAACGCGCATAATCGCACGAAGCGAATCTTAATGTGCGTTTCTGGGCAAAAATGAGACAAAGATTAATGGTGTGCAATTTGGGTTTGGCCCGGAGTGTAATTATGTTGAATGAGTAGAGAACACAACCACAAAATTAATTCCTAGAATATCTGCATCAAACTTAAATTTCACCACAATCCAAACAGTTTATTTGCTAAATCATTCATCCTGTTTCATTTATTTACACACTTTGTTCATTGCACCGGTAGTCTAAAAAGTAACGCAAAACCCAATAAACGATGGCACGGATGGGATCCCTTTGCATCTGTGTTACGGTCTGAAAATCAAAACAGAATGTAGTTGCTCTACATTTTAAAAAGATATACTGATTATTTAAAATAAATAGATGACGAAAGTTTGTGCCCTTAAATGCTAACTTAGCCTTTAACATTGTTAGGACAAACATCTAACGCACATGCAGGTATTAGTGCGGCCAGAATATAATGTGTGAACGATATGTATTATACATATTGTAAAACACAAATTGCAGGTCAATTGCGAGATGGTTTTGAAAAAGACAGGTAGAAAACTGAAGATGTCGCCAAAAACCTACATGCTTTAATAATTACGACACAACGGCTGCTTTGCGCTACCTCCGTCCGCTTTGGGTCTGGCCACGTGATAGGCCACGCTCCCGCACATTCCGCCTCGAGAGGTGGCGCCTACGTGTGATTGATAGATTCATGAACCAATGATCGTCCAGGAATAGGGGGCGTTGTTTCATCAGTAACCAATGACATCTTTCTCAGGCTGGCCATACTTTCTGATGCTACTTATAGTCACGCGTTTGCGCTGGGGCTTCTGTACGCCAAGGGTAAGGGGTGTGCGGGGGTAGGGCGGAGGGATTGCTTAGAACTCGGAGATATTATACCTATTTTATTATTTTTTTAATCTCGTATTTACTTATTTATAAAGTAAATAACTTCTACCAAGTCAGTCACTGTCTATAATTGATAGGATTTGGCTAATTCACCATTTTCATCGCGTTTTCCCTTCAACAAAAGTAAGTATTTTTAATTGTGCACGTATAATAATGATAATAATAATAATTATTATTAGTAGTAGTAGTATATTCATGTGTTGAAAATGCTTTCCTTGTAAAAAAGGACGCGTTCATGACTGTATTCGTATTACGCCTTAAAACAATGTATAAGTACATTAAAGAATTAAAGTAAAGAGTAATTGTTGCGTTCTGTATATATGTGTGTATATATATATCAGTAATGTATAAATCGGCCTGTTTTAGTTGTGAGTACGAGCGGCGTAGCTCCCCGAGCCGAGGACATGCCCGGGCATGGCACCCCTGGTTGTTCCCGGCCTGTGCCGCTGATGTCGCTCTTTTCCCGGGGGCGGCGCACTTCCAGCCGCTCGCCCGGTCTGATCGCGGCGTTCGCCGTCATTTATAGTTGCATAAACCGATCTGAGCCGCGCTTGGCGTTATCGCGCTGGAATCGCCCTTATTGCTCACTTTATGACGTTCGCTCCAGACTGTAAACGCAGCGTCCACATGCACTCCCGCTCATCTCCTACAAATGGGGCTTGTGGATCCGACTCGGTGTCAGAAATCTGGAGCGGTATGTTGACGGCCCTCTCTGATTTTCGTCGTTTTGTGCATTGCAGATGATCGATACTGTGAAAGGACGAGATGGCGTGCCCCTTGCCGTGCAGCTTAAGGTTCTTCTGGAGCAGGAGAGCCGCTATCAGCCCAAGCTGTGTGGCCTGAGGGTCCTGGAGGCGGCACATGACAGCGGATTGAGAATGACCGCCAGGCTGCGTGACTTTGAGGTCAAGGACCTGCTCTCCCTCACCCGCTTCTTTGGCTTCAGCACAGAGACGTTCTCCCTTGCTGTCAACCTGCTG
The DNA here is from genome assembly GCA_026777985.1 of Mormyrops attenuatus. Lineage (NCBI taxonomy): Eukaryota > Metazoa > Chordata > Actinopteri > Osteoglossiformes > Mormyridae > Mormyrops > Mormyrops attenuatus. The sequence continues at coordinate 6,109,634 of JAODKC010000002.1, forward strand.
GATCGATTCCTTGCTCTGATGAAGGTAGTGCGCGACACCCTAGAAGAGTCTATTTATATCTGTGTACAGTTTCTCCCTGTGACCTTCCTGTGCCTGACGCTGCCTAGGTGCATGTAGGTTACTGAAGCCTGTCAATTTTTAATGGTTTTATTATTATCATACTTTTTTTCCCAGATCCAACCGAAACACCTGTCCTGTGTGGGACTCTGCTGTTTCTATATTGCTGTGAAGTCCACGGAGGAAGAGCGGAACATTCCGCTGGCTCACGACCTGATCCGGATCAGCCAGAACCGCTTCACAGTCTCTGACATGATGCGGATGGAGAAGATAATCCTGGAGAAGCTCTGCTGGAGGGTTAAGGCTCCAACAGCCATGAACTTCCTGAGGCTCTATCACTCTTACATCTTGGAGCATCTGGACGTGGAGACGTAAGGATGACATGATAATCCGATGTTGTGCTTTGGTCTTTTGCTAGCACCGTGTCAGCTGTTTACTCCATTATGGTATTTTAATACTTACAAAATGATTCATTTTTCTAGAAGAAAAGCTTTAAACATCGAAAGGCTGGAGGCACAGCTGAAAGCTTGTCACTGTTCCTTTGTCTTCTCGAAAGTGAAGGTGAGACAGTGTACTCTTATGGGGGGGGTGGCCTTGCTGAGCGGCACACTCTGTCCCGTATAGCAGCTGCCGTGTCTTGCATCAACATGTGACAGCAGTAATTGAGTCAGTACAGAGCATTCATACCAGAATTCTAGTATGTATTGGGTCGTGCTGACACATTAAGATGTACGTCTTGGAATACTTCATATTTACAGCGTCCAGTGATATATATACAATAGGTACGTCCAGCTTTACATCATCACTGTGTTTAATGAGCTGAAATGTTCCTGCAGCCGTCTCTGCTAGCGCTGGCTACGCTGGTTCTGGAAGCACAGGAACAAGGCCTACATGGCACAGCTGACGATCTACAGTGCCTACAGTGGCATTCCAGTGTAAGTGTCATCAGACGTCTGTACTCGGTGTGTTTACATTGTCACCTGTGTGGAGATCTACTGGTGTGACCCAAACATAGGTTCTTGGATGAATATTAAGTATTTACACTGTATTTCATGTTGACCATCATCTCAACAGCGATTTGACATTTTATATTTCGCTAATGGTCAGATTTCTTTCCTTCAGATTAAAGATGGAGACCTGGTGTGTGTGAGGGAACTGGTTGCCAAGTGCCTGATCGAGTATTCCTCCACCAAGCACTTTAAACCCAACAGCCAGAAGCTACGATGGATCATTTCAGGCAGGACTGCTAGACAGCTGAAACACAGCTATTACAAGATCGCCCATCTTCCAACCATCCCAGAAGCTTCCTGTTAGGTAATCTAGGCTCATCAGAATCCATATCGAATTAAACACTCACTTTGTGCATAATGTTCACTTATCTAATAGACGGTCTGATTCCTGATTTTGTTTAGGCTCCTGGCCTGAAGATTGGCCCTTGGACGCATCCTACTCCAGAAAGCAGACAGTGCCATTTTCCCATAGCATTTATATTGCACGGTTTCCATGGAATCCATCTTGCGAGACCCACGGGCAGGTCACCCATCCATACCTGCTGTGTCCCATCTGATCCTATCACCCCTGAGATGCTCTCAGCTAGTAATTTATTTTCATTTTTTCAGACCCACTTCGGATTAATGCTTACGTTTGTGTGTTCTCAGTTGAATCGGTGCCGTGGTCCTCTAGAAGGTCTTGGCACTGGTGATGGTTCTGAGCAGTGAAGTATTGTACCACCTAGGTCCTCAGTCCACCATGTGGAAGAGGAGGGAGAAGGGTTTTGTGATGTACAAAATGGAACCAAGAAATCGGGCCCAAAACCCTTAACTTCCACCCTAGGTAGTGAACTATCCTAGTGCACACTCTTACCCAAGGTGTTTCTTTTTTTTTTTTAAACATGCCGGCAACATGAACAAACTAAAGTATCTCCAGGTTCAAGGACATGTATCCTGAACCTGTGAAATGAAGTACAGTGAAATTAAGAGCTACAGTTCGTTGCCAACGTGTGTCTTTGCGGACTTTAAGGCTGCACTTTATTGATGTGTCTCTGAATTTTGAGTTTTCCAAATTGGATTCTCCTTAACTGACTACAGATCGAACATTATCTGGATGTGAATTTTCCCCAAATGCAGAAATATTTCATCCAGCCAAACTGTAAAGGATGCCAGTAGTACTTCGTAATGCATGTGAACACACCCGGTCTTTAAGGGCTCCCAAAAGAGCAGACAGTACGTGTGATGTTCCAGAGTGCCAGAATGTGACAAGTTTATACCTTTCAATAAAACACTATTGAAATGCAGTTACTGGTCTCATCCATCCTTTGCTGAAAACTGGTTATATGTATATGGTAATATGGAATACCATGCTTCCCTTAATTTTTCCACCATGAAATTCATCAGATCAGACGGCAAACCTATTTAATCACAAGCAGTCTTTATTTTGTCAGTGTCACAATTCTTTGCCAGTTCCCAGAACTGATCCAACAGTGACCCCCTTCCCCCGTTGTGCTCCCAGCTCCAGAGAACTTGTCCAACCAAATGCCACACTGCGAGGTCCTCCATGGGTCAGGGAAGTAATGGAAGACGGCGGTTTTCATCTTCTGTCATTGAGGTCACCCTTAAATGTCTCTTATTTCAAGTTCGAAAAATCTGGTCCGCCACCAGCAAAATTTCCCGAAATTTCTGCGCCACTGAAGTCAAATCCAGGATTCTGTAAAGGCACGGTAGTAAGTCACTACAACAATTCACAAACCATGACTCCCACACCCTGGTCCTTCATCTCTATGCTGATATAGCCCCTATCCAGATTGACCGAAACCAGCTGATAGCAGTGATAGCAGTGCACAACACCTGGGCACACCCAGGCTGCAGACTGCCACAGGCTGCCATGTTGGTCTGTTGCACATCGCTCCCAGGGGTGTCATGTAAACACCCTATTCTCACTCCATGATCCACAGGGACAGACAAACATGCTCAACCAAGAGTACAACTTCTGTCTTTATACCTCTCTCTGGAATCTCTCCAGAGTTAGTTTCCTCTGCATCTGGTCCTGCACCCATGGGTCAGCACCATACTGGCCCTCCAAGAGTGACAGCCAGCAATTTCCTGCCTCCCGGTTCGTCTTCATTAGAATGATGCGAATTAGCTTGCCGTCCTCTGGTTGAACAGACAGCACCAGGGTTAGCTTCAGTCATTGACCGAGTCCATGATTCATGCTATCGTAATGCTCTCATGTTAAAATGTATCCTATATTCAAGAACGATACCTTTAAGACCCAGATGTCACAATGCCAAGTTTTTTTGTTGGATGAGTAACAAAGTTTATTACATACAAAGTAAAGTTTATTACATACATAGAGTTTTCACCATCCTCACAAGAAGTTTGATTTGTGGCCTGTGAGCATCGAGTGATATTCTGAAGCTCACAGACTCTTAGTATTACTAAGTATTACTCGCGACCACCATCGCTGTTTACTTTTAAAAGAAAAATTCTTAAAAGTATTTTCAAATCAGCCCCCTATCCTTTTCTAACTTACACCCCCCGAGTAAAACCTGAGTTGCATATTTTGGCAAACTCTCCAAAAAGGCCAAAAAGCAAAACATGAACGTTTTTATTTACTGCCCAAGTGGGTGGTTTGCTGGACAAAAATAAACCGAAATGACAGCTGTTTTTTGTAAAAATAAATGAATCTAACAAAAACACCCTTAAAAAGCTTTAGAATTCGAAATACGTATCCAAGCTTACTGATAACACTGAGCAGTCATTCTTCATCAGCTGGTGGTTTTCAAAAATAACAATCTCACCTAGAGTCCAGGTTGCCTCGTCCGAAACAGTGGTACCAAACAGCTTTCCCTGGAAATCAGATTATATTAGATTCAGTTTTATTGTCATTGTCCTGAGTACAGATACAGATCCAATGAAAATCTGTTAGCATCTAACCAGGTAAAAATAAAATACACAATATACAAATAAATATACAATATACAAATACATATACACGTGTACATTATGGTTCTATGAAAAATATGCATGAGGTGGTCCAAAGCATAAAGTACAGACTGTAAGTACAGAGAGAATGACTGCTAGAACATATAAGAAGATGCAAACTGGAGATATATATATTATGTAAAAAGAGCAGCCAGGGCAAATACACAGGATCCAGAGACGATTATTTCTTTCTGAAGGGTGGATTACATAGCTTACGATGGGACACCACAACTTACTCTTATGACAAAATAAAATTACACAGATCAGTGGCCTTTCATGACCGGCAGACTGGGGCCAGTTGCTCTGTTAGGGGGGAGCAGATGCATCTGACCTTAATGTCCTCCAAATATTACTTACGCTACATTGCCAGCATTAAGAAGCAAGAGACGATTTTGAAAACCGATACTTTATTTATGCAATGCTTTGCAGTAACATTTTACGGTTCCTACAAATATGTAACTCACTCTGATTTCTTGTTTAGACTGTCTTGCTTCCAAAAGCTTGATTATTACACAGACTAAAATAAAGGTGCTAGTATAAAAGATCAGATCAGAGCCGTTTGTGTATTTAAATAAGATTCTGCGGATGTATTACGAGCAGTTTTGTACACCATGCGAGCTTAACATCTTCATTATAGCGTGACACTATCGATGTCCTCAAATAACTGTGGGCATTTTTTTTAAACAGTCATTCACACAAAATGGACCCGGAAATTAAATGACAGCTTATGCTCAATGCCTGCTAGCATTAAAGCGTATCATGATTTTCGTTCAGATCTTTTACTGTGTTATCGCCATCACCGGGAACGACGAGAGAGGCAAAGCACCGACGGGCAGACAGCATGGGTCACTAAGGCAGCACGACCCAGCGCAGACACCCGGAGAACGAGCCATGTCTCACGGCTGCATGGTCCTCGGCAAGACAGCAAAAACACCCAGGCTGGTTGCGCCGAGGGACTTGACTGCTCACATCACGACTGATCGGACCAGCAGTGCGGTGATACGCCAGACCAGTGTTCACTCCTACCTTAATGATCTCCTTTCCTTTCGCACACAGCTCGATCTGGCTGCTTCCGAGATTACACTTGATCTCTTTGGCCGAAGTTCCCGGAGGTACGTTTACCTCTATAAAAACTTCCTCCATAGTCTGATACCAAGACCCCCACAGGGTCTTACACGGCACGACGCCGCTCCTTTCCTCGAAATGCACAGACATGACTGACTGCAGTTAGCAACGAGCTGCTAATTTGACGTTTTTAAGTTCTCAAATGTATATATCACTCCGAGATGTATTTGTTTACTGGGTTAAAGCAGATCTGCTGTACAAATGACTAAATATCGTACTGATATCTGGTCCTGCTTTCTCGCATTTCATAACATTTGGACGCTGAAATAATACGTCATCAAAAATCAGACCGGAAATGAACCCCACCCTCCTGCGCAGATTCCAAAATGCCTGTAACTACACCCAAAAGCGTAGTGACTCTTAGAGGCGCATAACCAAAGTGCAGCACATACAACAATCGTAGGGTAACTGCGAAACATTGCAAGTATGGCATTGGCAGTTATATTATTACCATAGAAGTACTGTTGCTGTAAAACATTATTACTCAAATATATGTAAAAATATTCATCCAAATAACTACCCGAGTAAGAGTAAGAAAGTATAAAGTAAAAGTACTGCTCGGGTAGCGAGTTACCGATTAAAATGTCTAAACGACCAAATTGTTGATGATGAGACTGCATAATGAAAACGACAGACCAACACTATGATTTAAAGACCTGTATTTGTAATACTTATAATGAACCAAATGTACACTTCAAATCAAGAGGAAATAAATGGAAACAAGTACACAAACATTTACATAAAACAGAAATCATATGGGCTTCCTGTGTGCTCTCAACTGATGAAAATAAACAATTAACTGAATACAGGAAAATACCAACATGGTGCCTTGCAATTTTAAGCAATAAACAGTACCAGCAGGTCGGAATAGTAAACTAAAACACGAGTTACATAACTTACAAGCTTAATAAGTTTCTAAAATTGGAGTCACTAACCAATGATAAGCAAGAGGTCAAATCAGCAGAATTGTATGACTGTAAGCCTGTTTATCAATCAAAAGGCGACATGTATTTTTTATGTGCGCTAAAATACTGTATGTATGTGTAGGTGCTTGTGTAGGGCTGGAAATGTGTCACCATGTGTTATTGATGTGACTGCATTACTTTACCAGCAGTCATCTCTCTGTAGTCAAAAAAGTCACTTGAGTAACAGTAAATGCAATGGAGTAAATGTAGTGTTTCAACCCATGTCTGATTATAAATATCATTAAAATAGAAGGAATATATGGCATAACATTGGCATCAGTAAAATTCGCCAGTCATTAGAGAGACCATGCTTACTGCCCCACATACAGGGGTGCTGAGATCAGAGCCATTGGCTTCACTAGGTTATAGGTTAACATTAAGTTAAACAGGCTGGTTACATGAGTGTTTCTATGTAGAACCTGGTTGCAACCTTAGAGTGGGTGGGAAGCTTGTCTTGCCAGTTTTAGTGACACCATCATAACAGGCTCCAGTCTGTTGCTAAGCGACGCAACGTTGCCTGTGTTGTGTTCCAAGTCGTACTTAAATTATATTATATTCTAAATTCTATTTGTTAGTTTGTATGCATGGAATAAAGAAGATATAGAGTGAAATTAACATTCAACATTAGATGACAATAATAATGTAAAATTGAATCAAAAACATTTTGTGTTTCCTCCTGTGTTCAGCCACATTTCCTTGCTCTTTTTGTGCCACAACGCAGTGCTTCCTGTAATCCGCCTTCCATGCCTTCATTTGCTTTCACAGCCCCCTACAGCCCTGATTGGCACCATTCTGGGAGGCGTGGCAGGTCTCTCTGCTGGTGACCAGCAGCCTGCAGGGTCCTGGCGAGCCGGCGGCGTGCTGGCCAGCTGGGACGGCATTGCAGGGGAGCTTCTGGCCGCAGTCAGCAGGTCATGTGGTTGGGACTTGGTGTGTTTGGAAGAAGTACCTTTACAGCATAGCAGGTTGTGGGTTACACTCAATGCCCTGTAGCTGAAGACTGAAGGCCCATTAGGAGGGAGATGAATTTTTGGGAAGAGGATGAAAATAACGTCTGGAGCCAAGGGGGTGGGGCCTTGAGAATGTGCCCGCTGCCATGCAGGTGCTGTGCAGAGGGCGTTGTGCTTCCTGCCAGATGGAATAATCATGCACTGGGAAGACGACAGCCGGCAGGGCTTAGTGGTGCATTTCGCACAGTATTTTGGAGCTGCCTTGGGTGGGCTGTTGTGCACGCCTCACCAGAGAGACTTCGGGGGGGTGGAGGGGAGGCAGATTTTGTAGTGTTCCGTGCTGGGAGCGCGATGATCATGCTGTTAAATGGCACCCCCCAGGGGCATGCACAGGGTTGTAGGTCACAAGCATGTCCCAGGGAATTGGTTTGGTTTCAAAAAGGGTAGGGACCAAATCAGCCCTGAATCCCCCAGCCCCCAAAATAGACACTCCCACAATATTAATAGGGGCTTGTCCTTACCATCAATACTACTACTATAACTACAGATATGTCTAGCTATGGACACGTGTAACTATTGAATCCCATCTAGAATGTCCCCTTCCTGGGATCGGCACTGAATGAATTGCTGGAAGTCGGCGGAATTTTGATATACACCACATTACCAAGCACCCACTGGACACGTACATTGGCTTTCTTTGAGGCTGATTGATTTCATCTGTCTGTTATAACCACATAAATAATGCATGGCAGGTAATGAGCCTGGAGCCCGTCCCATGCAGCAAAGGGCACCAAGTAAGTGATTCCCCTGCCTGAGATTTACACACTAGTTTGTCCACTAGATGGCAGCAGAGGTGCACACATTTTTTAGACCGGCAAAGCCCATTGACGTTTCACAGCAGGAGGCAACAGAGGACTTCCCTGTTTTCCTTATTACTTAAAAGGTGTTTATACGATAGAGTACTTTTATGAAATATTTTGCCTTCAAGGTGTAATGATAGCCCTTCTTAACCTTTGCGAACTGTATAATTTAGACTGCATACCGGTGTGATCCCTCAGCCCCTAGTCAAAAATCTCTCATACAGATCTTGCACTTCCCCTCTGTGGTCCTGATGATTGATTGTTAGCATTAGACTGTGGCAAATCACTGCACTTGAAGAACCACCTGGCACTTGATGAGTAAGTCGCATTTCTGTTGACAGGGCCATTATTGTGAAAGAAAAAAAGAAAAGAAAAAAGCAGAAGTGTACAAAACGGTTATCAAGAGTGGGTCAGTGTCAGGCGCGAGTCAGTGTCAGTCGCGGTGGGAGTTAGTTTCATGTGTTAGAAGGGGCTGCAGAGGTGGACAGTTCAGGTCTGGAAACTACATGTAAAAATCCAGAGAGAGATTTTCTATCAGATGAGCGTACAGGCTGTGTCCGAATTCAGGGGATGCATCCTTCGAAGGATGTGGCCTGAGGGTATGATTTGCAGACTGCGCTCTGCGATGGTCATACAGAAAGCGTTGTTGAATGGTCTGGCCTACGGATAATTTCCTATTTGCGTCACCAGCTGTTCCCGCCCTTACCCTTGAGTCACGAAGCGCCGCTCCTATTGCCTATCCGAGACACACCCACTTTACCTCTGCGCAATGAATCTTGTGATATGGTGGGCTGTGGAGGATCCATCAGGCGCATCCTTCATGGAGCAGGAAAAGAAGGACACTTACCTAGGCTGCATTTGAAGGAGCCTTTGAAATGGGACGTCCTTGTCACACCGCTGTGACAAATTTGAAGGAGCCTTCGAAATGGGACAGCCTTGTCGCACCACTGTGACACATTCGGACTTCCAATGCAGCCTTAGAAGGGTGCAGCCCCTGAATTTGCACAGTCACAGCGTACTCTACTGGCTGTTTAAAACAAAACCTTGGTCCGGATTTATACTTTCTGGACCTGATCTGTCCACCTCTGAGGGGCAGAAGGGCAACGCCCCGGATGTGTGAACATGCCCCCTGCAGGGCACCCCTCTGCGTTAGCCCGGGCACCGCCTGGCTGAACCAGCATGGCGACAGAACACCGTGTGCTGATCAGCATATGGGCCTGCTGGTTCCTGTCCCATGAGGACACCCGCTGCAGTACGGGCCACGATCTGAATATTCAACAGCACGTGTCAACTGGTAAAATGTGGGGGGGTGAACGCATCAACTAGGCACCAAAACAAGCAGCGCAATTTGCCCAGAAGTCAGGAGAACAGGGTACGTTTGTATAACATGAATTTGACTACTGTATGTAGTCAGTCATTGCTGGAAACACACATGGCGGAAATTGACAGGGAATCTCTGAATATTTTGGGCTGTTTATATAAAACAAGACAGGATCATATCAGATTTTAATAGTTAATTTGTCTGTCTAGAAATTATAGAAACAAAACAATAGGTCAGACGGCCTTGCTAGGTAGCTTAATCAGTCTTTGTGACATCAAATAAGGCCAGAGTGTGGTTTAGAAAAATGTAATGCAGCCGTCTGCTTGACCGACTGCTCTGTGATATTGTTCACATTTCATAATCTTTATATTTGGCATATTTTTCTTGGATTTTTTCTGCAGGGCAAGATGAAAACTCCACATATCTCTACACCATCTGTCTTATCAATTTAGAGAAATTAAATTTGCTGAGTTAGAAGTGATGTTGTGAAAAAGCCCAAATCTCTTATCTTGGCAACCTAAATCATTTTTCCTCCAGACAGTGTTTAGGGGGCGTTCTAAATAATAAAAGTTGTACAGTTGAAATCTGGTATGCTACAGAACCTCTGTTAATTGATATTGAAACAAACGATTACAAACGATTCAGGGCAAAAGAAAAGGCTAGAGGAAAACCTGTGTCAGGCAGGTACCCTCTGCTGTATCTGTGTGGAGTATGCATGTTCTCCCTGTGTACCTCTGCTGCCTGGCACAGCCTGCAGTCCCTCCCCTTCACCCTTTCCAGGTTATCAGTGGATGGATGGATTCTATAAACCGTTGCTTTTCTGTTCTGAATTGCTTATTAATTTGAAATTGAATCGGAGGTTTCCTTGATGGCAGTTGGGTTTTACCTCACGCCTCTCTACCTGGAAATCGACCTGCCTGATGTTTTGCGTCTGTTTCTAGGTCAAACCCACTTTCCCTCCTCATTGTCTTCTCTCCCTCTTGCTCTGCACTTACCTCCCTCCATCAAGTCAAGTGATTTCCTGCACATTCAGTAGGGAGTTCCTGCTGTGGCTGACATGATAAAATGGAGCAAAGGAGAGACAGTGTGAGGTAATTCCCTGGAATGCCAGGAATCTGTCCGGCCTGCCTTGTGATGTGAGAATTCTCTGCAGCAGTGTTGGTGCCAGAACAAATCTGGCAGCCGGCCCCAAGATTTTTAGGGCATTGAGGTGGGGGATGTTGAAAAATTTGACACCAAATAAAGTTGTGACATTAAATATTCAAGGTGTTTTTATTTATTTGTTCTAAGACGAACAGCTTCATTAAAAAAATAAAATAGTGGTGCCTTTGGTTGGTTGCACCTGGGGGGAAATGGCCCATGAAGGATGAAGGCGCTCAGCCATGACACTGACATCCCATAAGGTCATTATGTGAGACTGTAATGTCACAAAAGCAGCGTCGTCCACTGCAGGGTTAAACAGGAACTCCCCCCAGACCAGCATCCTAAATCACACGGGACCCCGCCTGCTATTATATGGCATGAACTACTATTACAATAATCCTGACTCTGAAGATGTGGACATACAACGTCCCTTCAACGTGTAGCAGCCCCCTCTGTGTTTTGCTAGGACCAACCCTGGGAATTGGACGGTCTGTGCACCTTATTGCTGCTAATGACCTGGAAAGACTGACCACTGGGTAAATTTGCCAGAAGGGTGCAGGTATGGAATAAGGAGTTTTTTTTTATCATGAAAAGCATTATGTTGGACAGTAATTAGCTGTTGATGTTGGAATAAACTGTAGTGTAATCTCTATATACCCTCTGTGCTTCGACAGCTGCAGACCAGAATTTTTAGTGAAGCTAACTCTATACCCCCCCCCCCGCAAAGCTGATCGTATATTAGTCATTATTATAAATATTATAGTAAATATTAAAATATTCATTACACTGTACTAAACATTTTCCATTGGTTGCTAATTGCAACCATCTGTCGCCCTATTTAGTCTGTTTCCTGAGCCTTCGGTTGTATGACTATGAACCTGGTGAGTTTTCACCCTTTTCTGAATACAGTCATCGTAGATATACAAGTAAAACTAGACAAGATGCCATCGGAAAGACAGCAATGCATATTCCCTGAATGGCTCCGTCTCCCCTCCCCGTCTCATCCCTACTCCTCCCACGCCCCTCAGCTTCTAGCAGTGCCGACTGCTGAATAAAACTTGTACTAAAACAAACACTAGATTACCAACCCCCTGTATAATTTCTGACATGGTCATATTGGTCATTAATATGAAAAGTATTATAATACCACTAGCAGCACAGAAACGACACCAGTCATAGACAGAACATGCTCTTTAATAACAACCCTTAAAAGCACTAATCCACACCCCTGAGTCATTCTTCTGTGTGACGCTGGAGTGTAAGGCACACTCACAGCAACAGAGAACACAGAAACACGTAACAGTAACCGGCGCACACAGGTAAACACGCTTATATAAACCGGGGGCACAGCACACCTATTTACAACAACAGTTACACACGGGGCTATTCACATGGCTGGCAAGCATGCTGGGAAATGCTAATAGTCTCCGTTAGGCGGAGTCATCTCACCAGTGCTACACCGGTAAATATTCAAATATTCATGACACTGTAGTCCTAAACATTTTCCATTGGTTGCTAATTTCAATCGACTTTATCCTGTATCCCAACCCTTCAGTTGTGTGACTGTTGCCTGGTGAGCTGATGCTTACAAAGTGTTGCTGAGAAAAATACACAGAGAAAGAGAAAGCTATGTTTTTAAAAATACCCATGTATGTGTGGACAAGGCCTGAGATACAATCATTATAGAAATACAAGTAAAATTAATGCAGTGCATTCATCAAAGTAATTATTGTTTTGGTCTACATTACATGAGCAACAAAAACACAGCACCCAAAAAGAATATTGTCGACGCGGTAAAGCACGTCTGTAAACTCCTTCGGTTTCCTTTGTTGCCAGAGTTTTCACTCTCATCGTGTCCGCTAAATGCCAGCTCCTGACAGCTCAGAATTAAATCGCATTAATCAGCCTTTTCAGAATCTCATGGATTTTCCTCACCGTGTCATGGAGACTACCAGTCCTCACTAGGGTTGCCAAATTCAAGTTTATGGAGCCCACCCCGCCACCTATCCGGGTCCAAAAGAACCCAGTGGGTTGATCGCACAAGCTGAAAATATGAGACAAATTGCGTTGCATGTTTGCTCAAAATGGGAGACAGCATTTTATGTTTCAGTATGGAGTGATTGGGCAATGTACGGGACAGGTGCAAACCCTAATCCTCACATTTCCCAAAATACTTAATTGCACTACTGCACAGATGTATTCTTTTTGAACAAAAAAACTGAACAAAGAAATTAACGTTTTTATTTACAGTATATACTTGTGGTTAGCTACAATCAATCACCAAGAATAATATTTACAATTCAAAATATTTTAATTCTTGGCTCTTTCACATAGAGTATACCAATTCCTTGTTCACAAAGCAACAAGGAATATTGGTGAACAAGTACATTTATGACTGCTGAACTCACATTCTGTATGGTTAAATGTATGTCATCATTGTGTCGAGAATGAACAATTTATTTATATAGCGCCTTCCTCGCACTCAAGGACACTTTTTAATACAGACAACAGAATACAATAAAGCGAAGCACATACAGGAACAACAGCAACAACAAAACAATGACAACGTACTCGTACTGAAAACACATTATAGCATTCCTGAAATAAATGAGTTGCAATGTCATGTAATGTCATTATTATGTTTTGTGACAATTGCTTTAGGAACATTTTACTGCTCAGAGGACCTTTTTATTTCTCAGGAGAAACACTGGATATCTCATTATGTCTCATTGAAGCATCTTTCTTGTCTGTAATATTACTCCTAAACTGCTATTGTAAAAAATAACTAGATTTAAAAAGTGGTACAATAGCAGTATATCTTTGAAGCGCAAAATAAATAATTGTGACCTGAGACTTGGCTACATGATCAATATGTGTGAAGCGAAGAGGTAATGTCATGCGGAGATGTCCTTAGACACTCAGGGCCAGAGATGGAGTGAGACCCTTTAGACACTCAAGGCCAGAGATGGAGTGAGACCCCTTAGACACTCAGGGCCAGAGATGGAGTGAGACCCCTTAGACACTCAGGGCCAGAGATGGAGTGAGGCCTCTTAGACACTCAGGACCAGAGATGGAGTGAGACCCCTTAGACACTCAGGGCCAGAGATGGAGTGAGACCCCTTAGACACTCAGGGGCAGAGATGGAGTGAGAGCCCTTAGACCAGGGTTGTCAGACTGCAGACTCCTGGCCCCCCAGGACTGGAGTCTGACACCTGTGCCTTAGACACTCAGGACCAGAGATGGAGTGAGACCCCTTAGACACTCAGGACCAGAGATGGAGTGAGATCCCTTAGACACTCAGGGCCAGAGATGGAGTGAGACCCCTTAGACACTCAGGGGCAGAGATGGAGTGAGGGACCCAGTAACAAATGAAAACTGCAGTACAGCTCTGAGGAGAATTCATTCTGTTCAAGTGTCATCTAAGCAGAGGTCAAAAACGAGCAGGATCCTAGTATCTGGAAGGCAAGGAAGGCTTCCTACCATGCTGGCAAACCCGCAACGGCTTAAGAAGGCTTTCTTAAGTTCTTTCTTGGCACAGAGTGATCTTCACACTGAAGTGCTCTAGATCAGAGGCACAGCTTAAAATGCTTTTACACCACTTATCACTGGGGCAAAAAAACATAAAATGCACCTTGATCATTACCCCCTGCCCTCTGCGCTGCTGGGCGGCGGAAAGCAAACTCCTGCCATCCTGGCTGTGTTGTAGGGGCACATTTTGCTTCATTAGCTTTGATTTATTTGTCTTGTACTGTGTTTTTTTCTGTGGTGCTTTCATGCTGCAGTTGAAGTGATGTAATGTTGTTATGAAGACGGAGCGTAGGCTGGAGAGCCCATTAAATGGGTGCAGAGCCCATCTAATGCAGCATACAAACCCCTGGGGGCAGCAGTGAATGCTCCTTTAGGGGGGGGACGTTAGCCGTGGAATGTTTTTACCGCTTTCTGCTTCCCTACAAACTGTTTTAACCCACCACCTGGGACATGCAGGTGTCGATCTTTAGCAGGGGTTCGAAACCCAGAAACTGCCCCCCCTGCCATTAAACACGTAGTGCCTGGCTGTCCCAAATTAAATTAAGAGATATTTGCTTTTATTCCAGGTGCTATATTTGGCTACATTCAGAATGACTGTCGCTTCTTTGCTAATTTACTTCCTAGCCCTTTGATATTGTCCCCACATGTGTGTGTCCACCTGAAACTAAACTGCTCAGGCCCAATATTGTCCCTCTCCCTACCTACAGGGTCCTACTTCTGCCCTGAACCCGGTACTGCCCCCTTCTGGCTACTTTTGGCTGGGCATGCATCCCTGACCCATGCTGATAACCCCTGAAGCTGGTTTGCAGGGCTCTGGATGAGAGCCAAAGCTCGCTCACCATGTCAGTGTTGACACGTCTCTATCCCCATCTTTGCACAGGCTTCCCACCTGTGCCGGCAGCCCAATGATGTCGCACCCCATTTCTGCGGCTTTCGTCCCTATCAACGGGTGTGTGTGCTCAATTATAATCTTTTCCCCCAGCCCAGGAGTGTTACTTTTCCGGCTGATGGGCCCTTATGTCACCACTTGGGCTGATGGGCCTGTTCCTCTCACTGCCGCAGTGTCAGAGTGAGAGAGAAATATTTTCCTACCCATCGCCGGCGGCAGGACATGACGGATGACAGGTGGCTTGAGTGCCCGGTGTGGGAGGGGCTGGTCACTGCCCTAGTGAGCTGCAGTAACAGACCTACTGGACTGGAAGGACAGAAATGTCCCATGCGGGTGGGGCAGCTTGCCTGCTCGTTTAGTTCAGTAGGTAAACGACTTTGGCCCGTGTCTCAGGCTTTCCTTGAGCCTTTTCTGGTTTTCTTCTGTTGCATTTGTGGCTTTAGTGTTCTTGGGGAAAATCGATAGAATTGAGCAAATTCATTTCACCTCGTGCAGTGTTGAGCTACCCTCCTGGGAAGCGGCTCCGATGCCAAAGCAGGATACACTGAGGGCTGCTTCTTCCCTGGGTTCACAGAAGGAACCTTCTGTCTTGCCTGTGAGGTGAGCTGCAATCGTCTGCTCTGTCTGCTGGAGACTGAGTCCCTCACTGGCTATTTCCATACAGCTCACTGGAGGCAGGACTGCAGGCACTATTCAAAGCCAGTCATGCTACACCATTGCTCTCCCTCTGTATCGGAGATAGTGAGTACAGTGCTGGCCCTAGCGATTGCAAAAGATGTTGTGGACTTTACTCTTCTTAGCTTCCCCCATCAGCCCTCAGCTAAACAGGCAGAAACACCCACTGCAGTACAACAATAATAGAACAGAAGAAGAATGACACATACGATATGGACAGCAAGTCATCAAAGATAAGCTAACAGATCAAATCTCTTTGGTACACAGTTCTGACATCGATGTCAACAGCTTTGAAATGAAAATGTCCTGCTTTTTCAATACAAGGCCAAAGACTTTGAGGGGAAATCAATCAATCAGTTGATAGTATGGTTTTATAAGTTGTGTCTTTTTAAAAATCTGTACAAAGCTGAGCTGACCTTCTTGTTACCAGTTGTCACCAGAACACTCTGCTCCGTGTTTCCACGCCAGCAAGGTGCCATCCTTTCATCCTGTCCTGTAAAAGTATGCTATTGTTGCATGTGGCGTGTCTCCTAGCTGGTCATAACCTCCCTATGAGGTGCCTATCCCACTCTGATTGGCTATTCCAGCTTCGGCTAATGATGTATATTTACTAGATCTGCTATCATGCGACTGCAAAGTGCAACAATTTGATGGCCATACAGGAGGAGGCGAAGCAATCGTTCTCACTGCAGCAACTGGCTGCAGAAACAGGTGGATCCTGCTCCAGTGATATAACCTTCTACTGGTTAGTGTGTTTACTGATCATTGTATCTTTTTGTATTGACAGTCGTGTTATTACCTTGCAAACACAGATTTTGCAATCTTCATGAACATCACTGTGCGGCATACCCATTCATCCAATGTACTGGTTATGATTTCCTGTACAGTATGAATTTTTAATATACCACCATACCATAGCATAGCTCAAATGACAGCTATGCTGTATGTAGCTGTATGATATTTGCAAGAAAACTGTGTATCACTTACATTATTTTAAATGCAAACAATGGATGGAGCAACTTCTTCAAGATGGCCTTATGCTTGTTGCCCATTGGCCGATAGCTGGAGCCTTGCCTGTCATGTCTAGGAAATATATGTCATTGAATGAGGCCTTAAAACGGAGGAGCAGCCAGCTGACCGACCCAGTGCCTGCTGGGGAAACAGATTATCTTCTCCTTCCTCACAAAATGACTGCAAACTGCAGAGAGATTATGCTGATAAGAGTGCATTACAGCAGCTTGAAGATTACAATACAAGGGAAGAGTGGGATTCATACCTACCCTCCTGTATGACTGGGTTTGCCGGCATTTTTCTCACTAACTCTGGTTCTCTTGAGTGGCTGATGTTGGTTTAACAGTATCGTTGCATTACTTTCATAAGGGACCTCAATTCTGGCACAATTCTGGTGTCTCCTTTAAATCGAAACTGTCCGCGTCACATCGTGAAGGATGATGGGCTCGAGGGCAGCCGTGGAGGGGTTTTATTAAACTCACAGCACATAAACAGGGAATAAAGAAGATTGTGAGGGATCAAAGCAGTAGGATCGAAGTGAGGCAGGGCACAGGCAACACGGAGGTACGATGTCAATGACTGGACTGGCAAGGACGAGACAAACAGGTGCTTTTATCCAGAGACTAATAAGGTACAAGAAGCGTCAGGTGTGGCCATCAGGGCCACGTGAAGGAAGAGACAAGAGGGTCAGGAGGATGTGACGACTAGGATGTGACAGGCTGCATGTTCCTGCTTATAATAAAGTCACTGGCAGATATTAAAGGTCAGAGTCTGAGAGGAAAGCAAACAAACCAGAATTTCAGTGAAATCAGTGCTAAATATGGCAGATTGGTGCAATTAAAGCAGTTAAAGGTCACTCAGTTAGTGACTTGGTGAGCCTCCCAGCTTGTAAGGACAGTTCACATGGTTTGGTAAGACTCACCCTTGCCATACAGATCTTAACAGCTATCTGAATGGTTTCACTGAGTTACTATAAGATATGGTGATGAGACTGTCTGAACGCCCTGGACTTCTTCAGACCCGACCTATGAGATATGCCCATTGTGAGTGCTGCCCCGCCCCTCCAGCTGAGGCCACACCCTCTGGTGAGGGCACCGGCTGCATGATACTGTGGTGGGGCCGCATTGACCTCCCCCTCCTCCATGCAGTCTCCCCAAGGCCTCTCTGAAGCGGCCAACAGCATATGTTGACCCTGGGGCAGGCGGGCTGGGGAGAAAGGCAGCAGGGCCCTTCCCGAAAAGGATGGAGCCTGCGGGCAGGATGTTATGCACTTAGCATGTGGGCTTGTGGGCGGGTGGTGTGAGCGAGCACATGGGTAGGTCACATGGCCTCAGGCAGACACGACCTCGGGCAGACATGGCCTCGTGCAGACATGGCCTCGGGCAGGTCACACAGCCTTCGGGCAGACACGGCCGTGGGCAGGTCACACGTCACACGGCCTCGGGCAGACACGGCCGCGGGCAGGTCACATGGCCTCGGGCAGGTCACACGGCCGCGGGCAGACACGGCCTTGGGCAGGTCACACGGCCTCTTGCAGACACGGCCTCTGGCAGGTCACACGGCCTCTGGCAGGTCACACAGCCTCGGGCAGGTCACACGGCCGCGGGCAGGTCACACGGCCACGGGCAGGTCACACGGCCTCGGGCAGACACGGCCTCTGGCAGGTCACACAGCCTCGGGCAGACACGGCCTCTGGCAGGTCACACAGCCTCGGGCAGGTCACACGGCCGGGGGCAGGTCACACGGCCGCGGGCAGACATGGCCGCGGGCAGGTCACACGGCCTCTTGCAGACACGGCCTCGGGCAGGTCACACGGCTTCGGGCAGGTCACACGGCCTCTGGCAGACACAGCCTCGGGCAGGTCACACAGCCTCGGGCAGACACGGCCTCTGGCAGGTCACATGGCCTCGGGCAGGTCACACAGCCTCGGGCAGACACGGCCTCTGGCAGGTCACACGGCCTCGGGCAGACACAGCTTCTGGCAGGTCACACGGCCTCGGGCAGGTCACACGGCCTCGGGCAGGTCATATAGCCTCGGGCAGACACGGCCTCGGGCAGGTCACACAGCCTCGGGCAGGTCATACAGCCTCGGGCAGACACAGCCTCTGGCAGACCACATCAGCGAAGCAGAACAGGGCGTTAGCTGACACCGGCTGCTCCAGGCTGCTTTGTATAAGTTCACCTCCATAAGTGGTGAGGGGACTCTGCGGTGCAATCGGAGAGAGGGATCTGAGAGTGGAGCCTGTCCGCCACCCTGCACATTCTCCCAATTAACGAAGGACTGGGCGCAGCGGTGCTGTTCCATGCTGACAGGGCAGAGGATCCCGATAGCAGCGCCTGTAAGGTGCTGCATGGTGACGTCGTGGTGCATGAATTTCTTTCTGACTGGATGCTGTCTATGAATCATAATGTCTAGGTAGCAAAACATGAACGACAAGAGCTGTACCCTAAAAATTAAAATTAAAATGGGGAGAGAGAGTTATATCAGAGTAAGTCTGTCAGGTTTGGGGAAACTAAAATCGCTGAATCCCGCCTATTCAATTCTGAAGTACGTTTCGTATTTTTCCCTCATCTGGGAGCAGTATAAAGGTGAGCCAAGGCTGCGGATGAGCATCACGCCTGCGGTGTGGGTGTCTTTGATAGTGTCTCAGGTGGAGGAACACAGTTGTGTTCTTCAGTGTCACCCTCCATGGCTTTTTGCATCTAATTATCACCACACACTTTGTCACATGGGCACTGTGGATGTTGTGGTTCCACATGCAGGACCTAAATTTATAAATATGATAAATTAGTAACTCATCAGGCACCATGGTAGAAATTTCTTTAACCTCTTTGTCTCACTTCATTATTGTCATCATTGCCTAGTTCATTATTTTTCCTGATTGCTTTTTTTTTCAAATTATTTGTCTGTAAAGATAATAACTTCATAGAAAAAGCGACATCACCAGAGAGGCGCGGCTGAGTCAGCGTGAAAATGCCGGGAGATTAATGGTCTTAATCTGTCGGATATTAAGGGCTTCTCTTTCCAATGTTTTATTCTATTTGCTCTGAGTACTTTTCTGCACTCTGGGTGGCCATCTGAGGGTGTCAGGTGATCACTTAAAACATCAGATTAATTGTTCGGTCTGGTTCTTCCCTGTGGCCAGGATTGTTGCCAATCTGTGGCTCTTCCTGAACATCTTGTTCTTAATTTAACCTGCTGTGGTTTGCTATCTGTGGAGGGACGCCGGGGGAGTGACCTGTCCATTTCACTAGTCGTTTGTGTCTCTGGCCCCTGAAAGTCCCCCCCCTTACCCTTCCTCCCCCCTGCCTGGGAGTAGTTGGTGTCCTGGCCCTAAAATAATATAAACTTTTAAATTACCAGGTGAAAAAATCAACATTTTAACATTAGAATTGATTCACAAAATGAAACATTCAGATCGAAAGAATCAACGTGTCAGTGTGGTTCCTCACATCCTCAGTGATCGGCCACCTCTCATTACCCATCTTCACCGCCAGCAGCCCTAACCATTTACGAGTGACACATAAAGTCATTCTGAGCCGCATCAAACTGATCCCTCCCCTACTTTAGGTCCCTTGGCGCTCCTGTACTCTCTCCAAACTGTACACCACCATTAAATCCGTAATTAATACCGTCTCACCGCCAGGAGGCGGGCCTGTATGCTTTGCTTCTATCAAACACCATGTACGTTTATAAAATATATAAATCCATTATCGCTTTTACATATTCACTTGGCTATTTGCACATTACAAAGCCGACCTGCTTGTTAGTTGTTATATTCTTTGCTAATCTCAATGTTGATATTCTAACGAACATCCATAGAGGTCATGTGAAAAAGGAACATTTATTATTTATTAGCTACTGTGGCTCAAATATAAAGCACAATTTTTTCATTACATTTTATATTGTAACATATCGATGTGACTCCCTTGATTAATCAGTGGGGTTTGAGCAAAGTTTTTGAAGGAAGTGCAGAAGAATTCATGCACTATTCTAACAACAACAACTGACTATTTTTATTGTATAACTTTCACATGCTGACGTTTTTACAATTACATTAATTAGAAGTAGATCTGGCAAATGTTTTTTTTTTTCTTCAGGGACCCCCAGACAGTCCACATTTTTGCTCCCTCCCAGCTCCCTGCCAGACAGTCCACATTTTTGCTCCCTCCCAGCTCCCTGCAGACAGTCCACATTTTTGCTCCCTCCCAGCTCCCTGCAGACAGTCCACATTTTTGCTCCCTCCTGTCTGGGGGACCCCGTGGACCCAGTTGAGAGAGACCGTGTTAGTGCCATGGTTTCATGCCTTGCTGGGACACTCCCAGCTCTGGGTGGCTCAGTCCGAGTCCTCATGTTTATGTGCCTGTTAGGTCTACTTGAGAGCTTAGCTAATTTGACTCGATTGAGCTGTTGATAGGATGCACCACACAAATAACACTTGCATTAGACAGCTGCAGATTGGAATAGCTATCAGGGAAAATAATATTCCCACAGTACTCATGTATATCTTCCTGTTAACATAACACTTCTCAGGATACTTGCTGCTAGCTAGACTCTAGTATTTTTTAACTTATTCCTATGAATTTCCATGTCGATGACTACGAACTGGTCTCAGCGTCTAATCCTGAACACAAGATAGCCTGCTGTAATTCCTTTGGGCTTTTGAGTTGAGTAGGACATCATACAGGTTGTGCATCTTCTGTGAGATTAATGGGGTATTTGAATCATCCCTGGTAGCAGACCAAGGGTAATGTCATGCCTGCTAACCATCTTCAGGACCACCTTGGCACATCTGCACATGCTGTCTGATTATGATAATAACTCTATTTTGAAAAGTGATCAAGATTTATGCCCTTAAAAGCAAAACACCAGCACAGCAAATGGAGTGTTCACCCTAAGTATGCTATAGTCTGCCGTATTGACTTTTTAAAACAGACTTTCACTCGAATTCTGGTTACCTAGATCATTACTGGTGCCCCTAGGAGCCCTTGGTATTAGTTAATCAATATAGCGGTGGTATCTATAAAGGAACTTGCAGTGTCAGAATCTCACAGTGATACTTCCTGTGAAGTAGGAGGGTTTGGGGTTAATAGTGCACCTGAAGCACTCACTGTACTGATGCTCGTTAATTCCAAAATCGACATGTCATTCCAAGACAATGTGTTGATAGCAGCCACCATCACGTAACCCAACTGCCTGACAGCTAAGCTAAATATGAATCTATGGTGCTCCAACTGGACTGATCAATGCATTGAGCTCCCGCACGAATGCAGAGCCTGCTGTGGGGGCTGCGAAAGCTCCCAGCCACCAAAGAGGGATAAGGGCTTCTAATAAGATTTGTTCCCATTACACCGTCAAGCTGCAGTACTCCTGTGCTTGTCTTGCAAATGCACAATTGCATCATGCCTGTTAAACACACATGAAAACATACTGCTGCCCACTTATGGCACCACAGCGGGAAGCTCCTCAGCATGCCTGAGTGGGCGTCCTCATTCATTTAGAGTCCGTAACACCCACTCCAGACCCAGGACAAGGGCCTTCCACAGCCATCCCACTGCACACCACACTGGCAAGCTGCAATATATAAATCTAATATAACTGTCTCTACATTACTCCTCATGTGTGAAATGTACAGTGGAGCAGTGTGTGGCCTAGAGTTTCAGGACACTCTGCATGTGATCGGAAGGTCACCAGTTCAAATCCCGTGGTTGGCAGAGTGATGTCACTGTTGGACCTCTGAATACGGCCCTTAACCCCCAGGGACTGACCAACCCTGCTGGCTCAAAAAAAGGAACACTTTAGATGAAGGGGTCTGCTCCATAAATTACGTATGTACTATAAAATATATTATGCTGTATTGTACTGTCACTATGGTTCTTTCCCATAAAAATTCTCATAAATTGCTTATGAAACGAAAGGCTTTCCAGTAACTTTTCCACTGCAGGGGGCACTGTTGTTTCACTGCTCAAACAGCGCTTGAGTCCTTTTGGCAAATGATCCAAATTCAGAGTGGTTCAGTGAGGCTTATAAAAACACACCATAAATGAGTAAGACTGTTTTAAAGAGAGGATTATCACGTACATACATACTCAGATTTTAAAGGTAAATTATTATAGATTTATCTCTCAGTCATGGTTTCGCTGACAGAGAAAGCTGCTTGGTGACCTCAGTGTCATGTAAAGTTTGTCAGAGATAGATTTTCCCAGACGTGACACAGAACCGGAGCCTCTCCTCAGGTAAGGAGAGAGATAACGCTCAGACCGCCCTACTATTTACTATTTTCCTTAGGAACAGAATCACAAGCTCGCAGAAACACAGGAGACTCAGCTTTGTGTGTTTATGTAAATATGAACCCAGCAAGATTCAGCTGGAGTATTTCAAATGTAATAGATGTGAGCACTCAATTCTGCATGGAGAGGCTTGTCTTGGACGTCTCCTTTGTATGTTGAATATAATGAAAATGAAGACAAGTGTCTCCCATTTTGCTTGGCTGAGTGCTGTAATCGTTTATGCAATAAAGAATAAAACAATTACCCTGAATGAGGCGCTGACTCTCCCCAGCCTTGTCTGTCCGGAAGGTCTGGTATCCCCATACTCTGCCGCTACATCCGCTTTGTGAAATGTCACTAATGAAAAGAATGACGGCGTGTTCGCCAGAAAAACACGACGCCCACTTTGACCTTGGAACGATGTCTAACTGTCAGCCGCTCAGCAGCGTTCTCCTCTAGTTTGTGCTTTTGATTTTCCATTGAGGTCAGAACCAGAACAGGACAGTAGATAGAATGATCACTGTCTGGGATTCGCCTACAGATGTGAAGTTCATAATGTGATAGTACAATTTTTGAAATTACGGTAAAATGTCATTATAGTATTAATATTAGTAGTAGTAGCAGTACTTTATTGATCCCGAAGTAAATTCCAAAAGAGCTACAGCAGTGTACACAAACATCAAACTGTACATATACAATAGGAAAAGACACAATACTGTACAACAAATGCAATACTGTACTATACCTATACACAGCATGAAATTAACCCACATACAGTGCAATGTGCATACAGTGAAATGTGCATACAGTGCAATGTGCAGTGTGCAACACGTGTTTAAATTAAAAGTACAACAATAATGATCTGGCTTGTGACTGAATGAGGTGGGTCAGGGCAGACACTAATGGCAGCTGGGAGAAAAGACCTCAGACAGGCTGTCACAAAAATATCAGGCTGTCACAAAACGTCATCATAAATATAACGTCATCATAAAATTTAAACATCAGCAAATTGTCTAAAAATAAGCCTCTAGTATCTGTGTCAAAAAGCGTAAAAGTATCATGCATGTATTTATCTTTGTAAAAAAGGAAGTTTTAGAAAGTGGAGTAAAATATGTATACATCAGAGTGGTATTCAGACTTCTGTTTGCATTACGTCGGGTCACTTAGATGTGTAGGTAGCAGTGCTTCGTAGGCCGCCCAGGCACTGTACACTGCACTGTGGAAGGTGAGGGCATCTGCAGCGCAGTTTTGAGGGGGATCATCTGCTCACGGGCTGAGTGCAAATAAGAAAGTGACTTTAAGGAAAACCTTATAAAGCATAAATATTTTAACTGCTTTTGGAAAGAAAAGAAAAGTAGGAAGCCTCACAAGTAAACATGAAGAAGACATTTTGCTTGTAGGCAATGACAGGAAGAAGATCAGAGTAGCCTTTCTGCTAAGTAGCCGGGATGTTTGCCCGTTAATCTCCAGCCAGCTTGTCTGCATGGTGACTGTGACATGTTCCAATCAATTGTCTCCCCACCAGAATCCTGTTGGGGCCTGTTAATTTGGAAAGAACGGGAACTGATTAAGGAAGTGCTTCTTTGTAGAGGTTTTTTTTTACAAAATTGCGAGAGGTCTGGCTGCTTTCAGCAGGGATACAGATAGCCCTGGTTATCTCTTACCTCAAGAAATTTTCTCTCTGGGCATAGATGCCTCTCACCTTCCGATAGAATTCTATCATTACCCGTTGTTTGAAAGCAGCACACTGAATAGCAGCTAGTCAGAGTCCGTGATTGAATTCCACAGTACAGTGTCCTGGGAAGGCTTTACTTTCTCAGGTGAGAGAAGAGCAGGGCCGGCATTCCTCAGAGCAAGGCCACAATGACATGTCTCTGATCTGAAAGTGTATCTCAGGCAGACAGAAGTCAGTGTCTGATCTGGGGTGTGTTATGGCGGCGTGGCATGGCGCATATGGAATGAAGGCGACGATCCACTTATGGCTCCAAGAAATACGGGATTTATTAACAAAACAATAATACAAAAACAAAGGGCCCCAAGGGGTCATAAACAGACAAGGAAATACTGAGTTAAACAACTAAATAAGACTTAACCATGATGCTGAACTAACAAGGACTAACTACCTGAAGTCTAAAGAACAGGTAAGGGAACAGAGCAGGAATAGAACTATGAACTGAAACAGGCAAGGAACTTAAAGGACCTGAAACTAAGGAAACACAGGGAGGTACTACACTAGGAGAAACATCAAGAAACAAGTAATACAGAACATAACCAAATCGATATTAAACTAAGGAAACACCAAAGCAGGGAAGCAAGGGACTAAACGCTAGTAAAAACAGAAACCCAATAAACAAACAAAATGGGGGAGACTGGCCTCAAATCCAGGACTGCAGGGGTACAGCTTCTGTGCCACACTGTCAGCCCGTTTAGCTACATAGCACTCCTGGGAGTCAGGGAAACACACAAGGGTCTAGTACAAAGACAGGAGGGAACCGGATGGCCAGCAACACCTGCTGGCCAAGCAGGGAAGTGACATGAAGGGCAGGGACAGATGGGCACTGACCCTCACAGGGATGAAGCCCTTCAGATTTTGTCATGATCCCAAATAGTGAGCAAATGAAATATTTACTTAGAAAAAGATAAAAAGATCTCATAGAGATCTTCCAGGTGATTGACTGACATGGTTGCTGAGTAAAGTTTAGCAGATTGCACAAATATCTATTGGTTTTAATGCACAACCAGTAGAAAACTGAAGGAACAATATTCTATTTGTGTTGTTTGATTGTACCCTGTTTTGTAATGAGTAATCTGATTGGTAACACTTTACTTGAGGGGGCACCAATAATATAGAATTAAGTTATTACAAGTGTATTAATTAACCACAATATAAGTCTTTGTTACACACTGATCTCATGTTTGTTCATCATTAATGAATCGTGATACATCATTCTCCAGCAGTTGCTATATTTCTTACTATATCTGTTAATTTTGTAAACCTTTTTGAACTATTGAAGGAACAAATGATGAATAACACAAGTAGCTACTATATTTGTTCATGATTTGTACTTCAGTAGTAACTGAGTATCTAATAAGTATTTGTCCCCCCCCCCCCACCCAAGTGGTGTTACCAAATGAGCGAAGATATTGCTTCAGGTAATGCAGTTTTTCTGTCGTTTAGTGATCCAGCTTTTATCCCTCCTTGATTCGGGTTTCGTGAGTATTAGTGATGACTGGTCACTAAATATTAGTCTCCAGAACTCTCTGAACCTCAAGCCCCTGTCCTGATTGGACAGCCTGGATGTACTGCTGATGGCGTACATCTAAGGAGTGAACTCATTCAGGTTTTATTACTTTTCATTAAGTTTTCTGTTCATTGTAGTGACTGGATTTCCACCTAGTTTTAACTGTGTTTTTAATTATCTCTCATTTCCATATTTTGGTAATTTATCCACCAAATATTGAGAAGGCACATTTCTATGCCAAATATCTCCATTCTACGACACCAGTAAAACTACTTTCACTAAAACGTTTGCATCACACCTACACTTTGGCCCCCGTTTTGAGTAACCGCCCCTAAAATCTTACGTTTTTCACTCATGATCCATCTCCCTCTTTAGAAATTCACAATGGAGGAATTATTCTTCCATTAAGGGACAATAATATAAAAATACAAGGTGCATTATGTGAAAAGAATTATGCAAGATGTCATAAATGGAAGAGCATTATTCCATTTTAAAAGACAAATGACTGCTGTGGATAACCATGAATATTACACCATATCTAGGAGACCTTACTTTATACGATTACATTGCAAAGGTTGTTATGCTGTAATATTTGCATTTTATCCTGAAAAACACATCAAATGCAGGCACGAATACTTACTCACACAGTAATTTGGCTTGATAAATGAATATTTCCCAAAGCTGGGCTGGAACATTTTCCACTTGCTTTTTCATTACTGATTGTTGGATCTCAAGTTGGAGCAGGACTTTGATGCAAATTAAATACACATGGGAGATGGGAAGCTTTTATTAGGAAACGTCTTCTTCGTGGGTGCGCTGCAGATGGACTGTGTGTAATCTAATTGATGTTTCTTGCATATCATCAAAATTATACTTAATATTTTGATCTCCATACATCCCTTCATCCCTTACAGGGCGTCCACGTGGACTCTGCGTCTTTTATGGAAGTAACCGGAGAGTAACCAACGGTCCCAGAGAAAACCCCACCTACGGACTCCACAGTACCACAGCTGGACTGGTTCCCAATCTGCAACCTCATGTGCACAGCTGAGCAAATCTGCTTAATTAATGGATTAAAATCCATTAAAAGGTTCAACCTGGACACATTTTTATTATCATGACAATCCATCTATGAATGTCAAAGTATAAAAGTCAATGAATCTCACCTCCTCTATGTTATAAAACTTGTTCTGGTGCTTAATTTATATTTAATTGATTCAATGTCTAGAATTCACTTTAATATGTCACTGAGCTCTCTGGTTGACACACTGGAATTTTTTTTTTAACACAAGACAATGTAATTGTCAGTGAATGAGTTTATAATAGTAACGTGAAAGGCTGTAATCAGGACTGACTTGGAAGGGGCTGGGAGAGATATGCAGATCCATCAAGAAGAAAATCTCAGCTCTCTGTAAATATCTCCTCACTGCAGGTCTGGGGGTTGTGCGTTGTACAAAGATTGTGTCCTGAACTCCCGATCAATGGGCAGCTGTATTCCAAATTAATTTTGGTAACACTTTACAATAATGTTCAGTTATACCACATATACAGGTACAAGCCTTTAAACATTAACCAATCTTAATTACAACACCTCAATAAGACATTTAGAAGCCTGTGGTTAATGATGAACAAATCATTTACAAATTCTTAATAAGACATTTATAAACATGTAGTTAAGGGCTAACAAATCATTTGCAAAACAAACATTTGTAAATTATTAAAATGGGAAATGACCATAAACAAATCATTTGAACAGTTTACTTAAAGCTGTCATATATAATGTATTATAGATAGCTTCATAATGTATTATAATGTTCAGTATAAGAATTAATAAAGCATTACAGCATCATCTATTGCCAGTCATAAGGCATTATAGCATTGATGATAATACTTCGTAAGCTCCATTGAAGTTCTCTTCTATAATTCACTATAGATACCTTCATAATGCATTATAATGGTCAGTATAAGCATTAAGGATGCTTTGCACTGACTTTGAAGGTAACTATAATGCATTATAGATGAGAAGTTCATAAAACATTCATAATGCATAATACACATGGAGATAATGTGTTATGAATGTGCTCATAGATTCTTATAGACAGGACATTCATAGAAAGTGATACCCAAATTACTAAATTAATCATTACTAATGAATGAATAATCATTAATTATTACTAAATGATTGCAAATTATTAAGAATTTGTAAAGAATTTGTTCATCATTAAATACAGGTGTAGTAACCATTTAGTAATGATTTGTTATGGTCATTTCCCCCTTTAATCATTTATAAATGTTTATTAAGGTTTTGCAAATGATTAGTTAGCCCTTAACTACAGGCTTATGAATGTCTCGAGGTTTTGTGAATGATTAATGTTTATTTAAAAGCTTATGCAAGTGGTATAAATGATCATAAATGAAGTGTTACCTTAGTTTGTGTTTAATATTCGCAGATGAAATTCAGGCCTTATTACTGAAAAGTTTCGTTTTTACAATGGATTTCCATGGACACCTGAGTGTGACCTATGCAATGCAGACTCCCTATTGACGAAATCACACATCTCCTGCTTTAATCCAAGCTGATTAGACTTTAAGGATCTGGGGAAAAGTTTGACCATACAGCAGCTTTTATTAGATTTTGATGCAATAATGACTTTCAGATGCCCATTATATCCTTGGGACGTATCAGTGCTGTACATTTTTCATGACTCTCAGTCACCATTAAAAAAGAAAATCAATGTTTTGTTCCAGACTGTTCTGTTAGCTGTAAAACGCACCCAGTCTTGTAATTAAATTGTATAAAGGCCGTTTGACTCAGTGTGATTTCGAGCAACCCGTCAGGTAAACACAGCAGGAAGCATCTCTTTTAGTCAAAGCTTCCGTTTATAAGGACGCATATTATCCGTTTTTAATCAGCTGAATGTGGTTCGTATTTTCATGACCTTCCGGAAGCACCGTCACCAGCACAGCTCGAGATCTGCTCGCTTGTCATCATCTGCATCAGAAACAGATACTGCTTTTTCTGATTGTATTTTCAGTTTGGTTGTCATACTGTGACAACCTAAGAAATGCACCGGAGGTTGCAGGGATCCTTGATAGAAAGTGATGAGTCTGTTGTAACACTGACTCCCCCCCGCCCCCGCCCATCCATGACACAGGCTACATGCAGCTTGACCACAACTGGATCCATCCATCTTCAGTAACTGCATGGGGGGGAGGGGGTCTGGAGCCTATGGGTGCAAAGGCAGCAAACATCCCAGGATGGGGCACCAACCCATCACAAGACACACTCACAATCTGATAACTCCAATTAACCTCAGCATATTTGTTGACTGTGGGGGGGACTGGAGTACCTGGAGGAAACCTCACAATGACATGGGGAGAACATGCAAACTCCACACACATGGAGCCATGGTGGAGACTGGTCCCAGAGGTGTAAGGCAACAGTGCTAACCACCATGCTGCCCCACAACTCAATATCAGAGATACTCCATTGGAAAGAATGACAGACAAGCTATTTTTGTTGTACTGATGGGAATGACAGCTGCATTTCGTACAGTGAGGGAAGGGTTTGACTAAGACGCTTATCTGTGTAAGCAGCTTCTGTATAAGGAGCGACAAGTGTGGAGGCAGACCGGGCGGGGGGGCAGAGGGGGGTTTTAAGCATGCTGAGGCAATCCAGGAAGATCATGAGCAGAAGATGACCCTGGGGTCAGAGATGGGGGGGTTTGTATTCCCTGGCCTGCCCGTTGTCATGTGAATGATAAGAGGGTCTGTTTTTTCCGTTTTTAAAAGAAGCAATCAAACTTTTTATTAAAGTGTATCCAGACAAAACGCTACACGCTGAATATAGTGCAGCTGTAGGTTGGACACAGCACCTGCTCCTAAAGGAACAGTGTGAAACAATGAAGTGAAGTTGCAGTGATATTTCATTTTGCGTTGCCCCAGCTCATTTGATATGGGTATCTTAATGGTACTGTTTTGATGAGTGCTTAGGTCATGCTGAAGTTTTTCTGTGGTTCCTCACAATCTTTGGTTCACTTCTGCGGGACACGGAAAGTTGTATTTGTACACATTTTGACATGAAAAGATGCTGGAATGTCAGAAAATGATAGCGCTGTGCAGTTTATGTCGTTATACTGCACCAAGGTTGAACCCTTATGAGTAATGGGTGGAGTGGCCTTCTTGTCAACCCCAATTTACTCCCTGTAATACAGCGTCGTCCCCAGCCCCAAAACATGTGATTGGTCAAATGAGGTCTCCAAATTGCTCATATTAATGCTTTATAATAGTGATGCAACTAATGGCCACATGGTTTCGGCTGATGTCAGAACGTAAAGCCCCCCACTGGACTCGTCAGGAAAGATGAAAACTTAAAGACTCAGATTTAGGAGCACAGGAGTGAGGATGGGATAGGAGCAGCTGCGGCAGAATTGGCATCTCACCAGGACGGCTTATTCCGGAAGCTGGGCTCTCTCCTCCAGACGCATGCTTCTCACGCAGCTGCCGTCTCTGCACACTCAACAATCCATGTGGCGATTTTACCCTCGCTCACACTTTTCATTTTCATCCAAGACCATGTTACAGATTCCAAAATACTATTTTAAAATCCGATTTTAAAAGCAATTGTCAACTGTCGCAGCTGCAAAAACTCCTAAAAAAAAAAAGTGCATTGTCTTGATATGCAGCCAAGTAAATATTTTTAATAAAATCAGGAAAGGAACTAAACCAAACATATTTAGTTTGTATTCAGTCTTCCTTCTAATATCTCATACCAGCATCATTTTATAGTATCAGCAAAGAATACATATTCTTTATGATTCACTGTCTGATCTGCTTAGTTACTTGTGGAAGTGCAGATGGGCTGCTGCTCTGTCTTAAGGCTCATCCATTTGGGTATCGATTCAGTTCTATAGATTAGCTATTACAGAGCACACAAGCAGAGCCAGCTAAAAGTCCTGGGCTCCATTGATTTACTTATGGAGGTCAGGCGGCAAAGAGAAGAAGGTGCAGAAGCCCTCAACTGCACAAGACAAGTCTAGCTGGGCGTCTTCATGAGATTTTGTCAAAAAGAGCTCCAGGCTGTACCCTTCCTTCAAATCCCAGTCCTGCACCTCCTTCAAACTGGCCAATCCCCAGTGTAGCTCCTCCTTCAAACTGGCCAATCCCCAATGTAGCACCTCCTTCAAACTGGCCAATCCCCGGTGTAGCTCCTCCTTCAAACTGGCCAAACCCCAGTGTAGCACCTCCTTCAAACTGACCAAACCCCAGTGTAGCTCCTCCTTCAAACTGGCCAAACCCCAGTGTAGCACCTCCTTCAAATTGGCCAAACCCCAGTGTAGCACCTCCTTCAAACTGGCCAATCCCCAATGTAGCACCTCCTTGAAACTGGCCTATCCCCAGTGTAGCTCCTCCTTCAAACTGACCAAACCCCAGTGTAGCTCCTCCTTCAAACTGGCCAAACCCCAGTACAGCACCTCTTTCAAAGTAACCAAACTAAGCACAGTGCAGCACCCCGGCACTGTTCGTGAAAATCACCTTGGTGTGTCTGCATTTCTGTAGCCAGTGTACCATTCTAGCTTTGCTGTATCTGGTTTAAATAGAAATTTAAATGAAACGGTCTTGAGCCTTTAGGAGGCGGCTCTGAAGGGCTCTGGGCTGCCATGTTCGCTCCTGCTGCTACACAGCATGTTTCAAAAGCCAGCAAATTAGTTTCTGTAACACAGTGACATTCGTTTCATGGTCGTGACAGATCCTTCTCCCAGATTTAATCACAGGAGCCTTGCTGTAAAACACCCTGCGAAATCCTTTTGTCCGGCTTGTTTTAGGGCTCAGCTACACCTCAAGAGCTGATTCATGTCCCTTCATCTGCCATTGTTTGGGACAAAAATTATCATTTAAAACACTGAAGTTACTCAACATGCAACTCATGACTGATTTTCTGAGCGTTTATCACAAAATCTCCATTCATTTTCAGCACTCCAAAGGTCTGGACACTTTTGAAGCAGGATGTCTCTCTGTTAGTGGGAAGTACGTGTTGAATGTAGAGTCATCCTCTTGTTCAGCTGCTCTGCGTTTGTGTCTGATGGTACAGCCCATAGACTCGACGACTACAGATCCATGTGAAACAACACTGACAGCCTGCATACCTGCTAGTGGTAGGTGTGGGTGCCCCAGGGAGGCCCTGATTGGTCAGAAAGCCTGACCCAGTTTGCCTTTCAAAGGAGGTACAAGGTGTGGACATTGTCGCAGGAGCTGATGGCTGATTGACAGATACCAGCGGGAGTCCCTGAGGCCTGCCCTGGGTCGTCACTGGCAGGCAGTGACAGCACAGCTGTGCTCGTGTGGTTCGTGACGGGAATCCATAAACGGATTGCGAGCTCTTCTGCGAGCTGCTGGCCCACAGCCGAGACATAGGGGGCGTTTGCCTCCCACAAGTGGGGATGGAGATGAGCTGCTGCTCTGCTCCCAGCAGCACGCTGTCCATGAATCTGCCGATGAGTACGGATTGAGTAGCTGTGCGCCCAGGGCCTGTTTGAACACCCGTTTGCTGTATTTAAAATGGAAAAGAAAGTTACTAGCATTAGCTTCGACCATGCAGCTTCAAATTGTATGGTTACTGATTTAAGGATTAGTGTGATTAGTCATACCTAACAGGGACAATATTTATGGCATTACTGATATGTGGGGGGCGGGGGGTGGGGTGGCTCCTCCCTGAATAATGAATGTTTTTTTTTCACTGCGCTGCCCCCTGTCGTCTCTGCCGGAATAATGTCAGCATGGAGCTGGCACGTTTCGGATGTACCATGAGCCGACTCACGCCTTCCAATTAATGTTATTAAAATGCCCCCCTTCCTCCCCCAAAAAGGGCGGGTGGGGCACACAAACCGCCAGGAGGAACCTCACAGAGCCATGGTTACATTGCTACTGAAAGCTGAGAGCCTTTTGTTGGTGATGGCGAAAGGGGATGAAGAAAAATTACAAAACTGTTTGGCAAATAAATGGGATAAGTATATTTATGTTTCATTGCAAAGCTGTGGGTTAGAGCTGGTGAAGACGGACGGGCAGACAGATGGATATTTTTGTAGTTAGTGCTCTTAAAGGTGTGATTATGAGCTTTTTCAAATAGAAAAAGAGCATCTATCATTAGCATACAGAGAGCAGAAGACAGCAAGCTGTTTAAACAGCTGTTTAAAGGCTGCCCTGTAACTTGCTCTATTCGCTTAACAGAAACAGTCTATCCCCCCCATGTCCTAAAATGTAATAAGCTGCTTGTATTGTGCTCCCCGGCAAATGTTTGGCTTATTACCAAGGATCGCGGAAGTTCCTCTTCGGAAAAACATCATTAAAATAACTCTCAATAAAGCTGAAAGTAGACAAACTGGTGGCATTATGGTAAATAAGTCAACCCAAGCTGGAAACAAATGCAATGTAACAATGGCATGTGATAGATTTATAGCTTTTAGAAAGAACATTTAACCTGCATTTCATCTCTGCTGTATGTGGGTGTAGGCACAAGGGTGATAAAATACACCGACTCCACGCTCTGTCACCATCCCTACCTAACCTCTACTAAAATACACCTCAATATTTAGAAGGTGCTGGAATAGTGGTGGCTGATTTTCTGCTTGTTTACGTGACTGTGGAGTCCATTTCAGACCACATCATTCATGGTCTCTAATGTTGAGTCCATTTCAGACCACATCATTCACGGTCTCTAATGTTGAGTCCATTTCAGACCACATCATTCACGGTCTCTAA
>JAODKC010000002.1:6169914-6181065 GCA_026777985.1 Mormyrops attenuatus
TCTTTGTGACAGAGGAATCTCCGCATCCCGGCCTGGGTGCGGCACGCCTCGTTGTTTCGGTAACCGGCCTCCCTCACGTCTTAGCTGTCTTTGTGACAGAGGAATCTCCGCATCCCGGCCTGGGTGCGGCACGCCTCGTTGTTTCGGTAACCGGCCTCCCTCACATATTAGCTGTCTTTGAGACAGTGGAATCTCCGCATCCCAGTCTGGGTGCGGCACGCCTTGTTGTTTCGGTAACCGGCCTCCCTCACGTGTTAGCTGTCTTTGAGACAGTGGAATCTCCGCATCCCGGTCTGGGTGCGGCACGCCTCGGTGTTTTGGTAACCGGCCTCCCTCACGTGTTAGCTGTCTTTGTGACAGAGGAATCTCCGCATCCTGGCCTCTTTGTCTTAGTAACCAGCCTCACTCCTGTATTAGCTGTCTTTGTGACAGAGGAATCTCGTGTTTCTTGCAGTGCTGTAAATTTTGCAGTTCTAATAACAAACCAAAGCATCATTCGTGGACTTTCACATTCACGGGGATCTTACGCACATAAACCCTCACAAATGCCAAGGGATGACGGCACCTCTGTTTTACTGCACCGGAGGAAATTGAAAGAAGTATTTTTGTCCCTTTTAGGGTCTGAGATGTTAAAGCTATATGGGGCAGATCCACCGGGTGCCTCTAATTACTAATCAGCATCCATTTATGTAAAAATAAATTGAGGAGTATCTATAGTCTTTTTCCCTGGTCTGCGTTCAATGGATAATGAATCTGATCCACACTCTGGCCCTCCTGTGTTCAGTAACTGCATAAGTCATGGATCAAGGCCAGAGATGCAGTAGACCGATGAAAAGAAAGACAAAAACCAAACATTTGCATCAGGGCAGTCCAGATTTCAGTAGCTAGGTTGACTTCTGGAATATTTATTTTTAATTGTTATCTATGATCTTCGTACAGACTCCTGGAGGTCAGACGGCCTTGGTGAGAGTAAGTTGTATGACATAGGCAAAGAACATGATGAGCGAGTAGCAAGGACAGAAAGAAATATAAAAATAAGAAATATGAAAGCTATAAATGAGTGAAGTAAATGAACATAATTAAATAACTACAAACTAACTAGGAAAATCCCTCATCACTTACTGGGTTCCTCCTGTTCTTCTCCTTGTTCTTGCTGGGCTTTCTGTTACTGACAAAGTAGTGCAGCGTGCCGTACTCGATGAGCGCGGCGAACACGAAGATGAAGCAGACGGACACAAAGAGGTCCATGGCGGTGACGTAGGACACCTTGGGCAGGGACTTCCGGGCGATGGTGCTGAGCGTTGTCATGGTGAGCACTGTGGTGATGCCTGCCAGGGGGGAGAGCATACCAAGGTGTGAGGGAGCAGCCACCAGGCACCCCCGGCAAGGGACTAACTGGAAATTCTGGGCCCCAACCAAAATGTCATGTTGGGCCCCCCGCTTAGATTGGTACCTTTAGTCTGCGGGGGGGACCCCATCGCTAGGTATGTGCTGGGTTCCCTGAATCTGCCAGGGTGTCCATGCCTCTCCACAGCCCCCCCCACCCAGAATCCATTTCATTGCTGGCATATTTCACACGCAAAGAGCCTGTATTCCCAGGATGGGGACATCGTCGCTCTGAGGACGAAAGCCTCCGAGGCAGTACTGGGGCCTGTGCCATGCAGAGTGTATGGTAACCGAGGTGGATGGATGGAATATGCTGCCTTATAAAGGGGAGTGTGGACTCAGTCAGACAGAGAACTCCGCTAATGACCAGGCCTGCTCCCCGGTGGTTGGCGAGAACCAGCTATTAGGGTCCAGGTTTTAATAACACTCTTCTGAAACTGCTATTCCGATGTTAAATATTACTGGGTTTATTATACTATGGGAGCAGGACTCGGGAACAATGTGCGTGTTGTTTTCTTTCATTACGTTCATCTTCACATTATTTTGTGCATCCGAAAATTACGGATTACGGTGAGTTCTTCTCATGGCATATTTGTATGTGAAGGTTATCGAGCAGCACAGAAACAACAGCAAAACATTTGATAAACATGCTATAGCGGGACATGCTATAGCGGGACATGCTATAGCGGGACATGCTATAGCGGGACATCCTATAGCGGGACATGCTATAGTGCGACATGCTATAGCGGGACATCCTATAGCGGGACATACTATAGCGGGACATCCTATAGCGGGACATCCTATAGCGGGACATCCTATAGCAGAACATCCTATACCCAGACATCTCCTGGATTGTGACAGTACTGGTATTCTGTTTTTTAAAAATAAATTAATTTTAATGTTATTAAAATAAAACATCCACAGTCCCATACTGAATGGCCCTAATTCATAAGGCAGTCCAATATTCCTATATTTGGAAGTGTGAATTAAAATCATTCATCCTAATAGATTTAAGGATGCCTGTGTTAGTTTGCCAGTCAGTGAAAGTGTGTTTTCTACCCTTAGGGCTCAGAGGGTTAAGCATTTCAGCATATTGCAACATAATGCAATTACATTACAATATGCTGCCACAGATTAGTGCAGAATGTGGACTGATTGCATAGATTTCATAGGGAACATCTAATATTCACTGTTAAAGGAAGGTATTTCCAGACCCCAGTACTGACAGCACTGCTGTATGGAAATTCGTTTAATGTAGAATTTATATTCCTAAATATTCTGCAGATTGGAAAAATCAAAAAATATCATAAAAACCTGTAAAATCTTTTTTTTGTGACGCAAATCTGCCTGCAAGAGCGGATATAAAGGACGTCGTTTGCGAAAATGAAGGCTTCTTTTTCTCTGAGGATAAACTCGCTCCAGCGCTGAGCAAATGATTAATTAGCAAATGGCTGGCTTAATAAGTTCCACTGATGTCAGTAAAATGCCGTCTTGCCCTTGATTCATTAATTATGAAAATAGCCCTTCTGGTAACAGGTTGAGAGACATTGTGGGTCTGTGATTCCGTACCCAAGGATGTTCTGGCTGGAACTGCATCCTTGTTGATCCAAAATGACACCCAAGACAGGACCACGATGAGGGTGCAGGGGATGTATGTCTGAATGGTGAAGTACCCCATTCTTCTGCTCAGATCGAAGAACACGGTGAGTACGACGTAGTCTCCTGCAGAGGCAAAATCATCTCTATTGGTCAAATAAACAGTCTCAGGCCTTCTGGGAAACAGGCAGCACAAAACCCATCGACACCCCCCTAACTGTGGGGGGAGGGGTTGCTGAGTCACCCAGCTCTCCCTAATGACACAGGCCGAACCCCCAAATGCACAGCCCCCCCCATTCTGGGACATCAGATAAATGCCAACACCTTCCCCAGATGAAAGACTTGTACTGATGTTCCCCCTACTGCCATTGACCTACAGACCTTGATCGTCCAGCAGAAGGAGAATCAAAGGAACATGGCTGGAGTCTAAGGTGGAACGTGACATTGGAGCAGCCAAACTCCCAGCTAACTCCGGAAGCTCCCGCGCATGTCCGTGTTTTGCCTCGCCAAAGACAGCGGGAAGCAAGCTGTGTTACTGTTTACCTCAAAGGCTACCTTAACACTGTACTTAACAGTGCATTTAACAGTGCACTCTGTGATTATGCTCACATAGAGGTGTAAATGTTTCAGTTAAACACACGTAACATAGTCATTGGCTTTGTGGTTGAAAAGTAAAGCCAGCATGTTTACAGTTCAAACTGAAAAACCATATTTGTCCCAGACAAAATTGTTTGTTCTCCCTAATGCAGTTTGCATGAACAGTTATAATGAATAATAACAATGCACTGGAGGGGGCCATTGCAGCAGGCAAAGAGCCCATGTGACCTGGACCAGCAGGGAGTGACCTTGGTCCTGAGAGTGATTCTAATGTCCAGCATAAGCGTGTTGGTCCAGAGGACTGTTTAGATGAGCCCATAAGCTCAGAGACAGACACCATTTTGGGGTAAGCTCCGTGTTGGCCGACAGATTACTTGACGCCCCTCCCCCACCACGGCGATACTGCAATTAAAGGTCTCCCGCTTCATTATTTCTGCATCGTAAAAGACAGCAACAGCCGTCTGCGTCCTTCCCTGCTGCCCTCTGAATGCTGCTGCTGCTCATATTTCACAGGCAGACAGCGTCTCCTGGCAGTCAGGAGGGGGGACGCTTTTTTAAATTCTGGCTGAGGCAGGTAACAGTTTACCCACGCAGACACGGAGGAGTGTACCGACATGACACACTCGCGCAAACGGGGCAGTCAGCTGTGGATACGATGGTGGGGAAAGGCGCACTGGCCCTTCGCGGACTGAGAACCTCTCCTAGACCTCATACTCCGCCCCCTGCCCTCGATGAAATCGCACCGAATGCGCTATTTTCACAAGGTGTTTGTTTACCTATCAACGAGGCATCTGCAAGCATGGCTTACACATGCCAGCAGCGATGCGATGATGGTCTATTACATAAGGGATCTTGAACAATGAACACGAAATACAAAAAAACTGTAATCCTGATATATTCAAAAAGACCAAATATTCTGTTTATCACATTTGTTTATTAACACGTACGTTTAGGCGGTAAACAGTAATGTTCACACCCGCCTTCCAGCAGATGGAGATGAACATCCAGGCAGGATCTGTGTGAAGGTGATTGTGGTCGTCTCATTTCACATTTTGGAGGGAAGTTTCAGACCATCCCTAAGAAAATCTAATCCAGTCATGCCAGTTTCCTTCTGTGAACATAAACACCCCCGGAAACCTTTTTTTCCAGCTGTTCACAGAATCCCACCTCCTGCCATTTTTCTAGCTTATAAATGTCCATCGGTGTGATTAACAACTTTTTCCTGAAAGGGAGGTGCTATCACACCAATGGACTCCAGCCTGAGTTTGTACGACACTGTTCGCTGTGGTCACGAGGCGACCTTCGGCCCATGTTTACACCCACCCATCACTGCCTTGACGTGACCTGTTCACGGCAGTCCGACGCTTCAAATAAGTGATCATCCTCCTCAGTTTACAAAAAACTTTCCACCTTCAAACTTTCAAATTTTTCACTTATGGTAACCAGAAGAGTTAGTTCCCAGTGTGTTGATTTTTGATTATTTGAAATTTTGTGTTGGAAAATGGTCAAAATCTAGAGAGTTTTATCCACCTCCCACATTGTCATCCCTCCTACTACCAGGAGACTGAAAAATATTAGTTGGATTTTTCAAAATGTGAAACCTAGAGAAACACTTTTTAATAATAATTTATGACCCTCCTGCATCAATAATTGGCTGCTCTTTCTCAATGGCTGTGTATGTTTAGCTTTATCCTGGAGTGAACTTGCATTGGTTGGGAATAAATTCTTCCATAAGAAATAGGCCATCCATCCATCTGTCCTTCTTCTAGCTGCTTATCCTGGTCAGGCTCTTGGCAGTAATGGTAATAGTATGTACAATTAAAAATTTTTCATCTTCTGAAGTAAATCGAGAGAGGAGAGTACTTTGAAATGTGTGTTATTATATAAATATGTATATTAATGTCCGGAAGCGTGGGACCTGGGAGTGGGCAAAGCGGTGCGGTGGAGGAGACGTGCAGCTCTGCCCGCACGCCGATGACGTCCGCCCGGGCTTTAACTCTCTGGCATGAGCATCGTAACGCCTGCGGGGGCTGCTCCTGCGCCCGCCCCCCCAGTGTCGACTACAGGACCGACAGTACGCGCCTCAGCGTGTGTCATTGAGCGGTGGCATGCGGCACTCATGGAAAGGCCCAGAAGATTTTAGCCAAAGTAGCTGAAAGTATAAGATGTAACTGGCTATTTAAAAGCTGTTAGGTGGGCGTGAGTCAGTTACAAAACAAAGACATTATGGGGGGCTTTCACTTTGCTGCCAGATGGAACCATGGATACAGCCAGACCAGCTCCTCTGCCTCCCTGAAGACTTTTCCGGAAGGCACTCACAGCCCCATCTTATGTCACGATTTCCAGAGAGGAGCGGTCACATGGCTGTTCCTGGAGGCCTCCCTTTCATTTACAGCACCGTATTCCCCGTGTTCAGCAGCCAGCCAACATCTACGGGGAGGGGCTGAAATTTGATGGAAGCTGCCGGAACAGGTCCACTGCCAGATGCCCACAAATTAGGTGGAGTTCTCCCATCGCTCATTTGTGCGTCTTATGCTAAGGTGCTAAACAAGAATGTGTGTGACACACCTGTGAAAAACAGGAAAAGCAAACAGGACATGCTTCCTGCCAGTGGATGAAAGGGCTTTTGGCACACAGGGTAAAAGCACACAGGGTAAAAGCAGACTGTCACCAGCCAAGCCACATGCCAGAGAAGCCAGACCAGCCCCAGCAAAGTTATCCACGACGTGACCTCGGCGCTGCTGACATGTCACACATGACGGGAATCACAATGTGATTTCCATGTGAGAAAAGTAGCGACAGACGTACACTCGCTTTCCTTCCCGTGAGGCACTTCCACCTCCTGGACTACTGCTATATTCAGTTGTGATAATTGTGTTTTGTTAATATGTTTTTAAATGAAGGACTCTGACACTACGATTATTCATTTAAATCCTCAAAAATCACTTCCGTCGTTACCCAACAGATACATTTAAACACGCGTTATAGAAA
The DNA here is from genome assembly GCA_026777985.1 of Mormyrops attenuatus. NCBI lineage: Eukaryota > Metazoa > Chordata > Actinopteri > Osteoglossiformes > Mormyridae > Mormyrops > Mormyrops attenuatus. Next base: position 6,176,485 of record JAODKC010000002.1, read on the forward strand.
ATAGAAAAGTCTGTGGGGTGCGGTACCCTTTGAATGGCCTTTGTCTACCGGTGATGGTGCTCAGACTAACAGCTAACTGGTTTAACAGAGACAGGTTAAACATCCACCTGACACACCACCGTGGAACCAGGAGCTGAACTATGGCCTGTGCGTTCGATCCCCATCGAGCCTCTCCGCTCCAAGTACATGGGGGCGGCTGCTGATACAGCCATCTGTGGAAGATTTCGCAAAAATGATGACATCTGCAAGCCGACCAGGATATTAGGGGAACTTCAGAGGGGATTTCTGCAAACAGAAGCATTTCTCAAAAGTGGCGCTTGGTGCTTTTGAACCAAAGATGGCAGCGTACAAAATTATTCTAATTATCTTGTGGCGTGTGACTGGTGGACAGGCATAGTTAATATTGTGAAAAAGGACTTAGAAAAATGCAAAGGGATCATTTACCCAAAGATGAGACTCTTTAAATATTCACTAGTTATTACTTGCTTCAGCATTTTCAGCTCCAGCAGAGTATGATAAACAGCTTATTTCACAGTGCTTTAGCTGAAGTCGCTCGCTGTCGACATATAGAAGTATAAGGGAATATGAAAGCATCTGACGACCATTAATAATCTGCAGCCTCAAAGTGGCAAAGAGTCAATAAAAATGCTGGATAATCACCACACTGGTGGTTTATTTCTGCACTTTATTTTCCAACACACTTCTTTGAAGCATGTATGTCTTTTAGTGGCCTAAGAGTTTACCAGGGGAAAAAGATCACTGGGATACAATCAGCATGTATCACTTAACAGAGCAGATCTATACGGATCACTAGTGCGCGGAGCTGTGGTGTCACTCACACCAAGGTACTCCATCTTCCACTTCCTCCTTATCTTTCTGATGGAATCACTGGAGAAGGAATGAGGGTGGGGCAACATGAGGCCTATAGAGCCCCCGCCCAAGAATGGCCGCTGTAAAGAGAGGCCCCATCGAGCCTCGTCACCACTCGACACTTCATGCCCCTTGATGCTGTAAGCATTTGTGGTGTTTTTGGGTCCCTGATACAGAGATTTTACCCCAAAATGTTCTAGTATTTGGCAGTAGTATCACCCACAGCTGGGGGGGGGTCCGTCTGTGGCTGGCAAGACTACACAGAAGCGTAAGGGAAAGTATGATATTGGGGGAGGCAAACTTCATCATTTAATAGCAAAGAACTATTTATTAGCGGGGCGAGTGAAGCCAAATTAAATATTGGGGAGTGCAGGCCCCCTCCCCAGTTGGTACGCGTCTGAGACTGTATATCGCGACACCTCGTATTTACTCCTAGCTGTAACCTGATTCCGACACTCAAAGAAAAAGATTAAATTGTATCTGGAAACTTAATATTTGGGAAAGATAATAACATTTATTTTTTTCTTTTGTGCTACAGAATGTGTCCCTCATAACACGTCTGTCCCTTTAAATACACTCTACTGACTTAGTCTTGCCAGTTCTCTAATAAAAGGAGCCGCTTCGCGTCAATCCACATGGATTCACCACAAGCTCCTCGGAAAGCCGCCAAGTGCGGCCCTTTCTTAAATCGGGAGTCATTTAGGGAAACGGTCTAAATAAAGCCGTAATCTCATCACTCTGTCTTTAAACGATCTCTGTAAACTCAAGAGGGATTCTAAATATAGTCTCGTGTTATAATTCCTTTGAATGGCTGTCAGGATTCACTGTATAAGCCGTCTGTTATGTGCCAGGAGCTACCTGAAACGGTCTTCACAACCTCTGTGGTGTTCCTCAGGCCCACGAAGGAGAACTGGTACAGCCTCCACGACCGCGTGTCTCCCACCTCCACCGAACTTCGCTTCCACTTGTAGACAATCTCCTCTTTGGGGTAGCCATCTAAAGGGGGGGGGGTGTCAAAAAGGCTCTACTTAGCAGACACCTTTACTCAGCTTAAAATTGCATTTCCATCCATTCATCCATCCAGCCATCCATCCATCCATCCATCCAACCATCCACAGTTGCTTTTCCAATGCATGGTTGCCATGGATCCCTGGAAGCACACAAAGCAGGCGACTTGAGGGATGACATGCACGTCCATCATAGACCATGATAATTCCCATGTTTTATTCAGTATCTACATGACCTTCTTTTAGGGAGCGCGGCTGCCTCGCGGAGAAGCTACTGGCAACGTGACGCGTTTATTACATATTACACAAGGGACCAATTTACAGTCATATATCATTTTTCAGCCAGTCCGAATGGATCTCTGGAGAGAGAGTATTTTATACTATGCACTACAGTATATTACAAAAATATAATCCCACGGTAAATGCTGATGGATCCATTAAATACTGACTCACGTAATAAGCCAGGGTATGTAGTTTGTTACACAAGGTACATTTTCTGAAACACATTTTAAAACATCCTTATTTTCTCATGCACTGTACAGCCAAAAGGTCTTTCATGTATAACTAAGCTCTAGCGCATTAATCTGCCCTGTCACACCTTGTTCCTGCAGTTTTTTCCACTCTGATGTTCCTCCTTCTGCTATCTGGCAACCCAGATCATCCAGACTGGGCCTCGGTTTATTGTCAGCAGCTACCCGTCACAGCCCAAATCCCGGCCTGACTGCGGAAACACCGACCGGTCGGCTTCCCTGCTTCACAGCCGTACAGTCCGATCCGAGTCATGGCTCAGATTCAGGTCAAAGCACTCATCCGCTCCCACCTCAGTCTTCTGAACACTAAAGGGCTGTACCTTCCTAACAGTCACACGTGTGTTTTAAGTCACCTATGATGGAGATGTCTGATAAATAAACTGCAATACCAGCACAAAAAGCAAGGGGATCAAATTCTACATACAAATGTAGCAATTATTCTTCATAAATCTGGTTGAAAAATTTGCAGTGATTTGCCCTCTTTATATATTTTTGTTCATAAACTCAAGCCATCAAGGTAAATTTGCAGTTTGACACATGCATGAATAATCCACTCTCAGCTGATAGACACCGATGAAAGAATCATTAATATTAAGTGAATTTATTATTAGCCGGACTGAGATTTCTTGTCGACTCATTTTCAGCAAAAGTTATTTCATTTTGTAATGGGGTTCATTTCACTGTGTTAATGTGTCAGTAACAATCAAATGTTCACACCCTCCCCACAGAGCCCTCTGGAGCTCCAATAACCGGGGCATGATTTATGGCAATCAGTCCTCAAAATTACGGATTCATTTGCTGAAAGTGTGCTGTTGCTTTCAAGCGAGGCGAGCGAGAAATGGCCCTCTCTTGTCCGGACCGAGAGCATGGCGCACCGCCGCGCGGACGTCTCTATCGCAGCCATTCGCATCCGCGCGACTTTCCGCTGGCTGGCCGCTCAGCGGAGCTGGGCACGAGCGCGAGAGGCAGCATATGGGCAGACTTACAGCTTGAAAACTCCAGGGGACACGAATGTTCATCCATTGGAAAGTTGTTCAGTTTAAGCTGGCACTCCGCATCGATGGTCAATCTGCAAGGGCAGGGAGCAAACTCTCAGTCACTCGCTTCCCAGGTCAATGACTTACACGTCCGGAGCCGACAAGACTGCTACTGAGGCCAGTATCACAGTAAAATTAACTTGTGTTGTGCATGTTTGGGGCTACAATCTTAGCAGAGAACAGACCATGACTAGAACCTTAATTATTAATCCCCTTGTTAGATCTAAGCACAAACAGGCTGCTGCACAGCATAATCCTATTTACCATTAAGACACTACAAACGAAACAGAAGCAAAATAACACGCCTCTTTCAATATCGTCAAAATATTTTCTCCCTTAAATGTTATGCACAATCAGTAGTAAACAAACCAAATCCCTTCATATTCACCATGTATAAAGGTCAAGCTGTCAGCCATTGATCATAGATATGTATGTGAGGGTTTGTGTGTCTGTGTATACACACACACATACACACACAAATATATATATATATATCCATCCATCCATCCACCCATCCAATTTCCGTATCGCGGGGGTCTGGAGCCTATTCCGGAGGCTACGGGTGCAAGGCAGGGAACACTCCAGGATGGGGCGCCCATCGCATCGCACACACCATTCCCACCCATGGGCAATCTGGCAACTCCAATTAACCTCAGCACGCTTTTTGAATGTTGGGGGGAAACTGGAGTACCTGGAGGAAACCCCACAACGTCACAGGAAGAACGTGCAAAGACTCAAACCCTGGTCTCAGAGGTGGGAGGCAACAGTGCTAACTAAATATACCGGAGTGTGTAAAGTATTCTCCCATCGTTCCAGATCCTCAGCATACGATTGGGTGTCGTAATCCAGTGGGCGTCAGCCTTCTTGGAGTTGCGGAAGAAGGTGTCAGGGATCCAGATCTTGCCCACCATGTTGCTGTTGAGCCTCAGAACCTTCATTGTGCTGTTGAATTTCAGCCTTCTGTCGTACCACGTCTGAGCGAAGAAGATGTCTATGGTGTACTCCTGTGGGGGCCACAAGCAAAGATGTCTATGGTGTACTCCTGTGGGGGCCACAAGCAAAGATGTCTATGGTGTACTCCTGTGGGGGCCACAAGCAAAGATGTCTATGGTGTACTCCTGTGGGGGCCACAAGCAA
>JAODKC010000002.1:6181314-6191472 GCA_026777985.1 Mormyrops attenuatus
GGGAGGGACACAAGCAAAGATGTCTATGGTGTACTCCCGGGGGAGGGACACAAGCAAAGATGTCTATGGTGTACTCCCGGGGGAGGGACACAAGCAAAGATGTCTATGGTGTACTCCCGGGGGAGGGACACAAGCAAAGATGTCTATGGTGTACTCCTGGGGGAGGGACACAAGCAAAGATTTGTATGGTGTACTCCTGTGGGGGCCACAAGCAAAGAGTCTGAAGCCTGAATGCAGTGGCAGTGGAATCACCAGTACAGCATGTGTTTTGCAATTATGTAAGGGTTCACCATGCAAAGAACACTGGACATACAGAAGACAGGAAAGAGAATAATAATATGAAAAAGGGGATAAAACAGAGTACAAATGAGTACAGACTTGGAGCACTGCTGGGATGCATGGATATAAAAGAAAAGTGTCTCATAACAGCATATCAGTTTAAGAAGTCTAGCTAATTAGACAGAGTGTGGAGTGAAATGGCAGCGCGGATTAACGTAAGAGAGGGGGGACTAACTGGGGCACGGTTACGTGTCCTAGTGAGGATCCTCTTGCTGCAGTTTAAACATTTATTAGGATCAGAAAAAGGTAAATGTAAAAACAGCAGACGCTGACATGGTTATTGCTGCTCTATTCACATGGCTGATTTTTAATAACTTGACTTCCTCCAACTGCCCAAGTTCGTCAGCAGGGAGAGCAAATGAAAGTAAATGAGTAACGCTGGATGCTGTGAGAAGAACAGAGCTCATTTATGTAGATTAACCATTCTTAATTCTGAGCAGCATATCTGTATGTATGCAACACAGGTAAACAAGAGTGCCTGCTTTCAGTGTTCCAGCACACGGACACACTTAGCACATGGGAACCCATGCGACTCCCAGCACAGAGTGGACCCTTGAACCCTGGGAGCAGAAACATTGGAAATGCCGTCGATCTTAGATGATGGCGCTAGTGTGGAAACTGGAGAAACATTTCGCCACACTGCCACCAATTTACCCCCCTTTTTCGAGAAGCACAGATCAGCTACGCTGCCACAGGCCCCTTAAAAGACACCTGTACTTTTGCACTTCAAGGAGATTAACATTCAGCCATTTCCCATGATGCATTACCTCAGTGATAGAGGTAACCTGTCTGCTACGTACTCCCAGGACAAGATTCCCAAAACTGATTATTTATTCGAACACATTCGATACAGTATTAAAATGAAGCAGACTTAAATGGAAGCAGCTGGAATGCAACTTAAGAGAGATTAAAATATTATTGCCGCAGAAAAACCCCCACACACAGCAAAGAGCCCATCGAGCCCCCGTCCCAGCACTATAAGTGCAGCACTCACCATGTTGATAGCATTCACTGGACCAATGCTGTTTACAAACATGTCAGTTTGGATCACAGTCGGTTTGACTAAAAAGAAAAACAATAGAAAAGCAATGAAGCACAAGTCTGTAGCTGGTCACACAATACTGAGATCACGCTATTACATTTCTAGCAAGCGAAGAAAGATTCCCGGGGGCAACACCAACAGGGAACTCGGCGCTCGACATGAGGCCGACACAGCCGTGCTAACTGCTAATGCCCAGAGGATGACAGGAGTGGTAACTAAGCAATTCCTTTGAGAACAAGAATCTGGGCGTGATGTGTTCCGGCATCAGTCCCCCTGAAAGTCAGTCGGAGGGGGATACTAGTGGGAAAAGCCATTCAAGCATTCCCTGTATACACAAGGGTATAGGGACGCAAAGCGTTCCTGTTTTCTTAGTGAAACACCCTTAATAACATGAACTGGTTTGTTGGGGTTATGTACCAGCTTCTGCATAAGTTACAGTGTGTTGCCTAATGAAACAAATGTTAAGAATCTATGCTCAAAACTCTGACTGTACGGTTTGTATGGAAGTTTGTAAATGTTAATAAAATGCCTCAATATGATACACATTCTACAGCATTTTATACAGCTATACTTTGAACAACTGTTGCTGTTGTAATTTCATTCCATTGCCTTTTCATCTCCATGCCTGTCTGACTCAGCACTTGTCCTTATTATACACAGACACAATCACAGAAACAGGCACATACACAGGTAGAATCACAGACACAAACACAGGCACGGGTACAGACATAATCACAGGCACAATTACAGACACAGACACAATCACAGACACAGGCACAGAAACAGGCACATACACAGGCAGAATTACAGACATAATCACAGGCACAAACACAGGAACGGGCACAGACATAATCACAGGCACAATTACAAACACAATCACAGACACAGGCACGGGCACAGACATAATCACAGGCACAATCACAGTCACAGGCACAATCACAGGCACATACACAAACACAGGCACGGGCACAGACATAATCACAGGCACAATTACAGACACAGGCACAATCACAGACACAAGCACGGGCACAAACACAGGCACAGACACAATCACAGGCAGTCACAGGCACAGACACAGGCACGGGCACAAATACAGGCACAATCACAGACACAATCACAGACGCAGACATCGGACACCCCACAGTTTATCGTCCTTATCACAGAAGGCTCTGCACTTTGAACAAATATCACATCTGTATCCAGCGAAAAGGGAAATCTAATAAAAAGGGTCTGTTTTCTCCATCAAAACAAAATTTCAAAAACAGCGACCTTAATGCAGCTTAACTTGCTGTTCTCACAACAAGCACTTTCTGCGAGTGAGACTCCGTGATCTTTATTTACAGAGTGTCCCATTCTCCTTTCTCCACAGCGATACTGCTCCAGATGACATGGAGCTGACTGAGTTAATACCCTCAGTGGGTGACGATAAACAAGTTAAACCACAAAAAACTGGTGAAACGAAGAACAACAGAGAGGAAACTAAACTTCAGTAAGTGGTTTTTCACTGTCAGAGTCTAAAGACATTTTTTAACCAAGTTTATTCAAACCATTTGTTTATTGATATTGAGTAAAACAAATGCAATAAAGGACATTATGAGTGAAAAGAAGCACTTTGAGGAGCATGCTGGTGTGTGTGGAAGCTAAGTCCGCACCTCCAATGTCTGGCCGCAGTTTGCTGTCGTAACCCTGCAGCAGGCCATTTAAGATGTGCGTGACGTCACTCTCGTACACCTTAGGGGTCAGAACCCATGTTTTGTTCGAAACGAGATCTTCGTCATCATCTTTGTCAGATTCAAAGGAGCTGAGGAGAAAAAAAAAACAGAAAAAGGAATGAAATCTCAGGGTTGGAGAGTCTCAGCGGCGAGAAGGTCAGCCAGCCAGGCGGCGGCGGTTCAGGTTCCTCGTCCACATCGCGACATCCACCTCGCCCTGCATCTCTCCCGTTGAATGACACCTTATTTTCACATCTCCGCTGAAGCCAACTTGCCCTCTTGTCAGCACGTTTGCTGACCTGAACAAAGCTTTCCTAAAGGTGATCCTCCACTTTTGTAGCATATCTCTTTCCTGGAACCTTACTGTAGTGTAAAGGGGTCGGGTATTTGTGAGACAAACTGAAACAATGCATTTAAATGATTCAGTTCCCCATTAATAGCTTATACACTCAGTTGAATGTAAACATTTTTCAATTCCCCATATTGTTTAAATGGTTTTTAACATATAATACCATCATTAGGTTTGAAGCTGTAATGCAAGGCTCTCTTCTCTTCACATTGCTTAAACATTTGGGATTCTGCTGCTTCTCCTGCTCGATCTAGCATTTGTCTCTTAGTAATTCTACTTTTATTTCTGTTAACTGAGTTGAAACACTCACTAGTAAACATGGTCCCATAACCCTGAATGATCTGAAAAAATATTATCCAAGATGTTGTTGAAGAAAATCCAGAACTTGTCTGGGTCAGCACTTGTCCATTCCTGCCCTTCATGTCTCTTCCCCGTTTGGCCAGCAGGTGTCGCTGGCCATCCTGTTCCCTCCCTGCCTTTATGCTGGACCCTTGGGTGTTTTCCCTGTTCCCTGAACTGCCACATGGCTCTATGGGATGAGTGTACGGCACAGAGGCTGTAACCCTCCTGTCATGGATTTGAGGCCAGCCTCACCACTTTGTATTTATTGTTTTTCTGTCCCCTAGTATTTGTTATTAGTTATCTTTCCTTCCCTGTTTTAGTTTGCCCTACTTGTGTCCTGTTTGATTTTGCTTTTATTTGTACTTGTTCCTAGTCTTTTCCTAGTCTTGTTAGTCTTCTGTGTTTGTTAATGTTCCTTAGCTCCTGCTCTGTTAATCCTAAATTATCTTGTGCTCCTTTTTTGATTGGCTGATTTTTGTGTTGGTCTGCCCCTTCTCTAGGTTAGCCTTCCTTATCTGAGTCTATATTAGTGCCAGCCTTTGCCCTTTTCCTCAGTCAGTCACTGTGCCCATCTCACTGTTTGTTAGGAGTTCTGTTAGTTTCATATTCCTGCTCCCTGTGTTGCTCTGTTCCCTGGTTTTATTATGTTATGTTTTCTTTTGTTGCTTCTTATTTTCCCTGTTAGTTTTTTGACCCCTCATGGCCCCTTTAATTTGTGCCTTTCCTTCAGTGTGTTCTGTTTAGTTCAAAAAACCGCCAATGGGTTGTCACCCTCATTTCCCGCCTGCGCCACACTTTAACAGAACTAAATACAAACATTGACAAATTCGCCATAGCCAGCTTGCGATGAAGATAAAACAGAGTCTCGGTTCCAATATGTGTGATGTCATGCTCCCTCAATTACTAAACTTCCCAAAATCCTCAACCAGCCCTACGGCCTTTACCCAAAAACATAAATGTGTGTAATATGTTTCAAACACAGGTCTGACTTAATAATGACCCTAATCTGGTAACAAAGGCCACATGAAATTCTGCAGCCAACCAAAATCCCATATTTCTTTGAGCACTTGGAGCTCTGAGTGGGATATACCCAGTAGAGAAAGCCTTGCTTTCAGTTTTAATATCCTGGCTCTTCATTGCATCAGCAAGTAGCAACATCTCTCAAAGCCATTTCCTCCTACACACAGCTGATGCACTGAGGCCAGCTGGGCCTCACTTTCAGTTAAAATAATGATTTAATAATCATCTCCAAAACATCTATTTACTTACACAGCTACATAAAACATGAAATGCAAGCAACTAACTGATGAGGCTCCAACTCCAGTATCATGGTGCCTGTACAGTAAAAATCCATCCAGTTTACTTCTTTATTATTTACATATTAATAATATTATCAAAGCAACAAAAATCTGACACACAAGTGTTCGTGCAGCCTGGATCTCAGCAGGACTTACATTAGAAAGAAATACCTTAATCTCCTTTAATCAGATACAAGGTAATTAAAGCGATGCTTCCCGCAGGCGTGAATTGTTTCCAGACCATTATTATGTCTATGAAGTCCTCACATGCAACCTGTGTGCCATCTGTTATCTTTCCTTACTAAGGTTTGGCGCTGTCAAATGCATTCTTCACAATGCACAGCCTTCAGAAGACAAGAGCAGTCTGTTTGTGACTGATGTCAATGAGCCAGGGACCCCAATGTCTGAACGGCTGTGTTCTTCTGTGTTAGGTACAGTAACCACAGTTTAAGTCATTATTTATAAGTCATTAAGTCATTATTAAAGCATATTGGCTTACCTGAAGCATAACTCCAGCAAAAGGCTGTTGCTAAAATCATAGTAAAAGCTAAAACCACAGTAAAATCCCTAACACAGGACATATGCTCATTAATTCCCAAAGAAAACTGTTTATAATAAAGTTATTTGCCCCATATTATCCCGGTGTGTAGCTCAGGGTGTGTCCTGTGCCAAGCCATGGGTTTCCTGGTGTAGATTCCATAAGATTCATTTGATAAGCAGTTACTGTATAGAAAATTTCAAGAGGGACAGACAGTTTATTTCCATTTTAAATTGGTGATGGGCACTGGTGAACACCATGGTGATTTCTGAAGACGGTGTGATCAAAATGAGATTTTAACCATGGATGTGGTGTTTAGAACCACAGCCTGCCTAGTTTCTTTTATCAGGGACCCAGATAAGTCTTGCCTCGGGCGCATCTGACCATCCGTGGTGATAGCCTTGAACTTTCTATCGAAATTACGGTGTCATGTTAAGGCCAACGGAATAAAAACATAGTTTATTAGGATCAGTGATTCAATTCAGTTTCCTTGTAACAGTTTCACATTACTGTCTTTCTTTCAATAAAATGAAATGTAAACGGTGGTATTAACCAGCGAATTAACCGAGCGGTAAGTGTGGACTGGTGTGTGGAGATTGAGAGATCTTAAACTGCTTGTGGTGTGTGATTGTGGGTGTCAGTGAGTAAGCTACATGTATGTGCCCAACGACAGACTGGCGTTCCACTCAGGGTATGCCCCAGGTTTGTGCCCTGTAATGCCTAGGATCCCCCCCCACCCCACCCCACCCCACCCCCAAAAACCTAATCCAAGTTAAAGTCACAGTTATTTTTGAAAGAATTATAAATGATAGACTGAAGTTTACTATTGTGTTTTTTTAAGTGCTACCAGACTCCGCGTAAGCATGGTAAACGGTGCAGCTACCACACATCCGCAAGGCTACATGGGTAAGAGAGGGTACAGTCATCACTCTAAATACAACAGACAAATCCGCCAAACTCCGCCCACGGTGACGACACACATGCAACTTAAGAGGAATACGGTTGTTAAATTAGTCGCGTAAATAACAATTGTCTGGGCAATCCGCTATTTATATGAACGAACTTAACATTTTTATTAACAGTATATCAGGGGCACAATACTATTATAAAATTCATGCTTTATAAAAATAGATAATAAGTATAGATAAAAATAGATCTCTAGATATAGGCTACTGCACATCCCATTTACCAAGAATACATCTGGAGAATTAACTGGGAGTTTTTTTTTATCATACTTAATAATAAATAAATCACCATATTTGTAATTCATTCTTGAAAATAGTGTAACAGTATCAGCTGGTAATTTAGCATTTTTTTTATTTAAACTCAGCACTCGTGTTACTCTGAGGGAACCGTAGCTTCGTATTATTAATCTAAAACACCATAAAACGGCGTGTACACGTTTATTGTGGTGGTTCCCTAATGTTTATGCACGTATACACAAGATAAGTAATATATAATATTCATATTAAGAGTGCATATAAATAACGGCTGGGAGGATAAATCGATATACAATATATCAAAATATAGACAAAAAGCCCAGTCAACCAATTATCGTGAAGGAAGACTTATATGGGGAAAAATTGTTATTTTGATAAATCTGACCACATCTCCGGTTCGTATTTCCCCCCCACCACAACAGACATAAAAGAAAACATCAGGCTATCATATTTCTTACAAGAGACGTAGAATTTAAGAAGGATCGCCAAAGATTCATATTGCTAAGTAAGCCGCAGCAGCGATCTTAACATCTTAACAAAGAAAAGCACCGCACTCCCTAGAATGAGAGTAAAACACTTCCGAGGACGTATATTTGCAGACTTTCCCTCCTGTAAAGGTATAGACAGCGTGAGATAAGGAATGAATGTTCTTCTTACCTCGGAAGACCGGCGATTAGAAATGCCAAAATGATTATGTTTCGGGAGAAAGTGGATCTCTTCATGTCACCCGGCCAGTTACACATTGCATTTACAGCGCTCACGTTCACCGTCTTCTCTTCGCTTTTTATTCGCTCTAAGTCTGGTTCCTACATAACGCACAAAGCAGGTTGTATTAACTATCCTCTTAAGGAATTAAATTCACGGAGCCGTTATGTCCCAATCGGTTGCATGCACGAAAGCTCCCCGTGTTTCATTAAACAAAACGCAGATATGCACCACCTGGCATGCACATGAACTATATTTGAGCGGCCGTTGAAATGTACACTAGGGTCAAAATGAAGCGATACACGTTACAGCATCACGGATTAACACACGAGTGCATCATCCGGGGGCGCAGAAGCGAGAGAGAGAATCCCAACATCTCTTAAATAATTATCCACGATCAGAGGCTGTATTTGCGCGTTAATAAACGAATTAAGCGGAGCGTTTGGGGTGTAGCGTTTCTGCAGTAGACGTCCATCTCCCTAGTGGAAAATATACACGATATCTTAGGAATATGCATGTTAAATGGAGCAGATGTGTGTGCCATGTTGTTTTTGAATATTTACTAGTATGTCACATAAAGATGAGATGAAATGAAAGCAAATGGTAGTAGCAGAGGTTAGGATCAGTAAAAGACATTCTGTAATTTGTGAAAGACTCAGTAACAGCTTTCTAAAATGAACAGGAGTATTCAGACCGTGAGGTATTTTGAATAAACTTTTCAACTTTGCAGAAGTTGCGATGATGCGGGGAAGGTCTGAGGCGAGGGGGTCTGAAGCGAGGGGGTCTGAGGCGAGGGGGTCTGAGGCGAGGGGGTCTGAGCCGCGCTTTCAGGACCGCGGACAGCTCACCTGGGTGGCCGGCGCAAGCAAAACACGGTCGGTCCCTGTAATTTAAAAGTCCTTCGCTATCAATTGAAACAGTTGTTTTTTAGATGCAACAGTAATCTGTTAAAGTTCCAAATCACATCCACCGTCACCTTCATTATTTATAAAATACAGCAACCCAAAAATATTTCATTCAATTTATTTTATATAGCGCCTTTCACAACAACAATTATAATAATAATAATAATTATTATTATTATTACTACTACTAGTACTACGCTTTATTTAACGGCAGTATATTTTCGCACTGTGTACACCACCAATACAGCATGCAATATTTCAGGGTGGGGTTGGGGGGGGGGGGGGCGCTGCCAAGCATGATTGACGATAATAAATAACATGACGCCAGGCTGGACCTCACTAAGACCAGCTGGATTTGATACACACGCTTCAGCTACTTGTCAGATTTATATGTCATTCGCTACACAAATGTCATATTTGAAGATTATCCAGCTTTTGCACAATGTCGCTATCAAATGGCTTCACCGTTACTCATGGACACTAATAATGCCACGAGTTTTGGAGAAGCAAACCTGTTAGCAGAGTAATAACCGTACCTCTCTCACCTTTACTCGCCACTGAACACTACATGGAGCCAGTCAGTAACTGTCATTCTAGGCCGTCTTATGTGGCTCCACGCCTTCTGAGGGCTGTTTTGTTTAGGGAAGGTGTTTAGCACGCCAGTCCTAATAAAATACTATATAAAATACTAATAAATAAACAAATAGTAATCAGCATTTTTGCAAAAGCACAGCCTTGTAGCAACATATATAACTCGTGAGTAATTTACATTGTAATGTAAATTAGACTAGCCTAAGCGAAACTGCGATGACCTTATTAAGTATTTGAAGTGAAATCTATACAGTGATTTTCTTTCTGCACTGAAATCGGGGGTTATGTGCTGCAGTTTGTACGATGCGTGCATCTACCGCAAATGTGGAAAGTAAAAAGGACAAAGACTGTCCAATTAAAAACACGGTCACGTAGCTGAAATGCAGGCAGATCTCTTATCAGGCTTCTCTTACTTATTGCACCATGAGAGCAGCAGATGCTGGGCCAGCCGTCCTTCACATTTTCAGTGCTTTGACCTTTCAGTTAAAGGAAGTGTGGGAGCAAGGAATGCTGTAAGACTTCTGCTGAAAGGGAAACGTGTTTCATTTAAACGCAGGACGTACTCATCAAGAGTAACTAACCTTGTAAAATCAGTTCAAAGGAAAATGTTTTTCACCAGGGCTACTTGCCAACACGCATCTGAACATTTAGTCCACTCACTCACCCACACAACTTGCTTGAGCACATTATGAAAGTTACTTAATGACAGGTATTAGCAAAATGTGTTGTTATTTGTTCCATTGTTGCTGTTTGTTCCACCTAGAAACACACCGGTGACACATCTGCTCATTTTTCCATTTACAGCGCCCTCCACAATTATTGCCACCCCTTGAGAAGATTTTTAAAAAGGGTTAGAAAAAATGCACCATTTACTGAACTAGCTTCATCTCACACTGAAAAAATGAGGAAAAATCCAACCTTTCATTGAAATAAATTTATTCAAAGAAAAAAAAATCCTTCATCAAGAAATAATTCTTTTTAACAAAAATATGTGTGCCACAATTATTGGCAGCCCTGGAAATTATAGTGAACACAATGTGACTGAAGCATGTTTCCCCTGTAAATTGTACATCTTCGAGTTGAATTGACTGTGTAGGGTCATTCAAGCTGTAATCCA
>JAODKC010000002.1:6198491-6227172 GCA_026777985.1 Mormyrops attenuatus
AACTTATCCCCCCCCCACCCCCCTTTTATTTTAGCTTTCAGATTCCCAATGAACAGGCACAGCAAGGCAGCCAAAATAGGGAATTTTCACTTTGCACTACCTGTATTTATCTTGACAACTTGTAATGGCAATTTAAACCTAACAGTTAATTTAAAAAAGTAGTCACATGGCTCTGTATGCAACAAACAAATAAACAAACAAACAAATAAAATATGTCCCATTGTTTTTTTGAATTTTATGAATTCAAGTAGTGTTAACAAGTGTGTATATCCAGAGTGATTTCTCATTGGACCCTTGAGCAAAGCCTTTAAGCCTTTATTTGGCCTTTAAGCCTTTATTTGCTCAACAAAATCTCATACTTAAGGTGTTTTACCCCAAAGAGCGTTAGCAGAAGAGGAGAGGGAAGAAGGAAGGTCGATGTTTGGGAAGGACATTAAGTTAGAGGGACAGGAAGTCACAGGGTCTATGTTTAAACATAGGAGCCATAATCTCATTCAGCCATTGACTTACTGTAATGCATTTGAGAAAATGTGACCTTACTGGATAAACTAATAAATGATTTTTATGAACATCTATCTGGTGTAAATGTGAAGCCTTGTGCATCTTTGAGCTCTAAAGCAGGTTCCCGGATCTGCGTTTTGCGACTGAGTGCTATTAGTAGGAAGTGAACCTACTATGGTAAGTGCACTGGATAGAATGAAGTTTTAGTGGTTCAGTAAATGTGGGGAAGAAACTTCCGGAATACCATTACACCACGCCACGATTCCAGAGAAGCTGTAAGGGTGATCGATATTGGATTTAAATTGCATAACATTATGATTGCTTTGTGGTATTACCTCTTTTTTAGTTATTTACATTAAATATCCAAGATAAAAACTGCATTCTTTTGAAACTGTACAAATATGCTATTTTTTAGCTCATAACCCAGCCTGGGATGAGCTGTTAGAAGATGGAGACATGGGTGTTATTATTTAAGAGACTGTAGGTGTTATTGCAGTAGACAGGATGGTGCAGTACATAACACACCAGGTCACATGCAATCTTCTATTTTAAGCAATTCATTAAAATCATTTCACAGATTTTTATAGTACAAAGAAATGTGCTGTTCATCTATGATGCAGTTTGTAAAATATGAAAGTGCTACTCTTCTCGTAGACCACAAACATTTTATTGCATTTCAATTTGAAATATTTCTTTTCAGTAGTTTAATTTTTTTTCTTATAATTTTGTGGCATAAACAAAAATAGATGAAAAACAAGATAAACGAATGAATGAGCCTTTCTGTCTGTCCTGCTGCTTTATAGCAGGCAGTGTGGATGAAACATACGCGAACTGCATCTGAAGTGAAAAACTGCGGGCATATTTAAAGATTAATGGCGAGCCTTTAAACTGTTTTAACTGGAAGGCATAAACTGAAATGTATTTGGTAACACACACACACTTATGTGTTTGCATGAGTAGTATGCTGCACGCATGTACATCATGGCACATGGGAATGGTTTACATTCACATAAATGTGCTGATGAATTTTTATAGTGTTATTAAAGATAAAATGGGACAATCGGCCCTTTATTGTTGCTAGACTTATGCATGTACAATCCTCTTGTCATTGCAGCTCTAAGGGGATTTCTTATTTACGCACTAAGACTTCTAGGCAATTGAAAAGACACATAACGGGCTTAAGGATTATCATCCATTATCATCATATAACCAGAAAATATTACTAACTCAACTGGCAGCTTGGAAAAATGAAGTGGAGAACATCGCAACAGCTCCCCCTACTGTAAATTAACTGCACAAATAAGGAAGGAGATCGATGGCATTTGTAAAGACATGTCAGGCTTGCTTTCAGCCCCAGGTGGCTTTATGGCGTTTTTGGATGTGAAGCGCACCGATCACTTGTACACCTTGGCAGGCTCTCATATTGTATGTTTGTGCTTCCTTTTTGTCAGAAATAATGGTGATGTTTGATTGCACATACTTTTCAGACCATCAGCAGTGCATAAGAAGACATCTGCATGCCTTTTGCTGCCTTTAATAATAGTTTATCTGACAGCAATGTATAAATCAATGTTGACATGACCTCTCTCAAGGTCACCCATCCACATTCACACTGCGTTCACAGCTCTAAGGTCAAAGGACAGATGAAGCAAATTCCATTTGTGTCTCATGATAACAGCTTCCAAATGACTCCTATTCCACGTCTCCTTCAGCTGCCGCGCACGAATGAGAGGCTGGATACATGAGACACAGGAAAGAAACTGTATGACTCTACAAATCCATCAGAATTTTAAATGTATGGAATCTGTGAAATGAAAGTGACTCAGTGTTTGAAAGAAAGAAAAGGTCTACATTTACTATCTAGGTATGACCGGTACACAGTTTTTTTTCTCTCTTAAACAATACCTCATATAGAACCAACAAGGTCTTAAAGGGATCCTTTGTGTACATATTTGCTGTTTAATAATATACGGCTGCACTGTTCCCAGCTGCATGCAGAGAGAATGCGGCTCCAGCTCAGGGGACTCATTCTGCTCTGTCACATGAAGGGGCCTTTGAAGTTCTGCTTTTCTTGCCGACATGTGAATAAGACTCAGATGATTCTCATCTGAATAAGAAGATGGATGTGGATCAGTGAGCCAGCTGTGTGCCTGCTGGGAAGGGGGCCGAGGAGGGGGGGCCGGGAAGGGGGCCAGGGAGGGGCCTAAGAACTGGGCGCCTTTTCCACTCGGCGGGGGTTTCAGAAATCTCTGACATATTGATGCCAACTTTGTAGTGCTACATGTTTTCTCGCCCACTTGTTAATTGGTGAAGGACCTGCGCCAAGACCCCAACCACACAGTATATGTGGTATGTAAGGTCTTGCTCTTCATTCTCTAAATGTAATCTGGCAGGATTCTGCGCCAAATGGATTCTGCGCTGGTTCGGTGTGTGATGTGCTTTGGAGATGTAAGCCCTCCACAGGATTCCTGGATGGGTTCCACGCCAAAGGCTGTGCTACTGTGACGGCGCTGCATGTTCGCCTGAGCACATGGGTGCAGAGACACGCGAGACGCCCGACTGTGGTTTTGATTAGCTAGTGGTCTGACCGTGGGGAGGCCAGGTATTTACCCCGCAGGAACAGATACGTCCACATTTCCAGAGAGGTCTGAGAGATCCCATCCCAACACCACCATCTCATGGGCTTCAAACAAAGTGCACCCTTCAGCATTTGTTAGATTTGTTCAAACGATCCGTTACAACACATTGATTAATCAGTAAGCATTTTCTGGTCTTTCTCTGCGCTTAAATAAGAAGAGAGTCTTTCCATTTTCCATGTGTTTTTTGCTAAAAATCTTTTCAAAACAATGAAGTGGCTCAATGTTTTAATGTTCCTGATTGTTCTACAGTGTATTATGTAAGACTAACACATTTTGTTATATCACTTAAACTATGATTATTATGAATTGGGAGAGGCTTAAGACTTCTAAATTTAGATTTAGCATGTGAAAAAGAGACAAAACTCGAAGAACACCAAAAAATAAAATGGAAAACTATATTATGTAAGATCAATTACATAAATCTTGCCTGCTGAAAGTGTAGGTGTTGTTTATAAGCAACTTTCTGAGACAGAATAATGGTTAATAATTAAGAGAAGGAGAAGAACTTGGGATGCTTTAAAACACGACGGTGATAAGAAAAGAGCTGGGGTGTGAAGGTGATCTGTGCTTTAAAACACACAGCTTTCCTCATACGTGACAGTAAGTAGGCTGACTATTTCACAAGCTGCACAATAGCTTAGATGATACATTATATGTTTGACAATCAACCTGCACACATCATTTAAACATTCAAAATAATAGCTTCCGAGGCGGTGTTCCAGAGCTCCTTTACTACAATAAATACCTTGCACATGTTTATGCCATTATTTTGAAATTGTCATTTTCTCATATCGGAATCAGAATCAGATTTATTGGCCGAGTTAACTCACAGAGTCTGGTTACGGCCAATGGTGTGTCTCAAGTTAGAAAGACAATATATAGACAACGAACACATCATTAACAGACAATATACAATAGACAAGCCATATCGAAATTATATACAATGCAGGTAACAAATGTACAGTGCCAACAACAACGATGACCATCATGCATTGACTGTTTCTCACTAGTCTTTTATTCTTGACTATATCATTGCAGGATCAAACATGACTTGCAGGGGGAAAAGAAAAAGACACTTTGACTGATGCGTAAGAGATGCCGCTCACCATCAGCTCATTATGTTTCCTGTGTTGTGTCACATCTGTGAAAAAAACAACAGCTTGTTCTGCATTTGGGCTCAAGTGGGAGGTATGTAATCACAGGAATGTTTATTTGCATTTTCCCAATAACCAGCATTTACGGCGCACAGTGATGCATACATATGAGAGGAAGGATACATGGTCACATGCTTAAACACAAAGATCACAACCATTTAGTGCTTTACTGAAGTCGGCCTGCCACAGGTCATAAGAGTGTCTTGTATAATTATATTTTATGACGTTATATCATTTTATCCCACTGTCACACATGAACAGTGTACATATGTGCAGACTACATATTGACATTTTACTTCGAACTACGAAATCAGGAAAAATACTTTTCCACTGGCTATTCGAACATGTCTTTGAAAGGCAACGATGCTGCAGAATGTTGCAACAAATTAAACGAAATGAGAGCTCCAGCAAATAATTTCAGAATTACCAGATAATAGGCATTACAAATACTGTGCTTACAGTATATTTATATATAAGAGGGCTAAGATGCTGCAAGCGCGCTAATGAGAAGGAATGGGAGGTGCTCTCAGCCAGCGGTGAGGGAGAATGGGGGAGTGGTCTGACTGGGGCATCGGCAGCCCCCCCCCCCCCGTCCCTGACTGGGGGAGAAACCGGACCCCAAGCCCAACTACCCAACAACTAGCTAAACGTTAACTACCTGATGAAAGGGAGTTAGCCACGCATTTACCACCCAAAAGGTAGTTAATGGTCACGGCCTGGCACAGCGCAGGCAGGAAAAAAGGTGATGATCCACTTACGGTTCCAAAGACAAATAAACGAGAGTTTATCGAATTAAACAGAACACACCAAGGAAATGCACAATTTAAAGGGACCATAAGGGGTCAAAAATTAACAGAGAAAAATAAGAACCAGCTGAAGAAACCACAAACCACAATATTAGCACTGGGGGAGCAGCACCAAGAAACAAGCAGAGCTCCTAACACACATGACCAATGGGAGAATAGAGAACAGAGTCGACACAGGCACTCAGATACACACAGGCAAGCAAGGCAAACAAGGGGGAAGTGAACTCAATCAATGAAGCAATCAGAGATATGGGGCAACAGACAAGCAACAGGTGAAACAAATTAACACTAACGCGCACAGAAACGAAGGAACTAAACAGACACAAACGAGACAACAAGATCATCAACTGGGAATACAACTTTAAGATAATAAACGTGGAACAGGAATACAAAACCAGAAGAGAACACAAGCAGGGTGATCTTTCAAGGGAGACAGATTAGAAAAAAACGCAGGGGAACAGAAACCCATTAATTACAAATAAAAAGTTGAGGCTGGTTCACTAATCACCAACCGCCTAGTGATAGGTAACTAGCTAAGCATAAACTACCCAAAGATAAACAAACATACAAACTGAAACCATCCAAGAAAGGTAGCTAACCATGCATAAACCACCTGATGAATCCAAAAATGAACAAACATATTACCAAATTCCTGTATCACTGGCTGTGATACCTCACTGTAGAGAGGAGGGTGATGGTAATGAAAACACAGAACACTTCACACCTCTTTATTCCTCTTTTCATTTCCTGTAAGGGGAAAGGTCATTAATAAACTCAGGGCCCTCCTTCCCAATTTCAGCATTTCACTTAGATCTGCCCTCGAGCCGAGCCGAGCCAACCCCCCCGCACACACACACACACACACACACACACGCACACACATACAGACACAACTCACATCTCTGTGTGTGCGGAGTTTGAATGCTCTCCCTGTGTTCTGTGTGTGCGGAGTTTAAATGCTCTCCCTGTGTTCTGTGTGGAGTTTGCATGCTCTCCTTGTGCTGCACAAAGCTGCAAGATTCTATTTGTGATCAGAACTTACAGCAATTCAATAATAACAGAATGTTCCAGAAGGAAAGTGTGTGTGTGTGTGTGTTTCACTCTCAGCCCCAGGAAGGGGTAAGGCGTCACTGCAGCTCCACTCACTGCCGGATATGCAGACCCTCATGCGGGCCACGTGTGCAGTCACTTCGGGAAGAACCGTCATTTGCAGTCGTATTTGATATTGTTATGTTTAGGCAGAGCTCTGGCACAGAGCTGGATTCAGCTGACTTTTCTCATTGCCATGGCAACCGGTAGCGAGTGCTATGCCTATAG
The DNA here is from genome assembly GCA_026777985.1 of Mormyrops attenuatus. Classification (NCBI taxonomy): domain Eukaryota; kingdom Metazoa; phylum Chordata; class Actinopteri; order Osteoglossiformes; family Mormyridae; genus Mormyrops; species Mormyrops attenuatus. The sequence goes on from JAODKC010000002.1 coordinate 6,204,909, forward strand.
TCTTCTCACTTAATGAGTTGGATGATTACCTTCTAAGTATAAATAGGGCCAGCTGGGTAGATGCAGGAGGGCTAAGGGGTTCGGGCCATGTTCCCGTTAACCTAATGTGTATCTTTCATTTAGGGCCATTTTTAGTTATATATTTTGAAGTGTGCTTTTACCTTATTATATACCCTTTGGATTGTGCTTTTACCTTATTATATACCCTTTGGATTGTGCTTTTACCTTATTATATACCTTTTGAATTGTTTTAGTACAGTTCTTTGTTTGTCTAAGTACCACTGTCCTTTTGCCCTGTCCACCTTAGAAAATGCCACACCTACACTCATACATGCATATAGATTTGGTAGTGAGATGTATGTAGTTTTCCCTTTACACTGATTGCTCACCCATGTCGCATTCGCATGCATTTACCTTACAGCTCAGGGCGGACAGGACACTGCACCCATGGCTGGCGTCATTATCTCGGTGCACAATGGCTAACAAAGGGCTCACAATATGATTTTGTAACTGGCACAGGTGATAAGCTCTCAACTAATCGCTTCAAAGAGCTAATGAAGGGAATAAACAGTGACAAAGAAGCGCTGATATAAAAGCCTGGGAACATATGTCTAAAATGCTCCACTGCAAGGATACAAAAGCTTATTCGTTTGCTTGGCAGACATTCAGCCTCAGTGATTTAGTCTATACTTACCAAACAGAAGCACATTGAATAGTTGCAGTGGTTGTTAGAAAATATGTGTTACTTAGCATAATGGGCCGAGAGAAATCTGAAGAGCAATATCTGAAGTGTTTCAAAGTGTGTCGTCTGAAACCTGGATATTGCATGTGATGCTTTTGTCACCCACAATTCCATGTGTCCTGTACCTATGGGCCTCACTTCCACTTCATCACTCCTTCTGCACTATTCCCTAAATTCTAGGCATTACAATCACCGACGTGGAAGTGACATTTCAGCTCTCGAGAGCAGTAAACGCTAACTCCCATCTCCAACCACCGGATTCACACCTACAATCTGTTGGACTGTATATGAGCCAAAAATAATAACAAGCTAACATTGTGCTGCCCTTAAAGGACTTGTGGCAAAGACAAGTAGAGCACAGTTTATGGAGGAGCTCAGGAACGTTTATTGATGCAGTAGAAGGCTGGAAAAACCAAAGTAAAATAGCATAAAATGGTGCCCCCCCAGGACCAAAAGCCTTCTGGGAGCACCCCCCACACACACACACACACCCTATGCATGCATCAGCCTGGCTGGTTATACCCTGTCAAGAGACAGCAGGGCATCATTAGCAGCTGGAAAGGTCAGGAATTAAAAAAATCGACCTAATGAACGTTCGGAAGTCTGGCTCTGTACCTTCCAGTGCTCACTGGTCCCCAAGTCGCACTGGAAATGGTACAAACCAAAGAAAAACTTGCATGGCTTTTACTGGTGATCAGTTGACATGCCAAAAAATCAGTTTGCTTATTTGGATTGTGAATTTTTTATTTTTTTTTTAAACCACAGACAGCTTTGTGTATATAATGATCTGTGTCCATGTTCCACCATAGATGTCTTTGCACTTTATTAATGGAAACTGTTTGTGCATTTATAATTATGAAATCTTCAAGTCTTAATTAAGATCGTCACTCATCTACTGCAGAAGAAATTGCCTACTGTTAATTACACAGGCTTCAGCCGTCCTAGAATAAAAATGAATGAATGTATTAAAAACATGTCATTACATGATTTTCACTCTAATAAATAATGTCATACTTACCTCAACTGGTGTAACTTTATAATCAAATATTTAACTCTAATTTGAACCAATATGCCATGCAACATATTTTTCTAGTTATATTTATTAAGCATGAGTAAAATATTTTAAAATATTTTCTTTTATAACACTGATGGGAATTAAATAACGTAACAAAAACATATATAAAAAGACATTGTATCCTAGCTATGCTCAGGACAGAATATTACTCGTATGGAATGTAATGGTGAGGAACAGAGGATGGTTTCTGCATAGCACAAAACAAGGTTTATACAAAAGTTAAACATCTACTGTCCAGAATGCATACATAATATTCATAAACAATCTTTATTATTTCACATGTATCTTCGAAGCATGATAGTAATTGTCCATACAATAGAATCAAAACTATAGTTTTCTATACATTTCTATTGATACACCCTGTGTTTACTCGGAGCCCAACTGCACCATAAGCAGAAGCAAACCTGTACCCTTCCAGGACCTTGGGCCAGACCACTAGCTCTAGCTGCGGGGGTGCACAGACTGAAGGCCAATGTTATGCTGCTGGACTTCGGCTAGAACTTATGTTGAACAATCACATGTAAGAACGTCATTAAAATTTGGATTATTAATATTTTGAGCATGGAGCTACACAGATACTATCACAAATAAGTGTGCATTTGTGTTCAAAGATCCACAAAAAACTCCAAGAACTGAAGTCCTTAAGTCAGTGTATAGCATCATGTAACTAAATGGTCAAATAACCTCATTTGCAAAGCAAATTCGGTGAAGTTTGAGTACACTTAAAAAAAGGCGTTTTCGGTGTGGAAAAACACCCATAAAATGTGTTTTCATCTGCCGTGTGGATTCAGTTTGGGCCAAAGATGTTGTTGAACATGGAGCTGTCGTGTGCAGAACATCGGCCTAACACATTAGGCTAGAATATCTTGTCTTCCATTAACATGCTGCAATGAGATTCTTAGTAGAATCTTAGTAGATTCTGTGGAGGTCTTTGTTTGTCGAACGTTGTGTGTATCCTCAGGCAGTTTGGCAGCTACGTGTGGAATGCTATCACTGCAGATGAGTAGAACTGGCAGACCTCCGTCAGGATAAAGTGGAAGTCTCATTATTCAGGGGAAAGTTGTTCCAAAAGGAACGGGGTAGAAGGCACCGCTTCTCAGGGGTGGTGCTCCGCGTGCTCGGCCTACATCACAGCCAGGACTAGCAGCCTTCTGTTCAATCTAACCCTGCTTCCGAAACTTCAGAACTGCATACAGGTTCCATTCAGTACGAGCCAGTATGAAGAGTGCGTGTGTTATACTAGCTATGGATCGCATTCCGACATTGAAATATTACAGTTACATTCTTACTTGCCACAACTCTATTTTAAAACATTGCTAGTGTGTACAGAGTCTGTACTACAGACACACAAATATATTGTTTTTAATAGTCTAAATATAATCTTTTCAACCAGTGAAGCTAATGACAGTAAATACATATTTAAATCCCGTGTGCCCTGATAAACTCTCTGTAAAGCAGCTCTATAAAAACACCACATGCTGACCTTAAACGGAACCTGTTTCCTAGCTTTATAGTTTTGATGCTTTATATACTGCATGACTTATTCTTAACATCTTTTCTCACAGGAACATTTCTTAAATGCAACAAATAAAATCATTCACTGTTGGAATTCCATGAAGATTTCAAATTCATTTGACAAGACCTTTTCATTGCGGTCACTAACCTACAATTGTAAAAAATAAAAAAAATTTAAAAAACCTTATTTTCTGACTGAAAAAAACTCGGATCGGCTGCTGTGGCCCCAGACCCGGTGACTGGAAAGTGACATCTGCTAGCTATTTATTTAGTTTTACTTATTTATTCATTCTGAATAGATGCAGAAAATGGCTGTTAAGTTTACGTTCGCTCCGATAACCCGGGGCAGCAGAATGAGAGTGGGACTTCGTAGTAGCTGACACTCTGTGCCTTTGACAAGCTTCCTTCATGGTTACCTTCTCAGGCTTCACCCCACAGCTCACACCCTGGATTCAATGCCCCCACGGCCCCCCTGTACCCCGTCCTCTGACTGGCATGGCAGAGGAAGGGTGACATTAGTGAGGCTGGAACAGCCCTTGTATGTTGGGCTCTCTATTCAAGTAGGTGGCCCAGTAGACCAGGTTGAACGTGCCAAAGAGCAGGGGGAAGGCTATCCGCGACATCCTGTCGATCTTGCTCACGCTGTTAAAGGTCTTCTTGGTTTCGGGGGGTTTGGACTTGGGCTCCTCCTTCGACTCGGTGGGGGGAGGCGGAGCGCTTTTGGCGATGGTGGCCAGCGCGGGATCCCTGGCGATGTTGGGGGCGTAGGCCGTGGCCGTATATGTGTTGTTTTTCTTGATGAGCGATTCCCTCTTTTTCTTTTGCTAAAACGGGAAAGGGGGATACTTCAGGACACACCATTGTTACACGAACATACATCAAGCACAGTCAACACCGAAAAACGTAGGAGCAACACAGGAGTTCATTAAATACTCTTTATTGTACACTGCTTAACTCAAATCTCTGGGAATCAGATTAATTTTCTTTAACCTCATTAACCGTGCTTAGTTTCTGAATTCTGAATGAAATGTCCTCACGTTAAGTGGGGTTTGCATGCATCCATTTCTCTTGGTGAAGTGTAATGAATGGAGATGTATGTTTTTCAGCATGTATGATTTTTTGCATGAATTTATTTTTTTTTTGGGGGGGGGGTACCTTTTCAGGAACCACGCTTTTGCCATCCCAGGCATAGCTCCTCTTGGTGAAGTAGTTGACGGTGGCAAATTCGATGAGGGCGGAGAAGACGAAGGCGTAGCAAACGGCGATGAACCAGTCCATGGCGGTGGCGTACGCCACCTTGGGCAGGGAGTTCCTGGCACTAATGCTGAGAGTCGTCATCGTCAGCACGGTGGTCACTCCTGCGGGGAGCATGAGAAGGTGAGCTACCCAAATGGAACACATAGCTATCAGAAGCCACCACCCCCCCCAATCAGGATGCCAAACTTTCATGGAGCAAAAGGCAGGGGCCACCCCCACCCACCTAATAATGCAGTAGAAGCACTCATATCTGGTGTTACTCGAGTAATTCCAAAATATCAGTATAAATATGAAAAGTTCCTAAAAATAAATAACAATACTATTCTATTAAAAATTGACACTAAAATTAACAAAAAATAAAGAAAATCATTGTGCAATATGACAGCAATACATTAGCTGTGTCTTTGCTCGATCCGCCATTGTTAACTTCATGATTCTTGCATTGTATCAAACATGCGACTTCATCTGGCAGTACAACTGCATGGTATTGGAACACTTTCAAATACGGTGATACGTTTTTTGTGATAATATTGCAATATTTATTAAGCAAAAAAGAAATTAAAAATAAATACATTTCTCACAAACCAATGAGTTTAATCAGCAAGAATAAAAATGATTATGACTGGCTCAGAAAGAGCATGCAGAGTTCATGCAAAAATAGAGGTAGTAAATGTCAGACTAATTTTTACATTTTTCATCATTACAATTGCAAAGCTTGCTAAAATTAGTTTCTTATGACAGAATATAAATGTTTTCGCGAAACTAAACCGCTCCACATGCTCATTGAATTCTATCACCAAGATTTCTAAATACCAGGACTGTATTGAAAAAGAACATAACGAATATACCTTGTGAATTATTAATACCTTATGAATATTATGAATACAGTGATCCTCCGCCTATCGCGGAAGTTACGTTCCAGACCCATCAGTGATAGGTAAAATCCGCGATATAGAAAGACCGTATAAATAAACATTTTTTAATAGTTTAAGCATTTCAGTACCCCTCCCACACGCTTTAAACGCATATAAACATATTAAACTACATTTTGCAAACACATATGTGGATGTCGGGCTAAGGATATTAGTAACATAATAATAATAAATAATAATAATAATATAATGTATATGTATATATACACATCTGTCTCTCTCTGTATACATAAGGGAATATGTAAAAATAAAAGCATTTTAAGCTCCGTCTGGGTACGATTGGGAGCCATCGTAGGGCTTAAAAACAAAATGAAACGTTCACAAAAAGTTTGCTCACAACAATCGGACCACAAGCAAGGGACGCGATAGGCAGAGAACTGTGATGCTTCGGGGAAAAATCCGCGATACAGCGGGGGCGCGATAGCTTAACCGCGATATAGCGGGGGATCACTGTATACCTTACACCACTGTATAATGCCTGTACACTGTGAAGGTATGTGTGAAGGTATGCAAAAGCCTGATCTGCATGTACATAACTTGCAATGTCAATATTAATATCGCACATCGCCAGTGGTGGGCATGGCTCCGCTAATCCGCTAACTGCTAATTAGCGAAGCTAACCTTTTCATTAGTGGATTAGTATTTCCGCAAACTTTGAAAACTGTTAGCAGACCAGTTAGCTTCCGCTATATTTAGTTCCACTAACTGTAAATTTGATAACATTTTTTGCAGGTAAAGTGAATAAAGTTTACCTTAAAAAATGTTTGTAAACCCTAAAATCATACACATTTGTTCCTGTCTATTGTGAGCGTGTCTGAAACCGTCTATCTGGCACGCTGTTGGCTGACTATGTGTAAACACTACGACGTGATTGACCGATAACTTGTTGGATTTAAAGTAGTTTGGGCTAAATTTTAGTGAATGAAGATAAAATCCATTTAAACTGGGGTACCCTGAACTAAGCAGAGAACAGAGGCCTGTATCATGAAGCTGGATTTCTTGCTTAGCTGGATAACTTGTTGGATTTAAGGTACCCTAGTTTAAATGTAAGCCTACGGTATGTAAGCCTATGTAAGATTACGGTAATGTACTTTTCGTTTAGCTATGCCCACTACTGCACATCACCCAGCACTAGCTGCCAGTGACATCGCGGTGTGTTAAAATAACTGCAATAATCACCAGTGTGTGTATAAAAGGATTAAAGTAAGTTTAAGAATTGTATTACAGTGTTTATGAAGAGTAACATTAATTTAGAATACTCCGATGTTGCAGCTACAAGGGCTTTTACTGTAAAATAGTTAGCTAATAGTTACAATTTTCCTCCATTACAAATGCTACAATCATTTAATTCTTTAAAAATAACTAGTGATGGGGAAAACAGTAGGAGAAGCAGTGAAACTCGTCAGTTACGCCTGAGTTTAACCCACTTCCTCGTGCACACTGGCTCCATTAGACTCGGCACTGGCTGACAGTCCCCTGCAATCCCACGCACTGCGGTTTCCTTACTTGTTAAGTCTGACTTCTCCCATCGCTAGTTACATCCACTGCTCCTCTATAAATGAACTACACTAATCAGACCCACACTAAAAAAAAGTGAACTGTTAAAAAACTTGCTTCAATTGGTAACAGACAAATGAATTAAGTTTTTTCAAATCAAGTTAACAAGTTTAATGAAGTTTTTACAGTGCAGAGAGTAGAAAACAATGCAAATATAAATAACATTGCTTACTGTGCCCTGTACAGACTGACTTTAGCTCCAGTGGAGTGATTGAGGCACTCGCTGTATCTACACGTCTCGTAATGCATGCCGCCCTTGGTCACAGTCACCTCTGCCCCCTTGCTGTCACAGAGGAATTCCTAATGCCAGGAATAGTGGCTGTGATTACGGGGATTTTGTGTGAGAGTCGAGCACTCGGGCGGCAAATGCCCATGCTCCTGAAATACCCTAATACGCTCTTAGTTCCCCCCATGTATAATGAAACACTGCTGGCCGTCCCTTCGCTTGTGGCGACGTTCCTCCAGGGGACCTCTTGGGCGCTACATCGGCTGGAGAGCACTGACTGCTGAACGTCCTCACATCACAACCACACTGCTTCTCTGATCAGATGCAGTGAGAATGGGGGGGGGGGGTGATGTATCACACAAACTCATCCGTAATGTGGTTCTTCCCGATGATGGTGTCTCCCCAGGAAAATAGCGAATACAATTAACAGCAAAATTACACTGGATTAACAATTCAATCCATGACCCATCCTGAGCCACCTCATCACATTTTACTTTTTGTATGTCTTATATATAATCGCTTAGAAATTATGCAGTATTAATTCATTGTTTCATATTTTATTGGGATCCACATGTAACAATATATGAAACCAAAAGTAGCTAATTGAGGTCAGAGATGTAATTAGCTCAGGCAGTTTCAGACCAGGGCCGTCTTTCCGCTTAAAAACCATTAAGAAGCAGTAACTGGAATCTGCTGCCACCACCTAATTAAAACAGCTGTGTCCCGACCACCGCCTCTGGATTTCGCACCGCCTTCCGCCCAAAGATACAGCCGCTCATAGCTCCGCACAGCCCCGGCATTGTCTGTTAATGTAGTCATGCCTTGATGTTTAATTATTATTATTTTTTTGCACTCGTCCTGTCTGACTTTATGTATATACAGTGCTCACAAAAAGTCTTGGGACACTTGCTTAATTTAGTAAAAATATTGCGAAGATATTGGTTTTATAACAAAAATCATTACTCAATTCATCCATCCATCCATTTCTGAAACTGCTTAATCCCAACTGGGGTCGCGGGGGGGAGCCTATCCCGGGAACAATGGGCGCAGGCGGGAACCAACCCTGGGCCGGCGCCAACACACCACAGGGCGCACACACACTCAGGGCGCACACACACTCAGGGCGCACACGCTCAGGGCGCACACGCTCAAGGCACACACAATCAGGGCGCACACACTCACACACACAACTACAGGGCCAATTTAGACTCTTACTCAATCAATTTGTTTACAAAAAATATCACATTAGAAACAACCAGAAGTTTTAAAGTGAAACATTAATTTCAAGTACTAAACTGAAACCCGAATGATATTTCTAAAACAGCTGTTCTGAGTTAAAAAGTTCATGGACAATCATCATTGCTTTGTAACCAGTAACATCTTTGCAGTAACACATAACACCAAACATTTGTGTTTCGTATCCCTTTGGAAGCAAATGACTACGATTGCACTTTATAGTAAAATGCCAAGAACATAACTGAAAAATAACAATAATAAAGAAATGTTTGTGCGGAAGATATGTAAAGATACGTTAAACACTGCTTGTAAGTGGACTTTTTTATGAGACCAATAAATCTGTAACATCATTACAGAATTAAGCAATTAAGACTTTCTGTGGGTACCATATCGGTGTGCCGGGTTACAGTATATGTGAGAATAAAGCCGTTTACTTGACGAAAGCTCATCAGGATCCAAACAGCACCTTTTGCATAACATGCGCGCATGAGGATGGAGGTGGCATGTGTGACGTTGCACAGTTGTTAGCGTGGTATGTTGTCCCTCGTGGTATGTCGTTCTGTGCAGACACAGTGATCCTACAACACAGAACTCCAGTCTCCTATTGAACACGCCGCATGAAGGATTTCACACCGAGAACCGTACCTGGCAGCATCTTTGATCAAACTCTTAAATTAAATCCAATTTGCTTTAAGTTAATTAAATGTAATTTGTTTTATTGGCCGTCTTGCCACTATCAGTAATGAGCTGTCAGAAGTTCTGTACTGTGTTTCATTAACACACGGCAGAGACGCCGGCACATCCCGGTACCCACCGTACGCAAGAGAGCCTCACGCCGTGATTATCAGGGGATGAATTAGAAGAATGATGAATTAGTACTGTACAAACAATGTAATTGGTCATATTTATAGAAGACTGCATGACGTTAAGTCTCATCTGATGACACTTTTTGACAATTTTATTTGTTGTAAAGAAGGTTCACGAAGGCAACATGTTTAAACTTCTACCTGATATGAATGCAATTTATATACATGGATATTGTATATTAAAGATCACACATAGGTCTCTCTCTCTCTCTGTCTCTCTCTCTCGCTCTCTCTCACACACATACACACATGCACACACATTTACCTAACTATACCTAAATACACATCTAAATGGGGACCTTCCATTCATTTCTGTTTGAAAAACCCTAATCCCACGACACCCTTAACCCCTACCCAGCCCAAGACTTTTGGCATTTTTCCTTTTTTGATTGCATTCACAGATTTTTATAAAATTGAGATTAACCAAATGGCGATCTGAAAAATGTCCCTAAAATTAAGGAAGTTTCAGGTTTTACTACACTTTGGGGACAAATGTGATCTATACAAACCGCCCCCCCCACACACACACAAACTCACACATGTACTCACATCTTTGTGGAGACCGTCCATTCATTTCTATGGACAAAACCCTAATCCCAACAATGACAGCCTTAACCCCTAACCCAGCCATAAATAACCAAGCACAAAACTTTTGGCATCTATAGTTTCTTGACTGCAGTCACAGATTTTTATAAAATTGAGTTTCCCCTTGTGGGGAACAAAAAAATGTATATCTAATGCAATGGCGTCGGTTTGCTTTCAACACTGGTAGGGCCCAAATCAGCTCCGAACCCCTCCCCCCCAAACATACACAGTACTGCCACAATATTGGTAGGGACATTTCCCTACCGTCCATACCCAAAGCTACGCCCTTGATCTAATGTATTCAATGTGTACATACGCACACACACATTAAATTGATGTGCGGGATTCAATCTATAAGACTTTGACAGTTTCATAGAGAGCAAGGTTCGTTGCTCCTCCTGTGTGTTGGATCAGTATCTCTTGATGTCCCATGGGGAGCTGTTAACCTAAACACCGCACACTTAAATCCTTCAGATCTGCCCTGAGACCAGGTGGTTTACCTCCGTAAACAATGTGAAGCACAGGAGAACAGATGAACAACCATGCTGAGATAACTGTGCAGATTTAACTGCTGGGCCGGAAATCCCAAACAACGTTTACCCATCAGCAACTCGGAAATCAGAACTGGAATCAGTTACTCACACCTTCAATCACCCCGCAGTTTCCATACTCAGGACTGGACCACGCTTTTCATGCTAGCTGCGCCCTACTCCTGCTTATCCCCAAAATGTACAGTATGGGTGCAGAACTGAATGAGGACCCAAAGATTCCCTGACGTTCTGCTAGGCAAAGCCAGGAGCCTGGCCTAGGCAGCATGGCACCTCAGTGCGTGCCATGCTCAGCAGATACATCAAAGAGCAGCTACACAGACCTGTAAACACACTGCGAACTGAATCACAGGACGACAAATGAGTAACGGCAACGACCCGAGGCTGATATAGAAGCCGTGTGATGCTGCACACGGCACAAAGCAAAGCCGTTTAGCACACAATACGGACACAACGCAGGTTAATACAAGCTCCTCATCTCATCTTACAATGACCAGCAAGCATCGCTGTACAGTGGCAGAGTCATTAAACCATGAAAAGAACAAACCGTACTCACACATGTCCATTGTGTGACACAGCTCTGATTGGTTTTCATTTGAAGATTAAATTTAAATTCCACGCAGCATCTGTAGCTTCTTTTTTATACTCTACTTATACTTTTTGCACTCTGAATGGTGCGTGTTAGGTATCGACTTAATTAGACAGCGAGGTAACTACCATTCGGGCCTGAAAAGCCACTGGGGGGGGAATCTGTCAAGTTTCATCCACATCCAGCTGAACAGCTAGAATTCTCTGCTACCCCCCACCTTTGAAATCTCCTACAGGAGACAAACTTTTATTTTTTTAACTATTTCCATAAAACTACATTACAGTGCGATTTACTCCCTGTAATTTTGTTTCGTTTACCCCCACACCTTAGTGCGTCCTGTTTTAACGTTTCCCTTTGATACTTATCGCACTCATTTTTACCCGGCATATTTGCCGTCGTATTAAAATGTTTCATTCTGTCAGGTATATTGAGACTTTACTGAGTTCTGGGCTGTTAAACATTATGATCAGTACTTGGGATTACAAAAAATTGGATTGGGAGAATTGACAAAAAATGGCAACGTCTGGAGGGTAATTGTCTGTAAATTAGCATTCTACATTCTAGCTGTATTTGCTGAAGATCAGTTAGATAAATTACCTGTGAGCAGCTCAATATGAGAAGATGAATGTTAAAACCACTGCAGGGCTGGGTGTTATTGAGCCTCACTGTCTCTTTTTTCCTTAGGGAACTGATATTTAATTCATATATAAAGAGGTTTACTCACCAAACACAGTCCTGGCGGGGACGGATTCTCTGTTAAGCCAAAAGGACACCTGGGACAGGATCACTGTCATTATGCAGGGTAGGTAGGTCTGGATGACAAAGTAACCGATCTTCCTCTTCAAGTGAAAGTGTGTCGTCATGACAACGTATTCTCCTATGAGTGGCCAGGAGAAGAGAAGGCATTTTGGTTTACAAAACGGACAAGGCAACAGGGGATAACACATGTGTATTTTATCCAACTTTAGGTTAACGTGTACTCTATCATGTGTGCGTATCACTGTTGTCATGACTACGACTGCCTTAGCTGCGCAGACTGATCTAATACCATAGCCACCTCCTTTCACAAGGGTTCATACATATTGCTAATACATCTTTCACTTGTTAAATCATTTTGAATATTACCGAACACAACAAAATTTTATAAGGAGTATGATTCCCATCCTACTCATTAGTAACGTATGTGCATTTTAACACTTATACTTAAGTGACCTAACCAAGTCACATCATTTAAATAGACAAGTAACAGTAATTGTGTTATTGGTAATTTAAACAGCGTGACTCACATTCATGAGAATACAGAAGGTCAAAAGCACACCAGTAAAACAGAATTCTGCCATATTTAAGAACAGACTGTAAAGTATCAGGTCAGGACTGCTAGGAGACAGTCTGCTTGTGTTCTTGTGGACCTTATAGGTTAGGTTCCATCCAGTCAGCCCTGCAGCCAGTCACCTATTTCCAAAATCCAGGGGGGGGACACTAACTCAAGGGAGGATACTCACCAGGGGGGAGACACTCACCCGAGGGAGGACACTCACCAGGGGGGAGACATTCACCCGGAGGGGTACACTCACTCAAGGAAGGAACCCTCACCCAGGTGAGCACACTCACCGAAGGGGGGGCATTCGCCACGAGGGGGACACTCACCAGAGGGGGACATCCACCCAAGGGGAGACACTCACCTGAGGGGGGACACTCACCCAAGAGGGACACTCACCGGAGGGAGACACTCACCCAGGGAGGACACATACCCAAGGAGGGACACTCACCAGAGGGGGACATTCACCCAAGGGGAGACACTCACCAGAGGGGGACATTCACCCAAGAGGGACACTCACCAGAGGGGGACATTCACCCAAGAGGGACACTCACCAGAGGAAGACTCTCACCGGAGGGGAGACACTCACCAGAGGAGGGCATTCACCCAAGAGGGACACTCACCAGAGGGAGACACTCACCAGAGGGGGGACACTCACCAGAGGGGGATACTCACCCAGCGGTAGATACTCACCCAGGGAGGACACGTACCCAAGGAGGGACACTCACCAGAGGGGGGACACTCACCCATGGGATACACTCACCCATGGGATACACTCACCCGTGGGGGGACACTCACCCAAGGAGGGACACTCACCCGTGGGGGGACACTCACACAAACACTCACCCAGGCAACACTCACCTGTGCTGGACTGCACTATTCCAGAGTCCACAGTCTGTCCAAGTAAGTCATACTGGTTCAGGCGGGATCCATCTTCAGCAACTACCACAGACTGTTGTGCCCCCCTAGTCCACACATACACTACTTCTGCACGTGTGTAGGCATCTGACAGGGAAAGGATTAGGGATCCAAAGTTTACATTTAGACAAACTCGTTTCATTTACTGTCCTCATTTTCCATCCCAGGCTCCTTGTTTATTTCCCACATCCCTTTTGGGGAAATACAGGCTGGAATCTTCCCCTTGTTGGGGGTAACCAAGGCTCAGAGATTCATCCACAGTCTGCCGCTCGCACCCTGCCACCAGCTTCAGGTTCCCCCGAGATGATGCATGAATGACTGATCAAAGCAGCTTTTACATGCAACCTGGAAAGTAACATCTGAGACAGTAGAAGTGGGACGGAGCACTCACAGCTGCCAAACTTTAGTGGACAGGCGTGGGCGTCCATGGGGAAGTCCTCCAAATGCATTGGACATTCCGCCCGCACAGTCAGCCTGGAGACAGGAAGAATGAAAGGTCATGAGGCCATACTTTATGTCCTGTTATGTACAATTAGGTACAGTTATGTACCATTATGTACCATTATATATACCATTATATATACCATTATGTACCATTACGTACCATTATGTATTGTTGTGTACCATTGTATACCATCATGTACTGTTGTGTACCATTGTATACCATCATGTACCGCTATGTACCATTATGTACCATTATATACCATTATGTAGCGTTATGTATCATGCACACAAGGTCTTCATGGGCACCTCAGGAGCTCAAATGACTGGGTGGCGCTGCACTTCCTCTGGACTTAATGCAACATCCTTTTTATTTCTAGACCAGTGTTTCCCAACCTGGCCTTTAGGGACCCCCAAGACAGTCCACATTTTTACTGCATGTTTACTGCATGTTTGTTCTTCCATATATTTGCCATAACCACTAATCCTAGGCAGGGTCAGGCTATTCATGGAGACTATTCACCTTGGTAGTAATTGCATATTTACTCAGAAAAAAAACACAATTTAACATTAGAGCATATGCAAATGAACAGTAACACAATTAAAAATAAGAATTTCTTCATTTCTCCAAAAAGTTGCTGATATCTTGTTGGACGGCTATATAAACTCCACTTTTGCTCCCAAACCTCTCCTCAGGGCATTTCAGCCATTCCATGTATTTGTTAAATTTCTCCACCAGCTCAATTAATCAATCAACTTGATTTGTTAATTAACTCAATGAGATACTGATTAGCCAAACAAGGTGTGCTAGTGGTCAGGTCAAAAAATTCAGGGGTGTATTAATACGGAGGTTATTTTAGGAGATGTGTTGAAATGGCAAAGCTGACACATTTGACAGACATAATATCAACTTCATATCATTTTACACCAACATGAGGATCATTTATATATAAGTTTCTGTGACTACCTAAGACTTTTGCACAGTATTTAAACTGAACTGTTCCACTTATACACGCTGACCGATATCCAGCCATGAACTCAAATATAACCTGTGAGATATTCTATAATGAGCAGTTAGGGGGGAAATGGAGGAATTTCAAGACCTGAACTTAGTACCTCATGGTGTAGAGCAGCGTCCCGTCCTCTGTGATGCGCAGCAGTTTGTTGGGCATCGTCATGTTGTGGGCTACGGACTTCTTTCCATTGTGGAAGAAGGTGTCTGGGGTCCAGATCTTGCTGGCCATCAGATTGTTGAGGCGCAGCACAGTCATCGGCCCCTTGAACTTCAGCCTCTCGTCTTTCCAGCTTTGCCGGAAAAAAACATCAATAGTATATTCCTGTGCGGGCAACAAAAGAGTCAGGCTCAGCCTCTTCGCTAGTACCTTGGGAGGGTTTGTAATACACCGAGGAGAGTATATCAGCATGCCACCTTGACTCGCCGGCTAAGTGTATATGACCTATTTATTCCCAGAGCAGGAATTCTGAGAAGAAGCAGAGAAGGCTTTCACGAAGACTACAGTGCTTAATTGGAACATCCCTTTAATATTGCAGTGAAGGATGGATTTGCCTGGAAACCCACTAATAATGACATGTCAGTGCGGCGTGGCATAAAATAACACAGTATGTCAGGGTTAGCAGGAGAGACCAATCTTAGAGGAAAGGGAATTAGTAGGCAGAATAAATTAGCTATTACGCATAAATGTAGTACAAAATGTGTATAACAGAAAGAAGAAAAAATTAGGACTTTAACATATTATATTGTACTGTATGTACTGTAAAGAAGTGAATTCAATTTGCGGGCAGCTGCCGGCTGTCGTTTCCCTGAATCAAGTAATTAGAGTTTTGTAAAGAAAGCAACAGTGTATTCTGTACGAGGGGATAAGGAATAGCAGTGTATCATAAGGCTACAGCGTGAACCGGTTTACTTTATAAACTTGCTCAAGCTGCTAAAAGTGGAGAGCAAATTTCCAGAATATGTTTTTGAGAAAATTGCTGTAGACTTCATGAGTTCTGTCGCCTCTGGCTTACTCACTGGGGGCTTTGGGCAGGGATGCTGTAAAGCGCTTTGAGACAATGCAATGTTGTGAACAAGCGCTATACAAAAATAAATGTTGTTGTTGTTGTTTTGCAAATGTAACGATCTTCTTTGTTGGATTATATGAGGACTTAGTGAACTTTGGTTCCCAGTACTGTAACATGTGATGAGGGAGCCTGACTTAAGGTCATGGGTGGTCTCATCTCAAAAAACAACACAAATGGACTGAGTTTAGGAAATTTGCTCTTCAACTGAGAAATCAACGAATGGCAAAATATGAAGGTCATGGCTACTAAAAATACTACAATTACGTAGGACCGCAGCACTTCAACATGTGTAGCCACATGGCAAATAAACAACTGATTTCTGGTAACTATTCAAGCAATGCTGAGACCATAACAGTCATTAACCAAGAGTGGAGGAGCTGGATAAATGTCCACATGTGTGGAGCTGTATGGCTATCAGGTCCAGAAAAAGGAACATGTAAGCAGGCCAGACAATTCCTTTGCTTTCTTCCTAACAGTGAAACAAAACATAAGGTTAACAATCTACAGCACCCATGCAGAAGGCAATGAGCAGTGGTGTAAAATGACAAATAAATGCAGAGTGAAGGAACACGGACGTACCATGTCATGGTCTGATACCGGTCCGAAACTTGTCACAAAAATGTCAGTCTTGACTTCTGTTAAACGCTCTGTTGAAGCAGGAAATTAAGAGGTGAAGTAATCCTTATTAAAACTCCTCATGATCCCACACTCATTGATACGTAGAATGTTTTTATACACCGATTCAGGTATCCCAATGTCCAAACATAATTAACCAAGTTCCATCATAGCAAGAATGTGTATAAACCATCTGTGTCCCTCGACACTTTGCTAAGAGAAAATCACAAATTACACAGACTGTTAGAAAGACATAACATTCACTGTAACTATAGTGTGTCAAAAAAGGGAGGAGAAGGTCATTTCATTATTTCCTTACCAAATGAAGCTGAAAATATTGTGATAAGATGATTAACTAAGTACTTCAAAAGATAATTACTAAGCTCTATTTATGGAAGTTCTCATGTGAGGAGAACAAACAAGCGACAAAACTAACTATATATCTCCATCCAAATCTATCAAAAATGTCAGTCGGCAGTTATATGGCTGTTTTCCATATATAATAAAAAACTTTATCAACATGTAAAGATACTTTGAGTAATTTTTATTTCCCCTGTAAATATGAGTGAGTACTTGTATGAGTACTTGGTTATGGTTTGTGTGAGCAGCAAATGTGAGTATGAAATATGAACATACTTCATAGGCTAAACAGAAACAGATACAGTATCTTGTTAACATGCCTACCGGTGCCTCCGGGCAACAGGTTCCATTCCTGCCTAGAGGTAATCATTTTCAAGTTGTCCTTATAGAAAAAACACACACACTAGAGCAGCTGAGCTATCATGTAAGAAGGCTACAACGGGCGAGGCCACACCCACTTATTGTGCTCCTGAAGGAATACCATATAAGCCCCACCCCCTGTGACATCATGAGTCGCTAAGCTCCACCTATGAACCTTTTGTGACCAGGCAAAGAGCATCCTTATAGTGCTGAACACAGCTGTAGCATGATGGTGATGCGGTTACCTGCCAATCAGCTTTCACTTGTGTAGGTCAAAAGATTCTCATTCTTAAAGTTTGTGTTTAACAATCATTTGACTGATTCTTAGTAACAAATGAAACAGTCGCTCACTGTGACCCTGATAACCATCAGGCAGTTGAAGGTGACAGGGCGGTGAGATGAGAGACACACAGCTGTGTCACCTGCTGTTTGTGTCACGTGGAGACACGTTGGGAAGATTACCTCCTAGGCCAGGCCTGAGTCGGTTGTCATAGCCGTCAAGCAGGCTGTCTAAGATCCTGGTGAACACTGTGGTGTTGTCCTTCTGCTCGTCGGAGATGCTGCTCTGCCCAGAGCTGGACAAGCCGTGTAATAGCAGCATTATTACCGTAGTAAGACTAACAACATGTGCACATACACAAGCATATATACACACAAGAATCAAGTATGTGTGTCTTTGGGGGTCATATGTTCTGCTCTCGCGCTGTGGTGCAACCAGCCTCCCGGGACAAACACTATCTTCTCATAAATCGTAAACATGGCATTTTTTAATTATTATTTGTGGTTAGGCTACATACATAAAAAATGGGAATTCCCCAGATATTTAGCTACATGATGTTTGTGTGTAACTGATTGATTAATTTGTTATTAATAATTATATTTACATTTCCAAGTTTCCGAAAATGTACAATAATAAATGAAACACTGGAGAAGCTTCGGGAAAGGAGCCGCACGAAGACTCCACTCAGAGACATTTATATTCTGCCAGTTTAGTAAACACAGTGTTCCTGTGATTTCCGATACGTCAAGGAATGTTAAACCCTGGAGATCTCGGAAATGCATGTGTCCGTCAGAATAAATTGTAACTGTAGAATAATTGATAAAACTTGTTCGTGAAGCCTTTTTGTTGTTTTCTTTTTGAGAAGGGGAGAAACGTTCGGTAAAAGTGATTTGCATTCGGAGCAAGCCATGCGATGGGCTCTCAATGAAACGCTATCGCCATCTGCAGGTCATCTGAAGAGCAACAGGAACATCCAGTACACACACTGCAGACACAGGAAGTAAGCAGCCCTCCATAGTATTCTCCAATTGCACCATCCTATCATCTGTGCTAATTAAGCCAAGCTTTTAATTAACATGTGCAATTGAGTCCTAGTGTAACGATATTAATCAAACCGTGCATTACTTTGTAGGAAACCCTATAAATGGCCTCTTATCTTAGTGATGTAGTATGGACATTAACAGACAGTACATCACTACAGCTTAGGCTGAATCAAGCTGTCTCCGCTCTGCTTCTGTACTAGATGGCGGCCGAAAAGGCGGACGCCGAATTGGCTGAAGAATTATTACCTTTTCCCGCAGAGCGCGCTCAGGAACTGAACACAGGCCCATACACACATCATGGTATTTCCAGTTTGCCCCCACATTGTTCTGATTGATGTCAATTGCACTGCAAGGAAAAAATTCGCACATCAATTCAAAATACAAAGTGGAAGTCATCACCTCCAGTTACAACAATTACATTAAAACATGTTCCCACTCAGGTACGCCAAGTACGTCTCTAACTTTGCTTACGGAAACTGAAAGAAATCCATAGTTCTCTATGAAATTAGTCTTTAATCATCTATCAGCAAGGTGTATAATACTTGTTCGGCTTGCAGCGCCCTTTACTCATTGATTTGAGTCACATATGCTGCACGTAAAATAACTGATTGAAATCACTTAGGACTTATTCTAGTATCCGTCATGTCGGTTGTAAAATATAAAACCTTAGGAAAGGGCAGCCTTTTCACTGTCAATGAAAGATGTGTAATACGCAGAGAATGCCGAATGAAAACACGTAAAGTGTCTATAGATCCGTCTGAACTTCAAAACAGACAACGCGTAGAAACCGAGACGCACCGGCTGCTTCCTCCATCTATTACAGCTTTCATAATTTCGCCGTCGGGGAGCTATAACGCCGTAATCACAGGTAGCTGACTGGATCTTGAACTATTAGTTTCTAATAATATTTAATAAACGTACATTCTGCCTCGTCGCTCAAGAAATTGATTTTTACTGAGGTTATCGTATATGAAATAGAAGGGAAACGCAGGCGAATTCGATTGCTGTTAAAATACAACTAACAGCCAGAACACTTCGGACATCGCGTATACTCATCTTAAATCAAGCAAGAAAAGCATGGTAATGCTAATAAGCATGCAATTCATATAAGGTGCGTTAAAAGATTTTACCAGGGAAGGCTGCCATAAATCGGAGACCATATCGCTTAAGCACTGGAAGTCACCACACTTGAGTTGTAAATAATACGAATTAAGGTAAAAAAAAATTATATACAGATAAAGTTATAGAAGAGATGATATCCGTACCGTAATTCATCATATGCTTTATCATATTAATCCCTACATGCCGATCAATTGAGCAACAGTGTGTACTGTCGTAGTACAAGCAGCACACAGCGCAAGTAATCCTTCAAAATACCCAGACAGTCACGGAACAAGAATTTTATGATTTAAAAAAAACTCTTCTGTATACTAAACGATCGATTCACAAGCAATTCTGGCAAAACAATGTCTGATTAATTTGTATCAGTCATTCCTCTGGAAGAAATCGATTAAGTGACGATCAAAAGACAAAATCGCTCACGGCTTTACGTTTGTGTCTTATTAAGTCAAATGAATTTAATACACATAAAATCACTTACAGTACCATGGTAAAATAAGTCGGTTACCTTGAAACTTTTTCTTAAATATATCTTTTCAGTGTTGCTTCTGTTCTGTGTCAGATCCTCTGGATCACAAATCTGTTGAATTTCTGCCCGGCTGACGCCGCCGAGTCCGCACGCCTCACACTGTGCCTCGGTGCGGGAATTAAATTCTACTCCGCTCCCGCAAATTGGTGCTCAGTGCAAAATCTGCCTGGACGGTGAGATTGTATGTAAGCAACGTTTCTCACCAAGACAATAGTAATGTGTCTCTGTGTAAAGCGGATGAGAAATGCACTGTGACTTCATGCCAGGGCGATGTTATTTTAGAATGGAAGGTGGTACCAATCTTTCATCCTAAATCCATTCCGCCAATTTTTTATATGTTGCACAATTAAACTTCCAGTGCTGTAGACTTTTCTATGCATAGTTAAGTACACATATATTTTTGTTTTCTCAGGTGTTATTTAAGTTTGATATTCCTTATGGACTGCACTTATATTTCATGTTCTTCAAAGCAAACACATTTTGTTTAGGGGATACACACATTAGTATTCAGTGCAACTACCACTGTTATTTGATCACAAAAATACAGTTATCTATGTGTAGAAACGAATTGTTATGATTCAGATAGCTGTTCCATGGGATTTATAGATCAGCAATATCCTGGATGAATCTTTATTTAATTGTACATATATCACAACACCAAAAGCTCATTTACTGTGTCTTAAATAGGCCTAGTTCACATATGTGTGCACTGTACTCTCCAATTTAATGATGGGTCCATTTAATGAAACCCAGACTATCAAGCTTCCTAAGTAACATGTAACACACATCTTACATTTAGCTGCAATTCTGACCAAGAATGAAAAAAGCAAGGAAGTGAAGACTATTTTACAACTATCTTACCTGTATACGAACACATCAATAACTGGCTCAAAATTGTTTCCCTGTTGGTCTCAGGTAAAAGACTGTGTACTTACACCACACGCTGTCTACATATGTTCTACGTTTCTGTCTCAAGATATCGTGCTTCTGAGATTTGTTTCTTATATCCGTCACAAGAGAAAAGTGACGGGATTCAACTGACATACAAGGCAAAAAGATCACATATACAGGGTGTAGTAAAGATCAGATATACAGGGTGTAGTAAAGATCACATATATGGGGTGAAGTAAAGATCACAGATACTGAGCATAGTGAGAATCATGGTGTGGTAATGATCATGTATACGGGGTGTAGTAGAATAATGATGTCGTATTTGGGGTATAGAAATGACCACATATACCACGTGTAGTAAAGACCACATATATAGGGGACCATAAAGATCATGCCTATGGTGCGATACAGTAATGATCACTTATGTGGAGTTTAGTGATGACCACATATATGGGGCATAGTTAAGATTACATATATGAAAAGTTATATATGACGGTATGTTAAAAGTCATGTATATAGGGTCTAGCATAGATCATGTACACAGGGTGTAGAAAAAATCGCATATACGGGGTGTAACAAAGATCACATATACTGGATATAGGAAAAATCACCAACAAAGGGTGCAGTAAAGATAACTTATGCAGGGTGCAGCAAAAAGCACATATATGGGGTGAAGTAGAGATCATGTAAATTGGGTAAAGTAAATATTAAATACACAGGATGCAGTAAAGGCAATGTATATGGGGTGTAAAGGTCACGTATACAGGATGCAGTAAAGGCAATGTATATGGGGTGTAAAGGTCACGTATACAGGATGCAGTAAAGGAAACGTGTATGGGGTGTAAAGGTCATGTATACAGGATGCAGTAAAGCCAATGTATATGGGGTGTACAGGTCATGTATACAGGATACAGTAAAGGCAATGTATATGGGGTGTAAAGGTGATGTATACAGGATGCAGTAAAGGCAATGTATATGGGGTGTAAAGCTCACGTATACAGGATGCAGTAAAGGCAATGTATATGGGGTGTAAAGGTCACGTATACAGGGTGCAGTAAAGGCAATGTATATGGGTTGTAAAGGTCACGTATACAGGATGCAGTAAAGGCAATGTATATGGGGTGTAAAGGTCACGTATACAGGATGCAGTAAAGGAAACGTGTATGGGGTGTAAAGGTCA
>JAODKC010000002.1:6227259-6258959 GCA_026777985.1 Mormyrops attenuatus
GTATACAGGATGCAGTAAAGGCAATGTATATGGGGTGTAACGGTCATGTATACAGGATGCAGTAAAGGCAATGTATATGGGGTGTAAAGGTCATGTATACAGGTGTAGAAAATATCATGTTTGTAACCATGTATATGGAGTACAGTGAAGAGCATGTGTATGTGGTGTAGAAAAGATCGCATATACGGAGTGTAGTAATGGTCTTTTATATGGGGTATGAAGGTCACAGGGATGTGCAAAGATTACTCAGAAGCTTAAATGCTGAGTAACCGGCCTCCTTTATATATTTACCTTGAATGTGACGAAGGTGACAGCATTAACACTGAAATGATAAATCTGTTTCATGTTCAAAAGGTGAAATAACTTTGCTAATAAGAATCATAATTAAGAAGGAACAAAATAACAAAGTTACCTATGAAATCTCATGGTGTGATGTCTCTGAGGATACCTCAGTGTCTGTGCATGAATCTGCCCTGCAGATGCAGTAAACATGTTGGACAGCTGATTAAAAAATAATCTAAGTGATTCCTGGTACTTTACTGTCTAGCAATTAAAATTTCTCCTGTACGATGCTCCATAAAAGAGCACCTATATACAAAGAGCTCAGGTGTAAATCTATTGCTGCCATCACTGGATGACTGATCACAACTTGAACAAAACAGTCCAGAAAGTATCAAAGGTGAGATGGTAGGTTCACTGGAATCAAAGGGACTTTTAATCTCAGAAAACAGGACAGAAGGTCTTTATAACCAAAGATGTTGTTTCATGCAATAAAGATAAGCCAAAGCTGAGCATTAACACATTTTTGATCTGTCATTTAGAAGACAGATGTTCTCAGAATTTACAGTTGGAAAACCAAGCAAACAACATTTGACATATTTGAGCAGATTATAATTATTTGATCAGAACTTACAATAACAGAGAGGCAAGGCTCCAAGGAGTTCAAGCACGTTTCTGAGCATTTATTTGAAACTCTGGGTGTCATCAGTCAGTGAGGCCGTCTTTGGTGTTTGCAGTGTGCAGTGTGACTTTCACAGACCCCTGCATATCCCTCCCCGGCATCTGTACTGTTCCAGGAGAAAAACAGTGAGTGCAGGTATTCTCTAGGAAACATCCTAACCAGGGCTTTGGTGTGGTTTCTCGTTTCTCTGATCAAAGAGAAAGAAAATGTACCATCTAAAGGGCTTTGGTCACAGAAATGCAGCTCCCAGCAAGTTCACTGGTAGTGGGGGCAGCAAAGCAAGCTGTCTGACTTGGCTAAACTCATAGTGCAGAAAGTCTTCAGAATGACATTATGGAAATCTACCTTCGGTGTTCACCTTCAGCACTCCACAGAGGGCCTGGCAGATGTGAGCAAGTCCAAGTCAAGGATCAACAGATTAAACAGATTAAAACCGTGGTGTACAGTGGTGGGAACCATTTCATACGCCATGGGGTATAGTGGTAGGAACCATTTCATACATCGTGGGCTATAGTGAGGGGAACCATGTTATAAGATGTGGGGTATAGTGGTAGGAACTGTTTTATACGCATTTTATAATTCAGATGGAGAATTCTGTGCAGTTGTTAAACGTGCGGTATGTGGAGGAGCACCATGCGGCCAGGCATGAGCACAGTTCAGACACACAGGATTACGGATATGCGGAGGGGCGCCGTGCGGCCGGGCATGAGCACAGTTCAGACACACAGGATTACGGATATGCGGAGGGGCGCCGTGCGGCCGGGCATGAGCACAGTACAGACACACAGGATTACGGTATGCGGGGGGGCGCCGTGCGGCCGGGCATGAGCACAGTACAGACACACAGGATTACGGTATGCGGGGGGGCGCCGTGCGGCCGGGCATGAGCACAGTACAGACACACAGAAAAACAAACAAAGAATTACAATCCAAAACTTTGATCTATGCAATGCGTACATGAACAACGAGTTTGATTGTTTTAGATCTGATAACCAATTCATGTGAATAGAATTGGTTCATAAGAACACTTAATCGACAAATCAGACATCACTTTAGTTCACTTGGATAGCTGTTTTTGCGTTACTAATGGTGTTTCTCGCTAAGACCATATTGTGTTGCAGTTCACATAGTGCTTTTCTCTCTGACTTACAATTTTGCAAATACAAATACGATTCCGTGTTGTATTGGACTTGGGCACTGATATAAATCAGTCGCATTGCAACAGATTTGCCGTGTGATATCATGCATTGTAACAGGAATGACTGTACGTTGCACTATGCATTATTTACCAAAATAAATACAGCTGGAAATGTAGTGGAAATGAACGCCAAACGTTTTTCTGTTATCATGATTTTTCATTTCACAATTCTTTCAGTCTGATGTGAAGATCGGTAGTGATTTTTACTGGAAAAATCAGCAGGGCATGGATTTTGATCACCACAATTAGGACATCAGAGACTGGGACTAGTTCAGTTATTGGATGGCTTGAGCCCTCATGTGACTCTGAAGGTAGTTGGGGGCTATTTTAGCTTTTAGGGTGGAACAGATTTGATAGGATTGCTTAGTCCATAAAATGGCCTCAGAAAATGTGTACAGTACCTGACTAAGGCTCTTCAGTAACTCAGAGCCTTTTAATGTGAAATGAACAGAGTCATCAGCTTCACTTCACACCTATCCTGGGAAAGAATCACCTACTGCAGGGAACATAATCCATCCATACATCTTCCAGCTGCTTATCCTGGACAGGACCACAGATGCAGGGAGAATAAGTGACAAATAGTAAGTAAATTACGATGCACTGTACATCAGTCTCATTGGAGGGGACCACCGAAAGCTGAAGGATCACTGATGCACGCTTTCACGCATTCATGCATCACAGGGGAAGGATGGATATGTCAGAGGACAGAGAGGCAGAGTCTCGGGCTGCTTCTTCCTTAAACGATCATTACACATCTGTTTTAGCACAAAGGAGGGCCTCGTTTGTTGGGAATATGGCTTACAGCTGTGCTCTTATGACCCGACACACTTTATCAAAGTCCTATAGCAGCGTTTCTCCTTGGGGACCCCCAGCGGTCCACGTTTTTGCTCCCTTCCAGCTTGGTAGGGATTGTCTGGGGGTCCCTGGGGCCCAGGTTGAGACACCCTGCTTTATAGACAGGTGACAGCCTAACAGCCTCAGTACATGCATGGTTCATACAGCCTCCCCAAGGCTCATGCCCTCTGACCATGTGACCCACAGCTGCTCTGAAGCACCTTTCAAACACCTGTTTGGCAATTAAACCTTAAATCGAAGGTCACAAATTAATTAGCCCAACTGTTCTTAATCAGAAACTGCATTTCGAACTTGGTATGGTGACTTTACGCCCTTAACAACTCGGCACCAAATGGAAAAACAGAGGCACCTGAGGAGAGGCAGGGCAGTGCTGAAGCCTCCATAGATAACGGCACCTTCAGATAATTAACCCAGCTAACCTGAAAAACACAAATCAATGTTCTGCAGATACATTGTTACCTTGCCTTACCCACAAATCACATTAGAGATGTTTAATAGGATTGTTTCGGGGCAGAAGATTTATTTGCACAAAGAAAGAAAAACGTTGTTACATTTCTACTTAAGATGCTTTCTTGAGAAGCTGCGATTGTACCCAGGGCTGTATTTCATTCTGCCTCAGCTCCTATCAGCCGGGTTTTTTTCATGTTAATGTAAACTTTTTTACATTTTCCACCTTGTGGCTTTTTCACTGTGAAACACAGTATTGCCACAGGGTCTAAAATGAGAATGTAAAAGGAATAATGCAACACTTCATTTCTTACAGTAAAGTCTTGCCCAGCACTCTTTCTTTTATATCAAATTTTTTTTAATATTGGCGCTCATTCAGGACGGCTATTAATGCCGGGCCGCTGCTCTAAAGCACTGGAGAGCTTCCTAAATGAGATACATGCTTTTAGATAAACCCTCCACGCTTCCACTTCTGGTCTTCACCCTTCAGTCCAGTCAAGCACCTGACTGATTGTACAGTCAACTGCACACCAATACAGACACCAACGTAATTCAGACTTCACTGTATCATACGGCAAAACAAAATGAACCAATGATATCATAATTAAGTAACAAGATCCTGGCTATAACACGCTTAGATTAGCTCAGTCAGGGCCAGCTGTCTTCACTATTCTAAACTGATTGGAATCCACCTGTGTGCATTTCAGTGTGTGTGTGTGTGTGTGTGCCCTGTGCTGGGCTGGTTTCCCATCCCAGGTGTCCCCTGCCTCATCCCCTTGACATCAGCTTAAATACAGTTTTTTGGGTTTACCTCTTAATGTTAAGTGATGAATTGCAATGTTTAGCCCTGGTACAGTTTTGTTGCAACACTGATGTACCCCACAATGGTACACAAAATTTTTGTCAGAGTCCATTTCTATACCTTAAAAAGTGCATTTACCTGCAGCTAGGGTACAACTGGCAGATCTTTGAGAATACAGATCAGTACTTTCTTTCTGACAGTGTAATGTCTGTATTTGTTCATAAGAACGATTCATCAACAAATCAGACATCACACTGAAATAAATATTATGGATCATAATGTTTTTTTAAATATTAGGGATCAGAACTTTCTGTTTAATTACCGCAATACATAAACACTGGTATATAAGCAATGGCTTATTTCACTGGAAAAATTAGTGTTGAATGGAGCTGCAGTGTGTTTGCAAATGTTTTTTTCACATACTGACAGAGTTACTTGCAAAATAAAAAACAGGAAGTGGCCATTCCCAACAAACAGTATGAAACAAGCAATCCATTAACAAAACTGTGTTAAATGGGTGCCAGACACAAGCAGATTGGTCCCAAACGGGCCTCTGGAATCCCCTACTATTCTTATGATTATTAATTACGACTGGGGAATGAACACAGCATAAAATGATGCTTTCAGATGTGCTGATACCCTTTCACTCACAAGCATCATCGGCATGTCCGTGCCGAAATCTCTCCCAAGCCTGTCTGCTTTCATATGAAGTGCCGGTTGGTGCCCAGCCCCTTCTGCGTGACCACCTTCAGAAAATGTTGAATTAATGTTCATACGACAAACCTGTGTGGTTTTTATTATGGAACCACCCGGATACCAGCTACCTGTTAACTGATAGCTATATGCCCAAGTTCCCCATCCCTCTCCCAAAAAAAGACAAAAATGATTTTAATTAGCCTGAATGCTGGATTCATTTCTATTCATGAAGAAGACACTGAGTTACAAATGTTTATTCTCTTCAGTTAATAAGATGTACGTCCACAGAGCCCAGCATGCGTATGTAAATCCTGACAGATCGCCAGATGCTTATCCTGCGAGGTGAGTAATGTGATCTTAACAAATAAGAGGCATCTATGGGCTGGTTCTGGATTAAACATCATAATCACACACGCATAATCACACACGCAGGTCACGTTGTGCGTTATATTACACTGTTCAGAAACCAGTCTGCATCTCAAATTAATGAGTGCGGAAACTGTACAACCTGTGGGCCATTTAAGCTCTATTTTATGTTGTCTTCCCAAGGCGTTGTTTAGTAACACTGAAGGATGCCCCCTTCTGAGTCCTTACCGCGTGCTGTAGGAGTGTTTGTTACGGGAATGAGATATTTGGTGCTGCACTGCTCTTTGGCCAGCTGGTGGGCTCTGGAAATGTCCAGTGAAACTGGCGGGATTGGGGCCAAGCAAAGTCCTCCAGTGCGCCGCCGTTAGCTTTCCCTGGCATTTGCTGGCATGGTGGGAGTTTGGCCCATCAGAAGTCTACAAAATGCGCAGAAAATAATGCTTTTAAAAATAGCTGCCTGGACAACTGTTCCCCGTTAATGTGGAAAGCATCTTTTAAGAAGTTTCAGGGCCTGTATTAAGATGTGTGAATCGGATAGTAGGAGGTAGTAAGATTTCGGTACTTTGAACTTTAAAAATGCGAGTGACGGAATGCAAACAGCTGGAGGAATAGCTAGAACATAAATTAATGTTACCATAAAAAACTGTAGCAGATGTCCTGCTATGTTCTGCTGTGTTTCCATGGTTATGTGGTCTAGACCCTGTTTAATTCTGTCTTCCTGCAGCAACCAGTGCTGCTGAATCTCAGCTCAATCATGTGATCTTTGACCATATTTGTCAGTGTAGCAGCCTATTTTTATACCATCTAAACTGGCAAAGTTTCACTTGAAATGTGTGCAGAAGTCACATGTTTTATGCCAAGAAATTGATTTTTTCCCAGTTACCTTTAATGTGTAAGATATAGGCTTATTTTTTCTTGAAATAATCTGTGCTTTGTTAGTGAATTCAATTTGGATTTGAAAAGCACCACCACTGAAAGCACAGGAATTATACATATTGTTGTTGGATCCACCTGAATAGAACCCATGCAAATCCACAGAAAAGGCATGAAACACATCTCTCATCTGTCAAAAGCTACATTAGAAGTGTGGGTGAGCAAAACATGATATAGAGATGAATACAAACAGACATGAATCAGGCTGCTCTGGGCCAGGATGCTGAGGGCCAGATCAATACTACATCATCTATGGCTGTTCAGATAAACTCAGTGTCATTTTTACAGACTCACTGACACGTTGTAACAGCTGAGAGATGTGGTCCATCCTTGTAGTAGTATGGGACAGTGTGTGGACACTGTGCCTGTAACCAGATGGTTGCCGGTTCAGTTCCACTGCTGGGTTCTTTGGCACTAATGAGCTTGACTCAAATTGCTCCTGGGACTGTGTGCTCTCTAAATTGTACCTTGCTTTGGATAAATGCATCTGACAAATAAAAATGAAGAGGGACTCTCAGGGCGCGTGTTACTGATCCAGGTTTGGGAGCTCAGAACCTCCATGTTGTCGATAAATAGACGTGAGGAGATGCCGCCTTGCCATGTAAGCACTGCAGTGTCTGTGGCACTGCTATGTGTCTGTGGCACTGCAGTTTTTAGGAACATTATAGGAGAAAGAAAACAGCTGCTAACTCAAATGTGGCACCATCACAACACTGTTTACACCCAAATACAACTTCTGTGATGTTTTTAATTGAATAATGTTTTTGACTGAATTATTTTTTCATCCATCTTACAATTACGCCTGGGACGGGGTACAAGGGTATAAGGCAGGGGGCACCTGGGACGGGGTACCAGCCCAGCACAGGGCATGAGGCAGGGGGCACCTGGGACGGGGTACCAGCCCAGCACAGGGTATGAGGCAGGGGGCATCTGGGACGGGGTACCAGCCCAGCACGGGGCACACACACACACGGTTCACATATTCATATTTTTATGGGGACACTCCATTCATTTCTAACGGAAAAACCCCAATCCCAACAATGACAACCTACACAACCCTCTTAACCTTAACCATAAGTAACCAAACAAAATACACCACTTTTTAATTTTAGGTTTTTTTATTTCAGTTCCAAATTTTTATAATGATAAAAAAACAGAGAAAAACTGGTCCCTGCAACATCAAAATAACTGATTTCTGTAACATTGTGCGGACATTTGGTTCCCACAATGTAATACATACCTGACACACACACATATAGCAGGATCCGAATCCACACTTCAGGAGGTGTGAAGTAACAGTGCTAACCCCTGCCCCCCAATACCTTTAAACAGTGAAACAGTGACAAACTGATCCGGAGTTTGCAGTGTGTATGATTAGGAATTAATAACATTCTCTGCAGTGAATGCTTTTAGTAGGAGTGAGAAGTGTTGTTAAGGAGGCAATATAATGAGATCAGGTAGGCATGAAGCATTGGTTTCTTAATTAATGAGCATTTTATTTGTCTTAAATCAGTTTTACAAAGAAAGCTACACTTTTTAGTAACTGCATCCCATACGGTAACTCATTTTCCTGCCCAGCTTTCGAAGTTATAGTTAAGTGCTGGTTACTCGCTTGGCCTCTGCTAGGTGAATATCGCAATGGCAGGTGGGTAAAATCCCTTCAGGGAAGGTTTTGCAAACCTTGCTGCATGCATCCTAAGTGGATCTGCCCTACAGTGATGGAAAGGCGTGGGGGTGCAGGACAGCTCATGCATTATGTAAAGTGCTTGTGATGTGCGGCTGCACGGCTGCACGGCTACTTGCGTTGGCCACAGAAGCCGAGCCCGGTCTGTATGCCTCTCCTGATGCGGGCTGGCTGCCAGGGGTGCGTGCTCCCCAGCATTGGTGAGGAGAACAAAGCGGGAAGGATTTATGGACAACCGAACAACACAAAGTCACACCATAGTACGATGTTGTGTAGGAGTCATCTACGAGCATGAGACAGCCTGGCGAGTGTCACTCGGTACGGGGGATAATCTCTCTGAATGCCGCCCTACAGAGGCATGTCAAGAAGTAGAAAACAATCCCTGGATGTATTTGGATAACGTGGCAGTGCCCTGCTTAGACTTAGAACTTAGAACGCCACCTCCTGCACCTAGAACAGGCTTCCCAGTCTGGACTGAAACAGCAGGTTGGCAGGTGTGTCGCTTCTGAATGAAACTGCTTTGACTGTTGTTCAGATGCACAATCTGTTACTGTTACCTTCATCTGGTGGACTGAGTCTGATTTATTGATGCATTTATTTATGTGACAGGAACAATACACAGCTACACCATGGTCTGCTATCATACTAATTTGCTTCTGCTGTGCCTGGGCAGGAAACATTAAACAAAACCATCATGCAAACAAGCCACATGCATTTCAGCCCAAACCGTTAAATGAAACACTCATTATACACCAGGCACTGAACTTTACAGCATCCTTACTGGCTTGTAATGTGGGTCACTAGTGAGCCGGAGCTGCCTTTGATGAAGGATGACGGTTGCCGCAGCCCTTCTGCACTGTCTGTGTGATCTGAGCAGGGCTGATATGTCCTGAAAATCACAACATATAATCCAGTCATTAGGCCGACTACAGGAAGCCCACTAGGGTCTGTGCGTCCCACAAACACCATCTGGTGAGAGGCTATATGTGGGCTTTGTGTTGACTGACAGCGGCGGGAGAGGGTAAAACATGGTACAATACATCGCTTTCCTCTTCCATCATGGCAAGATTGAACAGTATTTCCATGAGGTTTGCGGAATCAGACATTTACATCAGCAACTTTCTGCTCGACGGCCGAAAAATCAAGTCAAACACATTCTCCACCCTGCTGAGCTGTTTAGGCTGAGCACGGGGAATCTGCTCTGTGATTCTGACATAATTCTCATCTCGCCGGTGGGCCTGCAGTCTACATGTCACCGCACATTCTTCTCTGGGTTACAGGTGAACAATAAAGGCATGCGAGATATTGGCTTAAAGGTGAGACGCGTCCTGTTAAATTGTCTTTTTTTCATTTTTTTCCCCCGGACAGGGATATGCTCAGAATCTAAAGGCATATTATTTATATCCAAGACACTTCAGAGATTTTAATTAGACCAGTCTCTTCTCTATCAAATTAAACACAAATGATTCTTATTAGATTATTATATGGAAACTGAACACACACAACAGTTAAAAGGATTCTGTTTTATTTTTCAGTGTAGAGATGTTTTTTCAGCTCAGCTCAGAAAGATATACATAATGCATGTACCATGCTTGTTACACATTTGTGGATGAAAATTCCGCTCATTTAGATAGTCATTAAATACACATATTAAAATGTGAAACTGTGACACTGTAAATAAATGTAAAACTGATTGGATTTGTATGCTAATTAACATTTCGTCTTCGTGCTATGAAAATGTGCTCGATTGAGGACTGCAGATCTGCAGTTATTAGAACATAAGAAATTCACAGACGAGAGGAGGCCATTCGGCCCATCAAGCTCGTTTGGGGATTATTTGTCATTAGTTTTATTGATCTCTTAAAGAATATTTGCTGGTTTTGTAAAAGGAATTGGTTTATGTTGCCTATATTCCAAAAAAGCATGAAACTCCAATGATGAAAGTGTTGTAGTCGTATCAGGGCGGGGGGACCACTCCATAATGCTTTGAGGGAGGTTCACCAAAACTCATAAATAAGTGTGTTGTTTGCTGGTTAATAGTAAGTGTTTATTGCCTTTTACTGCGGCTACACTTGAGAATAGGGCATCATTTAACTTATTTTTGTGTATATAAGGTGTGTAGATCCCATTATGTTGTGTGACAGTGACGTCCCTGTCCTCATTTGTCTTCATCATTTAACTTATTTTTGTGTATATAAGGTGTGTAGATCCCATTATGTTGTGTGACAGTGACGTCCCTGTCCTCATTTGTCTTCATCATTTAACTTATTTTTGTGTATTTAAGGTGTATAGATCCCATTATGTTGTGTGACAGTGACGTCCCTGTCCTTATTTGTCCTACTGTCCTGCTGTAGCATCATCAGCAGAGTCCTTCTGGGAAGAAGTGCCTACAGTAAGTGTCTGTTATCCATAAAGAAGAAGGCCTGGCAGGGGATCAGCAGGGCATTTAGCTGTATCCCTGTGGATTCTCCTGAATGCCTGCCTTCAATGACGTTGCAATCTCGCTCATCCAAACGCTTGGGTGACTGGCTCTGGGGCACCAAGGTGAGCAGCTAGCAGCCCAGCAGAGAGTTGAAAGGCTGAGGCCATGCTCATATTAGTGCTTCAACCCTTCCCGACAGCCCTGCAGAATTCCGCAATGACTCTTCTCTCTACGCCTTCAGCCGGAGATCCCCCCAAAGCCAGTTACAACACAGCGTCTGCTTTAATTCTCCATACGCACCTGATGAGGCCCTTGATGATCAGCCAAGGTGAAACCAGCCCCGCTGAGATGAGGGTGGTACCACCCCGTCAATCACGCCTTGTACCTATCTGCCTGCTCGAGTCAAGCACCACGGCGATCCAGGGTTGATTGGACTCTGTGACGCTCCTGCCTCTCTCCAGTGCCTCAGTGCAGGTGCGGGAAGCCCCCTGGGGTCGTCACATTGAGTGTTTCTCAATCCCAAGAAGGCAAAGATCATACTTGTGGTCCTGGCAAGAGCGGTCTTGCTTACTTGCCTTCCAAGAATGAACTTGGAACGAAGTGAATCATGGGATTGGTCTCCTATGGCAATGATGCAACTGATGTATCTATTAGAATGGGGCATCCGGTGATTTTTACCGTCCTTTGTACTTCTGTTCTGCAGTATTGGAACTGGGCTTTGGCAATGGAAGATGACGTGAAATGGATACGCAAGAACACGAGCACGCATATTGAGAATCAGCCATTGCCTCCCTATCCATCAGGCATTTGGGTTCTTTTTGAGCTAGATGCAGGGCGCATGTTCACTTCAGAACAGGAAATTCATGCTGGTGAATAGGGCAGGATGTAAAGGGCCTTGACTGACTGGAGGCTGGATAGACTGGAACGCATCCTGAGAATGTTTTGGCGTCCCACACAGAGAGCAGGTGGAGATTTTTAGAGTCAGGTGACTTGAGAGGCCAGCTGTCACCACTGGGTGTGTGCAGTCTGGCTCTCTATACCCCCACATTGCCATGTCAAGACCAGTAGGTGTACCAGACTTCACTGTGGGAGTTCTGTGGGCATGAATGTCGACGGGAGCGACAGACTCCATTTTACTGGGCGTCTGGTGTGTCCCCCAAGACCCTGAGAAACTTTTCCAACACCAGGGAAGAGAGAGAGCAGCACGATGTTAGAAAATAAAAGTAAATGCTTTTGCACAGCTGGTATTTTTATTGTACGTTTTGATGCGTATGTAAATTAATAGCTGGCCTCCAAATTGAAAGTATTTTTAGAAAAAGACCAAACAAGCAAGCGGTAAATTGATATGCCGTTGATTTCTCAGTGTGATACAGATGCCTGCGCTCAGTGAGCCGCGCAACACAATGGAGCACCTTTGCCATGTGCGGATACGTGCGGATACGTGCGGGACGTGACTGAGCTCCACCCTGCAGCACTGCTGTTTGCTGGGGGCGTCTTAGCAAATCAGACACAAAAGACAGGACCTACAGCTGTGATTCTCATCTTTATTCTTTTTTATTTTCTTCTTTACGGTCCATTTCTTTCTGTCTCGGGACTCGTCAACCTCTTGAAAACGGATGGACCATGTTTGACAGCCTGCTATTGGAGAAAAACAGACATTGTGTTAAGGTGCTATAAACGGATGAGAACCAGAACATGAGGTCGCAGTTACTTGCTTAACCTCATCTTTTTCTTTCTCTTATTCACTGTCTCTTCCTTGTCTTCCTGTCTCCCAGGAACACACCAAATACCAGATACGCAACAGCAGAAAGCTAATATGCTGTATGCCCTGCTTATTGACATACCAATCGCAATAGTAAAGGTGAAATAGGTGTAAGCTACAGGCTGTGCACCATTAGGTGGCGCTCTCCATGTTACGGCTGCAAGAAGAGCCAAATTCCCAGGGCTTTATGCCTTTCCTGGTCTGGATGCGACCGGTATGGACCAGATCAGCACATTACCTAACAGACTGTGCTCTTGTGAATATGGGTTGCAAAACCAGTGCATTATCTGTCTCTCAGTAATATAATACTCAGTTCAACCAAAGGTTAAAAGGGTTTCTCAGACATCGTTTGCATCTACGTTTAAACGCAGTGAGAGACTTGTATGTAATCTGGCCATCTCACTGTCTGTGGACCCTCCGAGGACACTTGCTCTCCGATAATAATCTTAACGTACCTTCCTACCTGAAACACCTGCCTGCTATCTCTTCACCATTCACCTTGAAGGTCTGTTTCTTTAAGATAAAGATCTGGGATTTAAAATTCTGTGCTATTCTGTGATGAAGTTATACTCAGGGGTAACAGAGATGTCAAGACACTTTTTAATTGTTTTGTTTATAAGACTCTCATATGTTTTTTCCAGCCTAACTCACACCTGGAACATACCTCGTTTAAACGGTGTGGGATCATGTGACATGCTGCGTAGCGGGAGGAACCAGGCTGGGCCTGTAAGGCATGTAGAAAGGGAGATCCTGAAATCCTGCTGGAAACTCCAATTACTTCATGACTATTTACAGGTGTGTGTGTGTGTGTGTGTGTGTGTGTGTGTGTGTGTGTGCGCGCGTGGGGGGAGGGTGATATCAATCTGGTCAAAGGCTTAAGGACTTATCGCTGCTGATTTGGTGTTAGCTTTAAATTTATGTGTATGTATGTGACCTGTTGGGTTATGCTGTATCTAATATGTATTGCATCCTATCCAACTCTCCTAAAGAGCAAACAAAATTCTTAGATTTAAAATTTCATGCAAAGTTAGAATCGAGTAGTGCATATGTAATTTTTTAAGGTTAATTTTCATAAGTGCAAAACTGTTAAGTATTCCTATTTGAACAGGAAAGACAAATGTTTGGAGAGAAACCCCAATTCTGCATAGGATTTTCTTGCAGCGCTGGGAGAACTGAGTTACGGATAAGCATGGAACAGTAGACAGCATTCTGCTGTGATGTGGTCAGGGCGTCTCCACCCTTGCATGTGCGCCGTCTTGCGTCTGCATTAAAAGAGTGATTATGAAAGATCTCAAGATAGAGATGAAACAAAATTGCCCTGAAATGGTCATAGTATGGAGCAATAACTAAGAATAATATGAAATGCCTGAATGGGCTAGATCCAGTAGGCTACCACCTACTAGGAGAATGAGGCTGGACTTAGCCAGACTCCAAGATCAAGCTGTTTCTGATGAGTTTGCACGCAGTTTGTGTGAGGAACTTGCAGACTTGGGTGTGACTGCTGACTCTAATATGATGTGGGTGACCTTCCGTGATAAGACCCTGAAGGTTACTGAGGGTTGTGTTGGTGTTGCCAGTGTTGTTTCATCTCGCAGGTCACCCTGGATATTATCGAGAGGAGTCGCAGTGCACCACTTGGTGGCAACTCCAGTCTGTACCAGGAACTGAGAAGGACGGCTGTGAGGCTCTGAGGGCAGATAAGGAGGCGTTTGTTAGACGAATCTGTGAGCAGGTGACACACCATCTGTGGTCCAGTGACCCACATCCTGCTTAAAGAGGAATCGAAGCATTACACACATCTGAATCTGTTCCTTGGAGACTTGCTGTCAGGGCGGGTGATGGAGCGGTCCTTACGGATGACACTGCAGTTGTGACCCGCTGGGCCGGCTCCTTTGAGCAGTTGTTTAGAGCTGACCCTCCAGCTAGGATGTTGGACATCTTTGGGTCCATGGTTCTAAAAGCTGACCCTCCAATCAGCTGTGAACCACCCAATCTCACTGAGATTGCATGGGTGGTGAATCAGCTGGGGGTAGGGAAGGCCGCAGGGATCTGTGGTATCCGGGGTGAACTTCTCCAGGCTGGTGGTAAGGCTGTCCTCCTGGCATTGCTGGCAATCTTTGGTTACATTTGGGAGTCAGGCGTCATCCTAACTGACTGGAAAGGGAAGGATGATCGTCTGGATTGCGGCAACTACAGGTGGATATCACTGCTTTCAGTTCCCGGGTAAGGTCCTTTCTAGGGTCATCCTTAACAGGATCCGCAATCACTTGCTTGTCTGTCAGCGACCAGAGCAGTCTGGTTTTACGCCTAAGAAGTCTACTGCCGACGGTATCCTTGGACTGAGGTTCTCATCAAGTACAAGAGCGAATATGGGCAGAGGTTCTTTGCAGCCTTTGTCGATCTTCATAAAGCGTTCGACTCAGTTGATCGAGTTGCCCTGTGAGACATTCTGAGACTGTGCGGGATCCCCCCCAGGGTTACTGGACGTCACAGCCGACCTGTACACTGGTACTGTGAGTGCTGTGTAGAGTGGAGTGAGAACCTCTGTGCTCTGCCCAGTTGATTCTGGGGTTCGTCAGGGGGGTGTTCTTGCTCCTACTCTGTTCAGTGCTTATATGGACTGGGTGTTGGGCAGAGTAATGGGGTCTAGCAGCTGTAGGGCACCCGTTAGTGAAGAAAGATTTACTGATCTTGACTTTGCCGACGATGCCATGATCTTAGCGGAGTCAACTGAGGTTCTGATCGGGACTCTCGAGAAACTGAGCGAGGAGTCTGAGTGTCTGGGATTGTGGGTGTCCTGGATAAAGACCAAGATCCAGGTATTTAATGACTTCTTAGGCACAGCCATCAGTAGTGTGTCTGTCTGCGGGGAAATGTGACCTTGTCAAGAGATTTACCTACCTTGGCAGCGACATTCATGTCTCTGGTGACACTTCCTATGAAGTCAACAGACGGATTGAGGTCGCTGGAAAAAGGGCTGTGTGGCGCTCCTGATATTTTGCAAGAGGACAAAAGTCCAAGTCTTTAGAATCCTGGTGCTCCCTGTCTTGCTGTATGGCTGTGAGACATGGACGCTATCCAGTGAGCTGAGATGAAGACTGGACTCCTTCGGTACTGTGTCTCTTTGGAGAATCCTTGGGTACCGCTGGTTTGACTTTGGGTCACTTAGGGAATCCCGGATGAGGCACATTACCTGCATTGTGAGGGAGCGTCAGTTATGGCACTATGGCCATGTGGCGTGTTTCCCTGAGGGTGATCCAGCTCGCAGGATACTTATTGCTGAGGATCCAAGTGGCTGGACCAGGCCAACGGGACGCCCACGTAACACCTGGCTGCAGCAGATGGATGGCCATTTCCGGAGGGAGGGACTGGACCGTGTGTCTGCCTGGGGGGTCGCCGGCCGGGATCCCGAGGAGTTTCGCTGTGTGGTGGGTGCAGCAACACGCTGCATCAGCGCATGCTCCCCAACCTGACCTGACCTGTGAATGGGCTGAACTAGATCATTTAATTGCTGTCCGATTTAAATAGGTAAGAAGTCCGAAATGGTTTAGGATCGGTCTTGGTGGCTTCCTGGCCGACTGAAGCAGCCTCTTCTCAGAATGATGGACTGACTCCCTCTTGATTAGGCCGTCTTGGCTGGCAGAGGCACTATAGAATTTTATGTGACCTTACAGGTCCTGTTCTTCCTGCCTTTTTGTGCTCTAGCTCCCTGTCCTACAATCTTTCATCATTTCCGCACTGAACTCATAGGTGCGTGTAATGAAGATTCTGCTAACTGTGTTCCCGGTCTTTTATTATCTAGGAATTTTATTATCATTTGGGTCTCTGCTTAAGGTTTGATGGACACAGCATGCCATGTCCTTCCAGAACGTTCCGTTATCCAAACACATTGGGAGAATTGAAATACTTATGACTCTGACACTGTTCACAGGTCCCATAAATCATCACAAACATACTTTTGGAGTTTATGCCTAATCATAAAGTAATTTTGGCTGGTTTCACTGTATTATCATGGCTCAGAAACCTCCATTCCTCTCGAGAGGATGTTGTTTCAGACATTCTTCCAAAGAAATCTACACATTTCCGTTCTGTAGTAAGCACTCTGAAGTTCATAGCAGAAGTTTAAAAGATGTTTTATATATATAACATGAAGATACATGCACTTGCCTAATATTAATGGCATTAACGGAATTCCATGGAAATGCACAGCTGTTTTGTGAGAAGGTGCATGTTTTACAGGGTTTTAAATGATGAAATGAAAGTAACTGATGGACTGTACATTCCTAATACGTGGTACAATATATATATACTAATATATATATATTTTTGGAGAGTGACACAGTAATAAATTTCGCTGGGTAATCAAGGCACTGGTAAAGAATTTCGTAATTTAATTCTGGTCAAACACAATCCCAATAAGAAGGTCAAAGTACACAAACAGCATGTGATCATTGTCACTGACACACCGATGGTTCGCATGCCCACAGAATGTGAAACAGTCGCCGTCAAGATCTGCAACTGTGACATAACACCTTCAGAATCTGTTTGTATTTCTAACAAGCGTGTCGAGCCTGACACAGCCTAGTTGTGTGCATTATGCAGTCACCTGCAAATCACCACTCTACTGGAGAACAGCTGAAAAACACAGATGTATTACAACAGCGTTTGGCTGATAGAAACTTAAGATGCAGGGACGTTCATTTTTGCCCATATAAACAGAAGAGTACATTGCATTGCTGACAAGTGACTGCTGGAGTAATTTACGTACATTAACTTACAATTTATAATCACCTCCTTAGTGATTATGCTGGTCGTTTGTTCCAGCTGGCTAACAGTATATTTATGGTAGAATGTTCCATTCCAACAGCTGGAAACTGGACTGGTGACCGGAAAGGTGACTGGAGGCAATGTTGCGTTGTTAATACCCCCTATGGAGTCTGATCCATCCTATCAGCCGGATCCTCCCAGATTTGGGCTGTCCTGTGGATGGTGCTGGCCTTCCTTACATTCTGTGAGTTGATTGTTTTCTGCCTGTTGTTGCGGGCAGACAGCTGGGTGATTGATAAAGCATATCTCTGCCTGAACATAAAACAAGAAGCTCTGCAGCCTTCTACAGCGAGAATAGCGACAGGAAGCAAGCTGGCCCAGAAGCGGCGGCCTAACGGAAGAGAGATTCCTGGTGAATGAATAATACAGCATCTACTTAGATAAACAGATTTCTGAACAGGTCACTGAGTCGGTTTGGTCTGATAGGGAGGATTTAACAGCTGAGTTTGTAAATCATCTATATCTATGTAAAAACGAAACACACACGCTTAGATAATTTCTGAATGACTGGTTTCTTGAAATCTAAGGTATGTTAATCCCAACAAGCAGCAGAAATGAAAGCTATAGATTTTACAACGTGAAACAGTGAGGAGAACAGCGTGCAGAATTATTAAAAATGCTACTGTCATCGTTTTCACTTTGTATATGTGTCAGGTTTAAGCTGGTGAGGCGGTACTAATCTGTCACTCCCTCCAGGACAGACAAAAATGGAAAGAACAAAGTAAAAAGGAGAGGAATCTTTCGATTGCAAATAAAAATGCTGAAAGTTTAACTGGGTTCCTTCTACAAAATGCACCTCATGACAGTCATTCATGGTAAAGCGGACAGCAGAGGGACAAGAGGACGACTTGCTGGGCTGAGCGAGCTTGCGGCCGTGTCCTTCGGGGAGGGGACTCAGCGGGACTCTCTGTGTGGAGACAGACGGGAGAGGACACTAGCGGCATGCTCACACAGGCAGAGCGGCAGTGAGGGGATCAGCCTCCTCACATAGGCGGCTTCTCCCTCTAAGGCCTCTTAACTCGTTAAAGGAGTTTAATTCAGAAGGAGTTCACGGTGAGTTAAAATCTCCCACCATTCAAAGTTTCCATTAGCCTGTTTTGCAGGATGGAACATTGTTCTGTACTTGGTGAATCTTGTCTACAATAATCAGTGGCCTATTTGATTTAAATTTAAAATTTCCATGGCAAAATAATGTATTTGACATCAGGCACTGCGGCTGTGAGTGGAATTTAAATCCGAAACCTTTAATCTGAAACGTTCATAGCAATGACAGGTTGTTTGATATCCAATGTGAGATATGTATATGAATTTAATTAAACGCATAAAAGTGAACAGGTCTCACACAAATATAAATGAGAATTTTATGACGCGCAGAAAACAGCACCTTGGGGGCTCCATGGTGTCCTTGGTGAGGTAAACAAGCCAGTAGATGAGGTTGAACGCCCCGAATGACAACGGGAAGAGGACGCGGGCGTACTTGTCGATGGTGCTGGTGCCCGTCATGTAGGTGCGTGCAGATGGGATGGCGGAGTCCTGCAGGAGGAAGGCTGGCAATCGCGTAGCCCCTAACTGCTCCCCACAAAACAGCAAACTTTTCTTCCGCCTCGGGCCTCTGCTGTTGGGCGGTGCCTGTGGAGTGAGCACAGGGGGTAGGGGCAGGAGGAGGGGCCGGGGGAGGGACCAGGGAGGGGCAGGAGGAGGAGCCGGGGGAGGGGCCAGGGCATTAGCATTAGAGTGGCATCTCTCTCATAAGTTGCTCGGGGTAGCTCTGCCAGCCAATGCTTGCCCAGGGCACTTGATGCAAGGTGCCAGTGTGACTTAAAGCTGGGCTGCCTTTGTTCTAAGCCAGCGTATCAGGTGGCCGCGTCAGGAGCGACCCCTACAGGCTGGCCGGGGAACTGCGGGCCGACCAGCAGTCAGTGGCGAGAGACGCTGAGCAGCATTCCCTGTGGAGCCCAGTGTGAATGGAGCAGTCCGCTTGGCAGAGCCTGTCTGAGAGGGCCCCCGGCCTAACTCTGAGGCAGGGCGCTACCATGTGATACTGAGTGAAAGGGGAGGAGAATCAAGAGGAGAGCACTCAAAAAATGAGGAGCTGAGACATTTGTGGACAGAGACCACGAGGGCGGGGTTAGACGACCAGAGCTATTCGACAACAGCTTCAACAGACATACAGCCATGTACAATTCTGACAAATTAAATAAGAGAATCAAAACAACAACAGAAAGGTAAGGCAGGGTGAAGCAGTTAGTCTATCCGCCGCCCTGACATGTGAAAAGGGGTCCTTTGGCTTTAAGAGTGGCTTGGGAGCACGCCCAGAGCGCCGTGGCAACAGCCAGCGGGGGGCGCGGCTTTTTGAATGCCTTCCATCACGGACCAGGTTGTGGCTGCAAATGTCAGCTGCTGATGGCGGCACGCGGCCGGTGGACGTGGGGGAATCTGCGGGGAGGTGCTGAGGCATACTGTACTGGGGGCCCTTTCTGAAACGGTAGCGATGAGTGTACCGCGTGGGCCGGCTCCCAGAAGGCATGGCACTGTCTTCTGGGAGCAATAACGTACGCTCTACTGGTATCCAAACAAAACAGCGCACATGGACCTTACATGGCCCCAGAAGTAAATAGAAAACAATCCGCTTTGCTTATAAGACACGCGG
Source organism: Mormyrops attenuatus (assembly GCA_026777985.1). Classification (NCBI taxonomy): domain Eukaryota; kingdom Metazoa; phylum Chordata; class Actinopteri; order Osteoglossiformes; family Mormyridae; genus Mormyrops; species Mormyrops attenuatus. Next base: position 6,246,863 of record JAODKC010000002.1, read on the forward strand.
CGCTGGCAAAACCATGGACGCACCCCTAGTTCCACAAAGTCACGCACTTCTAACCATGTGCTAAGTGTGTGATTACGGTCAGGATGGCCGTGTGCCCTCGAGATCCATGTGTCTTTAGCCTTTATGATGTACCTAAGACAGAACTGGAAAGATTTAACAAAAACTGCTAGACCTTTCAGAAGATGGAAGTGAGATGAAACCTCTGATGTGTATCTGATGCCCACCTTTATTTGTGCTGCCCGAATGAAATGGAAACTGAACAGTGCAGAAGAGCTACTGCTCAAAGACCAGACTTGGGCCTTCGTGAGCTAAGTGTGTGGCTACATGGATGCGGTGCCCCTGCTGTGTCATTACGCCGGGTGGGTTAATTACCGGCCCATTCTCGCCGCCGCTCGCCGCAGCTGTGGCCTCCAAAGCAGCCACGTGGGAAGCCCTCCGCAGCGCCCGGTTGGCCCTCATGGTGGAGAAGTAGTTGACAGCAGCAAATTCGATGAGGGCCGAAAAAACGAATGCGAAGCAGACGGCAATGAACCAGTCCATGGCGGTGGCATAGGACACCTTGGGCAGGGAGTGTCGGGCCCCAATACTCAGCGTGGTCATGGTCAGCATAGCGGTGATGCCTGGGACACACGGCACAGGGGGGACATTCAGAGAGAGACAATGGTCATTCAGAGAGAGACAGTGGACATTCAGAGTGAGACACTGAACATTCAGCTCACTGTCATTTCTACTGAACAGACATAAAGTAGTGAGAAAGAGTGACGTGTAGCACAGAGTATGGATCACACACAGCACCGTATTGTTACAGAGTATAAATTGAGTCCTTCCAGAAGGATTTCCGTAGCTCCAATGCAAGACAACAGCATAAACAAAATCTTATCTCTACACATGAAATTCTGGTAATTGAGTGAGTTTTCTAAGTACCCAATTAAATAACATGCTTAAGTGGGCTATGAATATTTATTAGTGACAAATGTCAGACCCATTTAGAGGAAAATGAGCTGCTTTATATAAAATGTTAAGAGGGAGGAAAATTTATACTTGCTTTTGTCATAGTGGGTGGGGATTTTTTTTTTGATATTTGTAAATCAAGCATTTACATACTGGACTGCTGGGAGTTTAAACACATACTGTAATGAAGATGCCTGACATGCGCAAAGTAGAATCAAATAATAATGGAAAATGATAAAAATCATAAACATTTTTTCAGGAAGGAGTTTTTTTGCAAGAACCTCTCGGAACATCTTGCAGTTACGTGTGATTTGTTAGCAAAAATCATTTTCTTATTGTTGTTGAAGGAAGCTCATCAGAGGCATAAACACAGCAGCCTAACAGTCGGTGTCCCTCTTTTACTGAAGAGGAACTTTCCTGAGAAATGAGACAGCAAACTAACCAGCTAAACACATGCGACTTCTGGAGCTCTTGTGCATGCAGTCTTTTGGTATCTGCGCCTACGTTCTGTGGCACAACCCTTCAGTTCAAAACGGGGACAGACGGAGAAACAGGAGGTGGCCCTACCAGCCGTGGTTCGCGCCGGGACGGACTCTTTGTTGATCCAGAACACAACTTGTGACATCACAACAGTCATGATCAGCGGTATGTATGTCTGAATGAGGTAGTATCCCAGTTTCCTCTCCAGCATGAAATAGATTACTTGCACAGAGTATTCGCCTAGAAGAAGAAGAAATTGGTAAATGGAAAACGCAACTACAAGTGTGTGTCGGCTTCTAAAAATGCCAGGGCTACTCAGAAAGTAATCTTCACTTGGACAGTTAAAAAAAATATTGTGTAAGGAATCTGTATCAGAGGAACATGATAGACTTAGAATAACACCAAAGGCCTAGATATGTGTAAAAAGATTTCACGCTATTTCAAGGGAATTAGATCGAAATTTCTTAGGTGAGTCATACAATTAGCTCAATGTAAGGGGGCCAACACTGTTATTTAATAAAAGAGACAAGATGAGAGTACTGTTGAATTCAGAGTACTAAGTAAATATCAACCTTTTGGGAAGAAAAGTTTGTTCTATAGCTGTGTTGACTTATTTTGATGTATTTATAACGTAAGTCATCCATGCATCCATATTCTGTCCACTTGTCCTAGTGAACACTGTGCTTGTACATGTTCTCTTTTTATTTCTTGTGTCTAAAATTATAATGTCCAACGACATGAAAAAGCTCAGCATCAGAGGCCCCCAGTCCGGGTCCCTGCCATTGCTGACGGATCCGTTTTTATAATCACTGGAGTGACTCGCGAGTCGTGCTGAGGTAGCTGACTCTCTGAATCATAAGTACTTCAGCAGATATAATTAAGAGCGGCGACTCGGTGAGCGCGGCACGTACTCCGTCTGTTGGGAGTCACAGCACTTCTAAATCGAGCAGAGTGTGCTTAAATGTGCTGCTTTCAAAATGAATCACATTTACAAGGGGGCCTGCATATGCGGAGGGAGGTGGGTGAATCACTTTTGCTCTGTAGTGAGGTCAGAGTCAGTTTCTCTGACATCACTGAGGTTATAGTAAATAGCTGCGACGTCGAGGTTAAACGTGTCCCCAGTTAATATGCTTTGTATTCAGCATCGGAGTAGGGGGGAGCATGCGGTTCAGTGGGATAAGCCTCTGTGCCCGTGATTGGAAGGTTGCTGGTTCGATCCCCAACCTCAGAAGTATAGTTGAATCTGTCGATCCTTGAGCAAGGCCCTTAATCCCAAGCTCTATGGATGCTGCTGCCCTTCTCAGCTAAGCTTGCTCTCACCTGTAAATGTTCCTGTGTGTCATGTAGAGCAAGATAAGGCAGGAAAAAGAGGTTTTTAATTACCACAGCTGTGACATACTATACCGCATCAATGGTGCTAATGACCAGAACACTTCTGGTATTTGCGCCATGACCCTTGCCCTGACCTTAGCATGTACTGGTACCTGTGTTCAGCCTCAGAGTTTCATTGGATAATGTCTGTCCCACCAAGTCATACTGCAGCAAGCTTGATGACTCTTTCGGTACATCCAGTGAGAGCGGCCCCTTCTTCCAGGTGTAGACGACCTCGGTGTTTGCATAGCCATCTGCATTTTCAGACAGACATTGTCCTGTCAGGGATTAGTCATTAGGTACCTGGCTAAAGTAGCCCGAATGTAAGAAGGACCTGCTTACAGCTGCCAAACTTGAGAGGGCAGACGTGGCCATCCATTGGAAAGTCCCTCAGTCTCATTGGACACTCCGCATTGATAGTCAGTCTGCGTGGACAACCAACAGATTCATCCACGTGCCTGAAACTGGAGAGTGCTATTTCCAGCACATTACAGGAATACTAAGCTGGTGTGAGGATGTCTGAGTAATTCGCCAAATACTCAGCTGTAAATGTGTGTATGTGTTAATGTGAGGTTTTTGGGCACAGCGGCATCTGCATGGGACTGGGCACAGCTTAACGTTTCCGGCCTCGCAGGCGAGCGCAGCGGCATTCATTTCTGGCCACTCAGTGCAGGGGGCATCTGACTTAGTCACCACACCAGTCCACTGTACCTCTGTACACTGTCACGTCCCTTTTCGAAATAGAAACCTTCCAAAAATATTTAAAGGGTGAGATCTTGTTTTCCCACAAAACGTTATTTACGCTGGCAGAGGTTTCATTATAAGTTTCGTAACATAGACATGCATCAACTGATGGAAAAAGGAAGTCAAACCACTGAAAGAAGAGCAATTTCTTCTAATGGTTTAGGAAAAGTCCCCCCAAGCTGACCTCATTGTATAGAGGACCGTTCCATTCTTCATTATGCGAAACATCTTGTTTGGAGACGTCATACTGTGGACCCTGGACTTCTTTCCATTTCTGAAAAAGGTGTCTGGTGTCCAGATTCTGTTGACCATGAGGTTGTTGAGGTGCAGGACGCCAATGGGCCCATGAAATCTCAGTCTCTCATCCAACCATGTTTGACGGAAGAAAACATCAATGGTGTATTCCTACAATGGTCCGAAAGTTTAATTTGCAGATTTAAAAAGACAAAGTTAAACATACAAAAAGATTGATAGATTTCAGCAATACATTCATCTTTAACTGATTAAGGAGAATGCCAGAGATGTTAACTTTCGAGTGCACAATATTAATAAAGCACCATTGTTTGTCCTAGGCGTCAAGCCGATAAAAAATTCCTAATCCATCTTAAATGACAGAAGCCGCAGCAAAGACACCAGGGCAAACGAGCATATCTGAGACAGGTGACTGTGAAGTAATCTATTGTTTGCTTCTAGCAGTTGAGCTTATTTGTGAACATTTGTTTTTATTCTACTTAAGGATGAAGATAAAGAGTTATAAGCAGCCACCCTACCATTTCAATGTCCGACACTGGGCCAAAGCTAATCACAAAGATATCCGTTTTGATTTCATCAACATGACCTGAAAGTGTTTCAAAAACATGGTGGGATTTAACAGAATGAAATTCATTATTTAATTCAGGGATCATTGTTGACACACAACAATGAAATGTGTCCTCTGCATTTAACCCATATGTGACATAGCGGGGGTAGCTAATTCAGCGCCCGGGGAGCAGTGCTTGAGGGCGATACCTTGCTGGTCAGGGATTTGAACCAGCAGTCTTTCAATTGTAAGTGAGCTTCCCTAACCATTAAGCCACCACTGCCCACAATTATCAAGTTAAACTTAATTTTTATATTTGATCAAAAAGTATAGACCTGCATATTGACAAATGGTTTAATATTTCCTCTCGTGAGAATCGATCAGGCTGATAAGTGTGCTACCACTCTCTACCGACGCTCTACCAAATTGGTTTTTAGTTTTTAAAACTGGAGATGACAAATATTTTAAAGGCGCGGGGGCAAAGATGTCTTCTGCCTGCACACCACGATCAGACTGTGTTTCCTTACGTCCTCAGTTAAAGCCGAGCTATTTACTATCTCTTTAAGCTTATCTGGGTAGAAGTGATCAAAATAGACTCATCAGTGTTATATATTACCTCCAAATCCAGGTCTCAGCCTGTTGTCATAGTTGTGAAGTAGCCCATCCAGAATCTGTGTAATGTTATCCCAATATATATGTTGGCCTTTGCTAAAACTGTAAATACAGGCGACATAACTTACGTTGTATAAAACTGAAATGTGATAACATAGCATGCATCTTTATTTTTAACATAAATATTAAAAATGAAATAATCTAGGAAGTATTTGTTGTATTTGAGGAAATATCAAAATTAACTTGAAGATGTTTCTTCAGTTGATCTTAGTAATATAACACACTCACCAGAACACAAATGTCCAAGCGACCAAGAATGCTGTACCTCTGTCATACTCCATGCCCAGTGAGGTCCATCTCACTTCACACGCTCCATGGATGAATCCTGAGAAAATTACGAAACGTGAGCAAAATCATCCAAACTTCTGTTGGAAGGCCATAAAATGTCTATTTGTTTGCTTAACAATTCACATGAATGCTTCGGAGGAATTAGCACTTACAATTAGAGTAGTGATCCCCAAGAAACCGAGCAGGCAGCGAGAACTTTGACAATAATCCCCTGTGGCATGGTGGAAGATTAAAGGGAGAAATCCGTTAGCAGGGCATTACAGGCTCTCCTTAGGAGATGTTGTTTTCCTTGTAGGGCAAAATTGCGACAAAAGTGCTTTCGATGTGCAGGATGTCAGGTATATGTTAAATTAATTTTTATGCAATTAAATGTGGAATTACATTAGAAAGGATGTAAACTTTGAGTGCTTATAATCTCTGATTCAGATGTAACCCATTAAACGAATGTATGACAAGCTAAAAGTAAGTAAGTAAGTGAATACCACTGTGCATCAGAATAAGAATTATGCATCTCAGAAAAATTTTAAGAGACAAAATTCCTCAGGACTTTTTAGTGTGACCCCCTTGACGTATATGTCTGAATGACTCAGGGAATCTGCAGAATTTCAGGATTCAGACCATTGGTTCCTGAGACCGGTTTCATGTGTCTATGGAACCATATTTTTCGCACAAGTTGATAGTGAGATAGTGAATAGATGTGAGCATTCCAGCAATTAATTCCATCACTACTGGCAAGATCTTTATCCTTGAAAAGTGTTAGTGGATATTTATATTCCCAAATGGGATTGATGTAGATTATACGAAAAAAAAACAGAGATAGTTTATATAACTGAACTTCATACCATTAGTCATGTTGCTACACCAAAAACATATTTGCAAAAATCACTGCATAAGACATTATATGACAAAAAGAAAACTGATGGTATTTGACATTTACGTGGAAGATTTCTTGATCTACAACTAATCTTGCATCATGAATTCCTCACAGAAGTCAAACGAGGATGCAAACATAACAGCCATTCCGTAGAGACCTCACATACAAATAGCACCAGTTCAGGGTGCCATGGTAACACACTAGGAAAAAAGAGAGTAAAAACAAAAAAGCAAACTGTCCATCTAACCAATACTTAACTCTGTGAATTTCCTAAATTTTGCAAGTTCAGCATTGAATATTTATGACAGATCCTTGTGACAAACAATGAATCTGACAAGGAAAAGCAAAGGGCTTTTTTCTAATAAAGGCCAACAGTACATCTCAGTGACAGCTGGTCTTTCAGTATCGGTAGGCAGTGTGAAATCTCTGACTTTAATTCTGTTCTGGTGGATAACCACTGCAGTAAAAGCCCACGACCTATATTTCATTGGGTTGTCAATTATTTCCCCGCATTAAATTACACGAAAGCGCATAAAACATTTACTGGGATTCTTGATTCTTTGATCTACTTTTTTTTCAGTGTCCTGTCTGTGGGTGCTGAAAAGAAAATTTAGATGGAAAAAATTGATATTACGTTGAATTTTGCAACAGAGGGCACCATCAAAGGTTGAATGCAGGCAAATAAATGGTGGGCTATGTGCAGTCTATAAAAATCATAGTAGAAAGTGCAGTTTGTTAGACACTAACCTGGAATACAAAATGAATGATGGCAAACTCAGTCATTAATATGATATGTTGGGCATTTTTCAAGCTGATTAAAAAGGAATGGTAAATCTATGTTTTATATTAGCACATAATGAGGTAAACATTTTAAGCTTTTTACTGTATGTCCTTTTTATTAGTTATAATTAATGCACTGACGAATTTAAGCTTCTGTCTTTCCAGGATCTCAGTGGGAATGGATGGACTGAAATGCATGCCGGACCTGCAAGGTGTTACCCTTTGATGCTCTGGGGAGTCTTATTTGTTCACTCTTACTCGATTGATGGGTGTCACTATTAAAATACATGCATAAATGTTGCAGGCGATGTAGATAAATATCAAGGTAAATATATAGATTTTTTAGGTCACAGTGAACCAGATCTTATGCCTTTTCATTTCATTTCTTCTTCATTCGGTGAATAATTTGGTGTTTAAGGCTTATGTCACCCAGAAAATGACACTGTATTTGCCCTGTGATCTCTGGGTGCTCGTGGTGTTTTACTCTGATCAAAGTAAATAACATCCTTTACAGCTATGGAGTATTTGAGTATTTCTCAAAGAGCTCTTCAGGACCGTCGAGTGAATCTCGCCACAAAACGACAACAAAAGATCGTTGGACTGGATTAAGTAGGTCCTGGAAAAGGTGATCCATTGTTGCACATCTCAATGCATAATTGCACTTATGCTAATCAAAAAAACATCCAAATGTTAAGGGGCTCTTCACTAACCCTTTCATTTCAGACTATCCTCAAATTCTAGGGAAGCCCAACAATGACTATTCCATATTTTATTTTAAAATAGCCACTGCTCATCTTTTACACATGTTATTGCAGTCATTCAGCGGCTATCTACGCAGGATACGTTACTTTAGTTTCAAGGTACGATATGCTGCAGATTCCTTTAACAAGCCACTTAAAAAAGCTTGTCTTTGATAAAGGCAACTCAGCAACCATCTATATTATTTGTCATGATAAAGGCGGATGCGCTTGTTTTCGATCTACACAGATATGAATACTACCAACACACCCTTCACATCAGTACCGATGGATTTAATGCAATATATGTGTAATTTGCATACTGTAAATAAATATTCAAATATACTAGCGTACGTCTGCTTAAGCGCAACAGAATTACACTAATGTTTATGACGATGCATATCTACCAAATTAGACTACTCGAGAATGTTACACGGATTTATAGTGAAATATTTATTGCTCAAAAGTATGGTGCATAAGAAAAACGCAGGCAGCAAAATAATTACTGAAAACAATTACTGAAATTTTAGGTTTTTAAAAACAATATAAACAAGTCTTTGCTGTAAAAGGTAGCAATTCTCAATTTTTAAATTCTAAACTATTTTCAGTCCTACTTTCCCCTTTAATTGTCTTTAACCTGCTCTACCATCAGCACCCAGAGCCGCTACTCCCCGATGTTGTGGCGCCGTGTGCGCATGCGCGTCACATTGGAATTACAGCACTGAGCAGAAGAAGTTGGGTCTGCTCTGTCTTCACACCATAAAATCATAAAATCATTTCTGAACTATGGCCATCATTAGAATCCGCCGGAGAAGCTACTTTGGGATCTGGACTTTTCCATTGATAGTGGCTGTTGTCTGTGCACAAAGGTAAGCGGTCACGTTGTACATTTTTATAATGAAAGGTTTAACTCTATGAATTACTTTAGTGAAACATTTTCACCTAAGAACGTTCCTTTTCTTTCTCTAGTGTCAATGACCCTAGCAATATGTCACTGGTAAAAGAAACTGTGGATAGACTGTTGAAGGGCTACGACATTCGCTTGAGGCCAGATTTTGGAGGTAATCAAAATTATTTAATACGGCTTATAAATGAATGTTTTCCCCGTATTATACATGTGCTTGTTGAAATGTGTGCTTTATTATCCATGAGGACACGTGGAAGTTCAGCGTACATACCTTCCAGTCACGCTGGCAGAGGTGAAAAACCATCGGGCCGGATATATGATCAATGGACAGAATCGAAATACTCGAACCGCAGCGTTAGTGGGTCGAGAATCATGTCAAAAACAGTTATAACGACCGAGCGCAACTCCGGCTTATAAACATTATGGCTAAAATACAAATATCTTGTTATGTAACGTGTATCTCTACGGGGCCAGCGATGAATTGCATTTCGGAATAACATGCATTATATATGTAAGAATCACGTTTTCCGTATGGATCTGAAATCAAGCATTAACACACAAAGAGCAGGGTGATTTACCGTTAATCGATGCCTATCAGTGTTCCACAATACAGGGGGGATATGTTAATAACGATTTTAAAAGTACGATGGCTCTTATACAACAGTGACAGTATGACAGTAATTTCATGTTTAGGATAGAAATTGCGGGGCTGCTTTGCAATGTACTAGCATGCTACATACCTGTCAACGGCAATATTAAAATAACATGAATCATAGTGTGTGCAATCTTGGATTACAGGTGCACCAGTGGCTGTGGGGATGAATATAGACATCGCAAGCATAGATATGGTCTCTGAAGTCAATATGGTAAGTATTCATTTGCAATCTTCTCTCGTCTATGATAAGCAGCGTCTTGGTTTCTGTAAAAGAAGCGCTTTTCGGATTCGATGGGCGTTTTGTAAGAATGTGAGATCGATTTCTTTTTTGCTCATTTTAACGGCTGGTTTGGGGAATAAAACATCGTTTAGGGTATCCAGTTATATGAATTAAAAATGTAACTTTGGTCACACAGGCAATCACCTTTTTATTAAAGGTATCCTGTGCTCCAAAGGGTACTAGTTACCGAATCCCGTTGCCAGTGATATTAAATCTTTGTTTCATTAAAACCAGATGACAACGCAAAACAGTAGCGCTGAATGTGAAGAACCCCGATAAACGAAGAACGAGGCTGTCGAATGGTGCATTTTTGGAAATACGGTTTATTAGGGGGTTATTAAATAAGGAGGAGGAACCTCATCATAAAATGGCCGACAGTGGTGTATAATGACAGATTACATTTGAGTTTCATTGCACGCCGTCCCTAATATGCTTCAGAGAGTGACAGTTATATGAACAAACAAGTTCAAAGAAAAATTTATTTACATCTGGGTCATACAGTACACGAGGACAGAAACAAAGTTTGCTTCAACCAAGAGCACCCCCTAGTGATGCCGAAGCATAAATTCATTTAATATTAGTAGTTATGAAAATAATTATTATGAAACCTACTAATTGTTTTAATGTCCATTGAATGTATCGAAGCTGTAACTTTGCGGCATCCACGTGATCCTTCGTTTTAAGTATTGCAATTATATATTAATAAATATTTGAACAAACCAGTGAAAATATATAAATGTAATACCTGGTGGTTTTAAATGTTATCTGAGTCTTAGTAGTTTATAAGTGGGCAAATTAAATTAATGAAATGGTAATATCACGTGCCGCAGAATATTTTAAAGATGACATATTCCGTAAATGATTAGCAATAATAATAGTAAGAATAATAGCAATGCGGGCAGTCAAGTAAAGGATCACAATCAGAAGTAACTCATGGTGTAAAACGTGGAGATTGTGATTCCCAGAAACCTCACTAGCAGAATGTCTCATGTGCCTTCTCTGTACGATAATTTTCATTTCGAATTTTGATTTGGCCATTTTCATTGGTCATTTATCGTTGAACGCATCCAGAGGTAGACTTATCATTTGCAAACTAGCTTTTTACCCAAGCGGCTCTCTGAAAACATTTACGTTAAAGCTGTGGGAGTGAGGGTGGCGTTAAAACTGCGTCACAGAGACTGGGCGGCGATGTGGCCTCTTCATCTCCCCATTTTTTTCTCCACCCTTCTCCCTAACAGACTCCCACTCCCTCTGTATTCTGCCGGTTTGACTTATTTGGCCCTCTGTTCCATTTGCATAGTCTTCCCCGTTATGAGCATAACACTTTGGGTCCCCCTGGGTGGGGACACTCCTGCTTTTATAACCTCTCTGGTACTGACCACACATGCTGCATGCTTAGGTAAACGCAGCGTTCCATGGTTTTCTTTGTTCCCATTACCCTTGCGAGCCCTTGTGCCCTGGGCGTGTATTCAAAGCCCTTTGTGCTGAACCAAGGTTGGATGTGATGTTGGGCAATGTAAACACGTTAGTCAGGCTGCCACAGAACACCTAACGGGCTCGCAGCATCAGTGGTGGGCTATTTGGTGGGGCAGCCACAACAAAGTCGCAAGGAAGGTCACTTTTTCAAGCGGTGCTAGGTTCAGGTGACTCACAACAGAAAGCAAACGAGCTATTAGTAAGAACCTGGAATTATTTGTGTGCATCAGGAGGACCGCTGCTGTTTTTCAGGCTCTAGATAAACGTTAACAGCTACTCAGTAAAGCTTGGCCCTTATGGCGGGTCCTCGCTTTAAAAACAGGAATACACTGAGTCTTTTCTTTTTTTCTGTCCTCATATTTTCCTTGCTTGCGCAGAGCTGGAGACTGTAATGCAAAATGTCCCCAAACTGCGTGAAGCTCTCAAAATCCCATTTACAATCCTTCCGTTGATTGAGAAATTCATGTGGTGTGTGGCGAACGCTCAGTGAGATGAATGTCCGTCAGTGTCTCTCAAGAGATGAATAACAGGGAGCAGAAAAATCAGAACAAACCACTTAGGTAGATCCCGCAACAAAGAATGACTAATAATGCAATATGATAATGCCATATAACCCATCTGTGCATCCATCTTCCAACCACATATCATGTTCAGGGTCATTATGCTGTATTTTGTTAATGTTATATATTTTGTCTGGTATTATCAGTCAATTGGGTGAATTGAGATCATTAAAGTTGTTGATTCTATTCCCTGTGGTGAAACACGTTACTGCTTTATATTTAATATCAACATTCAGAGGGTTATTAAATATTTTATTTATTGTATCAACTGATTAACAATTTGCCTTGTTTTCTTTCTCTACTATTCTTGTGCTTGGGAATATCATGGTTGCCATGGCTGGGTTCTGTCGAGTCACAAACGGATAGAATGTAGCTCTAGCCTGTAATGGTGCAGTCCCATTTTCCATAGGGTGAAAATTTCAGAAGTGGCGAGTTTTATTTCCACATGGCGTGACGATGCTCGGCCACACAGCGACGTTTCTTTAGCTCCTTCTTGGGGGGGGGGGGGGGGGGGGGGGCCGGG
>JAODKC010000002.1:6259059-6277824 GCA_026777985.1 Mormyrops attenuatus
CCCCCCCCCCCCCCCCCCCCCCCCCCCCCCCCGCCGTGTTGTATGTTGGGCCCCTGTTAGGTTGTCAGATCGGAAGACAGTGGAGGCGGCCCTGGGATGGTATGCGCGGCTGACGTCGCATTGAACGGTGTGTGAAATATTTATAGGAAGCTTTCATTCGGCTTGTGGGGCAGGTCCAAAAATGCAACTCTTACTGAAATCTTGCTCAAGGGCAAAGCAGCACAGCTCCATCGATACTGATAGTGCTGTTTTCCTGGTCGCTAAATGCTAACTGAAATAGCTTTGGTTACAGGCGTCATTATCATGGATCAAAAAAAGCACAATTAAGTGCATTTTCAAAGTTTCTGTGAAGAGTTAGTCTTCAAGATGATCAGAAGCCCCTCTGTATTTTAATCAGATATGAATACATGCGACTGACATCATTTCGGACACTCATTCAGTTTACGTACGCACTTACAATGTAATGTGTTTTCATTTCCTATATTTCCCATACAAATACTGTCAAGTCAATTACATGTAATGCCTTGACAGAGTTAGGCTGCAGCCTAACTTCAACATTCTCTCCACTAGGTGGAGTTGCAAGGTGAACAAGCCATACACCTTATGTGGCTGTTTCCACATGTTAATTTTATACTGTGCTGATGCATTGTAGCAGAAGGATGTTTTGCTAATTGAAATGGCAAATTAGAGTTTGGAAGTCATCTCATCATCCAATACATTTAAAACTGATAAAAACTATACAAAAGTAACAGTAGTATTGTTTTTTGTAGACTGTTGAACAGTCTGTTACACAAAGTTTTCTGTAAAACACAAGAAAGAAAAACAATAATGAAAATAACTAAAAACAATTTGCCCTACTACAGCAGTGTTGTGTGCACCAATAATTCTTGAATTATTGTGTTCTTCATAACGTGGTGATTAAAATAAGCTAATTAAAACAAGCCTTTTATGTTTCTTTTCATTCGAGAATTTCTGTATAGTGATTTAATTTAGACTATAGCCTAAAAATGGTAACATATACCAGCATTAATTGCCGTTTATATGCTGCACATGCTGTCACTAAAAGATGCTATGAAATAGCAACTACTGTAAATATAAACACACTGTTAAAAATCTGTGCTTATCAACTTGTTTCCATGGCAACATGATGAGTGTATTACATATATCAGCTGTTTCTGTTTTTAGACTGGCCTGATATCTGTGTGAAGTCCAGATTAAAGTGAGATCCAAAAGTACACAAATGATTTTTGCTAAACTCGTATCGGGAAAAACGTGCATATAAAAGATATATAATGGTGCAATAAGGTCTTTATGATGTCATAATGGGTATCATAGTGCTAGACCAGTATGATATTACCATTGCACCTGTGGCTTTTGCACAAAATAATTGAAAGACAACAGGGATGTAAATTTATGTTTCTTGCTATACTGTATGGTGTTTAAAATGAGCAGGAACGCACCGCCTTTTCCGAACCGGAATACAACTCCAGACGAAGAATTTGTCACCCGCAATGACAAATCATTTTGCCTTACAGTTCATGAGATGTAATGCAATCTGTGTAATTTATTAATGATGATTTTACGGGCCCAGAGCATCCACCGAGGCACAGCAGAGCGGCATCTCGGTGACAATGAAATGATTGCTGTAATAAGCCCTGAAGGTGACACAGGGACGTCCATCATGCTCCACCCTCTAATTAGCCATCGTAGGTGGCCTGTCCGGTGCAAAAGCTGTGTCTCTTCTTCATCTCCCTCTCATGTTCGATCGTGACACTTAAAGTACTTAGATTCCCCGACTGCTGAGTGACAGCACTTAGGTGTCTGTCACTGGGAGAGGGACTTAATTAAAAACCCGTCAAAATGACCTACCCCGCAGCCCCACGACAAATGACAGGGCACTTGAGACAATTTCATGCCGTGTAAATCCCTTTTAAATATAGCAGAGGGAGTTTACTATTTCAAGGGGTGGAAGTTTCAGAGTGCTTTGCCGGTCAGAATGAGAAGTGGACTGCGGGGGTATGGGGCAGAGGGGGGGCACAGGGTAACCTTAGCCGTGGTTGTATGTTATGCAATTGGCCATGTTCTGACAGGCATATCTCATCTGATAATTACTGCCATGGACCTCAAAATTAGGGCCGTCAGCAACAAGTCTGCTTTCTCAATATCAGACAAATGATTGCTGTACATGTATGATTATGAGGTCTCAACACAGACCACTATGTCCATGAAACCATAGTCAAACTTTAGTGACCCAGCAGTTGGAATTACAAGTGTTTTTGGGTGCCTCTTAAGCTGCAAATCATAGGAATAAAACAATAATAATAAAATGATGATAAAAAATAAAATAATAATAATAAAAAAGCAGTTATAAGATGCTCCATAGAAAAATGAAGCCTTGCAAAAGAGAGAAAGAATGAGAAATCCCGCAGCCCTGTATAGTGAGGTTGAAATTCCTCGGAGTGTCACATGACCTGTGACATCATTCGGAACCACAGTGTTTTCTGGGAGTTTGTCGGTTTTCTTTTTCACAATCACTGTGCTGACTTTCTGTTACAGAGCATGTGGAGAGCAGAAGGTAGCAGCATTTCATGTAGCATGTAGCTCTTCAGATGCAGAGGAGTATCATCGTCTCCTTAAGGAGGACATTTGATGAGGAACTTCAAAGAGCTGCAATAACAGTGATCTTTACAGCGTTCCTAGCACTACTGCTAAAAGTGGGTGTGCATTTCTGTTTGTTTTGTTATTATAATGGAAGTAACTAACCTATTGCAATGCATGAGCCCTGTATAAATATGACGTTTAGGTCCAATGTCACAGAGCGCAGAAGTCAAAATGGTGGGTGCACTGAAATACTTAAATCAAATATGACAGGAAGCCAGCCACTTTATGAAACAAATATCCATTGAATGATTATTAATTATATTTCCATAATCACTTGTCCTTTGCTAGGTCATGGTGGTCCTGGAGTCTGTCCCTGCATGCAGTATACAAGGCAAGCTGCATGATGAACAGGCAGATCACAGGACATTACATTACAGACCAATCACCCTTACAGACACCCAGACGTGTTAAGGGCAAAAATGCGGATAAGGATTTCCTTTGCACATGTTTTAAATGTAGATTGCTTTCATAGTTTGCATGCAAATCTACGAAAAAGAGAAGCAAACAAGGACAGTTTTCTGATTATTTGTCTTGTTTCATTCAGGCACATATTTTTAAATACAACAAACATTTGTTTTTCACAAACACGTTCATGCATGGCTGCTAACAGTAATTATTTCTCCAATCACACCCTTGCCTGCCTCCCAGCTTTACCACCTCTTCTGGACTTTAATTAGCCAGAGGATTGACCTCAGTGACAGGTTAAAGTAGTCTTTGCATGACAGCGAACAGGACAAAACGCTAGCGGTTTCTGCAGTAGGATGACTGAACAGGGGCTACATTTACGCCAAGCACCATAAATCCACTTATTTACTTCTCTGAAGCTGGAAGGCACAGATACTCTACCTCATTACAGCACTCCTGAGACGGAGCGTGCTAAAGACCAAGGGGCAGCCCTGCCTCCTTCGCTCCCCCACCTTCCTTGGGCCACGTGGTCACATGACTGCATGACGGGGATCGCAGTCGCTCCTGAGAAAGCCAGCAATTGGCATTTGTAGGTTTTCAGACAGACAGGCCAGGAAATGAGGCTTGATGCTGATATTTCTCACCGGGTATGACGTTTATACTTAATTTAGTCAGAAGGATCAGGTCGGATCGCATCCTTCCTTCAGGGTAAGACTGCAAGTTGGATGACTGAAGGTCCTTGCTTTCCAGTGCTGTTCCTCACCTTCTGATCTGATGCAGCTTATTCCAGAAGCTGTAATGTTTGAGCTCAAGAGGACCAGACAGTAGGGAGAGTTCAGTCTGCTGTTCATCTGCTTTATTTATCTCGTCACTAATGATATCAACACTGAAATTTACAGTCAGTTCGTCTTGTCTGATTGCCATTGGTATTTAATGGACTTAATCCTGCATGCGAGATTTATTTATGATATAGATATAGATTTATGATATACAGTAGACTTATTATATAGTGCATAGTATGGTAATCCAGATTACAGAGATGTTTGTCAGCAGAATGGAAGCATTCTGTCTGCTGTTATTCTTAATCTTTCAGGTCCCTGCTGTATTTATATTTGAGCTGCTTTATAGCCTCTGATATGCCTCGATTCTGGTAAGACCCTGAGAGTCTATTTAAAACTCTTGTCATTTCAGAAACGGCATGCTTGGTGTAACAGGCAGTGACTCCCCGGGTCTATGTGTAGTGATAAAAGGGAGAGTCTCATCGATAAGAAACTAACTGGCTGCTTTAAAACCAAGGACACATGGACCATTTAACTATTGAGATGTTATTGTTTTTCCTACAAATAAGTAATCTGGTGGACAACTATGATAATGGGGTCATATGAACCCCAGGTGAATTTGGTCAGGTCACATGCAGGTAGGGAAACTAAAGTATCGACTCAGTATCGAAGTCACTGCCATGGCTGATCAGGGAATGGTTTCTATTTTGTGTATTAATTTTCCCCTAAATCTTGATATCTAGCCTTGATAGTTCTTGGTGCTTTGGTAAGTTTCATGATGATTTCTCCTGACAGTTTCACATGTATCCAAGTTTGGACTAAACAAGAGATAACTGAATAAAATTTTATTAATTTATTAATTATTTAATTAATTTATTAATCCCTTCATTGATCACACACAGAAAAGGTAAATGTGTTTGTAAATGTGTCGTGGAAAATCCAGCTTTTTAACAAACAGTAGTGATGTGTTCGGATGTAATGGCTTCTCTGTCCCACTTGTCCTGGGTTTACCTGCCTTTTGGTTGCCTTTTAAGACCTATAAATATTTGATTTAGTGGGTCATGAGTCTGCTGGAGCATGCTGGATAAAACAGTCCACGCCGTACTCAGCGCTCAGCCACCCATCCTCCATAACCATTTACCCAGGGCAGGGTCACACTGAGCCTGGCGTCTGTCCCAGGAAACACAGGGTACGAGGCAGGGGACGGCCTGGTCTGGATGCCAGTTCATCTCAGGGCTCCATATTAACGTTTCTTCTTAAAAATACTTTGTTTCAGCGTCCGCTGTTTCATGCTTTCCTCCATGTTTTACTGTCTACCATAATGTGAACTCCTGACCATGCAGAAAGCTCATATTAGGATAATGTCTGTGTCCACATTTTCGTTAAACTGGCACTGCAGTGAAATGTGCTGGACGAGCTGGTCATCTGCTGGAACACCTGTCAGCTTTAGGCGTCCTCGCCTTGGGGGCTCGTGATGGTGGGATTGGTTTAGGCGTCCTCACCTTGGGGGCCGCTGATGGTGGGATTGGTTTAGGCGTCCTCACCTTGGGGGCCGGCGATGGTGGGATTGGTTTAGGCGTCCTCACCTTGGGGGCCGGCGATGGTGGGATTGGTATAGGCGTCCTCACCTTGGGGGCCGCTGATGGTGGGATTGGTTTAGGCGTCCTTGCCTTGGGGGCCGGCGATGGTGGGATTGGTTTAGGCGTCCTCACCTTGGGGGCCGGCGATGGTGGGATTGTTTTAGGCGTCCTCGCCTTGGGGGCTGCTGATGATGGAATTACCCATGAAACTCTGCACAATACTTCCCTAACAACTGGTCTGAAGATTTCATAAGGAAGACATAACTACATACGCACAGGTACACACATACTCTAAGTGGCCACTTCACTAGGTACACCAGCATAGCATCTGCTTCACTAGGTACATCAGCATAGTACCTGCTTCACTAGTTACACAGCGTAGTACCTGCTTCACTAGACCTGCTTCACTAGGTGCACCAACATAGTACCTGCTTCACTAGGTACACCAGCATAGCATCCGCTTCATTAGGTACACAGTGTAGTACCCGCTTCACTAGGTACACCAGCATAGCATCCGCTTCACTAGGTACACAGCGTAGTACCTACTTCACTAGGTACACAGCATAGTACCTGCTTCACTAGGTACACCAACATAGTACCTGCTTCACTAGGTACACCAGCATAGCATCCGCTTCATTAGGTACACAGCGTAGTACCCGCTTCACTAGGTACACAGCATAGTACCCGCTTCACTAGGTACACAGCATAGTACCCGCTTCACTAGGTACACCAGCAAAGTACCAGGAATTACCTGCTTTTGTCTTCAGCGCTACTTTAGTGTTTAAGGAGTAGCGTGTTCAAAGAAGCCTTTCTGCTCACCACTCACTACAGTGTCTGGAGTTCACAGAAAAGCGCACTGAGCTGTTACGGCTGCCTTCCTGTTTACTGCGTCGGCCCATTCTAGCCTGACCTTTTCATTAGCAGGGCGCTTTTATCCACAGAACTGCAGACTGCATGTTTTTGTTTATCATAGCATTTTCTGTAAATTCGAGACACTGTAGTGAGAATTTCAATCAACTAGTATAAAAATGTCCAAAGAAGGACTAAAGGGTCTTGCTGGTGCAGCTCCCAAGAGGACATCACATTCAAAAAAGGCAGAAGTGTGCTAGAAAAATATCCAGCCGTATAAGTATGATTGATTAAAATCATTTGGAAGGGTGACTCTATATAGATTGCAAACCTGTTGGTTGCTCTGTGATATTGTCAAATCCTCTGCTATTGTCATTTTGGCAGTTTGCTTCTGAAAGACTTCCAGGCCAAAATCTACAGATGGTGCCTCCGGTATGGTAAGATTTGCATGCCTACAGGAAGTGACAGAAGCAATCAATCAGTGCTCTTCATTCCTGAGCTTTCTCTCCACCCCAGATATCAGTTAATCTTATTACAGTGGATAATTATCATTGGCATATACCTCATAGATTTATCGTCTCCATTGTTTTTATCACAGAAATCACAGGAATCATCAGCCAGTCGTCGTTCAATCTTGATACATGTGTTGTCAATCCAATAATACAGTGTTTGTTTCTTTGTTTTTTTTTTCCAATGATTTCATTATGTATTATGCCAAAAGGCTATTGCTTATTGACTTGAATCCCTTAATTATGACAGTGTTTATTGGTCTCTGTGTATTACAGATGATAGAATCTCAATTTAGACAACACTTGACAGAAACCCAGTGGCTCTGCATTAAGTAGTAATCAAAGAACACATTAGCAAGTAAAGTGGTTTGTGGTCACCGGAAGGCTTTGCGTAATCTGTTTAAAAATAAGCTGCACTTAATGATTAATCGGCTGATGTATTCTATAAAGAAAAACTATAGGCACAGAAGATAACATGTTTGGGAGCTGCTCTGTAGGTGGTTATTCATTCTATGGCAGTGACTTGTTACATAATATTGAGCGACATAAATTGACATGCAGAGCATTGAAAATGTATAAATAGAGATGGTTGCTTTAAAAACCTGGATGAAAGTCACGCAATGGTTAAATGTACACTACAAGTCAGCACACAACAAACACAAACTAGGTAAGATGCCTCTTGAGTTATGAAATTAATCTGTGATAAAAGAGTGTGGTAGTTCTAAAAAGTCGTCCGCCAATGCTAAGATGCCGCTTTTGTTTAATTCAGCGTCAGATCCCCTTTCACCATTTATTTTTACGTCCAAACAAAGCAGCACAATTTGTACCTCAGCTTTATGTTGTTGTGTGACAGGGTGCTGTAGCGAGGAGTGAGCGTAGAGAGAGAGTAGGCGTACACGGGCCCCGCGAGCTGTGGGAGTGAGATCTGGCTCTCATCTTCATTACGCTGATTTTGCCCTGCCCCCCCCCCCCACCCAGCTCCTATTATGTCCCAGTTGGTTTAAAGGAGTGAGCTTGGCGGTGCTATCAGCTTAGGGAGAGGAATCGTATTGTGTTTCCCTCCGTTAACTTCATAGCATCTGCACTGTCACAGGACGTCATGACTGGCTTGATGTTCAAAACCATATTGTACGCTAGCATGTTACACCAAGACCGGCAATTTCATAGGACCATTTTAATTTTAACTTTAATACTTTGCCCTTGGTTTAATAACCACCACCAGGAAGCCTTGTAAGATACCCCAGGATAACAAGTATTTATAATCGTGTGATCCTGACCAAGATAAGTAGCTGGAAGTTGGTTAATGAAATATTTCTCATTATTCTTGATAATATAAAATGGTTACAGAAGCAGAATCTTAATTACTGTGCAAGTGACTTGAAATGAACAAATAAATCACAAAATAAAACTATATAATTTATAAACACCAAGGTTAATCACTTAGAGTGATGTAGTTCTGCTCCATCCCATAATATCTCTGAAATGTGTGAGGCAGTCTCTAAGCAAATTATGTTGAGTGGAGTATGCAGTGCTTTGGAATTATGCCTGAATTTTGCTGCGTGTGTGAAAACTTGCTATTTATCTCCCTGGTAGGGGGCTGTAACCACGTTAGGGGGGCTTTTCTGGAGAGCGATCGCAGCCTGTGCTTTTGCTCCTTTGGTCCTACAGACGGATCGTTTTCTCCCAGGATACTGATCCTTATCCGGGATGTAGAGCCTCCATCAAGGTTTCCCGGTCTGTCCGGGCCTCGCTTGTCCATTACCCAGACTGTCGATTCTTTCCTGCTCCGTTCGGAGGCCTTGAATGCTTCACTCGACGAGACGCCAGCTGACAGCTGAACCATCTGACTCCCCGCTTGTAATCTTCCGTCAATGTCTATCCTTCCTCGCCCATTTTAGGTCACTCCCGTGGAGAGGCAATATTGCCTTTTCAAGGACACCCTTCTTCAAGCGCGCTGAAGTGTTGGTGACGAGCGCACATGATACGCGTGAAGAGGATCGTGACACAGAGCAAGCTTAGCGATGAAATTAAACCCCCCCATGAGGGTTTTACCAGTTAAATGTTTACAGAATGGCGAGGAAGGGTGTGGTGTTACACCAGTGTTGCCTGTGTAAATACTGTACACAACAGTAACCTGCTTATGAT
Source organism: Mormyrops attenuatus (assembly GCA_026777985.1). NCBI lineage: Eukaryota > Metazoa > Chordata > Actinopteri > Osteoglossiformes > Mormyridae > Mormyrops > Mormyrops attenuatus. The sequence continues at coordinate 6,267,988 of JAODKC010000002.1, forward strand.
GTGTCTTATACTTCAATGGCCATTATTACCTGTTATGTGGCATGGATTATAGCATTTGATTTTGCACAAAGGGATTTGTGGTTCCTCAACAGATATGAGCATTTACACGGCTTTCCCCGGCCTTGCATGTAAGAATCACGGGACCGTTATCAGTATTCTCACAGAGACGAAGGTGACCTCTAAGCACTCTGAAAAGATGGTCACCAGGGGGCGTCTTCATTTTCTTTGAAGATCAGAAAGGTCTAATTAAACTCCTTCGGCGATGTCAGCTGAGAAAGGAAATCCCATCAGCTCCCGACAGACGTGAAACAGATGAGTATCGCTAATCTGGGCGCCTGGACGGCCGTGTGGACTGTGACGTGCCTGATGAGGCACGAATGACTTCAGCCGCCCCTGCAAGGCCCAGAGAGTACACAGTAAACATGCACAGTAAACATTACCCACCCCGTTCTCATAATGTGTTTTAGGACGTCGTTCTCAGGACATGGTTTCCCACTAGACGTGTCTTTGGAAACAGGATCAAAAATAAATAATGAAACCATTCCAAAAGGCTAGCTCCTGCCAATTCATGCATATTTTCTATGTTCTGGGATTCTCCTTGCTGCAAATTATGTAATTTCCTCCCGTACTTTTACTCTTCACTTGTTTTTCACTTTTGGATTGGTATTATTTTGAGCTCCCTACAAATAACTTATTTTTTTCTAAAGTTTTCTGCTCCAGATCCGGTGGACCCCCCCGCCCTCAGCAGAGTGCTTCCTAAAACACTCTTCAGATCCACCAGGATACTTTAAACACCTCATAAATATCATTTAACGCCATTAAAAAGTTTTGGCAGAAAAAAATCTATAAATGCACTTTTTATTGCTGTGACAAAGTTTAATACGTCTGGCAAAAGGTGTGAAGTAGATTGATCCCAAAGAACATTGAAGCATTTTATTTTTCACAGTAGGGGATCTGTTTACTTCAGTGTCCCAGCTATGATGATCTAGGATATTTTACAAATGAGAAATCTCTTTGTTTTTATATCTCCTTTCTTTTGTAAGCCACTGTTTTGCTCTTGTCCCAGCACATCACGACAGTTTATTAATAAAATATATTTTTTAATGTTTGGTTCACTAGGTAAAATATTCTGTAGAATTGCTCAGGGAGTCCCGAATGAGGCACATTACCTGCATTGTGAGGGAGCATCAGTTACGGCACTACGGCCATGTGGCGCGATTCCCTGAGGGCGATTCGGCTGACAGGATCGTCATTGCTGAGGACCCAAGTGGCTGGACCAGGCCGAGGGGACGCCCACGTAACACCTGGCTGTGACAGATAGACGACCATTTCCAGAGGGCGGGACTGGACCGCGTGTCAGCCTGGGGTGTCACCGTCTGGGATCCTGAGGCGTGCCAGTGCATGCTCCCCAACCTGACCTGACCATGAATGAAAGTGAAAACTTTCATACAATACAAGATGAGTGAGAGAAGAGGCAGGGAAGGGACCAGAAGCGGATAGCCGAATTAGCCTATGCCGCCACCGGTGTATGAATGCATGTGTGTGGATGGGTGAATGTGAGGCATAAATTGTAAAGCGCTTTGAGTACTCGTAGGAGTAGAAAAGCGCTATATAAATGCAGTCCATTTACCATTTTACCTGCCAGCTGCGCTCCTGCCACTGCTTCACCTCCAGGGGACGCTGTGACGTCCTTCAGAAACACGATGACCGTGTACGTCCCAGTTGACATGTTACAGTTACTCAGCTTTTTTAATTAAATATTGCAAATCGCAGTTTCAGCTGTGCAGTTGTAGAGTTTGGGGTTGGATGGCTTTCGTGTGGAAAACAGAATGAGCAGTGCCTTAACGCAGAGCCGTCATTAACTGCTGTGTTTACAATCGCAGGCTGCATTTCCAGCTTACAGGTCGCACTTCAGTCAGGTTTGTGCTGATTAGGCATCTGGCTTCGCCACTGGCTTCTTGAACATACTGAAGGACTGTTTGTGTATTTAATTTCAACGCAGTGCGTGATTTTGCTTGCTGTGAAGTGAGTATCGTCTTATTTTTCCTTACTATTAGCTCAAGAGCTTACTCAAGAAAATAAATTTAAATAGCATAGTCACATAGTGGTACCAGAATATGTTTATTGAATTATTCTGATTGTTGGAAATATGATTAATAAAAATATGCTGAACTTAAATCCAGTTTCTCCATTTTTGAATACTCTTTTCTTCTGGTCACCCACTTGCATGCCAGGCGTTTGAAGGACCTCAGCTAAGTGGAGCTGCTGCTCGAGGACATTGGGTCTGGCTTTGGAGACCCAGGTGACAACTTCCGTGACGATCAGTGCCCTGGCGTTTGGCCAACGTAGAAGCTCTTTGGCGTTTGTTACGCTGACAATTTGAGCGGGGACTTGAATGTTAACCTGTTTAGCGCAGAAGGTCTTGATGTCCTGACAGAATGTTTCAGTACAGCCTCTTAGAGTAAACATCTAATAGGCTTCGTAATGCAGTAATCAGACTCAATGCTTAATAAATGTCCTGCAAAGTGGCCTCTTCTCACTACTCATTACATGAATTAATGAACAAACAGATTCAGTTTTTAACGTACTTAAATACCCACTCTTGTGTCTGCTATAAACTCGTTTGCAGCCTATTTCTTCTTAGTTGCTATCTGTAATTTTGTTCACTAAACCATTTGTACTGTTTTCCATCATATTTTTGTGGTCAGAGGTAACAACCATATATAGTGTTTCAAGGGCTCTTAGATACTTGTCAGGTTTAGTGAATCGAGGGACACTAAAAACTGAAGTGGCAAATTTCTCCTAGCAGATATTTTGAGATGCTTGTTTTGGTTTATTGAAGCATTTTCTTCTGGGAGATGAATGCTATCGGGGAGAGTCGGGCTTGCTTTGCTCACTAACTTGGGGCTGAATGAACCTGTGATCCAAAGTCTATGTTATGGCCAAAGTGAACTTGCTTTGTAGCTGTGCTGTTTATCTGGATTTTTATGCTCTTCAAAAAACATTTCTGCAAGTTAATTGTGATCTCTCTCTTTTTTTCTAGGATTATACTCTGACTATGTACTTTCAGCAAGCCTGGAGAGACAAGAGATTGTCCTATTCAGAGATTCCTCTCAATCTTACTCTGGATAACCGGGTTGCAGACCAGCTTTGGGTGCCAGATACATATTTCCTGAACGACAAGAAGTCATTCGTACACGGCGTCACAGTCAAAAACAGAATGATTCGCCTGCATCCAGATGGAACAGTGCTCTATGGTTTAAGGTAATATACCGATGTCTCAGATTTTGCCCATTTTACATTATTAGCAAATGCTTATGTCGGAAATTTTGCCCAATCAGTCATGCGTTCTGAATTGCTAAATTGTGTGAACTGCAGTGTGCGTAAGAGTTGTTTGGGAAGCCAGATTTGGGACCATAAGGTTTCCGGTTCGAGTGCAGTCAGAGGTCTTGCGGTCGTGTCTTAGGGTGAGATATATGTGACATATTTAGCATACGGCCTTAAGACAACCATGACAGAAATAACTGTTACCTGCTAAATGTAGCCACCTTTCATGGTTGGTCGAGGGACTGTGAGTCACAACTTGTGGACCAATCCCAACGTCTGTCTTGATTTTAATTGCAGTGTACTTTGTACTTTCATCAGCAGTGATTCATACAAAGGGGACCTGTCCTCATAGGTAGGATTAGCCTACAGAAACTCCATTTTAAGTGTGTACTTGCGTTAGCACATGCTGACTCTGGGTAATGGTTTAACTCTTGAGAAATTGATTTGAGGTTAAGGTGGCAATGAGTGAGCATTAGCTCCTTCCTCTCATATGTAATTACCGTAATTATAAATACAGCGGAGGCCTGATATTCCCCACAAAGTCCTAGTGCCCATCTGAGGCGGCCTGGCTCATTATCGCCTCCCATGCCCCTCTGTCTGCCATCTTGCTGCTGTATGTATTATGTGATTTTGCTGAGAACATCGCCAGTTTTATTTCATTCTAGTGATTGTCTGACACATAAAATGGCCAGACATCAACACTGTGCTAGAATCATCATTTTTTTTTCGTTTCAGAACAGAAAGTCGTACTATGACACAAATGGAAAACGTTCTAGCGCCAGAGCCACTAACTTGGCTTGGCAGTGACATCATCACTCTCCCATCATGCACAGCGGCTACCGCTCATGGTTTATAGTGAAAGTGTTTGGTTAGGATTGGATAGAGGCAGAGTTTACTGCCTATAGTCGCTTCAGTGGGGCTTTGTTCAAATTAACCGTGAAATGCATGTCCGGAGTCCATGACTACATGACTACCCCCTGCCCCCCTGCCCTCAACGACACAATATTATCATACATGGCTGTCCCATCCAGTGCAGAGATTCTTGGGTCAGCTACAAGTGACTGGGGAAGTCCTGCCCCAGTTTAAACGAGGGCACCCTCTAAGTAATGACTCACCATCACTCTACCTCCAACAGATATACCTCTGAAATTTAATAACTGCATGGTTACTATTAAAGTTAGAAATGTCCTCACAGCTGGAGGTGATTATATGATGTACATAACACACCGACAACATGGACGTTCATGGGTGAGCTCTTTCCTCTCCCAGCTGGCACGGGGTCGTGAATATTAATCCACAAAGCCCAGCATGATGACTCAGTTTAAAGGATCTCCCCGCGGGCTTTATACCATGGGGTTTTCCTGGGTTTTTTGGGGGAAAACGTTTTGGGGTAGATGGGACGTGTTCCAGAGCATGAAGGCGAGATGTACTGAAGTTCTGGAAGCCTGTGGCTCCATGGCTGGCCAGTAGGTCTGTGTCCAGTGAGCTTCCGTAATGTGCGGGAGCCAGATCCGCGGTGATGAGAAGATGCAGAACGTTGCTGAGGCCCCATCTGTCAGTCAGAGCCCGGTCCGACTGTCACGGCAAACACATTGATCCAATTACTCTGCTCCCAATATGGCACAGACTAAAATATTCCTCTTGTGTTGATGGAGGTGAGAGAACCATGATTAACATCTTTCATAAACCAAGCGCTGGGCGTGGCAACAGTTTTCGGTTGATATTCGGAGTCGCGGCATACAAGAAACATGTAGTTACTCTGTATTTACATCATTATACATTCTGTGTAACTGAAGAAGAAGGGCCTTTATTTTCTGTGCCAGCTGGATGATAGAGAAGAGGTTGGTAATGGAAGGTGCTCCCCGCCAATCCTGCGGGTCGGTTCAATAGAGAGCTCCTGATTTACTGAGGTAAGCCACACAGGTACGGAGATAACACACTGCCCCCTCATATTCAGTTGCCTTCTATGGGGCTGCGATTATAGGCAACGCAGAAGAGAAGAACACGGTGAAATATGACACCTTTTTGCTTTGGAGACTTGTGTGAACCGCTAACCTGCATGTAGCTGTTGCCATGGACACATACATATTGTCTTCTTTTACTGAGCCAAGCCACTTTTAGTTATGCTGTTGAAACACATTTTTATTAATTGTTAAGATCTGGTATGTCAGAAGAATTTGTCTTAATTAAGTATAAACTTCAATGACTTCTTTAGCAAATCATTGGAGATACTCTTTGCATATACCGGGGATTTTCCAGTACGAGTAGCGTCTTATTTCCGAAGCTGAGGGCCAGCCGACCAGATATCCGTGTCTGCCTTCAGCACTTCTCTCCGTTTTCTCTTGTGTTGTATTGTGTGTATTTTGGTCAGATGTCCCCCTTGGTAAAGATGGGCTTGGGCGCTATTACAGTAATATGGGATGCCTCGGTATTTGGGATATACTGCAGCAAAATCAGATACTGCCCTAGTCTACTTAGACAGTTCGGTTAGTTTGCATAGTTCATGTTGTGTTTACTCATGTGTGTCGTGTTTACTCTTTATTCCTTGTGTACTTTATAAAAGTTTCCTGTGTTGTTTTCTATCACGCTTGTGCTGATTTTATGCAATTATTCTATCACACTTATGGAGACTAACTACAGACAGCTGTAGGGTTCAGTTCTAAAGATATGTCATTACAAAACACATACAAGTAAGTATTTGCTGGTGTTTAAGTCAACTAGTGAATCAACCGCCAGCCTTTGCAATGACAGTGAAAACACAGAACGTAAGTATCCCATGTGTCTCTGTGTGCTGTGATGTTTGCTATTCCCTCGTGTCTGCCTCAGTTTGAGACTGTCACGGCCATTTTGTTGCTCGGTTAAATGGAGGCACCTACATACATGCAAATGAATGAGGTGAAAGTGAGTGGAAACCAACAGGCTCATTTTCACAGAGGCACGAACCGTTTCTGTACAAACTACCTTTCTCATTATTTTCACTCAGATCTACTTGAATACTCTGCCATTTATTATCCCATTGTGCAGATACGTTCCCAACTCCGGGATCCTTTTACGTGCACATATGTTAGAATGAACTTGTGTTTTGTTTCTGATAAATTGTCCAGATTCATGCATTCATTGTGCTTAGATGCATCATCTTTAATGCTTACTTGGGCTGAGAAACATGACCTGGTTTTTTATAGTAAGTTTCCTCCTTTTTGGACGTCTGGTTCTCCTGCAGTAACAGGTGAACACAAATCTCTGTGAGAAAGAAAAGCATGCAGAGAAGGGTAAAAGAGGAGCTGGCAGTGGATGTTTTTCAGAGCTGACAGGTGGCCTGTCATGTTGACGCTGCCATGCAGAGACGCTCTCTGTTTCTCCAGAAGCCTCTATTTACATATGAGCTGGGTGCGGGGGGCAGTCGTCACATGGAACAGCTGAGGCACAAACAGGGGGATAAAACGTTCATGTCAGATTGTGGGGGGTGTTGAGCTTGAAGAGGATCCTGTGGTGTTGTTAAAAAGAATTATTATTTTTGCGTCCGTGCTAAAGAGCTGATATGACGAAGGCTTCATACCTCTAGTTGATCATGGCAACAGGATGCTCCGCCTTTATGGTAACTGCACTGACGAGAGAGCAGTCCTGCTTTTCTGTGAAGTAAGGTGATCTTTATTGCATGGGAGAGTGATGAGAGAGGGAAAAAGTGCAGACTCCCACCTCGGCTTCCGGTAAGAGGGCAGTAATTGTCTGGATAGCACTGAAGGAAATTTGAGCTGCCTAGGAGGCTGGAGCATAAGTGATGCTGTAGGTGGGTCAAGATTACTAGTCAGGGTGTTGGGCGACCCAGGTGGACACCAGGACCGCGGAGATGGATAAGGGAGCAGACCCAACGGCCCCTGTGGAGGCCCGCCGTGGAGGCCCGCCACGGATTCATCTCGCAGCCTGACGCATTATGCTTTCAGCTGACTAAGTGGGCTATTCCCTGGGCATAGATGTCTTACCAGAAGAATATGCCTATTGCTGGTGTTTAAAAAATTAGGAGCTAGAACATTATGGTAATTAAGGCTTGCCTCCCATTTATACATTAACGAAAAGCTGAGAAAGACGTCCCTCTGAGATGAAACTCTTAATAATGTCGACTGCTCTTTCAGGGTGGCCAGTGCACTAAACTTGAAGACATCCAGTTAACTTTAAGGGATGCATGTTCGTGTTTCACAAAGGTAATGGAGGCTCTTCCTAGCACCCCAGATTTGAAACGGAGGCACCAGGAATAATCAGAACAATTAATCGACACGCTGCAATGCCTGCTGCAAAATGGCAAACCTCAGATTTCAAAGACTTGAATGAGGCAATGACCAACCAGAAAAATAAACACTCTACATGTTGAGTTAGTCTGCAAGTGACAGGCCCTGTTATATATTTAAATTAACGTTTTGAAGTTTGGGGTTGTTAACTGGAAATGAGGCGTGCAGTACATAGTGACCACTCGGAGTACTTTGGTGTCAGTCTTAGCCATGTTTTATTTCCTAAACTTATGCCTCAGTTGTTGACTTCAGGGTTACTTATCCTGCTTATCTGAACAATGACATCTAGTTTTGTTCTTACCCTTTTCTGTTTTAAAAAGCCAATGTATTGAGCCAGGATGGTCTGTCGATGGACTCATACATGGTGAGTGTTAATTGTTTTTAGTCAGGTTTAGGGTTTTTCCAGATAACTGTTTCTATACTGTGTGCTTCCATGACTGCCCCTTTTAAACAGGGATCTTTGGTTCCATGAACACACAGAAACATATTTTTTGCCCTGATTTCTCTTGCTTTGCTTTTTTTAGTATGACGGGTGAGTTGTGATAACAGGGGACTGGAGGTTCTGGGTGCTGGGGAGGAGCATAGCTGCCAAAAAGAGTGAACAGGGACAGCGATTTGATGCTGCATTTTAATCCATGGTTTCTGTGTGCCCACGGACGATTATGTAAGGCCACGCATAGCGCAGAAGAGGGACGCTTATTCTGATAGCGTTCTCATGTTATTTAAGCTCATTTCAGTTGATGGTTTGTCGATTGAGTGTGCTGCCTTATATGTGGAATCATATGAAAGTGTACAGTGTATTTTCAAAAAATATTATGAAGAACAGCATCTGTTTTATAGGTCTTTTTGCTAAGCACATCCTATTCATTTGTCCGATACACTTATCAATGCTCCACACCCTGCCCTGGCTGTACCCCAACACCCCTGATTTCCTGTAGCTGGGGTCACAAGCCCCACACCCTGCCCTGACTGCACCCAGACATCCGTCATTTTCTGTAGCTGGGGTCACAGGCCCCACACCCTGTCCTGACTGTACCCCAACACCCCTCATTTCCTGTAGCTGGGCGCACAGGGCCCACACCCTGCCCTGACTGCACCCAGACACCCCTCATTTCCTGTAGCTGGGGTCACAGGCTCCACACCCTGCCCTGACTGTACCCCAACACCCGTCATTTCCTGTAGCTGGTGTCCCAGGCTCCACACCCTGCCCTGACTGCACCCAGACACCCCTCATTTCCTGTAGCTGGTGTCACAGGCTCCACACTCTGCCCTGACTGCATCCAGACACCTTTGATTTCCTGTAGCTGGGGTTGCAGGCTCCACGCCCTGCCCCGGCTGCAGCCTGACAACCCTGGTTTTTGTGCTTCCAGAATCACCACCACAGCAGCCTGTATGATGGACCTACGGCGCTATCCGTTGGATGAGCAGAACTGCACCTTGGAGATCGAGAGCTGTGAGTAGCTTTTCCTTTGGATGGTCTGCCTGGCCTCAACTCTAAAGCTGTTTCCTGTTATCCTGTCTGCAGTGGCTGTATTGTGGACAGAAGCCATAGTGGCCTAAGAATGAAGAAGATGAAGTCATTTATTAATCAGTTTTCCAGCCATGAAAACATACATGTTTAGGTGTATACAGCTGTGCTCTGTCCATCTCCCTTCCAAGCAAATCGTAGACTTTATTATTTGTTAGTGAAACAATTGCTAGCACTTTATAAATCAGACAATGAGGAAAAAATAATCACATTGATATATGCCATTAAAACGTCCCTCCTCTGCACATGACCGCCAAGCCCTTCTGTCAACAGCTTTGTTTTGACAGTGAGAAAAACTCAGCAAGCTAATAAGACTTCTGGGAAAAGCCTCATCTTCCATTTAGGACAGTGATAAGGATTAAAGGAGCAGATCAAAGTTCCCCTTTGTATTCCGCCCCGCTGCGGCACAAAATGGAGGCGTACGGTGAAGTCGCTGTTATTTCCATCTCCTCAAGTCTCCATTACAGTGTGGAGAACAGCTTCCCTCCCCTTCAGTGTGTAGGTGTATACAATACCAGAGCAGTGGGTGCAAAATGGTATTTATAGTATAGATTCACCACATGTCAAAGAACAGGCATGAAGGATGAAAATTGTGACACGTTATTGTCAGCTAAATGTCATCTAGTAATATGTTTCAGTAATTAGTGCTACAGTCACATCCCTTCCATATTATTCTTATACACCAGGCTTAAAAGTGTC
>JAODKC010000002.1:6278639-6310619 GCA_026777985.1 Mormyrops attenuatus
GGGAAAGCATAGAAGCAGGTCCACTAAAGAGTCAGAAGGAGGACATATGGGGAAAGCATAGAAGCAGGTCCACTAAAGAGTCAGAAGTCAGCAGGTTTAATAGTGGCCATTTATCATTAGCTACTAATAATTCTATACAGAGAACACTGATTGGAGCCTCTCTTAAGTTTACTGTGAGACGAGCAGTTGGCCTCTTTGCTTTGAGACTGACTGATTGTTTACAGCACATGGACATATTTTAAGGTGAAACACATTACTTTAAGCCTGTTTGATTTCTGATCTCTTAGATCAGCTGTGGACTCTGGAGGATCTCTTCAGCATTATCCATCCAGAAATGACCAGTCAGGTCTGGGACCTGCCCCCCCTTCGCTTCCTGTTCTCTCTCTCTCTGTGTCCTTCTCTCCACTCCCTCTCTCTGTCTATCTCTCTCCCTGCCTGTCTTCATCTCCCTTTTAAAATTCTAAGTGTGACCCTATCTATCCCTGTGAAGCATACATAGCAAGTATAATTTTGACCCGTTTAAGAATAGGAAACCATGGCGCTGCATCACATGAACGCAGTGTGAATGGCGAGCTGCCTTCTGGGAATGCAGAGGATGACAGTAAGACCCTAGTGTTTGTCGAGCTAGAGGTGCCTGACAGAAAACCTGCATTCTCTTCACGTGATGATATATTTGATAGGTTGGATGAACACAGTGCAGCTGTCCCCTAAAGAGACCCTATTTGCTGGGAAGATAAGTGCCCCACCCCCACCCCAGGCCAGGTCACGTGGACTCCACTTCTGTATGGGGGGGCTGTGGTTGGGGAGACATGTGAACTAACTCAGATTAAGCATCCTTTTACAGACAATGGAGACACAACTGTGATATTCTGTTTTTATCACTTTTGTTAATTTATTATGAGACAGTCCAACTTTAGTTGTCTTATATCGGCATATACTGCCAGCAAGCCTGTTGTGTCAGTAGCAAACTGCATTTTAGTGTCTTGTTGGTTCACAGGCCACTACAAGCCTTCACAGTTTCATGCATGCCATTAACGTCATTAAAATTATACATGTCATTGTCATCATTAGAATCATACATGTCGCTGTCATACTGGAACATTCCCCTTTATAAGGATAGAAATGTAACTCAATGGGTTGGACACCTTCTCTCAGAATTGCATACGAAGGCATATACAAGCCAGGAAAATGCGGCACCTTCGCCACAGGGAAGAAGCACTCCAGCCTTTAATCATCTTTGGTGCCCTCCACTCGTCTGTAGGCTAAGAATAAGGTGAAGGATGCTTCACCCTTCATATCAGCACTTCACTGCTGTTGCCTGTCTTATTTGTCCCACTTTGCTTGCAAAGGTGCACTTGAGGTGTATCAATAGGCATATGCACTGTGATCCGGCTGCATTATCTCTCGCTATAGTTCCCTTTGGACCTGATTCGGCTGCCTGCCTCTTAGATTTCCATATGCTGCCTTATTTTGCTTCATACCTGTGAAACAATGCATTGGGCCAACCCAACCCAACTTGTGGCCATGAGCGTCCTCCTTAAAATTTACAGACATCTGCCTGGCTTGAGTTATTTCATATGCAAACTCCCCTGAACTTGATTGATGCTGACCTTCTACTGATAATTAGCAAAGGCCAGAGTGTGGAATGTCAGGCAAAATGAGGCATCCTCCTGACAGGCCAGTCGGATGGTGTGTCTGGGATTTCCTGGTACTCCTAGGTGTGTAGTGTTGGTGCCTGTTCGCTGAAGGATGGCAAAATTCAGGTCAAGCTGAGAGTTTCTTTGGTAACACTTACCTTAAAGGGCCAGAAGTACCTCAGTAACTCAGTTACTACTCAAGTACTAATGATGAACAAATATAGTACATGCATGAACCGTCATGATTCATTAATGATGAATGAACATGGGTCAGTTTGTAACTAATATTTAGTTTCTGGTTTATTAATATATTTAGTAAGTGTGTACTACTACATTATTTATGCACCCTCAAGTAAAGTGTTTCCCTTCCTTTTACTCTGATCAGAAATGGATTTTGGAAGTGAAACATACAGTATAGCACATTGGATGCTATGCAGGCGTGGACTGGCCATCGGGAAGTTTGGGAATTTTCTGGCTGAGCCGGTCTTGCGAGGGGCGGACATTCCTCCCGAAACCTAGCATTATGTAGCTTATATACCAGAGATTCCCAACCCGTCAGTCGATTTCGGCACTTTTCCGGGTAGATCGCAGGAGATGGATTCTTTGGTGGTCAATCAGTTCCATAAAAGATACCATGGGCGACACTCCCCCCAGTCGACGGCAAATTCTGGGTCTGCTTTTTGTCACCAGTTGCCCCCTGATGCTGTGTAATTATGCTACATTATATCACACATAAGCCAGTGTTATACAGCACAATTTAAAAAGTCATTTAGTTTATAGACCTTAAGATAATAAACTTTGTTATGCAAATGTTTGTTTTTATGGATCCCCGGAGCTGCAGTGATATCTGATGAAGGATTAGCATGGGCACTGCTTGTGTGTTAACAGATTTTAGGTGATTGTTGGCTCGGTAGGATTAACTCCTGGCTCCAAACACATCCAATACTGTAATCACGTGGAGAATCACTTTTGCTGCAACTACGTAAAATGTTACTCAGATGTTTGCGCCTGATTCCAACCTGTGATTTGTTCTCCATCGATGTCCCCTTTCATACAGAGGCTGTACATCATAGCAATTCTTTTCTTGATTGATAAAATAGTTTTAGTGTCCAACCATAGTTAATAAGATGTATTTCTTGTTTTACTGACTACACATATTCGTTAGTGCCCTGAAAAAGTGTCACAAAGTAAATGCCACACGTCTGACTGATGATTAGGAGACCAGATCTGATAGGGCCACACTGGGCACTTTTAGCTACTGGGCATCGGGGTACCATGCCTACTGTTTGAAAGAAGCCCAGGGGTCTTTTAGGACCTCAGAGAGACAGGAACTTGGTTTTACGTCTCATCCGAAGGATGGCACCATCTTTACATCATGGCTCCCCGTTTTCTTTTTTATCTGTTGTTGCTCAGCTGATTAGATCGTTTTGTAACCTGGATAGATACGACCCAAAGTGTGATTACACTGTGTGATTCTTTTTACTGTTGTCTCTATTTCTGCTTCTTGGAAGTGTGTGTCATGAGTCCAAGGTGTCAGTTACTTTTGCCTACACGCCCCATGAAAGCCTTTTCCCAAATTATCCCCCCCACAGATGGCTACACGACGGACGACATTGAGTTCTACTGGAGAGGCGGAGACGGAGCCGTGACAGGGGTGGAGAGGATCGAGCTGCCTCAGTTCTCCATCGTGGATTACAAGCTCATCTCCAAGAACGTGGTCTTTTCAACAGGTAGAAGCTTGAGTAGCTTTAGGGGAGAGTCAGTCCCATGATGGACTCATTCACCATATTATACAGCACTATAATCAGACTGCAGAACCTGGGTGTTTCTGCCCTCTGCCCACTCCCGTGTGCCGTCCCCAGAGCCCAAATCCTCAGGAATCTCATTAAACAGACATGTTTGGGCCTCTATTTTCGTACTGAGCTGTTCCTGGCGATGCACGCTGGAGAGGCTGACTAGCGTCTGGCTGAGACAGTAGCCGGCTTTTGACATGGGGAGCTTTTGGGTGGCAGAAGGTGTCCTGCTGGGTTGTCTGTATGGTCAGGGACTGCTTGCTTGTAGCCCTCAAAGTCTGAGGAGGCCAGTCGGTCCAGGCTGATCCATGCCAAGGACCGGGGGGAAGGTGCTGTATCAACGAGAAGCAGACGAGACTGATGAGGAAAAAGGAACTTTCCTTTGAAGTATATTCTTCTAATGACGGTGACTCATTTTTGGACACTAGTTACCGATTATGTATTTGAGCACTATGGTAATACTTTACCAGTGACTCTGCCCATAAAAAAGCCTGGGCAATGGGACAATGCTCTGTATTTAGTCTTTGCATAATTGGGTTGAACAAATTATAGATGATAAATTTACATATAGCTTCTCTGTGTACCTTATAATACAGTAGGCATTCAAATCCCACAGCAAACCTGTAAAAAGTTCAGATTAAAGTGATCTTTTCACTCCCAAACTGTTTAGGAACGTGTGCAGTTTTTATTACATTTTCTCACATCATGCACTAAATTCACTTTTATCCACTGAAATGCAAAGTGACGCTGTAATAATTTTGATGCCTACCACATGTTTATATTCTACCAAATACACAAGGTACTGTATTATTTGTCTCCGATATTATATTAAAAACTCATTATGTTTCTGGGCTGACGCAAAGCCTTGCTGAGAAGCAATGCGCTCTCGCTGCCGTCGTACACCCTGGCCTGTAGCAGTGTGTCTCCTTCCAGCCTGGCATGCAGGGAGTTTGCATGTTATTACTCTGTTTGTGTGGGTTTTCTCCAGGTGCTCCCCATAACTCCCACAATCCAAAGACTGCTGTAACAGCGCCTCCAAATTGTCCTTTGCTTGTGTGCATACAAATGGATGGAATGGGATTTTCAGTATAGAGGATATACCTGTCCTTTGATCCGTTGATTAGTTTTCCAGCGTATCTAGGTAACAGTTAGGGTGATGGGATGCAGTGATATAAAATCCCATTGCTGTATTGGCTGTGTTGTCATAATGATCCCCTCCATGAGATGAGAGGGCCCTGGGGTCTCCTTCTACTCTCACACCTGAAACACATTTCTCCCTATAGGATCCTACCCCCGGCTCTCCCTCAGCTTCAAGCTGAAGAGAAACATTGGCTACTTCATCCTGCAGACCTACATGCCCTCCATCCTGATCACCATCCTCTCCTGGGTGTCCTTCTGGATCAACTATGACGCTTCTGCTGCCCGGGTGGCATTAGGTAACGATAAAATAACGGTATCATAGCATCGTAACCCTTAACTAGGAAGCCAGTGAAGCAAAACCTTGTAGACTAAAGCGGTTTCTCCTTTTACTTAATCCATTCCTGAAAAACTGACATTTTACCCGTGTGGTCCTCAGACAGAATTCACTGTAAATTAGTGGAAAGGGCAAACTAAGATTCTCACAATGAGTGGGAGGTTTACACTCATCGGGTGAAGTTTGGCTCATGTAGGTACCAGATGGGGGAACATGGAATGAATTTATGGATACTTTGAATGGACCTTTTTTCCCAGTCAGATACCAACATCACAAATAAATCACACTATGCACATAGAACTTTCTGGAGACAGCCAGAAAAGTATATGATATAAATCATGTTAAGGATGTTAAAGCCCACCAAATATCTCTAGTTCAGCTGCTCGGCGCAGGATGCACTGCTTTGCGTTTCTAATTTGCCCAAAATGTCAAGTATTAAACGTGCGGTGAACAGACTTTGAGTTAGTGGTGACTCGCCTATGGAGACACGCCTTCCGTTGCCCGTCCTGCGTCGTGCTGTTTTTTTCTGATCGCGCTGAAGACGCCTGAGGAGGGGTGACTGACGCAGTACTAGTTGCCGTACTCCAGGAATCACCACGGTGCTCACCATGACGACCATCAACACCCACCTGCGGGAGACACTACCCAAGATCCCGTATGTGAAGGCCATCGACATGTATCTGATGGGCTGCTTCGTCTTCGTCTTCCTCGCCCTGCTGGAGTACGCCTTCGTGAACTACATCTTCTTTGGCCGAGGGCCGCAGCGACAGAAGAAGGCAGCTGAGAAAGCGGCCACCGCTAATAACGAGAGAACGAGGATGGACGCCAACAAGGTCAGGAGTCCATCTTTAAATATGTTGTCTGTGCGACTGTCACTGGCGTCAACTTTGCACTTAGGCCCTTTAATCCACAACAACATGTAACAACATTAACCCTGCTCCTGTTCATTGTTGAGAAGTTTATCTTCACTTAACATTAACTAACATTTAGTCTAACTCTGACAAACCTCTTCAGGAAGCATTTGCTATTTCAGCATTGGAATTTTTCTCTTGGTAACCCAGTAAAAATCAGTGATAAACTATTTTGTCTGTTTAATACTTAACATTTAGGATTTGATAATTGCCTGAATTAAGTCTTGTTAAGTCGAACGAACTATTTCAGTTGTGCAAAGTTTTAATTGTTTAGAAATTTCATTTACTTGAAAGAATACTACAGAGTGAGTAGTATCTCTGCAGTTAGAAAGGAATTAAGATCTCTTTGCTTGATGAGTGACTAAATTCTCTGCCTTCTGCTCATTTTTGAGAATGATGAAAGGCTTATGTGACAGTTAAGCAGATAGCTTGCATTTTCCTGGCATGATTATAAATGTGTTCTATGATGAATGTCCTCAGACCTCCATAATACTGTGTCTGTTACTTGTTCAGTGCTTTCATTGTGTATATTGGCCACATTCTAACAAATATGTATGTGTTACTATGTATATGTACATTACAAAATTCAAAATTTACACAGAAATGCATTATTATAGATAATCTATGGCTATGAAATAAACATGAACATGGATGCTGGATGCACTTATTCAATGGATGTTGACATTCATAGTTATCAAAAGTATTGGCCAAAGTAGTGATACTTTTTAGCAAATAGGGGCATAGTCTGGTGTGATTTGGTACTGCTTTACTTTTGCTTGTTTGGTCAAAGAGACATTACATGTCTTAATCCACTACCACAAAGAATAAGTTTATTCACTAAAGGGGAAGAGCTGGCATTTGTCAGAAGCACAGTAAGTGAGGAATGACAATGTTTCATTTTAATGTCAAGGAGCAAAATTAAATCTTAGTGTTACCATTTTAATTTTGCCCTCTGTTCATGAGTAAATCAAATATCTCCCAGTATCTAACACAATTGTCACTGATTATCTTGTATGCTTGCAGTGGTTGGTGGGAAATGTAGTTCAGAGAGATGATACTCTCTATGCCAGAATGAAACAGAGGGATATTGACGCACATGACTCAATGTGGCAGCCCATCTTTGTGGAGGATGCAGCATTAGGACTAGGCGAGCAAAAGAATAAGGTACTGGTCAAAAGAATAAGGTACTGGTCAAAAGAATAAGGTACTGCTCAAAAATGAGTCTAAGTGATATAAGAGTCCACTACAGCTCTGTTAATATCCAGGCTCAAATACATGTTAAATGATTCATTCATTCATTCATTCATTCATTCATTGCCTTAGTTTCACTTTCATTCCTATTACCAGTGCTGTCTTGCCCTTTCTTTGAATTGTACTGAATGGCTTTAACCCAACACAGTAATAGCGGAGATGCGACACCTGGCTTACTTCTCTGACAGACCAACATTCGCAGCTTATTGGCTGCCCCTCACTACATTCTAAAACCGAATTCAGGAACAAAAACCAAAGCCTCCTATCTGTCACTGGATAACATGTGAGAGATTCCTGCGTGGCAGTCATAGCATAAGAGTAGCATCATAGCATAAGAGCAGCATCATAGCATAAGAGCAGCATCGTAGCATAAGAGCAGCATCGTAGCATAAGAGCAACATCGCAGCATAAGAGCAGCATCGTAGCATAAGAGCAACATCGCAGCATAAGAGCAGCATCATAGCATAACAGCAGCATCGTAGCATAAGAGCAGCATCGTAGCATAAGAGCAACATCGCAGCATAAGAGCAACATCGCAGCATAAGAGCAGCATTGTAGCATAAGAGCAGCAATATAGCATAAGAGCAACATCGCAGCATAAGAGCAGCATCGTAGCATAAGAGCAGCATCATAGCATAAGAGCAGCATTGTAGCATAAGAGCAGCAATATAGCATAAGAGCAACATCGCAGCATAAGAGCAGCATCATAGCATAAGAGCAGCATCGCAGCATAAGAGCAGCATCACAGCATAAGAGCAGCATCGTAGCATAAGAGCAGCATCGCAATATAAGAGTAGCGTTGCAGCATAAGAGCAGCATCGCAGCATAAGAGCAGCATTGTAGCATAAGAGCAGCATCATAGCATAAGAGCAGCATTGTAGCATAAGAGCAGAATCTCAGCATAAAGCAGCATCGCAGCATAAGAGCAGCATCACAGCATAAGAGCAACATCTCAGCATAAGAGCAGTGCTGATGCTGAGAGCTACGTGCTAGTCATGTGTGTTAGTGCATCTGTGTCAGAGGCAGAGATACAGGTCTAGCCCTGTGAATAGCAGACTCATTAGTGCTGATTGGAGGCGGGACTGTTCATTTGAGGAACGCTCTGGGCGATCACTGTGTAGCCCTCTCCACACTTGATTATGGATCAAAATTACAAAGGCCTTTGCTATTGAAATGCACATCCTGATTATATGGAGCTGTTCACTTATCTGTCCAGATACGCATTGTTGTGCTTTTCCTCCATTAGAATAGTGACAATTTTACTGTTAATCTCTATTTTTTTACATTCTCCTTGAGTTTATTTATTTACTTATTCACAAACAGAATTTCAGACTTAATGGCTGAAATTCGTGGGTCATGATTCTGAAATTATTTTATATTTCAGGTCCCAAAGCTGATTTAACATGGATTTGTCAGATGTTACTTCTAAATTGTTAATGATGTGCATGTCCACTTTATAATAATACATGTTTTTCTCACACAAAATGTGACTTCATTATTTGCTTAACACGTGAATGTGAATTGCTGTCTGATTTGACTGAGGTAACCACAGTAAATTAAATACCAGTTTATCTGATGGCTATGGGGTGGCTGACAGACCTGCCTGCGTTGTCCCTCCAGATGGACCCTCACGAAAACATCTTGCTGAGCACACTGGAGATCAAAAATGAGGTGGGGTCATCGGAGATGACTCTAGGCCTGGGGGACCCTCGCAATGCCATGCTGACCTATGACGCTGGCTCCACACTACAGTATCGCAAGGCGGGCTTGCCCCGGCAAAACTTTGGCCGCAATGCGCTTGAGCGCCACGCGCCCCAGAAGAAGGGCCGGCTACGGAGACGCGCCTCCCAGCTGAAAGTCACCATCCCGGACCTGTCTGACGTAAACTCTATTGACAAGTGGTCAAGAATGATTTTCCCCACAGTCTTCTCTTTCTTCAACATAGTCTATTGGCTCTACTATGTGAATTAAGAAGAACGTTGGTGGGTTTACGACACGAGCAAGACTTTGAATCACTTCATCCAGACGTAAATCAGGATTGACTCTATCTGACCTTGGGAAACCTTAATTGCTGGCTTATCCATAAATGTCATAGACGTGGAGATTAAAGACACAATGGATCCCCTGGTGCCAAAAGTTGCGCACATCATGTCTGTAGTGAATCGAATACTTAGAATTGTGTTTGCTTACACTTGAACATTATGGTTGGATCTATCTTTATCTTGTCCGAGTAACATAAAATTGTTACAGTGTATTTTTAGACATCAGACGCCTTCTTCAGAATCAGCAGGGTGTCTAAGAGCTCACTCTAATCT
This sequence comes from Mormyrops attenuatus, assembly GCA_026777985.1. Taxonomy (NCBI): domain Eukaryota; kingdom Metazoa; phylum Chordata; class Actinopteri; order Osteoglossiformes; family Mormyridae; genus Mormyrops; species Mormyrops attenuatus. The sequence continues at coordinate 6,288,021 of JAODKC010000002.1, forward strand.
GTGTTAATTTGAGGTTATATAAAGCAGTGGAAGTCATTTGAGTTTTGTAGAATTATTTATGCATAAAACCTACAGTTATATAACCTACAGTAAATATATATTTTTGTTGTGGATACCAGTATTTGGTTGAGATATCAGATGTTTCGCATTATTTTGATGTATTGGATTTGTATTTTGTTTTTCATGTGTAATTTCTTTTTTCAAACCCCTGTCAGAGAAAGTCAGAAGATAAATGAAGAGCCTTTCTTGAAGTCCTCTTGAAGTCCTCTTGAAGTCTTACCTCTAAAGTGAAACCGTAAAGTTTACAAAACTGTATTGCATGAACAATATGGAAGTGATTGCAAGTATTCTAATTGCAAATATGTCCGCAAAGGAGAAAAGTCAGCTACCATGATGAGATTAACATTTTGGAAATGACTACTGTGTTAAATACGACTTTCATGAGAAGGAAGGTGCCATTCGTCTTATTTTCCTATGATGAGGTTGGTAGCCAGCAGTTAAGGCGTGTGTAAAAGTCCGCTTAATCTCCCACGTGTGCAGAATTAACTTTCACAATGACCTGTAAATACATTTTGTTTTTGAACAACAGTTAAAATCAGAATGAAGATTCATTCAGCGTATTCTGCGCAGAGAATTTTGTGCTGGTATTCAACAATCCCGGGAACAGGTGTGGAGTCATTAACAAATCACTTCTTGGAAAGTAATTAGAGCTTGGATGGAAGTCGTGTTACTTGTGTGAATAATAGCCCTGTACATTCATTGCTGACAGTCCTGGAATATTTTCAAATGGTTTTGAGCCTTTAATAGGCAACTTATTTTGCATGGATTAAATGATGTACATATTACAAGCAAGTGCTCCTAATTCCGTTGAGCCGCAAAGGTGTGTTTGCGTTTCGGTTCATTTAAATCACGACCCATCGTGCAATTACCACGATAACAAGACAATTTGATGAAGTTAAAGAAAGGACGGACATGTGGTAAAATGAATCGCAATCTGGTAAGACAGAGTACGGTTCCTATAAAAAGCACAACAGTCAATTCTCACTGGAAAGGCTAATGAGGTCACATCTTCAAGTTTGTTGCTCTGCTGCACTTTTTGTGATATTTAATTAAAGATCAACTTTATACATATGTATATTTATAGTATAACTAGTTATATCTGTATAACTCCATGTAGTTATAGTAATCTAAAATAAAACACAGCCTTTACCTATATTGCGGTGCCCTTAGCCATTACATGGAAAAATACTGAACTCCCGAGAACCAAAAGCACTTTAATACGGCAGTTCTTGGGCACCGTTTTAATGGTAGGTGAAACGTCCGGAGCCATAATGCCTACCAGATTATAAGGGATGCCTGGAATTTATGATTTCCTCCTAAAAAAACCACAACAACAACAGAAAGGGCAACAGCAAATTGAGGATTTTAAAGGCACAAAAACAGCCTGACAGCCATGTTCAGAAGCAATGTCAGTCTTTTAAAAAGAAACGGCCCCTTTGCTCACTTTCTTCACAGGATATTCTCTTGCCTGCTGCATTTACATAAAGATCGGTTGGTAAAAACCAAGAAACACATTGACTTTATGTTGCGGCCCAACACATACTTTATTAAACTTCGCTCCGAAATGCCAACGTCGACTGTTAGATGAAACCCCCAATTCAGTGGATCCGTGTACGATGAAAGCTTCAAATATATTCGTAGTTTTGCAGGGAGCTCTGGTGGGGTCGAGGTCTGTCGCCAGCTTGGCAGAGGCAGTGAGTGCAAACATAACCAAGACAGCTTATCCAAAATAGTAAAATTACAAAGACCCTGAAGTGAGAGGACAAACAGAGAAAGACCGAGTGTAGGCACACCAAGCATGTCTCTGATCCGGGTCCATTTCTCATGGTGCCTTTACTGACATAGGTGCCCCAAGGCACTTAGTGCTCTAACAGGAACAACATCACAGAATGACATAATAGCTACATGGCAGCAAAATTTTATGGAGAAAAATCCAGAAGATAAGTGATAACATAACGGCTGCTGCAGTTACCCCCCTACCCTTCACTGTGCGCAAGGCCCACAAACAAAAGCCAAAAACAGGCTAATGGTGTTCATCAGGTCAGGGGTAAACATCACTGCATCCACGGCTTATGCTCAATCTGTTGTCCTGGGGACAGCAATGAGAGCAGAAATCGGCACTGATATGACTGACTGCTTCCTTTCGGGTAGCTAGATTGGAGTGTGAGGTCTGTAGTGACCCCTTCCCTCTCGTCTCTCTCCAGTTCACCCAGCTGACCCTGTTTAAAAACTAACAAGGTGAAACTTCCAGTCAGGGTCAGCAGGTCTTGCCTGGAGCATGTGCAGGAATAGGGCTAGCAACGGTTGCCACGGACACAGAAAAGCATCCAAACCCCACCTCCGGCCGTTGCTCCGCCTCCTGCTCCGCCTCCTGCTGCGTCTCCTCCAAGTGCAGATTAGTACTGAAAATGTGTCCCCAAAATATGAAACATTGACATTTTTGGAAATGATTTAATGGAGAAGCACCGGAAAATATAGCCACTCGTCTCACGTCACAGATCATTTGTTATACATTTGAGTTTATTTTAGCACAAATGAAGCAATGATGCACGGTGCACACTGGTTTTAAGGTGTTACCAGTTCATAGAGATACGTTGGTGCTTACGATTATTCGAATAAAACCTGCTTTGGTGGAAATATAAGACACTAACATATATTCAGTGGGGTGGGAACATTGCATTAAACGTGTGTATTTGGATCATGTTGCTAGGTGTGTTGTACTATAACCATGGAGTAATCTGTGGGTAACTAACTATTGGGAACATATATTTCTGTAAATATTAGAACATTTCTTATGGCAAATTTTAAACTTGCCCAGTTTGTATTTTACTGTAAGGCGAATGCAAAGCAATTCAATGTTTTATGCTGAGGTAATAATAAAAATTGTAAATATTTTGAAGTGTCTCATAGTACATCAGGTAACAATGGATTTTTCGGTATTTTAATTTTCGTGTTTGTTTTGTCGAACATGCTGAGAACTGAAAGATACACTGTATACAGGATGTACATCTGCCCTGCTATATTGGGTAGTTTATTATTATACAGAAACTCTGCCTTTGCAGTAATGCACAGCATTTCTGCCTATGTAGCATTTTGGATATATTATACATTAACACTCACACACAGGGTGAGATCAGAGTCCATAAAAGCTGTTTATATGCCGTATTTTATAATCATTCTGTTAAAACATTGATCAGTCATTCCTAACACCTAATTACGCCTCTTAATTGCCTGGATTATGTTCAGATTAGGGGTGCAATTCTTGGCAGAATGGCTCTTATTATCTGTTTTTGTGGCCAATTAAAAGGCAATTATAACAATCTACAGCTTACAGAGTCTTGCTGTAGGAAGGAAGAAAGTTTGCAGCCATCAAAGATACGGACGGCCATTTGCATTCATTTTAAATATAAAGTCTGGGTGTGTATATAAACACCGCAGAACAAGAGACATGCATGTTACACAAATACATAATGCAGAATATGTTTGATTTACACATCTTCTGGCATACTTTTCTCTCTTTTGGGCGAGGCATAAATAATGTAGTAGTATACTCTTACTTAATGCATTAATTAACCAGAAACAAAGTGTTAGTTACATACTGATTGCATTCTTGTTCATCATTAATTAATCATAACAGTTCACATATTTCATGCAGTTACTACATTTGTCCATGATTTGTCCTTGAGTAGTAACCGAGTCACTAAGTAACTTGTGCCCAGTGTTACTGTCCTTCGTGCTAATTTAAAGTTTGGGGACCTGACCCTTGAGAGCAGGAAGTAATGTCATGTAAGAGGCCTCTTTTCCTGAAATTGTGTTTGCCGAGGTTTACAGCTTTGATCCAGCACACAGGATACACCTCTGTGTATATTAACTATAGAGAGCTCATATGAATACATACACACCCGGAGTATTTATTTATTGTCACTGCTGTTTAGGATGCTGTCTCACTGTATCCGTCTCTAGCCATAACCCTACTCTGCACTTTTGTTTGCTTATCTCAGCCTTCAGTGAATGTCCATATATGACCCTGCCACCCGTGATACTATTCAGTTTTACAGTCCTGGATTTATAACTGGGTATACATGTTGGTGCTGGTTCATTTGAGAGGAAATAAACAGTCATTCTTCAGCATAAACGGTGTCCCTGTTGCTGTTTAATGGCGGTGGGTGCTATGCGCCTTTGATAGAGCCAGATGTGTAGCTGTGCGGTGGAGGCCACACAGAAGAGCGAAATGTGTTACATGGAGTAACAATACCAAGACAGGGATGATTAAAGTGGCGTCTTATGCAAAGGATGACAAAAACTAAGTCTGGTAAAGACTCTGATTGATATACAGATTGATATCTTCTGGTGTCAAGTTTTAAAGATGCCACCTTCTTGCTTTTTTCACAATTTATCTATCATGCTAATATTACCTTTTTTGGTCAACCATTTGGTTAGTAATTAAAAAAGGCTTTTGGCGTACGTGTCCATACAGAACACACCCAATTATCATAATACCGGAAACCGCGCAGCAGTTCGCAGAAAACACTAATGTTTTCCGTCCGAACCCGGTGAAAGGAAATGCCTGGAGAAGATCCCACTGTGCAGTATGAGTGTTTGTGGAGCTGGGCCTGAAGTTGGGAGCGAGGTCCTGGCACAGAAGGCCGTACATGTCACACAGCGGCAGAGCGGCGCCCTTCCCTCACAGCGCTTTGGAACGCGATGGCTACAGTAGGTGTGTCTCCAGCGGTCAGGGCTCATGAAGCTCTCCAGGGACACATCGAGGCAAGTCAATTATTCTCATCCATCCATCCATCCATGCATTCATCATCCCACTGCTTTTCCAGTACAGGAAAAGCAGTGAAACCTGCAACCTATCCCAGGAAGCCGAGGGCGGGCGGCAGGGACCACAATGGATGGGATGGTGTCCTTTAAAGAAAAGCTAAGCATGTGACCAAAACCCAAGGTGTGAGCTAACTTTGATTTTTCTGCGGCCCCTTAATAAACACCAATTATCTCTTGTATTGTTTAGAAGGGGGGAGCTAAGGGGTAGTGTGTGGCTCAGTGGGCTAAGCCTGTGTGCCTATAATCAGAAGGACGCTGGTTCAAACCCAGCCTTAGCATGTCTGCAGGTCCTTGAACAAGGCCCTTAACCCCCAGCTCCCTGGGCGCCACTGTAGGTGGCAGCCCTTTGTGGACAACTCACTCTATAAAGAGCAAGTTGAGAGGGGCATAAAAAGAGAATTTCCCCACAGGGATCAATAAAAGTATCAATTATTATTATTTATTACATTTTCTATAATAATAGAAGAGATTTCCCCATTTTCTGCTCCTTCGCATTTCATTTCTTTCCCTTTAAGTCTTGATTTATCCTCTGTTCCATTGTACACTAACAGGCATAGCCTATTTCTCCCGCCTCAGGGACATGGGCTTTTCCGGCTTTGTGTCACTGCTGGTCTCATCCTCCCTGCTCCCCTACATTTTTAAGGGACATTTGAGCCATTTTTCTAAAGCACATCATTTTGCTTGTTTTTTATAGATCATACATGTTTGCATTTGGATGTGTGTGAAGTTTTCATAGAGAATTTAGGATGAATTCAAAATGTATTGCAATTAGAGCCATACAAAGGGGTCAGTTAATGCAAGACAAGACTGGTCTGATCATTATGTGCCATGTTCTTGTGAAGGCGTGCCATCCATTTCTATGGGCATAACCCGTATCCCGACTTTGATAAACCTAACCCTAACCCATCCCTAACCTTAATCATAAGTAGCCAAAAAAAATACAAGATTTTTGGCTATTTTAGTTCTTTGATTGCATTCACAAAATGTAATAATTACAAACACACACATGCACACACACATGCACGCACACACACACATACACATACACACACACACACACACTTTTTCTTTGCATAAAGGACTGCCATATTTTCACTCATATTAGATTTTCACTTGTATCTGATCTTCTCTCGCATCTGATCTTCGCTCATATAAGATTAGCTGTCCTTTTTAGCAGCTGCTCTGATTGAAGATGTCAGCCAAATACATGACCTGACATATCTCTGGTGAGATTTTAATAACGAAATTCCAAAAGAAGAAATTATTCAAATGAACCTGTTTCAGAAGAGGCACATGTGTCGTTGCTGTAGCTGGAGCTGCTCACCGCGACTCGTGACATTTCCATTTAGGGCAGGTGGCAATTTGACACGCGGTGTGGGATGTCGCACCATCTCCGCACTTACCGGACGCGGTGCCTGCCCACGCCTCCCTCGTCGCACCCTCCTGGCCCCTCCTGAGTGCCATTTACACAACAGTGTGTATTACAGCCAACTCCGCATTGAAAACCCTTTTTAAAACTGTCAATCGCTGCTTCGGCTGAGAAATGAGTATGAGTCAAGTGCTCTTATGTGGGCAGCTTTGGCAGTGACACAAGGTGCGTTTCTTATTTTGGTAGCTGCCAGCCAAAGCTCCTGATAACACCATTTTTACCATCAAATATTTGATAAAAACAGGGTAAAGCGACCTAGATACCTGAGGCATCTAATGAGGATAATCCTCATTCCAATCCATCATCCACTGGCTCCTGTCATCCTTATGCAAACATCTATCATTTTATCAGGACACCGCAAAAACAGAGACAGGGCATCATGTGAACATCATAGATCCGGACAGCTTGGTAAGTGTGTTTTGCTATCACCTGTACCCAAGTTTATGAGGTGATGAAGATTAGGCAAACATTCCCACCAAAGAGAATGACGTACTCACGCTATCTTGTATGCAGAGAACAGTCACTATACCCTACACAATAGGGCAGATAATGATGAGAACCCAGCAGGACGGAGTGAGTTTCCCTGAGTATTGCAAGGTGTTAGGATTAGTTTCTGTCCTGCCCTGGTCAATGTGTCATTTCCCTGTTTTTCCTTGAGGTTAGTTTCAGTTAGTTCATGTTTTACCTGTTTTTATTTTCTGGTTCCCAATTTGTGTCGTGCTCGTTAATAAACCCCTTTTGTTGAATCTATATGTGTATCGTCCCTCCTTTTTGATTCTCCGCCACAACAGAATGACCGACTCAAAGGGACAATCCCATGGTACTAGCAAACATGTGGTTGGGTTGGCACCTGTATCCTTCAGATCCTCTCCAGTTTCCAGTCCAGCAGAGGGAACCACTCCCTGTGTCCGGGTGGGTGACCTTTGCACCCTTCAAGAGTCAAGGAAAAAACCTGTTACACCACCCAGCCATTCTCCTGTCTGCGTCGTTGTTGAGTTGTGTCTCGTGTCACCTATCGGGGAGGTAAATGGGTTCAAAGGAGTCCTCCTGCACCGTAAGGACCTGGCCAAGTCACCTGAGTTTTCTATAGCTCATTTCCCTGTTTGGCCAGCAGCAAATTAGTAATCTGTATAAAATTGCCATATTTTTATGTTTATTAAATTTGGTTAGTACAGCACACCAATAATACTCTATTGGTATCCTATGGTTTGGTATACTTCAGTGCGAAATGTGATAAGCAGTGAAATGGCGGTGACGAAAGGAACAGCTGAGCAGCCGCAACAAGGTAAGAAGGTGTCAGTGGTCTGAGGCGTTTAGGAAACAAAGATATGTCAATTTTATAACGTTTACTAACTTTTTAACATCATAAAATGCCTCCTTAATATTTTAGCCATACTACTGATCTGCTTAAGAAATTGTGGGCATAAATAAATGTCTGTACAGTACCAAAAAGCTGGCGTCCGGCCAAATGTCGCACCTGTGATCTGAAGCCCTGGTGATTTTTGCGCATACATGATATAATATTGATATTATATCGCCCAGCCCTACCGCAGACCAACCTCAGCTTTGTTTGTTTCATTATATTCTTGATCTATGTTTTGCTGTTATGGTTCAGTGTTGTTCCTTGTTTTAGTAATGTTTATTTACCCTTGTTTTCTAGTCCCACCTGGTGTTGATCCTCTGTTAATTGACCTCATCTGCTCTTCCGTTCCCCCAGTTTGTAATAGTCCATACCTGCCCCTTGTTAGCCCTTATCTGTGTATATTTGAGTGCCAGTCCTCGATCTGTTCCTCCGTCGGTCATTGTGGCTGTTTGCCCTCTGTTAGCGGTGTTAGTCGTAGTTGTTACTGTGTTAGTTCCTGTGTCATTAGTGTTTTATTCCTTGCTTGGTTCCCATATGTCTTTCAAGTTTTTCTGTTTGTTTTCCTTGTGGTTAGTTTAAGTTCACGTTTTACCTGTTTTGTTTTGACCCCCCATGGCCCCTCTTTTCTGGTTCTCCGTTTGTGTTCCGTTTATTAATAAATCCCATTTGTTAAGAGTCACCACGTGGATCGTCCCTCCTTCATGATGCCCAGCAATAACAGGAAGGCACAACACGAACCTGCTAATCTTCCTGATTTACTCGAAGATAAAACTGGGCTTAAGAGAGAGAACTGGGACAAAGATCAGTTTGTAGTAGGAGTGACATCCTCTGAAAAGACAAACTTCTAAAAAATGTGTAAAAAACACAATGACAAAGGATTGGCAGGGAGAACAATGGAAGAACAGAAGCGTAAGATATAACGCAAGGCAGCAGTATAGTGCGAGAAAGCTAATCTGAGAAATCCTTTCCAAGCATATTTATGCATGCAGAAATAATACTGCAGTAGCTGGGAATAATAAATATCACACAGATACTAACAGGCCTAAGAGTCATACCACAACACACGCACACACACATATACACACACACAGAGTTATGCTGCTAAATTTGTGAACACTTCCCACTGACATCTATTTTACACCAAATAACAGGCTATAACCCCAAACCACCCAACTCAGAAACATGTATAACAAACAAACCATTTGTCTCACTTTTTTAAACAGAGGCTTTTGGGAAAAATGTGTGATTGTTCCAGGTTTTGTACTGACATGATTGCTAAATCCATCTGTCGACAGACGCACGGGTACTCTCACACATTTAAGGCCAAGCTTCTCTTCTCCTCGCCGCTGAGGTGGGGGGGTGGGGGGGACTCAGCTATCAGAAGTGTGAAGTGGAGAATAGGGCTGGTGGATCTCCAGAGTCTATGCCACTGCCTGTGAAGGGCAGAGATGGACATGGGTTTGTACCAAATGTGACAAGTTGAGGCCCAAAATCCCCATGCTTTGTCACCAATGGCAGATTTACCAGATACTGATACGGAAACGGTGTGTGATGGTGCGAGAATTGAAGGCCAGCTCCTTCGGACCTTGATGTGTTCAAACTCCAGTATGGTGATTATATAAAAACCATAACCCTATCCTACACAAGAAGCACTGAACCCTGTGGTGTCGACCTGTACCCATTGATTACGGCATAGAAGAGAAAGGCGAAAGAAACAAACAAAAAAACAGGAATCTATACCAGGGGTCTGAAACTTCAGGGAGTCTGTACCAGGGATCTGACACATGAGGGAGTCTGACACATCAGGGAGTCTGAATCAGGAGTCTGAAACATTAGGGGTCTGTATTAGGAGTCTGAAACATCATGGGGTCTATACCAGGGAGTCTGAAACATCAGGGAGTCTGTATCAGTGGTCTGACAAATCAGGGAGTCTGTATCGGGAGTCTGAAACATTATGGAGTCTGTACCATGGATCTGAAACATCGGGGAGACTGTATCAGGAGTCTGATGCATCAGGGAGTCTGTACCAGGGGTCTGACACATCAAGGAATCTCTGCCAGTGGTCTGACACACTGTGGAGTCTTTACCAGGGAGTCTGTACAAGGAGTCTGAAACACCAGGAGTGTTTTTATTCCCTTAAAGGATATCAAACAGCATCTTTAATTCCTGCAGCCACCATCTAATTAAAAGAATGCATGTTAATTAGTGCCTCTAGCAGGTTAATTAAAGCTATCGGCTGTCCCATTTCTAGCACTGTTAAGGAGTTCTGTGAGGAAAAAGCCCATGAGAAAGGCTTCTAATGTGCCATTCCCCCCCACCTTCTGCGAGTTAGATAGCGACTGACAGACAGAGGGTAAGAAAGGCACTGCAGGAGGCAGTAAATTAAGATAAAACTGACTTGCAGTTTGTATTTACCTGTAAAATCAGCATGATAATGAATGCATGGCACTGCAGGCGAGACTTGTTAGACTAGCAGGATATTACATGAACGAGTGTGGCAGGGCTGTGACCCACCTCCCAGTGTCATCTCCTAATGAGGTACAGCCACCAAAGTCACATTGCCAGGGAGCCCCGTCACGCTGTGAGCCACACGCCACAGTATGCCGGCAGGACGCGCTTCCTCAGCGCGGCAAATACTGAGGATTTCTCACTCATTTCATGGGAACTACCCACAGCTGTGGGCTGGAGGAGGCGCGGAGGAGGAGGTGCGGAGGAGATGGGAAATAAGCCACATTACCATAGCGACCCCACTCTCCTCCATCCTGAGCTCTCCATCTCTTTTTGCTGTTTTGACCCTAATCTTTAAAAGTAATAGGGATTAAATTGATTTGAGGCATGCGCTCACTGTGTGTGTGTTGACTGAAGAGTAGGAGCATGCGTGGCCCCACCAGCGGGCTGAGATGCCAGTCAGAGTCAAACAGTGCATAACCTCGAAGCCTCAGTAATATCACTAATGCCATCGGCTCATTTGAAAATCCTGTTTGTGCAAGAAGACTTGGGCTCTGAAAGGCCCCCATGAGAGAGTGATGAGCACATCACACGTCCAGAGGAGTTGCAGAGGAGTTGTTCTTAAACCTTGAGAGGTTTCTGCTGTTTAGCCAGAGGCAAATGTGGAGGCTTGGTGGAGCACGACAGGCACATGGATGAAGGCTACACGAATCATCTCATGCAGAAAAAGATGAATAAATAAACAGTACAATTCTGCTTCTGATTTTCACACTGGAGTTAGAGTGTTATACATGCTCTGCACACTTTTGTGCCTGACGTCTAGATGTACGCGGTGCCCTAAAAACCAGGCTCTGGCCCTTTAAATAAGCACGGCGCGCTTACCTGTGCGCCGGTTCACGCCGCGCGCGCTCAGGTGTCGGCGCTAAGCTCCTCCTCCCCAGGGGCCGAGCGCGAGGTGCTCGCGAGCAGGCAGGAGCTAAAACAGCGAGTAAGTCCTCTGCGTTGTTACTTTTACTCTTTTATGTTTTTAACTTTAAAAGCTTTAGTGGGTGTTTTAACAGCATTTCGATGGTTGGTCGCTTTTGGAAAAGTGCCTTCTTCCCGTGTCTCGTTCTGCTTTGACTGCTACAGTTAAATGACAGGAGAAAGCTGTCTCTCATTTGAGCCCCAGACTTCACCCATTCGTGGGGAAATTAAATTAATATTTTGAGTCTGGAGTTACAGTGGTAAAAGCAAATGTCTTCAAAACCTAGTGGCAAATATATAGTGACAGCGCTGGCTGACATTTGTAAAGAACACATAAAGAAACTGGAGTTATATTTATGGTTTTTCAGAATCTATTTTAATAAAACCAGTGTGTATTTAATGAACGAAAAAAGCTTTTCAAACAGGATTGAGCGATCACTTTCTCTTAACAATTAACTTTTATGTCTGGCGATGTGGGAAGCTATCTCCAGTTCTTTTCAGCAAAGGAAATCTAATTATTCTTATAACAAAGCTACTCTTACTGATTATAGCACAATAACTAAAAAGCACTGGGAAGTATTTGGATTATGTCTTCATCACTGTTCATTTAGCTGTTGGATGTAATGCTAATAAAAATATAAAATAATTTGAACATATAAATGGCACAATATTGATAGATGGAGCACCTTAAAAAGCAGGTTGTCCCTGATGACACATATTCCAGAGCCCCTTCTTCATTACGGTAAGAATCACTATGGTGGGAAAATTGCAGAATTGCCAAATCGTTGATGATGTCATGTGCTGTGACATCATACATAGACAGGTCACATTGACTTGGACACAGAGTGTGAAGCAAGGAGGGTCTGGGTGATACCACCTCCTTCAGACAGACGCTAGAAAGGGCATCGAGACTGGTGTGCTGACATCTACATAGGCAGGAGAAATTCCTTTTATTGTTATTTATTGTGTTCTATATCTTGAGTAATTTTTAAAGGGCTGATCCAAAATGATTAACCCTAGATAACAGTAAAATATTCAGGAATTAAATAGTTCAGTTCAGTTTGTGGAGAAAAGAGTGCAGATGGTGCAATTTTCACAGGGATACATAGTGTAATCGCAGCAAAATTAATTTGGGGCTGCCTTCCTGGAAAATGAAACTTTCCATAATTGTTCCAGTGCAGCCCCTCTGGCCCGGATTTTATGCTCAGCCGACATGGCTGGCTGCCTGTTATTTCTGGGTCAGTCTGCTGTCATCTGCAGGATTGACTGTTATATTTTTGCTGGGGTAATGAGACATTTTTCTAAGATTGTGCAAGGAAAAAATAGGAGAGGTGTCTCCCCTGACTTTACTCGTTCTGTTATCACCTAGACTGGAGCTGCTTTTGGACAGCTGTTACCTGTTAAACACAAAACTCTGAACATAGCGTATGAGCCTAATAATCATTTGTATTATGCCATAAACACCCATAAAGCCTTAAGTCTCCATACATAGACTGGTATAGATGTGTCACCTGCAATATACTGTTTCTCACATATAAGTGTATATGTATGATAAGTGCAAGTGCTGTGAAGAGTAAACCATACAGTATTGTGTAATACTGACCCGCTTCAAGCACTGATACTATCATTCGGTATTCCGAAAAAGAAATTATAATACAAATAAGAATCTGTATTAAGTATTGTTGAAGTAACCAGAACTGATAATATTAATAATTGTTAATAAGTTACAGTATTAATGCCGTTACACAACTACCTTAACCGCTTAACATTTTTGAGTTTCTCCCATCCGGCTTGTGGTTAACTCATAACCTTAGGAATTCCTGTACACTCCTCATTGGTATGGAGTCATCTGGAGTTCGACACAGCTAACCATATGATACTATATGTATCAATTATAGTATTTTATTATCTTTTAATCCTGCTTTCTGTATGCAACCACATTGCATAATCAGAGGTTTGCAGTCTAGCACTATATGAAAAATTCAGCACCAGCTGTGTAAATCCTGATCTGTGTCACAGGGCAGGAAAAATTTTGGTAACACTTTACTTGAGGGGGCACTAACAATGTAGTGGTACACTCATACTTAATGTATTAATTAACCAGAAACTAAGTGTTAGTTACGTACTAATTCCATGGTCATTCATCATGAATCAATCATAATGATTCATGTACTTAATGCAGTTACTATACCTGTATTTGTTCATGATCTGTACTTGAGTAGTAACTGAGTTACATGTCTCCTCAGTAAATTTTTCTTTCAGTATCATAGCAGCTGGATAAATCTAAAATCATAGCTTAAGCCTACAGTGAAAAAAACAATTCTGCAGCTTTATCTGGATGCCATGGGATAGACATTATTGAACTGCTAGAAGCGTCTGCTCATTTGCAAACAAGCTAGGAAAACAGTTTTGAAATAAACCTTAATCCCTAATTCTTTTGATTCCACATGGCAGCCAACTTATTGATTAGTGCTGATTTTTAGTTTAGCCCGTTTATGTTGTGTTGCATTACTCACATAGGTTCTAATTTTCCTTGGGTTAAAGATGGAGAACAGGTGGAAAATGGTGGAATTCAATGTTGACTTGTCTTACTGTGGCCCTGTGGTACATAAATAATTCACTGACACAGATATTCATTGAGCAAATGTACCAGCTGTGGATACCTTCATGCCATGGTGGCAGCTTGCAGTAGGCCTAAATGAGACTGGACAGCACCAGGAGACTGGAGGTGGGACAGTGCCCCAGATATCCCACCTCAGGCATATCGATTCAAGGGGTGCGGATGAGGGACAACTGGGAAGGATGGTGCTGGCTCGGCTTGCACAGTATTACGGTAATACTGTAAAGCATGGTATATATGACATTTATTTCAGTTAAAAATACTCTAACTTCGACAAATTTTATCGGGAAAAACCAAAGTAACATTGTTTTATAAAATATCGTCAGAATACCGCATACCACAGGTAATGTTTGGATTGTCTGACGGCATTAAAAGTTAGGTACTGCCCAAGCCTAGTGCTAGCGAGAGGGGAGGGGATTGTGGCAAGATTTATCTGCTGGTTATGGAGGGGGGTGAAACTTTTTGCCAGCAAATTGTTTGTATCTTCATAAGTAGGATGTGAATTCATCTGGAGGCAAGAACGTAGTTTGTGAAGGTAGGAGGAGAAAGAGCTCAGAACAGCTTGTTATTGGCTGCAAGCCTGAGCTCTGTCTGAAAGGATAATGCTGGCGAACTTCCCCTCGCGTGAGCTTGGGTGTTGCTGCGTCGCCATGGAGACTGATGACCCGCCCCAGTGCCACACATGCCTCAGGAATTCAGCTGACATTGAGCAAACTGACTGCCTTCTTAGGGCTCAATAGCATCTGTGGACAATCTGGAAAGCAATGCTTTGAGTATTTCTTCTGTTTTTAAGACTTATTAAATAATTGTTTTTGGTGATGCCATAATTATTTCAAAAGGTTGTCTGATGGCTTCAAACGGATCAACGTTTCAAACTTTCTTGTGCGGTACCTAAATGAGTTATGTATGCCATATAATGCAATAGTGTTTGTTTATTCTTAAATATTCTGTGTGAAGGTTTTTAATACAGAATTAAACTCTCACTGTTCCACAAGTCATCCAGTTAGCTTTTAGTTATTTGAATTCTATGAAAACTACAAAATGTAGCATGTAGTTACAAAATGTAGTTCATTTTTTAGAAGAGGCATGAAAGGAGAACATATTCCTTCATTTCAACCACAGCTGATAATATAATATTTACAGCAACCCCTGACGTCTGATCATGGTCTTAAACAGCATGCATTAAGGCCATCCTACAAACGATCTGAAAGTGAACCTGAACCAAGTGCATAACATACCAACTTCCACTGTTTACTTCATGTACTTTGATAATAATACTTGTGTTTATCTCTTTGGGGAAATTCTCTTTTTGCCTACCCCATCTTGCTCTCCACGAGGCACACGTTGGTGCGGGCAAGCTTCGCAGCGAAGGGCGGCCACCTGCAGCGGCACCTGTGGAGCTGGGTGTTAAGGGCCTTGCTCAAGGGCCCACAGATATGTGGCTGTCAAGTTGAAGCCAAGCTTGAACCGGCGACTTTCTGATCACAAGCATGGAGGCTTAGCCCACTGAGCCACACATTGTCGATGTAAAGCCTGTTAGGTTTTCAACAAGGTACTTGTTTGGAAAAGATATATACATGAAATCTGGTTAGTTCAGTTGAAACAATAAAGAACAATTTTGGGTGTTTCTTGAAAACAATTCCTAGCACTAAACTGCAATCTAAGTTCCTGTCACTGGATTCCTCCAGTACTCACATTGCTTTCATCCATAACATCAATGGTTCCTCGACCTTTCCTTATCAGTTTTATGAATTCATTCTAATCTTCTTTAAGATATCCTCTGCAGTAATTCTGTAGTGATTTAATATTTATTATCACTGGGAGGCTTGTTGAATAGCACAGATTTTAGTGTCTTTGTTTATGACTTACTGTCTGACTCGCATGAAATGAAGACCAAACTAGATGAAAGATGCAGCCCATTCACTGGAAACAGAAACAGGCATTAAAGTGCTGTTGTGGCCAGAGGTGAGATATCCAGATAGTAATATTAGGATATTAGGAATGGATGGTGCACTGGCCGGGTCCACTGGCGGTACTGTGATTCAGCTTGGCAAGGTGATACAAATCGAGCAATGTCTGCCATTAGTGGCCCTGTTTGATTTTTGGGTTTATTTTTCTGAAAAAATGTAGAAGTTCTGCATTAAATAAGAAAGATAACAAAGAGAACCCCTTTGACATGAGGCTGGTGTCTCCATTTCAGGAGCAAGAATCCAGTAACTGTGATCATCAGTGATAATTTAGCTCAGTCACCCTCATTAGCGATATACACATCACTTTGTATATTCTGTTTTGTTTTGTCCCAAATGGCCAAAGTTCTAATGGCTTTTTAAATCTCCTTTCTTCTCATTCCCGCCCCAGTTTGTTTCGCGTTTGTGTGCCCGTGCCATCTGCAAGAAACCTTAAAGGGGCCGTGATACCCCTGAAAAAAACATGGCCTTCCCCAAATCACGTGGCACCCTTTTCTTCATTGTCCCTAGACGCTGTCATGATCCGTAAATGCCACTTTGTAAAATGTTATTTCCTTAGCTTCCTCCAAAAAAAAAACAGAAATAGACATGCTCCACCATTTTTACACCTATTTATTTTGACCTGTTTTTACTTATCATTTCATTTCAAAATAGAAGAGCACCCAAAATACCCAGGAAGAGAATTGGACGTATAATGTTGCCGATGTGTTACTTGGCTGCCTTTGTTCTTGAAGGCAGGGGACAGCAATGCATCACCCTTATTTCTCACACGCTCTATGGAACACCAGTGTCAAGCGACATCATGACACAGATATGCCTTGAAATGTGAGCTTCCCTGCAGAAACACAGACAGAACATCCTTAAGCACTGAGTGCAGGCAGGGAAATAACAAGCAAAGTCTTCTACTTTCACCATGCTTGGCATCTTAATGGCACCTGTCGACACCCCTGTACCGGATAAGGGCTGGGAGAGATGGAGAGATGGAGAGATGGATATTCTCATTTGGCATTTTTCTCAGCTGTGTAAGTGTTCCCAGCTTTGCCTGAGAACTGTCCTGGCATCAGGGTTAAAGTTTTAAACCCTCACCAAAATCATACCATCCCTCCATCCTTCCATCCATCCATCCATCCATGCACCCATCCATCCATCCAGTACAAGGACAGGGCGGCACAGGCAGCATCTTGGATCGGAAAGCATCCATCTTACGTTACATATTATTTTGTCTGAGTTTAGTATTCTTGCTTACAATGCAGTTAATAATTTTAATTCCACATGTCAATTTATTTAAATGACAGTTAGCAGAATAATGACACACCATGACTTGAAAAGACATTGTGCAAAACACAGTCATGAATAACAGAATCCTGATATTTAATTAAGTTATAATTATAGTGAATGTATTTTTTCATTGAGGCAGTGCCACAGTCAAGACCAATAATAGTGTTAATGCTCAGTTAAACTGGAATGTTATAGGCATCAAATTATTGCAGGCATATCTAATTAGTTGAATTGATAAAAATGTAACAATTATTAGGATAGTTTCTTCCCATCTATCACTCTATTCTTTTTGGTTATCTAATTTGTCAGTACTTTTTATTATTGGTACGTGCAGTTTAATTTAACACCCATCCTAATAATAATAATGTCATTGTTTCAAGTTTTAAATGGATCCTTACAGGTGCTCTTGGATGTTGGCTAGTTATATGCAAACGTACCTTCTCACTGGCTACTTTTAACTATGCAGACAAATGTTGTCTTTCTTCAGTTTTTTTTCCTTCAATTTTTTTTTTAAATTTCTATTCACCTAAAAATAATCTTTTTTTAGGATTACATTTATATGACATCAAGAAGTCCAGGAGAAGCTACTCTTAATAAGCGATAAATTCTGTGCAATAATCAGCATGGAGACTAATTCTGGCCACAGGGATCCTCTAATATCAGAGATTTCAGTGTAACGAGTGACATGCAGTCATGAATGCCAGTGCAGCAGATAGATGTTAGTGTGTCATAAGTGTAGAGGAGGTGTGCATTGTGGAGGGCCATTACTGAGTTTCCTGAAGACCTATAGAGTCCCTGAAATCTGTTACCAAATTAAATAAGGAGAGTCCTTTAATTGAGAAATCTTAGATATATGTTGAGAAGCAATACCAGACTGTGGACACTGTGAAGATTGTTAGCGGCTTCGTCATCTTCATGACTCCTGCCAGCCCTCGGCGTCCTAAGAGGTGTGAGCTGACGTAAGCTCAAAGGAGGGATTCGGGCAGGAGTTAGCAAAGCCCAACTGAACACTGAGTAGCTGCCCAACGGCATACTGAACTTTGTGGGCTGTTACTTAAATCAGTCAGCATTGCGACACATCACACCAGAAAGCCATAGCAGATGCGGGCTGAGAGTGTCTTATCAAAGAGTCTGTTATACCACATTTCCCAGAAGACAAGCTCCCTCCTTTTCTAGAGCAGGTATTCTAGATCTGTACTGATAACATGACATAGAGAAGCAAGACTTACTGCTGAAACAATGCAGTAGCATCTCAATGCTTCTGCAGACTATACAGAGCGTATATGCAGTGTAGATACTTACCAGGTGCTCTGCCGCATCTCCTCCCTTCCCACCCATAACTGAGTTCTGTGTCATTCATTCTCACTTCATCTTTCTTTGTCACGTATGTTCAACCCACAGCGTGTATATTAGATTTGGGTTTGCTGCATCGTAAGATTTATCACAGTGAGTCTGTAATAAACGACCTGGCAAGTAAATGATCAAATAAGATAAAAAAAAAAACACACTTGTGATCCATCAGTTGTCGCTGAGGCAGGTGTCATCATTCTCAGTGTTCTCATACAGCCAGGGTGCAATTTTGGTTTTATTTTAAGTAGCGTTTTAAATTGAAGTTTCAAACAAGAATGGGGGTGCCAAGTTGGACAGTGTAAGGGAATTTATTGTGAGGCAGAATGCTCTATAAAACACCAGGACCCTGAAGTTATACCTGTGCAATAAAGTAATAAATGAAACTTTCACATGCAACAAAATTGATTTTATTATAAATATTTAATATTTATCCATCTTCCAACTATCCCAGGCAGCACAGGACAGAAGGCTGGGCCGTGCCCTGAATGGGAAGCCAGCAAATAATTAACATGAATACATAAACGGATGTTTGTGAATTAAGCATTAAAAGCTAAGGAAGCCGACTTTAAATGTAAAACTGTGGATGTCTGGCTGCCTCAGTGAGAATCGGCTGATTCCGTTTGCTCTTTGGATGAACCCAGTGGGATATAAAAAAGAACATTATCCAACAAGTCGGCAAAATTAAATGTTATTATGAACACAATACTAATACTAAATGTCAGACACTAATAAAACCTAAATGTCATTATCTGACAATGTGGTAACATTTATGTTTAGAGACTATGTAGATAAAATACTTTCAAAAGACTGCTTCCTAAGAAGAATTATTGTTCCATATTCTTTTTAAATAGTATTTAAAAAACTTTACTGAAGATTTTCTTTACTTGAATTCTCTCATTTTATTAATGTTCGTCATTTTGGCGTGGGTGTACAAACTGTTTGCAGTGGATTTATTATGATGAAGTCATCTGTCATTATAAGAAAAGCATATAACTTTGAGGAATGCCCGGTCTTGTCGAGTAATGCTCAGTCTTAAGATACAATTGCTCCCAGAAAGCCAGGTCTCGTTTAACAGGGCCTGCAAGTAACCAGAAGTGTCTAATTAGTCTCATGTTATGATAATTATACAACTAACAGGTTTTTCCATGCCTCAACTATAGCTCAGGAAATGGTGTAGTGCTTAAATTAAATTCTTTAATTTAAGTTTCATTACAGATCTCACATGCTGTATATTAGAACTTTATTTGTCTTAAAAGGTATTTTGTAGATATTTGTGCACTGCTCACATAATGCATATCCTTATGTTAGAGAATGGTGCTGTGTCCTCGGAGTATCCTGGAAAGGTGGATGGTCATTAGTGGAATGAACTTTAATATTTGATCACTGCTTGGGAGAAAAGCGAACGAGGCGGGCAACGAGGACTCGGAAACGGCTTGATCGTGCTCACTGGCACTTTGGTTTCGAACTGTGTGTTTACAAATCTAATTAGAACCCATCTTCTGCGGGTTAATCGCATTAATCAAGCGATGGATCCCTGCCTAGCGCCCATAGCCTATGGGATAGGCATTGATCCCCCGTGACCCTGAATAGGACGAGTGGTTTCAGAAGATGGATGGATGGAACTGGTGGAATGATAACCACTGACAGTTCCTGACATAAAAAAGAACACTTAGAAGATCAAGCAGGAAGCATGACATAGGCCTGTCTTTCGGCGTCTTTGTATACCAACAATCCCCACTTCACGGTTCCAAGCCCTGTTGCGAAAAACACCTGACTGCCGGGCACAGCTCCGCCTCCTTATGTCCAAATAGCACCTTGCCGAAGCGCAGCTTTGCCCCCCTTCAACATTCACCTTTTTTCTTAAGGTCCCAAAATTTAGGAAAATTTTCAAAGTGAAAAGTTTAATGAAATTTGTGAATTTTGTGTAAAAAAATATTTTTCATCAGCTTTAATGTTAATTTTCATCAGTGGCTCTGACCAGACATTCAATTCTTGAGTGGATGAGATATTCCTACATGACGACTTGATTGTGACTTATTTCACTTACCATACTGCGGCCAAAATTTCACTTAGTAGTTAAACTGTGCTAGAGGAAAGACTTGTGTAGTAAGCAATCTGTGAATAAATTGATATTGATATTCACAGGGGCATTACGAATGTATATGAAAGAATATTGATTGTAGTGATATGCCAGTTTCATGCATTCATAAATTTCATTTACATGGTACATTTAAAAAATTCAAGGACAACTGAAGCATGCGATACACACAATATTCACATCAAATAAAAATAACTTTTGTGTTGCAATGTATTGCTTAAAATTGATTTTTAAAAAAACATGACAACAAAAGAACACACTGTTTAATGATGTCAACTTTAAGTCTCTTTAAGACTATGATCGTACATACAAATGATAACTAATAAACTAATGTACAAGCTGTCCCTCATCTCTGATTCAGATTTAACCTCTCTTTACAAGTACTGATATATAATAGTTCACAAACGTCTGCAAAGGGAATACTACCCATCACCTCCTCAAGCATAAAGCAGACAAACTAGGACACACGTTTATTGATGCAAAATAAAAACAGTTACAGCATGTATATTTAAAAGTTAATTCCTCTGTGACATCCCCTGCAGTCATCCACCTACTTTGCATGGATCTGGCATCAGCGTTTGTAGATCTCTAACGATGTTTATTCAAATTAAATTCACATCTGCTTTGCAATAGAAATAAATGTCCTGGATAAATTTTCTGCAAAAGGCCAGTAGGAAGCTTTGGGCCCATTTGCTATTTATAAGCATAAAGAAATTCAGATGATTACTTTGCTCTAAATGCATGGTAATCTGTGTACTATTTTGCATCAGATTAAATGGGTATAGGTCCCCTCTCATGGTTGACACGTTAGTTCAGGGGTGAACATGAGTTGATTGTGCACAGAGAATGGTCCCTGAGAGTGGATCACAGTTAATGGAGGGCCGAGGTTCTGCTGAGTCACAGGGGATTCTTCAGCTACCTTATTCCCTTCAGTTTCTGGAACAATGTAATTCATTAGGAGGATCTGAAGTCCATCATTATCTCCAGGTCAACAGCTTCCCGTTTTTCAGCTTGACCATAAGTGACCTTCTTCACTCTGTTTTTTTTGTGACGTTGCCCCTGAGAATTTATAGGACTCTTCAGACAATAAGGTTTTTTAATGAGTTTGGCCCAGCTTTTGCTGGCTATAATGGTATAAATTTATGGAGGAAACCATCTGCAAATAATTTTCATTTACCAGTCAATAATGAATTCTGAAAAAAGAGAGAGAGAAAAGAATCAGTGTTTTCAAGACTATAGCACTACACTGATACAGATGTATGTACACAGAATTCTAATTTTCCTTCTATTTTATGTTTTAGTGTGAAGCAGCACCCCGAGCTTTCAAACGATGGTGAGAATTTATACAATCACACCCCTATTGTTTCATTGCTATTATGACATTTCCTTCAAACAGAATGGAAACAGTGATTTTTGTGTACATTTTGGTTCGACCACCTTGTCTTTGTTAAGGGTGGAAAACCATTTCAGATAACTCCTGTGTCTGTAGGAGACCCTGAATCTAGCCCATGAGGTTTAACCGAGGCGCGATCATTGCTGGTTGCAGGGCAGCGTGTGGCTCAGTGGGCTAAGCCTGCGCGCCTGTGATCACAAGGTCGCCAGTTCAAACCCAGTTTCAGCACGTCTGCAGGTCCTTGAGTTGGGCCCTCCGCTCCCTGGGTGCCGCTACAGGTGGCAGCCCTTCGCAGACAGCTTACTCTGCAAAGAGAAAGTTGAGGGAGGCATAAAGACAGTTTCCCCATGGGGATTAATAAAGTATCAATTGTTATTGTTATATTGAGCCGCAGAAAGCCCCAAAGACCTCTTCTTTTCTGTTCCAGTTACTTCTGTGTCAACAGCTGTGAAGAAACCCACTGACTTTGCCTATAAGCAAACAGTAACTTACTCTACCTTGAGCAAACTCTAGTAGTGAAGCTTTCCTGGAACACATTAACTCTGTTTGGGAACATCTACTGAATATGCAGTTAAATGCAAAGAAGTGCAATAGCGTGTCTGTGTTAACCTGCACCTTGATTAAAGAAAACAGCATTTTGCTTTGTTTTATGAAGTGAACCATTGAATAATTCACCAGACGGTGCTGAACGGTTGCATTTCCCACCTTTCCTTTCCTGCTCTCCTCTGGCTGTGACTTGTATACTACGACTTAGTCTGTGTGACTTGCCACTTAGCCATCTCTCTGATTTGACTTTCCCT
>JAODKC010000002.1:6314607-6326892 GCA_026777985.1 Mormyrops attenuatus
GTTAGGGCTGGGTAGGGGTTAAGGTTGTCATAGTTAGCATTAGCATTTTTCCCATAGAAATGAATGAGTGGTCCCCAGAAAGATATCATTACAGGTCTGTGTGTGTGTGTATGCGTGTGTGTGTGTGTGTGTGTGTGTGTGTGTATTACTGGCTGCCTTTGATTCCCTTAATTACAGGACAAGTGTGTGTACCTCTGGGCCATTGGCCATGGTCAGACAGGAAGTCATCTTCTTCTGATGCACTTCCTTTATAGTTGGGGGGGGGGCAGCATATCTGCAGAGGGAAGCTGCCGCATCATTCGCCTCCCCCTTGCTGTGTATAGGAAGCTGGGCCTTTCTCCTCTTGTTTTTTTAAAACTGGGAAACAGAGACGTCTCAGAGTCATTTCTTAACCGTTTCTTCCTTCCTTCCTCGTTGCCTGTAGCGGAGAGGTCACTGCAACCTGCAGTGCTATGTGAAGTGTGACTCTACAAAACGATGCTGTGCTGCTGAGTTTGCGAGTCTTTGTGGGTTTCTGTGCATATATATGTGTGTTTGTGTGTGTGTGTGTGTGTGTGTGAGAGAGAGAGAGAGAGAGAGAGAGAGAGCTTCCAGTCCCCTAAGATCCCTAAGTGGTCGTATGGTACTCCACGTCCCCTCGGAGTACGGGACGTCCAGATGCCTGTCAGAACGGCAAATTAGAACTCGCTGGGACGTGCGGGGGTGGGGGTGCTTGAGTTCTTTTGCCAGAATGAAAAGCCCCCTTTTGAGGTCCTGAGTGGCCATTTTGTCACCAATGATCAAACTGAACTAAATTTTGGTGAGTGGGATCCTACCCAATAGGGAACACCTCCCCCGGTCAAGCATTTGCCCCTCGAAAAGCCTTTGCACGGCCCTGGTGTCTGTTCCTGCTGGAGTTGCATTTGAGGAACTGAAAGTATCTGTGAAAGTGTCTATGAAAGCATGCATGTGTTAGTGTGTGTGTGCATAAAACTGTTAGGCCACATGGTGTGACGCGTGAATCTGCCGGGCAGTGCATGTTCACTTTACTCTTGTTTGTGCTCTTACACGATAGTTCTGCTAATTGTTTCCAGACTAACCTGACTCACAGGACTGGCTTTCTAATTATAGAGATACCAGAGAGCTAAAAATAGTGCATGCTGTGTGTGATTACAGGGAAAGAGGACATAAGTAGTAATTTTAATGAAGTATTTCTTCCAGTACATTCCAACCCTCAGATTACCTCAGAGCCCCCCCCCTCCCTCCAGAATGCAGCAGACCTCCTCCAACTTCCTGAGGCTCAGCGACAGGACATTGTCACCTGTCATGGTATGGAGGCTAGTCATGCAGTGCCATGAAAAACCTAAAATTATTCCTTGACCTTTCCTTGAAAGACTGCTCAGCTGAAAGGTTTTTGAATTGCTGGAAGATGCTGCAAAAATAGGTAACTCTTCCAGAAAATGAAACGTCCCGGTTCCACTTTCAGTAAGCTTGACCCCTGTAAGAGGGAAGACAGTTTCTGTTTTTTGCTGACCGTACTATGAGGCAGTTAATTACTATGTGTTTGCTGATGAATCTGCTGAATCCTAATATCATAAGATTAAAAATTTTATTGAGCGACATCATGAGCCTCTCTGCAGGGCACTGTCTTGGTTTTCAGAAACTCCTCTTCATTTATCTCACAACAGTGTCACCATTTATTGATACTGGAGTTTCTATGTAAATATTATACTGTGGGGAGCAGATTTCCCCACAATGCGATTAAAACCTGTAACGACGTGTAGCTATTTACCTTGTGGGGACATTTTTTTGGTCCCCTCAAGGATAAATTCAATTTTATAGAAATCTGTGACTGCAGTCAAAAAACGAAAAATGCGAAAAGTCTTGTATTGTTTGGTTACTTATGATTAAGGTTAGGGCTGGGTGGGGGTTATGGTTATGGTTAAGGTTAGGGCTGGGTGGGGGTTAAGGGTGTCATAGCTGGGATTAAGATTATGCCCATAGAAATGAATGGAGAGTCCCTTTCTCTGTGTGCGTGTGTGTGTGTGTGTGTGTGTGCTTCCAGAATGATGAACTGTTTCAGCAGGGATGTTGTTTTCCGGATACCGGTTGAGTAATGGGATCATATAACTATACCATGTTCTTCAGGCTGGTTAGTGCTCTCATACATCATGCCTATGTATGGTAACTCATGCCTGCAGCTCATTAACAGTGACCCTCACTGAGGATGCAAATGGCGCGAAGCCTCAGAGATTTATCAGCCTGCACCTTAAACTAAGCTAAGATGGACTGTGTGTTAATAGCCGCTGGGTGGTTTTTGGTCAGAGTGACTGAAAAACACATCCAAGGGTGTGACGGACGTGAGACCAAGAGAAGGTTCCAGTCCAAATGATGAAACTGGAGGGAGGCGCACTGTTGCGGATTTCCTCTCATTCCAGACTTCTCAAGAGCTCTCCCTCTTGGTAAAATTTGAATATAAATTAAAAATGCTCTCTGAGGATGAATTTTAATATTTGCGCATTAATGTGGATGCTAATGTTTGTTTTTTTGGCATTTCATTTTACAGTTGAGTGACCGTCTTGAGGACAGTATGGAGGTATAATGCTTTCATGGCTACTACTGCGAATGTAATTCTAGCCAGTGTGTTAGCAGACTGTCCGGAAGCTGAGGTGTACTAGCAAGACCACCAGATCGCCTAAACATCCTTCAGTAGACTAGAATAGTGATTTTACTTACTGATCCCTATGGGGAAAGTGTCTTTTTGCCTATCCCATCTTACTCCCCATGACACATACATAGAGGCAGGAGTAAGTTGGGGGGTCAGCCAACGTGCAAATGGGGGGAGGGGGTGTTCTTAAGGACCATGGTTAGGGACCCAACACTGGCATCAGTCCACTGGCTGACGTCTGCTGTGATGTTAGTAGACAAGCTTCAGAGTCTGGTCTGCTAGCAAGTTAGCACGATAGCATGATTACGGGGAGTGCTGGCATGTTGGCAGAATAGCTTCAGAGTCTGCCGTGTTAGCATGTTTGCAAGCTAGCTTCAAAATGTGCAGTGTCAGCATGTTAGCAGATTAGCTTCAGAGTCTGCCGTGTTAGCATGTTCGCAAGCTAGCTTCAAAATGTGCAGTGTCAGCATGTTAGCAGGCTAGCTTCAGAGTCTGCTGTGTTAGCATGTTCACAAGATAGCTTCAAAGTGTGCAGTGTCAGCATGTTAGCAGGCTAGCTTCAGGGTCTGCTGTGTTAGCTAGGGTGACCAGATAATCCATGTCATGGAGGACACTTTGAGCTACTTTTGGTTTTACAAACTACTTTCAAACTGAAAGGCTCCTGTGCTTGGCTAAATAGTTCAGCTCTTCTTGCGCTTTGACTGGTTCGTTTCCTTGATTGAAAGACTCATCCAGGTGTTTCACATTAACATTTGCGCCACATTCATGATTATAGGAGACTGACCAATAAGCACACAGCAAGAACTCAGTGCTAAAGTGAAATCCGGGTCCTTTTAATTGAAATGGTAATTTACAATTCCTGTCCTAGCTCAAACTGTCCTCCATGACATGGATTATCTGGTCACCCTAGTGTTATCATGTTCGCAAGCTAGCTTCAAAGTGTGCAGTGTCAGCATGTTAGCAGGCTAGCTTCAGAGTCTGCTGTGTTAGCATGTTAGCAGGAGAGCTTTAATGTACCATTCTGCTTCCCTGCTCCTTCTTTTCCAGCCCTCCCCCCTCCCCTTTCCCCTTGTGTCCAGGGCAATCAGCTGCCATTCCTCCCATGTGCTTCTCAGGTTGTGGTGATATGGAAACTTTTTTGGATACATGCTTTTCTGTTGACCTCAACCTGGTGGGCAGAAGAGAAAATATGCTATGTGGTACAAGAGATAAAAGCTCCTTAAAGCCATAAACACAGCACTAATTAGCTGTGCGTTTATTTAGCAGTACCCCTCAAATAATGGAAACAGATTAACTTTCTGCATTATGAATTAATGTCAAATTAACTCATTGTTCAGGACTTTGAAACCATGAATTAGCTGAACTATTAATTGATATTAGTCACTGCCCTTAAAGTTACCACCAGGAAGGATTATTTGACAATCTTAGGAAATCTTGATTCTTACCCTAACTGGAACCCTAACCCTCAGTCCAAACCCTGCCCCCCCCCAATTCCAAACCACCTTGTAATACTGTCTCCTGATTTAGATGAGCACCTACTGCTCCAAACCGCTATCCCTCAAGCCTAAAGCTTGGCTCTGCTTGGCTTCCCACTTCTGGCTGAAGCTCCTGTTTATAACTGTTGTAGTGACAGTGGGAGGCACATATGTGCGGTTTACCCATCAGGGGGATCAAGGAGTGTCTGGGAATTTTAAATGCATTTAGGAGCGACAGTCTATCTTTTGCCCGATTTAACTGGGAAATTCTGGGTGATGTTCTTTATTCTGAAGAGAATCATGCTATATCTTTGCTCTCCTGCCCTCCAGCCAGGTCTGGTTTGTGTGATGCCCAACCTATGTCCATCACAGAAGTGGATAATTCAGGTCCAGAAAGTAAAAATCCAGACCAAGATTTTGTTTCAACCAACCAGCTGAGTACTCTGTGTCTGTGACTCTTTATACTCAACTGGTTGGCTGAAAAAAAATCTTGGTCTGGATTTATACTTTCTGGAGTTAATCACGTCTGGTCCATCACAGTATTCATCAGAAGAGCAGGTGTATCTCCTTATCAGATGTGGTGGTTATTTCCAAGAGCAGGTCCTGGAGTTGGCCTGCAGTTTATCAGATCTGCTCAGGGATGAGCTCTGCAGGCCACACTGCTGCTCTCGCCTGTGCAGTGTGATCCAGTGCCCAAGAGGTGTACATGGAGGCAGAGGTGGCAATTTCAGGTCCAGAAAGTAAAAATCCAGACCAGGATTTTGTTTCAACCAACCAACTGAGCGTAACGAGTCACAGTCAAATAGTACTCAAGTGGTTGGTTGAAACAAAATCCTGGTCTGGATTTTTACTTTCTGGATCTGAAATTGCCACCTCTGGATGATTGGTACACTACAAAGGAATAGACGTGGGACTGAAACTGGTTAATAAAGATTATTGAGGTGTGTTCATACATTTTCTGCATATCTAACTAAATCAGTCTCATTAAAGCTCTGCTGATTGTAGCTGCCCACCTCCATTGCCACTTTAAAATGTCCTGACCAGCGAGTCAGAGCCTCCCAAGGAGCCAATCGCTACGTCTATAGCTGCTGCCTCACTTCCAAAGGAACAATGACCTCTCCTGAATGATGAATAACTGAGCCGTGAGATCCAGCGCTGCTTTGGCTGAGACCTTTCTGACCGCATGTTCCACCGTGGGATGTCGCAGTGGCACCTGAGCCATCACAGACCAGGTAGCGTCTGGGAGTCCGGGCAGCAGATTGATCAAAGTGATCCCGGTGCAGTGGGGAGCGACGCTGACTTTCACACGTCTGCCAGCCTCCTTGAAAAGCTCCTGCGCAGCGTTGGAGAAGCAGCCATGCGGCGCTAATGGCTGCGGAAGTGAGGTGGCACCGCTCTCCACTCTATTGGCCCCTTATTTCTGTTTTGGTCGCTTCTGTGGCCAACTTTATATTTAATCCGTTCATCCATTGCTTTGTATAACGGATGAACAATCTGTTCACAAACAGAGCCTGTGGAAGTCGACTTTCATTCTTTTCAGTATCCTAGTAGCTTTCCATTGTGAACAGACTAATGGGCATCCAGGTAATTAATGTAATTGTACCCTTCAATGGTGACCAAAAATAGTTATATAGAATTTGTACTGATGCGTTCCCCCTTTCCTGTTAAAACATTGTTGTCCGTAAGAGGTCATTATATTCTTCTAATTACCTTTTTTGCACAATGCTTTCTATATTTAATTGCTCTTTAACTGGAGATGGCAACTTTCCTTCTCTAAAGATTTTGGCTACCCAGAATCCTCCAGATTTCCCAACTGTTTTATCAGGGTTTTTTTTTTCTGTTTCATTCTAACATATTCTGGCGCTGAAATAAAGTGCCTTGTCAGATTGGTATAGTGAAGATCACCCATCTGATGCCGGAAGAATGTGTTTGTTGTCTGATCTCAGCAGCGCTGAGTGATTATGTTTGCAGGCTGCAGTGGTGTTATTCAGACGGGCTTTTCAGACGTGCGTGAATCACGGCAGAAGTGATGAGCACCTTCGTGCAAACAGCCACCGCTGCCTCAGAAGGCAGGAAAAGATCCATGAATGCTGATGTGTACATCAATTGCTGGTTCCTGCGCAGACAAATTCAGTGGTGTACAGCATCCAGGCCTCGCACTGGTGCATGCGAGGGACACTGAATCCGTCATCCACTTTTATGGACACCTACACAGAGCTGCGGGGGTGCCTCTCTTTTATCTGATCCTTTTTCTTTTTGAGAACACTGAGGAACCCAAAAAAAACGGCCGTTTTTACATAGTAGACTGAATGAAGCACTCAGATTATGCTGCTTTGTGCAATTGATCGCCTGCAACAGAAGGCATTAATATTTGTCAGCATGGTGCTGTGGACCCTTAAGGATCTTTGTGGCTTCACTTACTGAAAGCAGCAGCGTGTCTGCCATCTTTGAAATGTATTAAACTTGACATGTTAAATGGTACGACCATATGTCTCGTCGTGCGCACCATGTGCAATGGCGTAGCGAATATTATTTATCGTCAAGATTCATTGTTTCTTATGTGTCGGGCTGTCCTCTGACAGAAACATTTATTCTGAGCTATTTGCATATTACATTAAAATTTAGTGACTAGATGAAGGTGCATTAGGCCCAATGTGCACAGTGACTACAGCTTATATAAGGATCAGCGCAAAACAAAGTCACCGACTGTCAGGTTGCCAGAGCCCAGATTTTTCTCCGCTCCTTCTCAGCATCCGCACGTACATTTAGCAATTAAGCGTGAGCAATAGCCATTCCCTAAGTCGATGGCCTGGGTTCAGGATGCTTTAGCCCTGCCAAAGACCATCTCGTACCCATTACCAAGAGACAATGTGGGATGCAGGTTTGTGACACTGATGGATGCCACCACTTACTGGCTAACAAGCATGGCCTCTACCTTTCATCCAAGCCCCGTGTGGGAGATAATATCCGTCTGCCGCTTTGTTAGGCTTAAATGTGACGTGCAAGGAAGTCAGCAGAAACAAGTCGTCAGCTGAGACCATTAAAAGGGTTTAACATGTGGGGGGATACAGCTTCAGGACCCTGCGGTTAGACATGGCCGAAAGAACTTATCTTGTGTTGAGCTTTCTAGAATCACGTCTTGCTAAGTGTCAGGGCCATGTGGAGACTTTTTGAGGGGTGGGTGCTCAAAGGTGGTGCCAGTCGTAGCTTGGGGGGGCTAATCAAGTTTCATCACTGGTGCTGACCTGGATGCATTTTTCTTTTTTGGATGCATTGATATCAACCAACCGGGGTGGGTGCGCGGGGTGGATTGGCAGTGGTTAAGGTTGTCAACAGGGGGTGGATGTCGATGGCAAAAGTTGTGCTAAGTCAGCACCCGCTCAGAAGGTGCTGCCTATATTACCCTTGCCAGGATCCACCCCTACTCAAATTTAAAACAACAGACCACTCTGTGCCTTTAAAGGACTTTAAATAGTCCGGGGAAAAGGGGCAGGTGCTCAGGCACCCCCCGAAACCCACCTCCCGCATGTGCCTGCTAAGCAGAAATCTGTCCATCGTTGTGCCTGTAGCTAAAAAGGCAGATCACTTGCAGACTGAAAAACAATTTCCAAAAAAGGAAAAGTGCAAACAGGAAATCAGCAACCCTCATCATGTGTGGCATGTGGACTTGCGTGATTTGTTTGTTTTGCCCATCATGCGGGACATGAACATTATAAAAGCACAGAATTATAATGTTGTGTTACCACTTCTCAAGGGTGTATTTATGGCAGAGAGAGGTCTTTATGGGCTAAGTGGTTATGTCATAGTAGATCTGAGTCTTAAATATCGTTACTTCTCACCGAAATGAAGGGATAGAAGGGATTTGAGTAACTGGTGCAGTTTGGGAGTGTCTTACCATGAAGATGTGGCAGCCTGTGTCCTTCACTCCTGATCTTCACTTATTTGAATTTTGGCTTCAGCCTTGCTTACAGGTATGATGATGAGATCTTTTCCTGCCTTATCTACTCTTGTCATGAAACCATCTCTGACCACATTTATCTGTTCACTGCTCACCTTTCCCGAACAAAGGAATCACACCATGGGGGCAGGCTCATTCTTGCACCCATGTCGTGTTTCGCATCATGCTGAAATTTCACATTTTCCCATGGTGCACCAGAAAGGGCCTGACTGAAACTTCACCGCGATGTGACAGAGCGGTACAGTGCGGCTCCTCAGATGTGACATGCGTGGGCACTAGAGTCAGAGGGAAAATGCTAACAGTTCGGCTGATTGTGTACTGCACTTATTATTTTTCTACATGTCCATAAAGCACTGAAGGGCTTAATGAGGCATTTCTCCCTCCTCTCCCTTCATCAGCAGCCCTGTCCGCCTCCATGCATACTATTGTTGTATCTGCATATCTATATTCACGCGATAATCTTGCCTGTTTGACGCAACGGTGCATCATTTCTTGTTTGTCGAGACGGGGAATTATCTGCGCTGTCATTCTGCTTTCTATGGCAACACTAGTGTGCTAAAAATAGTATTTTAAATAGTCACATTTGCTAGCTGAATGCTTCAGTCAAACACCCAAATATACAGGAAAATTTGTTAAATAATATAAATATAAATGATATAAATATACATTTTCAAAATGACTTTTTAAAAATATGTTTTTCCTGTTTATCTCCCAGCCACATCACACAGTGTTACTGAAAAGAGGCGTGTTTGTAGCTGAATTGCAGCTTCCTGCCATTTTATTTGCCTGGTCTGGTGCTGAGCTCCACCATTTCTGCACCCGATTCAGTTGATTCCGCACTGAAACCAGAGCCATAGTCCTCAGCACTGCTAGGGAACCGCTCAGCTTCGCATTCCATGTTATTCACTCCACGGTCCCTCTTTAGTCATTTTGGAGGTATCGATCGCAACAGGCCAGCGGA
Organism: Mormyrops attenuatus; assembly: GCA_026777985.1. Lineage (NCBI taxonomy): Eukaryota > Metazoa > Chordata > Actinopteri > Osteoglossiformes > Mormyridae > Mormyrops > Mormyrops attenuatus. The sequence continues at coordinate 6,323,649 of JAODKC010000002.1, forward strand.
GGAAGAGAAAGACCTGCTCAGAATTCTTTGTTCAGAGCCTGCGAAACGTCGTCTTGATGACAGAATTTTGGTCCATGTGTATGGTGCTTGGTTGATGAAAAGAAAGATGGAGGGAAGCAGAGTTGGATCCCCATGAGAGGGAGGTGCAAAAGGATGTGACAGAGCCATGGTCACAAGTGACAAGCTGCAACTGCAGAGGACAAAAGGACACTGTCAGAGCTCGTAATTCTAACTAGTAATGTCTGCAAAGTCAGAGAGTCACAAGTTCTCCCTCACCTTTCGTAGGTCCTCGGCCAGGACCATGATGAATGTCTGATATGTTTTGGCTGAGAATAATTTGTTAATCCATCTTTAATCCGTTCAATCCGTTTGTATGATTGTGCTACATGGAATTATTTTTTAATGGGTTATACAATCGTTCTTTGTCAAAAATATATTATACTCCTAATCTACTATGAAATCCTTACATTATATATAAAATATTCAAACTATTATTATTATTATTATTATTATTATTATTATTATTATTATTATTGTTGTCGTTGTTCTTATTATTGTTTTTGAAGGATAATATATCCATTCATCTCCCACGTGGGTTATGATGTTAGACTGGAGTCAGTCTTAGGAATTACAGGGCACAGCGCTAGGAGCCTCCAGGCCAGGATGTAGATTTGGGTGTGGCCGGTAGAGACATGTACCAATACTGTTGAAGTACTGAATTGTCCGTAGCAGTATGGTGGGAATACCAAACGGATGGCAGACACTATTTTCTCTTTTTTCTGTAAAAGTGAAAGTAACCTCTTCGGGTTAGCGAAAGCAAGTGATAATGTAGGCCTTATGTAAACGCGAAGTGGTGTAAAGCGAATGCTCATAAAGTGGGTTACCTGTATGCGTAAAAGGACCAGATAACAGTCACAAGCCAATTATATGTTTGATGCTGAGCAGTTCACATGACTTGTAGTCTATGTGTGTGTCAATATTTGGATTCTTTCTTGGTTTAAACATCCTTTCACAATACCACAACACTGTAGAGGAAAAGTGGTTACAAGGTAGGTGGATGGATGGATGGATGGATGGTTCACATTTGCACTCCCTGCCTTTAGCACCTTGATTCAAGTTTAACCCCAAATTCTTGACAAATCTGCAATCTCAGTGCACTCTGTGCCTGAGCATAACGTTTAGTATTGAACACTTTTATTATGCACAGCTATAAACACTATTAACAGGCTACAGCCCATGTGCTGTTATTAACGCCTGTGCAGATTCTTTCATTTGTGATCTAGAAATAGAATTAGTTGATCATTGTTGACACGCCACAGCACACAATGCACAACAATGAAATGATTGAATGTGTCCTCTGCATTTAACCCATATGTGGCATCGTGACATAGCAGGGGGCAGCTAATTCAGCGCCCGGGGAGCAGTGCTTGCTCAGGGTACCTCAGTGGTGCCTTGCTGGTCAGGGATTTGAACCAGCAATCTTTCAATTACAAGTGCACTTCCCTAACCATTAAGACACCACCCCCCCAAATATTTAGGGCAATACAAAAGCAGTGCACTGAACCTAGATCTTGGGCATTTGCCCTGTTGTCCATGACTCCATTTCACAATAGCGGTAACAGTAGATGATGGATCCGTAATGAAGGAAAGTGGGCAGGATGCAGATGACAGGGAAGTCTGGGAGATATGGTGTGCTAATGTTAGTAGCTGTGTGTTAAAGATCAGTGACAGCGGCATCTCAATCTGCTCTTCCCAGAACATCTGACCATAGCCATGAAATGATCCCTGGAAGTGAAACAGAGCTCTCAGTGAAGCCACAAAGCTGTGGAGATAATGTTACCCTAAACCCTAAGCTGCATATTGGTATCACCAGATGTCCAAGCAGAGTAACATTCCCCTGCCTTTACGATAAATTACAGCATATGATAGATATGCTTTAAACTTACAAAGCGAATTGAAAAACACAAGAATGTGTAGCCTGTGTAACCCACTACCAAGCAGGGCAGATTGCATTGTAGTGGTAAAGGGTGTGAGCTTGCAAACAAAAGGTTGTTGGTTTAAGTCCCACAATGGAATAACCATATCTTAATCCTTAAATTGGCTATAATATAACTTGCAGGCAGAATCGGGTACAGGGTGGGGGTGTCCCATGGATAGATTGCCAGTCCATCATAGGACGGACGGACACACAGATGAGGTGTCTGTATGTTTGTGTGGACTCTCCATTCATGTCTATGGGGATAGCCCTAATCCCAACAATGGCAGCCTTAACCCCCTACCCAGCCCTAACCTTAACCATAAGTAACCAAACAAAATACAAGATTTTTGGCATTTTTAGTTTTTTGATTGCAGTCACAGATTTTTAAAAAATTTTATTTTATAAAATTGGGTTTCCCCTTGTAAGGACAGAAAAAATGTCCCCACAAGGTCAACATTAATAGGTTCCCCACAATGTAATATATACATGCCGACATACACACTAAGGTGCCAGTTAGCCTAACAGCATGTCTTTGGACTGTAAGTGAAGGAAGCCTCAACAGGGTAAACATGAGAACTCCACACAAGCATGGAGCAGAGGCAGGATGTAAACGCCAGCCTTGGGGGCTTGAAGCAACTGTGCTACCCACTGAGCTGCATTCCAACCCTCTGCTGTAATATTATGCAGTTCACATGTTATTGAAAATGTGCCTATTTTATTATAAATTTGAAAGATGGCCATGCTGTGTGATGACCAGTGTGCAGTAACCAGTGCTTTATTTGTGCTGGATCCTGCCGGATCACGTTCCAGGACCTCTCTTTTTTTGACTGTCTGCGATCTGGCACTTATTTGCACAAATCTGGCTGCTCTCTGGTTAAAAAAAACAATATAAAAAGAAGTATGTATTTTAATTTACAGAGCAATTTTCACACAATTTTATGTTCTTTATTAGTTTAGATTTATTCTTAAAAATACATAGCATGTTTTCAGCACCGTGTCTTGTGCTCGTTCTGGGACCTGCATCCGCATTGTTACCTCTCTGCTCTCATATGCTCACGTTCCGGCATATAGCAGATACAGTACATACAGCAGATACAGCAAATACAACAGATACAGAAAATACACCAGATACAGCCGATACAGCAGGTACAGCACATACAACACATACAGCAGATACAGCACATACAGCAGATACAGCAAATACAGCACAAACAGCAGATACAGCACATATAGCAGATACAGCACATATAGCAGATACAGCACATA
>JAODKC010000002.1:6326992-6342905 GCA_026777985.1 Mormyrops attenuatus
AGATACAGCAAATACAGCACAAACAGCAGATACAGCACATATAGCAGATACAGCACATATAGCAGATACAGCACATACAGCAAATACAGCACATACAGCAGACACAGTTCATACAGCAAATACAGCACATATAGCAGATACAGCACATACAGCAAACCGCAAGGCACGCAGCTGAACACAATGACCAGCTGACGAGAGGAACAGGGGCTGGCATTTAAATACATGCACAATGAGGAAAAACAAGGGATTGGTGTGGGCATTAACAAGCACTAAAATCATAGGAATGCAGGTGAGGGGCATCAGATAAAGGATCAAACAACAGGTAAGGGGCAAGTGCTGATTACAGCATGTTGCCACACCCACCACACCACCTCAGGGTGGAGATGTGGAGTAGGTGATACCTCAGCACCACACTAGTCCAAATGGACCAGTGTGTGTTTTCCCCAGTGGCTGGAGTGCCAATCCTGCCACCAGCCCCCAATTTTCCTTAGTTGGAGGTTTAACTTACAGGGTTGGATGGAGAATAATATCACAGCCTGCCATTGCTTCATCTTGGGTAACAGCCTAGCTCAACGATCCTACAGAGTAGAATCGCTGCTGGCATTCACAGGATTTGAACCAGCAATCTTCTGATTGCTGGCACAGATCGCTAGCCTCATAGCCACCACTCTGCCCTCGAACAACTCCAGGGATTAAAATAATAAAAGGCAACAGACCAATATTGCATACAGGGAATAACAGAGCAATGACATGGAACTGCAACAGAAGTACACAAATACAGTGTACACAGTATTAAATTATAACTAGTTGAGGCTGGCCTCAAACCCACGATGGAAGGGGAAGCCTGTATGATATAGCCACCTGCTCGGCCCTTTAAGCCATGCAGTGGCTTAAGGAACAGGAGAAACATAAGGAGCTACCACCAAACGGAATGGCCAGTGACACCTGCTGGCCAAATGGGTAAATGGCATAACAAAAGGGGCAGGACAGGGGCCAATCCTGACAAAAACCTACAAAGCTTGCCCTATTTAAACCTGAACAAGGTGCTTAGCTCATTTCTATTCATTTTGTTACTTGAGGCACGAATCCACGAATGCACAAATAAAAAACAAATTTAGGTATTATGGATAAAAAGCTTCGAAAGGACAAGCGGAGAAATTTCTTTAAAGACAAAGCCAAAAGTCTTGCATTATCTGTTAGCTGAGCATTGGCTTGTGCACACGCTGTCATGGAGCATTAGAATGAGCAGCGTGTCTCTATGTTTCCTTAAGTTTCCACCAAAGTCAACAATAAAGGCAATAGCCACGACATTCTGTGGGGGCTGCAAAACCAATGGCACAAAATTACCCCACAAAGTAAAGAAAAACATGACAATGCAAAATTAGCATTTGGCTAAAATATTTGACTGCATTTCTCTTCTCATCTGGTAGAGAAACTATTTTCATAAGAAAGTCATAAATGTGCGGCAGATAAATATAGTGTACAGGGATACATTTTACTTTAAAAATGGATTTTTTTTGTAAAAGGTTAGTTGGCACCTTAATATTGTTGTTACTACCATTGTTAATAACCTGGATTTTATATGTGAATGGAAACATGTCATCTTTTTGTAGTCACATTTAGTCACATTATACTCATTCTTGGGTTGGAAACAGCACGTGATATTGCTTGCAATTATGTATTTTACTGGTTTGGAAAAGATGCTTTGCATGATGTGGTATATTCTGTACTTTTGTAGGATAGTAGAACATTTAGGATAATATGTGACAGGCACCATATTCAGCATATTTAGGTGCCGAGATCCTTCCTGAAAGACAACAAACTAAATTCTGAAGCCTCTCATTTTAACAATCAGTGTTAAAATATCACTAATAGAACATAATTAACAATAACTTACTGCTGTGCAGTATTTAGTCCCGACAATTAAATGACATAATGCACTGTAAATGTATACAGTTCCAGGAAATGCAGCTGTCTAGGATTACGCAGAGACCAGCTAAGCCTCTTTTTTGCAATTAAAAGTTATTTCGCACCTAGGCGGGGTCTCCTGTATGAAACTAACTCTTAGCATAAAGACTTATGTGTTATGGCTGCAAATGATCCTCAGTAAGTCTTTCTTTTTTAGCTATAATTCCTCCACAGTAAATTTAATTTCACTGGGTATTATGGAACAGAATCTGTACTTTCCGTTAAGAGATCAGACTCCGGACCTCAGAGTCAGAGAGCTCCAGGACGGGGCTGTTTTCTTAAAAGTGCAGCAGTAAGAGCAAAACTGCCGTTTTATCTGTGTTGGCTTGATTAACTCCATGCACAAACCTCAGCTGAAGTTTACAGATGCCAGAGCGTGGTGTCTGGGTCACGGAGCAGCGTAATCGATGCTGTCACGCTTCGTACAGTCTGCACAGAGTTCCGGCTCTCACCCCATCTGGTCTTTGAAGCCATCTTAATGCTCATGACAACCTGACTGCTTCTTTCTGGCCCTGTTCTTCCTTCAGCCGTTAGTTTCTCTGAACTCATCTCGGCATTCTTCATTAACCAAATCCACTGCAGACGTATGGCAATTAAACATACGCAGAAATTTTTCTAACACGAAAAATAAAAATGCAACCTATAGCACACAACATGTCACTAGTAAATAATAATGCCGCTTGTCTTACTTTACACAGAACCTCTAGCTATTACTTCAACATTCATCTGTATTACAGTTGCATAGCACCCAAAAGTGACAAGAAATTAAATGCTTTTAAAATGCAAAATCCACAGCAACAAAAAAAAATAATCTGAACAGAACAAACATTACAATGAACATTAATCTGAACAGAACAAACATTACAATGAACATTAATCTGAGCAGAACAAACATTACAATGAACGTTAATCTGAACAGAACAAACATTACAATGAACATTAATCTGAACAGAACAAACATTACAATGAACGTCAATCTGAGCAGAACAAACATTACAATGAACGTCAATCTGAGCAGAACAAACATTACAATGAACGTTAATCTGAACAGAACAAATGCTGAACGTGGAAAAACAAGACAGATAAAAATTCTCCCTGTGACTGCTTAACAAATCTATTCCCTTTTATGACAGGAATGTTGATATCCATTGTATATAAATAATGTTTCTTTTATAAGATCTGCCCTACTGTCTTACCTTCCTTTGGCCCAATGCACTAGAGGCAGGTGTACATGTGACTCAGAATAATAAATATGCAATAATAAGACTAATTCTTGAACTACTACATGACACAAACATTCAAAATACGCCATGTAAAGCAAACTTTGCCAAGACAGAAATGTCTGCAGTCGCTTTGGCCGTTGATAACCCAGAACCTGACAGACAATGATAAATTTAGATATTTTAATTTCAATGTGCTATAGATCAAACAATGCTTTTAAATTTACTTTGAAGAAAAATGATGTTCCCGAATCAGAGACACATCAACATGGTCAGCGGCACCCGGGTGCGATTTGAGTTGTCAGAGGCTGCCCTACTTTCTATGATGCTGGTGTTAGTGGTGGGGGTTCAATTGATTTAAACAAGGTTAGTTGAGGCGCCTATTTAGCGAAGGCCCCTGGGCTTTTGTATTACAGCCCTCACCTGTATGATCAGATCATCTATGACAGGGCTTCTCAAAGTCTGGAGTTTGGTCCGGATGTGGGACCCAGCCATTTAGGCACCGCATGAATCAATATGGTTAATGTGAAAAGGCTTAACATAGTTTGGAATAAAAAAACGATCAGCGAACGTTAAAAAGTTTCCGTTTTGTTATATATTGACGTCTATATCGAACACGTCGTACATTCATGGTAGTTCATGAAATGCTTTGAAATGTTTTGTTATTGAAAATATTTCCAGACCTTTGACTTTGAACAAAAATCTGATACAGACATTTGATCATAAAGTTTGAGAAATCCTGCTTTATGATGTATGATCTATATCATCTGCCATTTTCTGAAATCTTTCTGCAGCTTATCTGGAGTCTACCTGAGTCCATAATGACTCCGCCCTCTGTGCCCTGCCGATGGTTGATGGTTCCGCTGACACATCCCTGGAATGGTGTTGCTTTCTGCTCATCCGTTAGCATTAAGCTGTAGTGCTCTGGTGGTACTGGACATTACTCCATTAAAGAAAGCTTCTTGAATTGCCCCATCGTTTCCCGCTCTTTGAGGGCAGGGTCATCTGCTGTCCCAGAGTGTTCACTGCATCCTGTAAGTTAATTTGCATGGTCACAGTCATTGACCTCCTACCAGCGGGATACACGGCAGGTCCGTCTCCTCCATGAGTCGCAAAGGTCATGATTACGGTGGCTGTGGCGTTTCCAGCCCAGGCCCAGGTGTGATTCTCCTGGGTCAGTCTGGTGACTTAATATATGCAATAGTAAATCCCCAGTGACCAGTGACCAATATTACCGGTGCAGGGTTGCAGCAATATAAAATATATTTTTATACAAGTTATATAGATCTTACTGCTATAGAAGTTGAGTTATTTGTGGGCTATTTATTTGGAAACATTATGTAAAAGGTATGCACAGGAAGGCAGTTTTATTCATGTAGGAAAATGAATGATTAAAACGCGTAAAAATTTGTAACTTCCTTGCTTACACTTTAATTTAATGTAATCTTTTACTTAAATTTTCAATACTATGCCCCATCTCTCTCACCTCTCCTACTGGAACAAGGGTTTTGCACTCCCCCCTGCTGGTAGAAAGAAGGACATACGCAGACAGGCCCTTATTAACTTGTCAATCACCCACCATCCTGTTCACTTCTGCCTAAAAACTTGGCAGTGAATATATGTTGGGTGTTATGCACAGCGTGTTACATTAAGGTGCAGGTAGATCTGTTTCCAAAGCCTGTTCTTTTACCTGCCGACACCTACGTACTGTCACCAAGCTTAAAAATTAGCCTACTTTAAATTAAGCAACAAATTTAGACTGGTAGAGCAAAAGTGAAAAAACTGAAAACTCTGAAAGGTCATGTGCCACTGTGCTGTACACCACATCACCACACTGCGGAGTGAAAGTAAACCCAGATTAATACGCTTGCTCACTTTACATTAAATTTGTAAGTCATTTGTGACAGATAGATAATAGCAATTTTAAAGTATTTTGGTCAATCAACAAAACAACAGCTTTCTTATACCCTCAAAAGTACTTTACTATGGAGAAATAGATATGCTTTTTTGCTCAAGATTTCAGAATTTCTTCCAAGTACACCAACGCATAAGGAGGCCGTATTTCAGTTAGAAATTCTCATCTTATTATGTCATATCTGGCGTTTCTGCTGTGCACCTTGGTGGGAATTTATAGTGATGGCAGAATGGTGATTGAAACGAAAATAAATGAGCAGATCCACATATCTCTCATCCAATCTCGAATGTTCTTTTTATTATATGCCACACATATGACACTCAGGGTTATTGATGTGATCACGCAAATCAGATTAGAGTTTTCGATCGTGTGTTTTGGGGACATCTTGCATGAAAGTGGTCAAAATGTTTTATTCTGCAAGGTTGGCCCTCATTAAAGTCCCACTGCATTGGTGGATGCAGAAAGGTCAGGATGATCACACTAGGCTCAGTTATGTGATTATAGATACCTTATTCATTACAGATCCAGAACATACTTATAAGTAAACTCAGAGTAAACATCTGAAATATAATTGATATAATCCTATTTTTTTAGATACATTCTTAGCTTATTTATTTTCATCTGCAGAATCTTTCGTCCAGTTCAGATTTGCTAGATCTGGAGACATTTTTATGTATGTTTCGTAAATTTCCTTCTTTGTCTTACTCCAAGCAGATATGTCTTGAGTGTGATTTCAGAATTTTCTCTTTGACTTTACTCTTGATATTGAAGCAGTGTGTATTTCTGAATGCGGTTTCTTTGATCTCCTGCCAGCATGCACTGAATTTACCTTCAGAGAAGACGGTGTGTATGGGATACTGGGCAATGATTATGTAATACATTCAGGGAAAGGTCAGTGCATCCATCAGTGTGCCAAAGCAGGGTCACAACAAGCTAGCTGCAGAGCCATGATTTGGATGGGATACCAGTGCGTTGCAGGGCAGGGGTCAAAAAGACGGACTATCATTTGATGTGGTTTGTTCGTGATGTGTTTTTTTCATGGGTCTTTGACCAGAAGCTGTTCCTTTACATTTTTACATTGAGGAGAATATATAATAAAGAACAAAATATTCTTCCCAGGAAAAAACACACTGTGAAATTTCATAGTAAAATTGTAAACTTGTTTTACAGTTCAACCACGTATATTCACAGTTCAACCATGATGTTTTATAATGAATTGGCACTATTAATGACCAGAAGAGGTGACCATGAACTTCAAAGTAACACAAGACTTCACAGTTCTACTATGAAACATTCATGGTCAAACTGTAAACTTTATAGTAAAACTGTGAATAATTGAGGTTTAACTGTAAACTTCACAGTTTTACCGTGAGCTTTCACAGTGAATTTTTTGCCGGATGATTGCAGCTAGAAGCATCTGTTTTAATACTGACGTTGTTTAACAAATAATGGTAGCCTGTGGCTCATTACCCAGAAAATGAGTCTTCTGTTTTTCGTTTAGTTTAGTTCTTTATATTTAGTTGCTTCAGCTTTATTACAAGAGAATTTTGTTCTCTGTGAAGAATAACGGCTGGAGCTTGAAACTGATTCCTTACTGACACATTGAATATTTAGTACTGAGGCATTTCTGGCATCGGGTATCTGTGACCTTCATATCAGTGCCGTCTTCTCGGGGGCCTTCACTGACGCATACGAGCTCTGCAGAACGTAGGTTTCACAAACAGACAGGTGCACTCGACACCAGTGCTGAGAGTCTGAGCCTGGCCTCTCGGGGAATCTATTGAGGAAGATGGGTCAGTTTAAAGGTGCGTTTTATCCATGCAGGGCATCGATACTTCCTGGCATTACGAGAGAGGTCACTGCTGTTAAAGCTGCAAATTGGCTGTTTGTCTAGAATCCTTCCGGAATTAATGAAATCAGCAATCTCAGAGTAGCCTGATTAGTCACTGAGATGGTTTTATCTCCTTCTCCCCTGTTCTCTGTAGGCTATAAGATGTAGCTTTAGGAGTTTATCCTGGCAGTAACTCACCTTAATTTATTTTGTCATTTTCGTTGTATGTTATATGCAACTTGAGTGGCCGATGAGCCACTTCATGAGCCGGCAGTATTAATTGTTATATAACTGGTAGGATATTAGCACGAGACACGCTCCACTCTTAATTAGCTGCCCCCCAATTTGAAATTAAAGTCAAAATTTTTTTTATCTGTGACTTGTAGTCGCATTTGTGCAACATACTGAAATGCTTTTTTCTCACAGGTTCCCTGATCATGCCACACAAAATTAGAGAAATTACGATCTAAAAATATACGGAATTTAATAAAATATACCTAGCATAAAAATATAGAAAAATCAATAAGACAAACAACAATTAATACAACACTTTGTGTGTAGTGGGTGCAAATATGCAAGGGTAGATTGGTGCGAAATGTGAGTGGAGGTGAAAAGGACGTGGGAGACACTGAAGGAGAGAGAGTTAGTGTGAATGTGTGTGCAGTTGCTGATCGTCCATTGTCTATCCATTCATGGGTGCAACAACGTAACAATCAAAGGACTCGACAACTGGAGGAAGGCGGTAAGGCGATTTTGGGAGGGGCCAGATTTTCATTGGGAAATCCATTAAAAGCCATAGCGACCCATCCAAAGAAATTAATTACATCGATTCATTTTTCCCAGCAACCCGGGATGTCACTAATTTGATATTATATGGCCCTACCTCTGCATTCATTTAATATATATTTCCCCAGTGTGACTTTTTATTTCACATTCTTCCCTTTGACCAGAAATATGACACACCTTTAAATACGCCTTAAATGGCTTCAGCTCCCAAAGCCAAATCAAAGGGCAGCTCAGCAACCCAGAGCGTGCAGATTTGAAGTATCCATCAGCTTAACGTTATTATCACCCAAAAGGAGTAAATGAGGATCGTTCTGTTCCTGTAGGTTTGATAGGAGTAGATGAGGAAGGATTCAGTGCGCTTGGTCTCAGTTTGGGAAATTTGCCCATCTGATGGGCTCTCTCTGCAGAGTGCCAACGGCGACATTCCATACTCGAGAATAGCTGATTCCAAGTGTAGCTTGAAACGCAATATGCATTCATACTTTCACTTTCCACTGTGCTGGGAGACTCTACCTACAGCCTTTTGTCACGAGCCGAAACAGAATTATGCGGCTGAGATTACGCCAAGGCCATCGATTTACCGGGCTCTTCTTATGGAGACGCCTTCATGTCTGAATCATCAGATAGCACTGATAATTAAGACCTAAGTGGAACATATTTCCGGCGTGAAGCACTATATTAGCAAAACAAAAAATGTAAACCCAGTGTGGTTCTGTCGGACATGGTAGGTATTCTCCAGGGTGACTTTGTTTTGGTACAGCAATGAGTCACTTCAACGAATCGCATTAATAGCGTAATAAACATGAAAACAAACATAAATTGCAGTTATAGGTTTTACTTGTGGATTTGACTGATTCATAGCCGGTCTTGTAACAGGTTAATGCCTTTTATTGTATGTGTGGGTTGTGTTTTACTGCTGTTATTGCAATCTATGTAAATGGCTGGATTTGGGAGACTTAACCTTGTTAAATCTGCAGGTGGTACCAATTGAGGTGGTGTCACAGGCAATAAAGATTTAGCAAGAAGCCCCATGCAGAGCTTTTTCAGATGAAATGTGACCAAGTCAGTGGGGATTAATTTATACCACAAGTAGAACAATAGTTAGAGAAAACAGCAGCTGTTTGAGGCAAATGAATGTATGGCGCCATGTCAGAATTTGTCCCCTGTAATTAATAAGTCAAATAGAAAAGGCCAGGTCTGCTTATACTGTAGCTGCATCTGCACTCAATTTACGCCCAAGGAAGTTGCAATGAAGGTGTACATTTGTGAATAAGATTTTGGTGAAACTGCAACAGTAATTCAAGCACAATATGTAGTATATGAGTTCAAAATGGCATTACAATTTAGACATCCTTAACGTAATTGTGGTTAATTATTAATAAAGATCTTTGTCCACCTTGTCATCTTCAAAGATGGCGGCATTTTTTCTAATGCCACACACCAGTTCCCTAATACGATGTACCTATCCGGTTTCGAATCTTTAGGTGGTAACATTAGTGGCGCCTGAACCCATGACAACAGCTGGTCTGTTACTGCTCATTGATAAATATGATTTTTAATTTTTAATTTTTTGTTACCACAGCAGCACCTTTGAGTCTCCATTAACGGCACCGACCAATAGCATTTCCTTTCACATCTATAACCTATAGTTGTGTCCTACACATTCCACTCCTGTGTGGACTGGCCGTTCCTTCTCTGCCAGCAATCATAATCCTTTTGCTAGAACTTTCCTCCTGCTGCTTTTCTCATTTCCCGCTTTCGTGTCTCTCTAAGGAAGGATGACGCACTCCATCGACAGGCTGAGCTGCTGCTTTCGGAGACCTGAGACCACAGGGGACTCGGAGACCACGCCGCTTTTCAGAGCCCCCCACCAGGACCCCGACATCCCGCTGCCTGCTGCTCTCCGCCATGTCTTCCCAAACAACGGCCCACTCTCCCCTAGCCAAAAGAAACTCATGGACAGATATGCTGGAAATAAAATCAGGACCACAAAGTACACTCTCCTCAGCTTCCTGCCGAAAAACCTGCTTCAGCAGTTCTACAGGTGAGTGGGCTCATCAGGTGCGACCAAGTGAAAATGTAATCAAGTGAAAGTAAACGTGACTCTCCCTTTGTTTTGTCTTCACTGTGTGTGTGTGTGTGTGTGTGTGTGTGTGTGTGTGTGTGTGTGTGTGTGTGTGTGTGTGTATAATGCTGTCTATCCACCTCACACAGAAACACATAACACTACATATTCTTTACCTGTTATTATGGATATTAATTTTATCTGTCACTTCAATGCAATATGTGGTTCCATAAGCCAACACTAAAAAATAGGAGATATTTAGTTTGTGAATGATCTGGATTTGCTAAGATTTGAAACAAGCTGCTATTGATCACGCCAAAGCTTCCAGTGGGTCTGAGCTCGACGCGATCATTCTAAAATACAGAATTTCTGTGCTCTTGATAAAGTCTCATAAACCTTTTCTCACAACTGTACATGGAAGTTTGTTTTTCCTCTAAGCTGAGTTGCTTAAAAAATGGTTGCTGTACTGTGAGCGGGGTTTCCTATCCTGTGAGGACATTATTCTGGATAATGTCACCACTCAGAAGTAAACCTAATCTTAACTTCTGACCTTTTAAAGACTGCTTTGCATTTACTGACCATGGGCTGTTTATCGTATCTGCAGGCTCGCCAACATTTATTTTGTGTTCCTTGTTGCCATAAACTGGTTTCCGCAAATGGAGGTGTTCCACAGGGAGATCACAATGCTGCCGCTAGTGGTCGTCACTCTGGCTTCATCATTAAAGGATGCCCTGGAAGATTTCAGAAGATACAAGTTTGACAGGATCGTAAACTACAGAGCAGCCTCAGTCTATGACTGGTAGGTTGTGTCCTTCTCTTTGAAGGGCGTCATTCAAATAAGACGTCGTTCAGACATTGCTGAATGTCATAACATGTTGATATTTGTTTTTAAGATGCTTTTTAAGAATCCTGTTGGTGAAGTTGACCTTTGTTTGTCTCACTGAGGAATGTGGTTCGTCAGTAATGGCAGCGGGTTGATAATCATGAAAGAGTCTTTTTGAAAGTGAAACGTGTCCCCAATGCATCAGGCTACTTGATGCATGAACAATATCTGTCAGAGAAATCTGCAGTAAAGACCAGTAATGACCAGCTTAATCAAATAAAACATATAAATGAATAAAATCAGCATTAAACTGTTCAAGCTGTAATTTAATTTTTTTTTTGTTATATATTATTTACATTTTCAGGGTAAATCTCATATTTTATACTATGACATCAGCTAACAAGTATATTTTCAGCATCTATTTTTGCAGTATAAATCAGAATTTTTTCCTCTAATAACTCAATATATACCCAAATAAATATACATATACAAATATACCCAAATAATATACATATACACTTCTACGTGGCTGTAAGTCATATTGAAATTCTGCTTAAAGTTCAGCTTGAAGTTTAGTCTTATCACGTTTTTGAGTTTTACTTACTGTAAATATATGACACAGCAATTTTTTAAAGAGAGCCAGGGAATGTTACACTTCATGTAGCCCTCTGGTAAATTAATCATATCCAGTAAAAATTGGTATGATTAAAAACAAATGACATACAGTAGATTAAAATGAAGATTGAAAGAATAGAATTTTTTTTAAAAGAATAATATAGCATGATAATATTTTTATGTTTGCCACTGAGTCAGCCTGTTATTTCTGCCATGGGGCAGGACTTAGGACTCAGGGGTTTGGCCTGGGAAGGCAGGTGTGCTAATTGGCCGATTACCTGCCGGAGCATTTCAGTCATGCAGCTGACAGAATCAGCGTACAGTCATTCTTTCCTGAAAGAGCTGCCTATGAGAGACACCTTTGAGTACTTCTTCAAACCTTATGAGGGGCCATCACAGTATCAAATGTGAGCTGTGGAAGAGATTTCCTGTTGAAGACACTGGGTGAGCAGCGATGCGGCTGAGGGATCTTCTGACCCGAGTCAGTCAGGGCTGGAGGGGGAAGACGGAAGGAGAGGAGACAGTGAGGATTTTGGAGTCCAATCTGCCCTTTGAGGACCATGGGAAGAAGGAACAGCCCAACAGGAGATATGCAGGCAACAGCATCAAGACGAACAAGTACACCCTGTGGTCCTTCATTCCCATGAATCTATTTGAGCAGTTCCATCGCCTCGCCAACATCTACTTTGTGGCGATCGCTGCCCTGAATTTTGTGCCAGTCGTCAATGCTTTCGAGCCAGGTGTGGCTCTCATCCCGATCTGCATCATCCTCTCCATCACCGCCATCAAGGATGCCTGGGAGGATTTCCGGAGGTACCAGGCAGACAAAGACCTCAATAACACCCCGTGTCTCATTTACAGCAGGTACTGTGCAGACAGGAGCTGCTCACACTGTTGAACATGTCACTGTTTTGTGTGTCTGTCTCACCTGAGTTTTCCAACCCATAAAATGCTCCGCAGGTTTAAACCAGTTCACTTCAGGGTTCTCTCTTGCTGTGTTTTACAGTGTCGTGTCACACTTTGAAAGTCCCAAATGACTACAGGTGGTGTATGATTTCGTTTTTCCAGTACAGTATTAAAGAATGTAGCTCAGTGCCTCACATGAAATGTTGCTGGTGAGATGATCGGAATTGCACCCCCCCATGCTAGCTGAATATGCCATCCTGTTTCAAGTGCTCTGAGCTGCAGAGATATTGAAGGGGTGTATAGTAAAGAACCGAGCCTTGGAAGGGATCTGCTTCTGCAGTGACATGCAGACAGTTCACACCCCAAATGTGTCTTTCGCACACGTTGTTTACAGAAGATGAAAAGCTATTTCAGGTGCCAGGGTCCGTGTTGTCTTTGCATGTGGTCCAGATCAGCCTCAGAACTGCGGGTCGCATGGCGACCCCAGCTTTGCTGACCAGTCAAGCTGGTGGCAGGCCACTAGTTAAGTTGCTGGATAACTGATGACAACGGATTTCTAGTTAAGTCGTCGTTGTTTGAGGAAAGTTATTTTAGCACATCAGATATCTATGGTAGTGACTTCACCATCCTAGTCCAGCCAGGAGTTTCTTCAAATGGGTTGATGGTCGTCAGACGGTGCTTCTCTACACAGAAGCAATGCTTTGTTGGGGACTGAGTTCACAGACTGCACCCAGCCCATAGCCTCCTCAAACCCCCACTCTGTGACAGCACCTGGCAAATGCACCCCAACACAGTGCCCATATGGTCCCGCTGACAGCTCCAGGTGTCCAGGTGACGACCCTGCCCGGCTCTGTGCTCGAGGGTGAAGCTTGCATGTGTCCTGATGCCACCGGAGAACTTGCTACATCATCAGGCTCATGTTTACCCTTCGGGGAAGAATTACGACAGCTGTCTTACGTAGCATTTCGTGTTTGTCAGACATAATTTACACAGTCAGCCAGAAATGCATACCTGCCTGTTCAACTCGCCAGGCATGTAGGCTGTGACGTCACCTCCGTTGCTCGCAATGGTATGAAATTGATGTCAAAATAATGGTCTAGTGTTATTCTCAGGATATTTAACCTCTGCACAATGTTATCTTGTACCTGATTGCACAGGTGTGATTTGTAACATATTATGTTACAGAATGTTATTGACTGCTGATAAGAGTCGTAGGTAATCATTACCTCTTAGGGAAATATTAGAAACCAAGTCAGTCTTAAAACGGGCAAGCGGGGGAAGGTGGGGCTGAGTCTGTCCGATCACTGACTGTATGTAATATAGTTCCCAGCAAATCTATTGTGCAAACAAATAAGAAAGGAAAGTTCAGTGGCAGGATTGCAGGTGAACCGCAGGCAGCTGGATTGTAAAAGCACTGACTTTGTGTTTATAGTTCAGTTTGGGGCCTGAATTCATGTAGGATGTCATCAATTAAAACTGTCAACTTTGACAACTTAAAGGAAAAATATGATCATTTGTGTGCTTCAAGGTACATTGCAAGCCGCTGTACTCATTACTTACCTTATGTAGATCTGAACAAATCCCAAAATCATGGTAGCTGAATAGTTACTAAGGCATTCTAAATTACGGGTAGAGAATAAATAATATGACAAGAAAACATTGAAAACTTTGTCTAACTTACGAAGGAATGATCTTTCTTTTTGCAATTATGGCTAAGTTGCATGAAGTATTAACCAAAATGCCTTGGATCGTTCATTCGTTTTTCATTCGTATTTCAAAATGTGTTTTGGAGAAGAATGGGGTTTCTCAGGGGAGTCTTTTTCTTCCGATGATTTCTTGTATAACAATCAGCAGAATTAAAAAGTCCGTCGTTCCCATTTGTAAAATCCTTTAACTATAAACTGGAAAGGTTTATCGACTTGACTTCTCAGTGTTTAAAAAAACAGTGGCTGAGAATTTTTAAAAATAAATGTGTTGCTTAGGAACAATTGCAGAGTAGAGACTGAAATTCTTTTGGGTCACAAGGAAGGAAACAAGCACATAAAATAAACACCATTTCTGAAACTGACAGAATTAACCCACTCGAGATACTGCAAGGTGAGAACAAGTAGATATTTTAATGCCTGAGCGCTAACAGGCATCTGTCATTCTGCAGAGTTCGACTCATTTGTGTTTTTTGGAATGGAAAATAGAAAATTGCATTTCAAATACAGAAAGCAAAAAATGTTGTAGCAGTGCATTTGGCTACCCAAACAGCCCACAGTGTCCTATTTAGCAGGGGTTCTATACCAAGGCCCAGCACCCCCATGTGGGCATTCTAGAGAGCCATTGTAAATTGAGAAAATTTTAATATTCATCGTCTGCTTTTAACAGCGCAAAAATGTTCACGGTGGACAACCCCTCTGGAGAAGGTGATATTAAAGCCCCAACCCATTTCTTAATTATTTATGTAATAATGCTTTAGTGGTAGGGGCTGCTCTGCTTTTCTGTTGAAAACCCCTGGATTGCAGGATTTCCTTATCAGTGAGGCAAGCATCTTTATTAGATGTACTGGAAGGTGCTGTAAAAGTCTAGACAATACTGACTAGACTGACGTCCTTGACATGGCATATTCATATCTCTGAAAAATCGCTTTCTATTCTTCTAAGACTCTGGCATTTGTCTCACATCACTGCCCTGCAGTCTGTTTTCCTAAAAGTACTCATTGGAGACCAACCTCCATACCTCTGTGTCTACCTCACTACCTGCCTGGTGAGTAATAATGGTCATGTGACCTAAGAACCTTGACCCTTCCCAGCGTAGAAAGTCTTTGAAAGTAGGGATGCAGCATGCTGTTCTATGTTAAGTTGTTTTTCATCACTTGTGTTTTGATTCTTGTCATATGGCTGAATTTAATCATCGGGAAGGTGGATACATACGTGTATGTAGCAGATTATTAATAGAAACAGTGTGGCGTCCATCATCCAGCACTGTTTGAGGAAGGTGTGGTTTGTTTACACAGATAGGCGGAGTGGTGATACAGGCCTGACTGG
Source organism: Mormyrops attenuatus (assembly GCA_026777985.1). NCBI lineage: Eukaryota > Metazoa > Chordata > Actinopteri > Osteoglossiformes > Mormyridae > Mormyrops > Mormyrops attenuatus. The sequence goes on from JAODKC010000002.1 coordinate 6,342,154, forward strand.
ATTCCACTGCGATGCGTCATTGCATGTGGCATGCTGCCCCCGCTAGGGTCGCCCCCGGGCCCATGCTGATAGCCTGTGTTCCTGGAATGGAGGTCTGGGCCCCCACCTAAAAGCAGGCGACCACTGGTTTTCAGCCAAGCTGATGTTTTAAAGCCAGCAGGAGCAGCTGGTCGGGGTTCTCTGAGAAACATACTTTATGTGTCCAGTCAGCATCTGGCGAACAAACACCAGAGATGATCATGAAAACATCACAGAGAGCAGCAATGTAGCTGCCAGTGAGCTGGGAGGAGAGGATGAAGGTCTTCAGTTCAGTTTTGTCCTGCTCTCTTATATTGGCACAGCTCATAAGACGTCATTACTCCTGTATCACATTATCATTAGTATCTCCTCAGCAACTTTGTCCAGTATTCACATTGGACTCTCCCACAAATATTCTCATTGGACTCTCACACTAATATTCACATTGAACTCTCACAGCAGTACTCACATTGGACTCTCACAGCAGTACGCACATTGGACTCTCACAGCAGTACTCACATTGGACTCTCCCAGCAGTATTCACATTGGACTCTCCCACGAATATTCACATTGGACTCTCCCAGCAGTACACACATTGGACTCTCACAGCAGTACTCACATTTGACTCTCCCATCAATATTCACATTGGACTCTCCCATCAATATTCACATTGGACTCTCACAGCAGTACTCACATTTGACTCTCCCAGCAATATTCACATTGGACTCTCACTG